>CM029391.1:10292605-10627974 GCA_017165825.1 Hepsetus odoe | reverse complement strand
TCTCTCTCTCTCTCTCTCTCTCTCTCACTCTCTCTCTCTCACTCTCTCTCTCTCTCTCTCTCTCTCTGTGTGTGTGTTTCTGTAAAACACTTTGTACTCTCTAGTCTAGTCAAAGGGTTCACTGAGTACATGGGGACAGAGCTGAGCTAGTATGTGGCTGTGAAAATAAGCTGGGGTGAAAGGAGGGCTTCCAGCACACACACCCACATGCGGACACACACACACACTTTAATTTCTCTCTCTCTCTCTCTCTCTCTCTCTCTCTCTCTCTCTCTCTCTCTCTCTCTCTNTCTCTCTCTCTCTCTCTCTCTCTCTCTCTCTCTCTCTCTCTCTCTCTCTTTCCAGGGCCCATATCCTGTTGAGAGGGTCATGCTGCATGTCTTCTTGGGACAGATTTTTTATGTGCAATAGCCTGTCATCTGCCAGTTTTTACTATTTATACTCCATTAAATAGCCACAAGATGTGAATGCTTGAATGTTCCATTTATTTGTCCAACAAATGAAGCTTGGTCATTATGAAATTTTGCTAACTTTTTGAGAAACTCAGAACTGGCACACTGAAGTCCATTAGTGCTCAGCGCCCCTATAAATAGTTCTAACTGGGTGAAACCACCAGTCTAAGTATGCATGCAGGTCTTTCATTTCCAGCTTT
This sequence comes from Hepsetus odoe, assembly GCA_017165825.1. NCBI lineage: Eukaryota > Metazoa > Chordata > Actinopteri > Characiformes > Hepsetidae > Hepsetus > Hepsetus odoe. The sequence goes on along the minus strand of CM029391.1, from coordinate 10,627,322 downwards.
TAAGTGGTTTTCCACTCTGCATTTTGAGAAATGCACTATCTGTATTTAATACCATCCCTCAATGAACAGTGTTGTTTTTGGGTCAAAGTAACTGCCATTTAACTCAGAAAGAACAAAATTCAAATTACTCATCGAAATGTGCATGGGTGTTTTCACATGCATTGTACACTCCTCTGCCTTTCTCACTGGGCTGTGCATCCTGGCAAGGCTTCAGGAGGCTATAAGGGGACACTGGCTAGTCTGGGCCAAGCTTGCAAAGCCTGATATTGGAGAACTTGAAGCAACGATGCAGATTCTCATAAAAATGCTGTTTTGGCTATAAAGCTTCATGCTGCAGTTGCAATCTGGAAGGCAGATGAGTAAACAGGGCTGAAAATAGCTCTTATCTTGTTAATCAGGTGCTTAGACTAAGGGCTGGCTCAGGCCCGACAGGTCCTGACTAGACAATCAAGGCCAAATGGGGCTAGGAGGTGATAGCTCATTTCCCAGAAGTTTTATCTGTAAATCTTTGTGGTGCTTCCCACTCATAAACATGTGTTGTGCTCTATCAAACTGGATTTAATATATAGCAAAACTAATTGAAGCTTTGTTTAACATGAGTCTCATAATAAACCATATGTTCACAGTAAGGGCATGTCATGTCACATTTAACCCTAACTAATCTCTCTATCCAATGCACCCACCTTTGTAGAATACAGGCTGTTAGAGATCTGCTTTCTAGTCACAGGAAATAATTACACAATCATCTGTTGGGTATGGGCTGGCTTTGCAGGTCACCACATCGACCAAATCTTTGCATTATCATTTATTAATACATTATATCACTATCATTACACATTACATTACTAGCCCAGTTTGCTCATCTCCTCTCCAGATTGCAAATGCAGCATGAAGACATGGATGAAAGAAATAAAGGTGTTTCAAAGAAAGCAAGAAAAACATCAGGCAGAACATAGTTAACACAATTGCAAAATCCTGAACTTCATGGAGGCTTGTCTACAGCTTCTCTGTAAGTGCCTGAGGGCATTTCCAACAGCAAAAGAATCATAAGGTCATACATCGAGGGGATTAGAGATTTCCAGAACTGTCCTCTTAAGTCTCACCATGAAAGAGGCCCAGCAAGGTCAGCCAGGCTCGAGAAAGTGGGATTAGAACCAGGAAGAACAAGGATAATGAGGCTCAGTGTAGATGCTAAGAGAAACAGGAATGGCACAAGATGCTACAGGTAAACACACCTGACATGTCTGCAGGTATTACATCACTGGAGCCTTAAAGAGACAGACATAAGGCAAACAACATTTATATTTGCAAGATTTACAGTTTACTAATCTTACTTCTTTCATGCTTTTTCAGGGCCTGTAACACATCTCACGTTATGCTGTTCACTCAAGGGAAAGCTTCAATTCCCAAACGGAAGAGGAAATTACTGAATCAGCTTTTTCCACATTTAGTCAGCTGTTGGAAATGTCTAAATGAATACATCTGCCACTCTGCACCTGGCTTTCATTTTATTTGAAGATCCTGTCCCACTAGGAGAAAGGTTAATACTGTACATGTCAGTTGCTACGTCTTTCACAGTTTTGCATTAAGCAGCATGACATAGGGCAATTTTTTGGCTTGGTGACACTTGGAAACAGTTTTCTCTGTTCATAAGAGTTTTTTTAAGAGTGTTTTTCTGACATGTTAAATTAGCAAATGGTATCCTGTAACAGAAGATCCTGTGGATTTGCTGAAAGCCAGTATTTGTAAGGCTTTCAGGCTTCATGACAATCAACATAAAGCTACATAAACGCTTTCCAAAAAGTATCAATTTGTCATAAGGGCTACTTTAATTGTTTTTATGTCTTTCACCTCTAAAAACAACCCGTGGTTACTAGACTAAATCTATATATGTTTACATTGGTTTATGTCAGTTGTCATGAATGGTCAGTTGTCAGTTGCCATGAAGGGTCTTATACAGCCTTTTAAATATAACTGAAATGTTACTGATGTTTTATGTGCGACATATTGAATTCATTTTTTCAGATTTTGCAAATTAATCACTATGTGCTGTGCGTGTATGCATGGGAGTTTAAATTGTAGGGATTTATGAATCTATTTCATTGCCAGTTTATGTTGTCTGATACAGTATGTGATTGAAATCTTACAAAAATCAACATATTTTAACAAATAAATATATGATGTTCATTTAGATTCAGTGGGTTAAAAATGCAGCTAGAAACAGTTCTCTACTTTTTACTGCATGTAGTGAAGTAAGCCATTACAATCTGTTGGTATGTACAAGCCATACGCACCATTGACCCAACTCATTTACTCATATATGGAGGTTAATGACGTTGAGGTAAGAACATTACATGCGGATTAAACCTTCTGTTTCTATGTGTGCTTTGCTGGGGTATTAGCCGTGAATGCATGAACAGTCAATTAAACACGCAGGTGTGGTTCATAAAAAAGCTATAATCCTAAACACTTGGCTAGCATAAAACAATGGCTTATTTTTGTGGTCAAGCGTAAAGCCTGCATTATGATTTCATTTGTGGATGTTTTTCATCTATGAATAAATGTTTTATTCTGCCTATAATACACTAGTCACATTATTCACAGTAGCATTATTGTTTTACAGTTTAATTGTGTCTCCCAGTGTGAATTGGTGCTGGCTTTTATTGATAATTCAGATTTTCTCATTCATCCTAATGCAGAGGTTTCAGAGCTGACATAACTTTTGCTCAGTGGAAAGTTTTTTTTTTCTTTCATTAACTTAATAAAAGAACCGGGCAGCGGTGGCCTAGCGGTTAGGGCGTTAGCCACATGATCGGAGGATCGGGGGTTCAAACCCCTTCCCAATAGGTTGCCCTGAGGTACCCTTGAGCAAGGTACTGTCCCCATCAATGCTCCCCGGGCGCTTTCAATGGCTGCCCACTGCTGCACGGGTTTGAGTGTGCATGGGTTAAATGCAGAGGTCCAATTTCGTTGTGGTTCGTGTGTGCTGTGCCATGACCTCGCAATGACATGGGTTGTCGCTTTCACTTTAACTATTTACTAGATAGCTGAGCTGACCAAAAGCTGAGCTGTTAGTAGATATAAAATATTAATTTATGCATTTCTACATGAGAAAACTGCATGATGATAATAATGAAGGGTGGGGGTGGTCTAGTGGTAGGGTACTTGCCTATGGACCTATGGCTCAAGAGGTCCCAGGTTCGAATCCCCTCTGGCACTAACACCACTGGGTCCCTGAGTAAGACCCGTAACCCTCTGTGGGGACTGTCCCTGTAATTAGGACATGGAAGTCGCTCTGGATAAGAGCGTCTGCTAAATGCCATAAATGTAAATGTAATAAGCTAATCATTGCTGATGCTTGTTGACTGAATTAGCCGTGTTATTCTATAGAAAACTGAAGAATCTGAATACATTTGATGTAATGGTATGATGTGGTCAATTTTGGTCAAAATTTCTCTTTTAGAGTTGTCAGGGTGATTTTTGAAATGAAATACTTGAAATGAAATATAAATGTTTTCTTTGAAATTGTTTTTATTTGTCTTTCAAATGTTACTTCCTATTATGCCTGTTTTTCTTCCACAAAACAAAACCAATACCCATATCAAAACCATTATTAAAGTGACACTGAGAATAAACAAGGTGGTGCCAGCCAGTGTCTTTCTAAGCAGTCAGGAAACCATGCGTAATATTTCTAAAAACATAATATTGACAGGGCATTGGGATATGTGATATGATCTCCAATAATGAAAAAAAAAAGATTCAATCTCCTGTCAACAGGGATGAGATTCAGTTATCTGAGCTCCCTGCTATTGAAAAACGAGATATGTAGCTATTTCAACAATGAGAACTATAATTGTCTTACATTTTTAAAAGATTAATATGAGATGAAAGATCAGATTTCAAGCTTCTTATTTTCTGGTACAGCACTGTGCAAAAGTTTTAGGCAGGTGTGAAAAAATGCTGTAAACAAAGAACGCTTTCAGAAATATAAATAATGATCGTTTATTTTTATCCATTTACAAAATGCAAAGTGAGCGAACAAAAGAAAAATCTAAATCAAATCAATATTTGGTGTTACTACCTTTTGCCTTCAAACCAGCATTAGTTCTTCTGGCCCCCACAAAGCCCTGATCTCAACATCATCCAGTGTGTCTGGATCACATGAGGAGACAGAAGGACGTAAGGAAGCCTACATCCACAGAAGATCTGTGGTTAATTCTCCAAGATGTTTGGAACAACCTACCAGCCGAGTTCCCTCAAAAACTGTGTGCAAGTGTGCTAGAAGAACTGATGCTGTTGAAAGCGTTCTTTGTTTACAGCATTTTTTCACACCTGCCTAAAACTTTTGCACAGTACCGTATTTTTCCAGATATGTTAAACAGATATGTTAAAGGATACTCCTTTGTCAGACCATTAATGTGTTATCTGAAATGTTTATTTCCCATCCAGGTCACATCCTGTTTGTGTTAAGAAAAGGTTTATGACCTTTTCATGAGCAGAATGTGTTTTACACCATGCATACCATTTGGCTTGGTAGATGCCTTGCTAGAAAGAAAGAAATGGTAGTTTATGAATGAGATTGCACCAAAATCAGAACCATGTCATGCCAAAAGAAAGCAACATGGAAAAATGTTGCCACTGTTTAGGTAACTAAGAAAGAATGTAGGAAGGCTGGATGCAAATGACATAAAACTATGGTCAAAGAAAGGTTGCATAATTATAATAAAATAACATGCAAAGCTAGATTTCAAACAATTCTGATCGAATAATATCAATTCTTACAAACTATTCTTAGATTACCTAACAAAATAGTCTACATCATCTACATCTACAATGAATTAGAATCAAATTAGAGACGATATGAGTTTGCAGACTTCTTTACTAGGGAAATCTATAATACTAGACAATTAGTGTATCTATGTTCAAAAATAACCCTGTGTCCCTTTTATTAGCACATAAATGGTTTATTTTATTTGTACTCGATCTCAGTGCTGCTTTTGAGATAATTGACCATGGATTTCTTGCAAAAACAAAATCTTGAAAACTGGGTTGTACTCTCAGGAACTGTCCCAAAATGTTTCAGTTCTAACCTATGAAGAAGGAACAATTTTATCCAGGCAGGACATATTATTTATGAGAAAGTGCCAACATTATTTGATGTGCCCTAGAGCTACAAGACTACAAGATATCTTGCCAATAAGATATCTGACACACTCTCCAATAGACCAGGTTCCCCATGACTCACTTTGTAAGTTCTTTGGACACACCAGTAATTAGATGGGGGGAAAAATCGCCTGCAGATAAATAAAGATAAACAGAGATTATTTTATTTGGGTAATGAGGCAAAGACTACCTGCATTTTTGGATTCAAGATCCAAGATCCACCATTGTATAAAACAGACTCTGATCTCGGCTATAACAGTCAAAGAAGTCAACACAATCACTAAATTAGCATTGTATCACCTTAAGAACAGCAATTGAATTGAAGCTTTTCTGATTAAACCAGATCTGGAGGAATGCCTTGGAAAAGGACCATGCATTTATTTCTACCACGATTAATTAATGTAATAGTCTCTTAATTAGACTCCCAAAAACGCAGACACATCTAGGTCATTCAAAATACAGCTGCCACTGCCACTATTTCTCACTAGGAGTAAAAGAAGGCAACATATCACCCTCCACAGAATATTGTTCTAGGTATTATTACTGGTTTATTAATCACTTAATGGTGCCAGTCCTGTTAATCTGTCTGGTTCACTTCAGCAATACCAGCCTAAGAGAACTCTGACACTGTTATGACCAGATCAGTTAGTCATGCCTAAGCAAAGACTAAACATGTGGAAGCAGTGTTTAGCTATTAAGCTGCTCTTAAATGGAGCCAACTGACAGACAGTATTAGAAGAGCTCTAACACTAAACACTTAATCCAGCCTGAAAACCTCCTTGTTTGGCCAGGCTTTCAGATCAACTTAATATACTGCCACTTCACCTGTATTTCTATTCTGAAGCACCTTACCATAATTGATTTTATTATCATTTCATACATCTTTTAATCTTTAAATCATTTTAAGAGTGTCTTAATTTCTTTTACCCTTTAAAAGCTTTGTATTTTGTATTTGTTCAAATGTAAAGCTCTTTTAGTGATTTAATTGTATGAAATGAATTTGCCTTGCCTTAAATCACGTAGAATATAGTTCCTCGTTCATCTGACCATCAACTCTTCAAGTAGGCAATAGTATTACAACTGAGGCTAAAAAATGTTTTTGGTTACATAGATGTGCCCTGTTAGACTGATTGTTTAAATTATAAATTGGTCTTTATATCTACTCTAGGGATTTCTATGTATACTACACTTGTTTTAAAAAGGGAAAATCAACATGAAGACCAGCTGTCAATGGAGGAAAAGAGCAACAGCTGATGGACAAATTGTGAGAGCAGTAAAACGTGTAGGAGTGGTTAACACAATCCACCGTCCACGAAGAAGAAACAGATATATAGGTTCAGATGTATACCATTAGATGTAAACCGTTCATTAGCAATTTGAATGGGAAAAATAAACAGAAATAATGTTTCATTAGGTTAAATTACATCAGATTTGCAGATGTGATGGAATTGTGCAGCTTACAAATGTCCAAATAACATTAGTTTGGAAAAGTAAGTGGACTATTGCCAGGTAAGAAGCTCACTAAAATTAATATTACAGATACATGTCTTCTTCCCCGACAGCTAAGAGAGACTGAATGTACTATGGGTAACATAATACTACTCTGGGATTTTAACTCACAACCTTTCAATCCTGGGGATGACTCCTTAATACTCATGTGTGATATTGTGCATATTCAACTCCCATGAATATGCACAATATCATTATTTTTATATGTGATTATTACATTTACTATTTGACTACTCATAAAGAAAAACTAACAATTATTTAATACATTACACTATATCCTTTACTCTTTGGTCTTCCAACTAGAACGTTAACCAGGCTCCAGTATGCACAGAACTCTGCAGCTCATGTTCTCACATTCTCCAAGAAATCAGAACACATCACTCCCGTTCTCCACAAACTGCACTGGCTGCCATATCATATCATATTTAGTACAAGCTGCTTCTCATCACGTTTAAAGCCCTTCATGGAGCTGCCCCTCCATACCTCACTGAATTACTCCATTTATACACTCCTACCCGCGAACTGCGCTCCTCCGGTACCGGGTTACTCACAGTTCCTAAATTCAGGTTAGCTACCATGGGTGGTAGATCATTTAGTGTTGCTGCCCCTAAACTCTGGAATTCCCTCCCTGAAAACCTACGCCTAATGTCCTCTCTGTCTCTCATCAAAACTCAGTAAAAAAAATCTATTCAGTCTGTGCGTTTCCACTTCTCCCCATTCTGGATTTCTTAATTCTGCTGTTTGTTTGTCACTGTCTTTGTATTTGTTTGTTAACTGTTTTGTTTTAGAGTAGAGTAGAGTAGAGTAGAGTGATCTTTTAATATCCCACGAATGGGAAATTTGGGCATTACAGGGCTCTTATAAAAAAGACAGGTGTACAGAAAGAAAAGAAAAAATATATAAAGATATAGAGAGAGAACAGGAACAAGTACAGGAGAAAAGTAGAGGAGCTATAAATAAATAATAAATTATCTATCTATACATATCTATATATATATATATATATACATATACATATTTACAAGAGTAATATACACGGTAATAAATAAGTTTTGAATGTCTTTTTATCTTAGACTGAAGGTTTTTCAGTGAATCTTTTGATGTTTTTTTTTTTTTCTTTTCTGGATTGCCATATTTCTGAATGCAGGCAACTACACTTCTGTTTAAACAAAACAGTCGAATGCTCTATTCTTCAGATAGTCAGGATTTTTTAATGTAACGTCTGCATGTTTGAGAACTGATACATTTCCCGCTATGGCTGATTTTCTGTTGAGTTCTTTGAGAAAACAACAACAAACGAACAAATGACTGCACACTGGTAACTGCACACAGTAGTAATGTAGAAAACATTAGCTAGCATTATTTTAGTCAAGTTCATATCTAAAATATTAATCCAAAAGCCAAGAGATTTTGTAGGTTTCTATAAGGAGGACGTTTCTCAGACAAGTAAGCGTTAGTGCATTAACGCTTTTCCCATCCTGTAAGCAATCTCCTTGTACTGCACATCAAAAAAAAAAAGTTGGTTATTGGTAATGATATGAAACAGTGCGCATGGCCCTTTGCAACATGGGTCAGTTTTTCTGAACATTTGTGCCTCCCAAAATATAACAGTAACTCAATATTAGTTACTTAGCAGATGACCTATGATCACCCAAGTATTGGGTGTCCTATCTGGCTGGGAAGTGGGGTGGAGAGCGATGGGTGTGCATGCATAGGGGAAAGGTGGGGGCTTCACAACTGAGCTGGCACTGTTCATGCCCCATTGTAGCCAAAACCGAACATCCAGCCCAGACACAAAGCGGATTCCAGGAAAGTTCTATTCAGTTCTGTTCTAGGCAGGCCAATTCCAGTTATTCCAGTATGGGGCAACGTGATCATTTTCTTTCACAGTTGGTAGAGCTGAGAGAGACAGCACAGTGTTCAGGGCACACCTGCTGTAGTCTTACACACAATGATCGCTCACATGGTGTGTTTGCATGTATCTAATAATTGTAAGTAACAAAAAGCTTTTTTCCTCACATAAAAAAATAACTTAAAACAAATTCTGCTAGTTTAGAAAATGGAAATTATGTCATCAAGGAATGAGGCCCATGAAATAACTAGGTCTTGCCATAAACCTTTGTCCTATTGACCTAAAAAGTCACAAATAAAAGCCCTACAAGTGGAAAGAAGTGACCGCATATAATTTGTTAATCACCTTGTCTGAGGGCCTAGAGCGTTATTAATGCCTAGAGCAGGATAACAGGCCTTTGTCACAGGTTGAATGTCAAACTCTCATGATCTAACCAGAAAAAAAGGCAATCTCAGTGCCTTGCACGTACATAGGGGCCATCCAGGAGGCTGCTTTGTTGATAGGCTTATATTTAAACCTGGAAAGCAGCAAACTCTCTGTTTCACATACATGGACCTTTAATGCCCAGTTTAACAGTAAATGAGCAAGAAACAATGAACAAGACAGGCCTGGAGTTGCCAAATGGTGGCACACAAAACCCCAAACCATGGTTGAGTTGCTTCATGTTTGCGGCTCATTTCACAGCTGCACTGTAGTGCCTTTGAATAAAGTGTCCCTTGACTCATCTGTGCTGTTTGTCAATTTTAGAGTGGATCACTCAATTACACTAATGTGGCCAGGCTTCGTCACAATACAAAGTCACATCCTGCTGGGTCATTGAAGGGTCACTCTGCACAAAAGCTGGGATTCCTTTATTGTTCACCCAATGCAAACAGTAACTGAAGGCTGATATTGTGCACCTTATATTCATTGTTTCCTTTAGAATCCAGTGTGCTGCAGCTCAAAGTCAATACCACAGCCAATGAAAATTGGTTTTCAGACTGTGTTTTCTTGACCTCCCCAAAGCTTAGCCTCATGTTAAGTAGAAATCAAAGGAAGCATGTTTATGAGGAAGCTACAAATTAGACAAATATGCTCATTAAGACTCATGTTGTTTACAAGAACATAGACACAAGAAGCTTGGTCCCTGACTGGGATCAGAATTTTTTCAGCTCAAAGTTCCCACTGTGAGACATGTGCAATGTTATTGTTTTTTTGTTTGTAGGCCAGTAAACAAGACCTCCAATGAGTCAGTTTTGAGCATTTTTAGGAGGCCGAATCTCAGGATCACCAGCCAAGTGGAACATTTAGCTGTCAACATGTTTTATACACTAACGTCAAAGTGATTTTTATCAAGCCAGGTCCTGGATTTTTTACATTAACTTATGCAATAGATATAATTTCTACAAAATGTCTGTTTACTGTCTGACATTGTATCTTTGGTGAAGCTTTGACCTGCATTCCTTCAACCTCTGTCTATTTCCATATCCTGTGTCAGACTTCCCAAATTGCAGTCATAGGGATTGTTAATTGTTTCTAGTCCTTGATGCAAAGATTTTAGAGTGGTTGAGTCCTTTCACAGGTTTCCTTTACTTGGTCTTTACAGTTGATCCAATTTGAGAAGAAATAATCAGAGATGGGAACAAACCACTCAGTCTTGGGTCAAGTCCCAAACGAGGCAGGAAAAGGCCTTCAGTCAAGTGCTGAATCCTAATTCTAAACATGTCATTATGTATTTACCAGCCATTTAACGCCATTTAGACATTAAACACTAAACACTAAACACTAAACACTAAACAAAAGGTTTATCCATGTATCCATTATCTCAGCTGGTTATCCTGGAAGGGTCTTAGGCGATGAAGTCTACAGCCATAGACCTCTGCCTCTTTCTTCATGTCTGGATCTTAATTCTCTTCAAGTCATAAAACTTAAATCCAGATCACAGTCTGAGTCACAGGTTTTGCATACAAGTTGCAAGTCATTTTTTGATTTGTTCAACCAATTTTGTAACTCAAGTCAATGCATTTGATTTGTTTTCACATCAATTCATTTTAGCCCACACCTCTGTCCCTGTTTCATTCCTTTCAGTGTCTTTGCTAAACTCAGAGACCTCCTTTTGCCAACAAAACACATTCAGATCAGGGCAATTTCTCACATTTCTTGCTGTGAGTTGGGTGTCATCGGCAGGTTGTGTTTCCGACACTCATTCTCACACTAAATCACCCATGTGTCATCGCCGGGGCCCTCGCTGTGAGAGTGAGAGCGTGTGTTTGTGTGTTCCCAGTCTCAAAGCTGCACAGATTGCTGAAATCCCAATCAGCAACACCGAGCCAATGGCTCTCACAATCTCTCGAACACTTTATCAGGAAAGCGCCCAGTGTTCCACAATTCGGCCAAGAAAATCAGCACATGGCACTCAGTGTGAAAAGTTACGCATTAAGGCCTTATAAGCACATTTTAAATCCCCCAACCACACAGCTTTGCCAGGGACGTGAGAATAGCGAGATGCACGTGCCTTACCTCACTAGTCTGAGAGTACAAACTGATCTGACACACAAACACATGTTGTAGATCAGGGGTTCCCAACCAGAAAAGCCTCCATGCCCCACAAGAAGATTTTATTGATCTGGTCATTTAAAATGCAAATGGTTATTATACAATACAAAAAGTAATCTTTAAGTAGTTACATATGCCCAAAACACCTGGCAAAAATATTATTAGCAATCATGTAGTCCTAGATGGAAAAGAAAAAATATCTATTTAATTACGATTTGCATGTCCATAAAAGTATGCATGCGAACTCTGAGATTAACACGAAGAGTTTTCTCTGTGGTGAGACCCTACACTCTTAAACATAAAGTAAAAAAAAATAAAGTCCTTTAGAGCAATTTTTTTGAGCTTTTTTAAAGTTTCTCAAAAAATCTGAAAATACTGAACACTGAATTGAACTGTTCTATTCAAAGTTTTATAGTTCCTAGAAACCCATAATCCAGCTAAGACTCTCTGTTCTCTATTGGGGCTCTCTCTCTCTCTCTCTCTCTCTCTCTCTCTCTCTCTCTCTCTCTCTGTCTCTGTCTCTGTCTCTGTCTCTCTCTCTCTCTCTCTGTCTCTGTCTCTCTCTCTCTCTCTCTCTCTCTCTCGTCTCTGTCTCTCTCTCTCTCTCTCTCTCTCTGCCCTCTCTCTCTCTCTCTCTGTCTCTCTCTCTCTCTCTCTCTCTCTGTCTCCTATTCTCTCTCTCTCTCTCTGTCTCTCTCTGTCTCTCTCTCTCTCTCTCTCTCTCTCTCTCTCTCCTCTCTCTCTCTCTCTCTCTCTGTCTCTCTCTCCTCTCTCTCTCTCTCTCTCTCTCTCTCTCTCTCTGTCTCTGCTCCCTCTCTCTCTCTCTCTCTCTCTCTGTCTCTCTCTGCCCTCTCTCTCTCTCTCTCTCCCTCTCTCTCTCTCTCTCTCTCTCTCTCTCTCTCTCTGTCTCTCTCCTCTCTCTCTCTCTCTGTCTCTGTCTCTCTCTCTCTCTCTCTCTCTCTGTCTCTCTCTGTCTCTGTCTCTCTCTCTCTCTCTCTCTCTGTCTCTCTCTCTCTCTCTCTCTCTCTCTCTCTCTCTCTCTCTCTCTCTCTGTCTCTCTGTCTCTCTCTCTCTTCTCTCTCTCTCTCTCTCTCTCTCTGTCTCTCTCTCTCTGTCTCTCTCTCTCTCTCTCCTCTCTCTCTCTCTCTCTCTCTCTCTGTCTCTCTCTTTCTCTCTCTCTCTCTCCTCTCTGGGTCTGCTCCTCTCTCTCTCTCTCTCTCTCTCTCTCTCTCCCCTCTCTCCTCTCTCTCTCTCTCTCTCTGCCCTGCCCTCTCTCTCTCTCTCTCTGTCTCTGTCTCTCTCTCTCTCTCTCTCTCTCTGTCTCTCTCTCTCCTCTCTCTCTCTCTCTCTCTCTGTCTCTGCCCTCTCTGCCCTCTCTCTCTCTCTGTCTCTCTCTCTCTCTGCCCCCTCTCTCTGTCTCTCTCTCTCTCTCTCTCTCTGTCTCTCTCTCTCTCTCTGTCTCTGCCCTCTCTCTGTCTCTGTCTCTCTCTCTCTCTCTCTCTCTGTCTCTCTCTCTCTCTCTCTCTCTCTGTCTCTCTCTTTTTAAGTACACATAGACACACAGAAACACAAGGCCAACACACACCCACACACACACACACACACACACACACACACACACACACACACACACACATATTTATATCAAATTACATGAGATAAGGAGTACTAGACCTGAACATGAAACACATTAGATCTGAAGAAGCATCATCTGACCTTCACCTCCAGTTTTCTCCAGATTGATAAAGTCAATCCAAAACAAACTTTTAGTTTCCTTTATCAATTGACTATGACGCAAAACTGCTGTCATGTCCCTTCTAGTGTTTCTTATGAAGTTATTTAACAAAACTCTTTGGACGTTAAAACAGAGCTATAGTAAACCCTGCCATAACTTAGAGCAGTGAAGAAAACATGTTTGCAGCAAAAATACATTTTTATTATTATATTACTAAATATACATTTTGCTGTGTAATAATATAATTATTGAAAAGGATAATGGAAACCTGGGAAATTCAAATTAAATATTGATTTGATCAAGATTTAGTGAACAAAAATTTTTTGAAAAGAATTCATGGAAATTACTTTTTCAAAGCTGAACAATGAAACCTGAGATATTGATAGTGTAGCAATTAATAAGGAATTCTAATTTCTTATTATTTCTGCAGAATTCAACTTTTGGATGCTTTGCTGAAAAACGTACAGTCTCAAAACTCATTACAGTGTTACTGATACGGGCTGGCCTGTCTACAACTATATATATTTGCCATACAAAGTGATCAGTGAAGAAACATTGTGTTCTGAGCTTCTGTAACAAAGTGTTAATTTTGCAAATGATAATGTTGTACATGAGTACTATTTAGTCTCACGATGTGTGCCATAAGGGGAAAAAAAAACAAATTAAGCAAAAACCTCATATTATCATAAACCTGTTCAAGCATCAGGCAATATATTAATAAGCACAGTGTAAAAACTTGTTGTGAGGGAGCTTTTAAAAACATAAAATGTTTGGGGATCTAGTTCCCATGAACTCCACAGAGAATCATTTGGTAAATTTCTCTGGAAAAGAGCATTTTTTCTTGACAATTTTATTTTGCAGTAATTTGGAAAAATCTGAGAATTTCCTACATGAGTATAAACTGGCTCTATTTCTTACATTAACATTTATGGCATTTAGCAGACGCTCTTATCCAGAGCGACTTACATGTCCTAATTACAGGGACAGTCCCCCCTGGAGCAATTCAGGGTTAAGGGTCTTGCTCAGGGACCCAGTGGTGGTAGTGCTAGAGGTGGGATTCGAACCTGGGACCCCTTGAGCCATGGGTCCATAGGCAAGTACCCTACCACTAGACCACCTAATGTTCATCTACTCTTTGTTAGGGTTTATTTCAGTCCAGTTTAGTTTACTCTAGCTTAATGACACGAGCATTTTTCAAAATTTTATTTTGTAGTAATTTGGAAAAATCCTACACGAATTTCCTACACGAGTATAAACTGGCTCTATTTCTTAATGTTCATCTACTTTTTGTTAAGGTTTAGTTCAGTCCGGTTTAGTTTACTCTGGCTAAATGACACCAGCATTTATATAACAACAGGAATTGCATAATTAAATTTTTGCACAAGAAAAGTATGAGTGAGGATGAATATGATACAAACACAATGTTCTGGTCAGCCACTAATGTGGAACAGTACGGTTTAATATTGTTTTGTTCCAGTTTTCAGCCAAAACAAGGAGCAGAATGTTGGCAAGGTGCATGAGATCGCTGGTACAGTGTGTAAAATGCCTGGAAATCTAAGAAAATACTAATAATTTGCGCTAAATCCGGGCTAAATGAGCTGATTGAGGATTATTTGGCCACTGAATACAGTCTTATGGTACAGTCGCTGCAAAAGCCGGATTACCCGATTGCTCATGATAGTTCATTGAGCCAGAGAAAGCAGGTCTTATGAGTTTAAGTTCTAAGGCCACACACCTCAAAAATAAATTGGGTGTTTTTTCCACAAATGCCACAAGCAGAACAGATTATTCTTGAGCTGACCTGAGCTGTAGAACATAAATAAATGAATAAAAAGGTTTCAAGGTTTCTGGGCCATGGGGTTCAGGGTGGAGGGATGGGGACTGAGTTAGATCAGGGAGAAACTGGTTCTTTGGAGAGTCGCCTAGCATAAACAAAGTGGCATTCATGCACGTGGGTGTGTTTGTACAAATGTTAAACCATTCGAGCAAAGGAACTGGAATGGATGAAGCATAGATTACTATGCATAGCCAAACACATTGTTCCCAAGGGAAAGCACATGGTGCTATAATACATCAACAAAACGGTCAAATGACTGGATTACTGCTTGTTTGTGTACTTGTAAGGGATTTAAATGTTTTCAAAGTACATGTGTACATGTAAACACTATAATGTAAGAGGTGTACGAAGGTGCATGATTACTTTAGGTGCAGTTATTTCAGATGATCTAGACTATGCATGTACTACTTTAAAAAAGCCTTTATACTACTATTCTCCTCTACAATACACTGTGAAAAACAATATTAATAACACTTTAAATAACATGTTTAAACAAAAATGTCTACTCTGGTCACACACATAAAAGCAATAAATGTATCTTTGCTTTCATCTTAAATTAAACACTTTACAATAGCACATAAACCTCAAAACAAAACAGCCTGTTTAATAAAAATGAAGTGGGTCATTTAAAATACATGAAACTACATAAATGTAGATGGATTAGTAATTTATCAGTAAGCAAACAATGTAATGCCGTCAGTATGTCACAGAAAGGGTGCCTGGGCTCCTCAGGGCACAGGTGTGCTTCACTGGGAGCTGTCTTTATAAGCCCCAAGGAGTCAGAGTAGAGCGTCAGTCATTCTTGTTGGTATTATCACATATGTGGGTGCGTTTCTATTTGATATGTTCAAAAAAGTTAAGTCATACTCACTGGCTGCACGTTTACATCCAGACCTCTCCATTACTCAAGTGTGACACAATAGAAGGATTTGGGTCCTTTAAAAGGATAAATATTTTTACTATCCTTAAATACCTATTATGATAAATGCTCATTGATTAGGTCATTAATACATAAAAACAGTTATATATTTTAGCACATAAGTAGAAAAGGTCATAGTGAGCTGTTATATCAGATGAGAATGCATATGAAGTTGAGTGGTATCAGATCATTAACCAGCAACTTATTTTTTACATGAGGGTTCGGTATTTGGCAAGCTTGTATGAATTACACTTATATGATTCATGACTTGTGCTTTTTACTATGTAAAGTAAAAGCCATCCATAATACAATTTAATAAATTTCTGGACCACATGGAGTAATTTTATTGTAAAGTGATATTTTCTGTAAAGTGCATTAGGGTTCCTGAAGAACAGCATTGCGTGGCTATTTTCTGTAAATACTGTCACATCTGGCACTGTAACTTTAATACTGATTCTAAGCAATCTCCAAGAGTTCAAACATCTCAAGGACTACTTTGCAAGTGCAGAGCTGAGTTTGAAAGGCTTTCATGGCTGTATCATTCAAAGGACGCATCATTTCATCCTAATTCATTGTACAGTATTGCAATGAAATGACCGTGACAGTTAGCTGACTTTTCTGAGATTGTGTAACGCATACTTGTGCAGTAAAATTTCTCAACATCCAATGAAAAGGAGCAAAACAATAGGTGTTTATTTTGTTTTTGCTTCATAAATCAAATGACACATAATTATTGGGCTATCTGGTGGCCTCTAAGGTGATTACATAAGCTATATCATTATTATTACATAACTATTAATATATAATATATCATAATTCCCCAGGGGGCTGTAAATCCATATGAAGCACACTAAGCAAGCCTATGTAATTCATTATAACAGAGAGGGACAGCTTGTGTAGAGACTTTGCAATTCTGTTGCAGAGACAGCAGAGACAGAAAGTCATAAACGTTTTTCAATTTCTTTGTTCGGTCTTTCTAATCAGGCTTTTAAGGATATCCTTTGTTTTTTGACCCAGTTATAATGAAACAATTTCCCATAATTTAATTAACCTCATACATTGGTGTCCACAATTAATACTTTAGTTTTGAACTGGAGTTACAGGTTTAATTTGGCTTACAAGAGAAAATATATCCAACCTTTACTGCTTCAGATTGTTTTACTGATCTGAAGTAGGCTTGCTCATGGCAAGTCAATTTAGGCCTGCTTATTAGCCTAATATGAATTTTAGGCAAGTGTAACCTGTGGCCACACCTTGCTACCCTCTTCAGTTTACAAATGCCAAATCTCTATCAGCAGCGAAAAGCTATTTCCTCCTCCCACATCTACCTGTTTTTTTTCACAGGCCACTTTGACTTGTATCGTGTGTGATCACAGCTCCAATATGCATACACAATGTGGTTTTAAGCTTCCATTACAAAACCTAATAACCTAAACGACCTACTTTAAAATAATCAATCCTATTGACAGATATTTTTGCAGCTAACAGTGAAATCTCTATGCTCTGTGTGTGTGTGTGTGTGTGTGTGTGTGTGTGTGTGTGTGTGTGTGTGTGTGTGTGTGTGTGTGTGTGTCTGTGTGTGTGTGTGTGTGTGTGTGTGTGTAGCCTTGTGCACATGCACTCCTGCTGAGGATGCTGCTAGTAGAGGTATGCAGTGTTTGGCAGGTCTCCAGAACTTAATCTGCAGTGTATAAACTGACACAGTTTCTAAGAACACACTGTACTCTTCCTCCCCCTTCCTCACTGCATGCTGTCTCAGTAACTGCTGTGTTTAGGCAGAGGAGACATAGGACTTAACAATTTATTCTATTTCAAATGAGATAAATGTGTTCAGACAAAAATACAGTACATCTCATGTCTCCTTTTACATTATCATTCACACCCATATGGAAAAGTAACCGTCAAAAATAATCAAATCTCTGGTTGATTATTATGCAACCATGTTGTGGCACTGACGAGAAGAGTCACAGTGTAAGTTGGGACAAAATGTTCCACTTTAATATGTAGCTAAACTGGTTCAGGTAGAACATGCTTTTGGTCTCCTTCTCGCTTGCACATAGCAGGGACATCTGCAAATTTTGAAAGCATTGGACAGACATCTTATTCCAGATCTACCCTATAGGGTGTTTTTCTACTGTGAAGGTAACATTTTCATCATTACTGAATTTTGGTAACTGAGTCATGGGTATTTGTCATGGAATTTATATCTAAATAATTACAATAATATGCAATTACTGCCAATTTTCATAAAACTGTAAACAAATTTTTTATTTGCAAACTTTAACATTATGTCAAAATAAGATATAAAATGAGTTTTATGCATAAGCTTGGGCACCAGAGAATATATAGCAGGACTGCTTTTCACTAAAATCATAGTCACCAAATGTTTACTGTGGCCAGCTAATAGCAATTAGGTGTTTTTTACTCAGTAATTTTATGTCTGGGAATATTGAAGACTATTAAGTTATTTATGGTTGATTTTGATATATACAGTACTGTGCAAAGGTTTTAGGCAGGTAAGAAAAAATGCTGTTAACAAAGAATGCATTCAAAAATGGAAGTGTTAATCATTTATTTTCATCAATCAACAAAATGCAAAGTGAGCAAACAAAAGAAAAATCTAAATCAAATCAATATTTGGTGTGACCACCCTTTGCCTGCAAAACAGCATCAATTCTTCTAGGTACACTTGCACACAATTTTTGAAGGAACTCACCTTGTAGGTTGTTCTAAACATCTTAGAGAACGAACCACAGATCTTCTGTGGATGTAGGCTTCCTCACATCCTTCTGTCTCTTCATGTAATCCAGACACACTGGATGATGTTGAGATCAGGGCTCTGTGGGGGCCAGAAGAACTGATGCTGGTTTGAAGGCAAAAGGTAGTAACACCAAATATTGATTTGATTTAGATTTTTCTTTTGTTTGCTCACTTTGCATTTTGTAAATGGATAAAAATAAACAATCATTATTTATATTTCTGAAAGCATTCTTTGTTTACAGCATTTTTTCACACCTGCCTAAAATTTTTGCACAGCACTGTATTTTAGGTCATTGTATTCTTGTAATATCCAGCTGTCATGGTTTGCGGCCCTCTGCCCTGACTGGGCTCACATGATGCCTGGTTAGGATGTCAGGTATGCCTTATTGGCTCAATAGTATAAAGAGCCCAATGAGTCAGAGCAGAGCGTCGATCATTCTGGCTTCCACGTTGGGTGACAATTTATAGGAAACATGTTGAGTACAGTGTTTGCAACATTTGCTCCAAGATTTCATTATATTTAGTAGAATTTTTTTTTCACTCTGTCCCTGACTTTTTCCCAACATACCTTTCATTATACAATATTTGATTTCAGAGTGTCTTTTTGTTCTTGTGTTGTCTTGCATGCTTCAGATGTTAACTCTTGTAATTGATTCATATTAAATCTTCAGACCCTTCAATATAGATGGAAGTGGAAGTGAAGTGAAAGTGACTATATATGGCACACAGTGAACCAAAACAAAATTCTTTCTCTGCATTTTATCCACACACACACCATCACATCATGCAGCAGGCAGCACCCATACTTTCAGTGCCCAGGGAGCAATGAAGGGAACAGTACCTTGTTCAAGGGTACCTCAGGCCAACCTACTGTTCTAGGATTCGAATCCATGACACTCCGATCCCCTAAAAAAGTACTAGAACAGTGAGGCCAATTCATTTGTTTTGGCTATTACTGAAGACATTTGGATTCAGCATCAAAATACTAATTGAATACTAACGAGAAGAGAGATTGCCTTTTAGTTTCTGGTATTTACATCTCGATATGTTACTCTTCTGATACATTTGCTCTTGAAAAAAAGCTGGGTGGTCAGATACAAAAGTGCTATGTTCTTTGTAATTTAACATATATAGGTGTAAATCCCAGGAAATACAAGCTGAAAATCAAATCTTTCATCACAATTTCATCTTTTGATCTCAAGCCCAAAAGTCTGCATTACATTTTAGACAGTAAAAATGATAAGAAGAAAGGGTTTATATACCTAGTTGTCTCTTTGTCTGAGCAAATTTTCTAAATTAATCTAAATTGCTTAGATTAGCCTATGGCTGTTGAGTGTTTAAAGGCTCACATGTTTTATTATGCTCAAGAATTGTCTACATCTGAGTTGAATTAAAAGTCAAATAAATTCTAAGCACTCACAAAACGTAACACAGGGAGACAAAAAGGGTGTCCAAACATCTGCACATGCCACATTTTTTGATCTGTACAAATGTTGTATTAACCACTTTCCATTTCGAAGAACAACAAAATTGAATTTCATTTAATTTAATCTTGAGAGCCTTAACGTTTGCATATAATAAACTAGCAAAAGCCCCTCTGTCTAAAGTACAGTGTTTACATAGTGAGGATACTTTAAACGTGGTGATGCCACAAGGTCTCTAGCAGTGTATTCCAGCAACCTTTGTCCCCATTTCAATTCAAAACAGTTTTTTGACCTGCTTAATTCAGATATTCCTTTTAACATTTAAATGCAAAAAATTTACATGGGCTGAAATTTACTGTTCTGTGCTGTTGTGGTAAAAAAAGTAAATAAATAAATTTTCCTGTTGTCACATTCTATTTTAACTTTTTTTTTTAATCTGTTTTGATGTATTACCATTAACACATTACTGCATTAAATGAATGCACTAAAGGGCTTGAATAATTTACTTCAGAATAATCCAATACAAATAACTAATTTCTTCTATAAAACTATGAACTTAAAAAAGGTGATCTCTTCCAATACTCCACACACACTAGTTAAACCTGAATTAAATTATAAAATGCATTTTAGAAAATAGTCTGCAGAAAAATTGCCTCAAAATAAGAACCTTTCTAATGAGTGTAACCCTTAATGTGCCAGTCTGTCCATATCGGGTTTAGGCTCTCTTCTCCAGAATGAGGGCTTTTTATTCATCGGTTTTATATTATACAGCACTGGATTTTACATATTGTTTGAGTTTGTGGTACTCCTAAAACAATTATCTGGAGCAAGGTTCCCTTCTCTACTCTACTTGCCAACATTGTGAGTAAGCTACGGGAACAAATCAATGAACACACTCCAAACCTAAGCCAGTATAGATGTGGCCTCACCCAAAAACCCACCGCTCACCTCCTCACCACCCACAGGCTGTCATTCTAATCTCCAACAGTTAATCCATCTTCTCTGGTTTTGGCTTTTCTGACATGTTCTTTGCTCTATTTCACAAGCCTGCCAAACTTCTCATCTCCATATGGGCGCCAGGCCACTTCAAAACCATGAATTCAGCCACTTTTTACAGAATGTACACGAGTCTGCATCCAAAGCTGCAGTCTGTGGTTTCAAATTCATCTGGAGAAATCATGAGACTTCCTTTATTGCTCTCACAGTTTACTTTTGTATCTTCTTTCTGGGCTGGGGAAAGTCTGTAGGTGCCTTTTGAAGTCCTTAACAAAGTAAAAGCAAAACATTGTCATGATGGCAGATATTAATAACCAGTGTGTGCACTCAGATGCTCATTGAATGATACATTTTTTTATTGTCTAAAACTAATTTAAGTGCCACCATGGCAGTGCTTAATTTAGAATGGATGGATGAATGGATGGATGAATGGATGGATGGATGGATGGATGGATGGACAAAAGGATGGTGTTTCTTCTTGACTTCTAGTCTGTCTGATTTCTCAGCTGTCTGATTTTAGCTTATGTTGTCTTCACTGGGTTAAAAGGGCTTTAATGAATGGATGTTTAATCGTTGGTTGGGTTTTGCTGGCAGTGCTTTGTATTTACAAGCTAAACCCATGTTTCTGCCTGTGATGCTATGGTTTCCCTTTACAATAGGTAAATATATTTGGACAGTAGCATTATGACAATCTCTCTGAAGAACCCCATGAACCCCATGTGTCTGTTGCATTGATTTTTTTCATCACACTGATTGAATATACCAAGATACAACTAAATTCTCATTTCTGTTGTGTGAACTACATTTGACCTGTGACTATCGTTAGGACAGTTAAGGAGATATACAGTCTTTAATTATCTGATCTCTGTAGTACACACTGAAAACATCTCCCCACCTGCCTGTGAGCCAGAAATACTCAGCTCTATTAATCACAGTGGTACAGGTTTACTACAGAGGACGTAGTAAGCTCATCTGTGTAAGCTAATCCATCCATTCAGACAACAGCTTATTTCACAAATCATTGAAGGCTTGTGGTCTGAAATGACTTGGCATAGAAATGATACAACAATGAAAAGGGCAAGCTTAAGCTTGTACAATATATACAATATACAATATACAATATATAATGTAAGTACAATAACTGATATAAAAATTAATGAGGTTGTACATACTCGTACGTGTTCTTCTATGAAGTCTGCATTACTCTGCCAATTCTAATTTATTTATGTTGCTCTTCTGAAAGGAACATGTGGGGGCACAAGATACAACATCTTGTGAATACTCATATATGAGTATTCTACCACCACTGGGTCCCTGAGCAAGACACTTAACCCTGAGTTGCTCCAGGGGGACTGTCCCTGTAATTAGCTCTGGATAAGAGCGTCTGCTAAATGCCGCAAATGTAACGTAAATGTAAACATATACAAATTGCTTCTAAGCATGCACAAAACATGTTAATTTTTTTATTTTGATTAAGCTGTTACACGTGATTGCAGTACAGTAACAATGAGCTCACTCATTAGAATATGTCTGGCAGGAGAACCATTATGTTTAAATGTGGAACAGGAACATCTAAATGGTCTTCCATTCCATGATAAAAATATGAGGTGCTAATAAGGCCAATCACATTTAAGTATGTGGGGCATGACTGAAATGCCTAAAACAAAAGATTCTTGAGCTCCACAAATCAGACAAAGCCTTTGCAACAAAGCACCACACTCAAACACACCCCCATGTCTCATTCAAGACAACAATCAATAGGAGGCATATCAGAAGCCATTGCTGTTGTAAGAGTTCAAACATAGCACTTAACATTTGGCAATAACTTGGATCCAAGATTTGTGGTAAGATCCAAATGAAGAAGTGAAGAAGCCATTGCTATCTGGGAATAATGTTGCCATAAAGGGCTGCATCGATTAACATTTATTCCAGGACCCAAGGTTCCACACTGTCCAGCACATCAGTGCGGCCCAGAGCATCACTAATACATGCCTTGCAAATTTTGCTGGGAAGAGCAAAAAAAAAAAAAAAGATTAATGTTAGAAAGTGATGTATAAAACATGGAGAACCAGCTTGACATTAACTATGCACTACTTCACATCTACTAGTGATGCCTATTTGGCAAGGTTTTAACATTCAAGGCCCAATTCACATCTACTTATCAACACCCAATAAGGCCCCGGTCCAATCTAGAATTTTTGAAATCCATGTGTAAATTTATTCAATGATCATACACAGTTACCTTGTTTCCAAGAAGTCTCTGGTTCCCCCTGCTTCAAGTTGTCAGTTGTCACCATTAAGCTGCCAATAGAGGGCACGTTTGCCACAGAAAAGGACTTCGATTGAAAGCCTTCAACTTTGTTTCTACATGCACAAGTCTACTTCAATGTCTTCCATATATTCCCAAAAGTATTCCAGTGATAGAGTCTCTCCAGCATTGTAATACTGCAATATCTGGACTTGATCTCTGTCTTATTTTTCTTGGGCTAGTTCTGTTTGACTCTTTGACATCTGTGGTAACACACCACAAAAAAAATCCAAACTAATTTCTCCCAACACTCACGCATTGTTCCAAAGTATGTTTTTCATCATATCCTTCCCAGGACAGTATTGTTCCTACATACATAAACCTACATAAATGTTGCTCAGGTATGCTGTAAAAGAGGGTATTTTTACAGTCCACAGGGGACAACTAATCTGCCCTTCAGATCAGTGGTTTTGAAAATAGTCCCCAGGAAACATCAGACCATATTTTGTCTCAACCCACAAAGGGACAGGACAAAAATGTAGCTTTTCTGGGGATCCCTGAGGAATCAATTGAGAACCAATGCTTCAAAAATATCAATGGTCTCATAGGCATAGGAGCATTAATGATCAAGGGTGATGGAACTGTTTGTGAGTGTGGGACATCTCTTTTTTTAAGCACTGCCAGAAAAAAAAGAAGATTGCGTAAGAACTCTTTTGCAATGTCTGGAATAGTTCAATGGTGTGTGTACAATTTTTGAGTTTTGCCTCTATGAGTTTGAGCTACTTTGCCTATATACTCTATATGCTCTCTGCATACCTTGCGTAATGTTTTTTCCTCTGTGCATAAATAATAGATTCAGAATAAGCAGTATCCTTCTCACCTAACCAACTAAAATCACCTCTCAGAGTAAATGCAGCTGCTTTAACACATGATGTGGACAGGTAAACAACTGGATCGGACAAAATCCTTAAATCAAAGTAAAATACTGACCACTGCACTTACATAAATCGAACCAGGTCTAACAGGCATGTTTGAACTCTGTGTGGGGTCTAAAACAGCCAGGACAAGAAATGAACTTGATGTTGTGTGTAAGAAATGTTGTTTCAGGTTACACCTCACCAGAGTCACAGGAGGGTGACAGTGAAATTGGACTCCAGTCCAGAAAAAAAAAGCGTTGCCCCCTACGTGACAGATGGCCCATGTCACACTCCAATCTTGCGATTGTCATGGACATATCAGACTCACTTAGCAGCTGTGAAGTATGATGATGAAAGAAGTGATGATGAAAGACCTGTACTAAATTTGCCAATCTCTTGGGTCGAAGTGTGGGCTGGGGTGAAGGTGTTGAGACTTTTGTAGAGCTACATGAGGCAGAGTTTCTATAGACAGCTGGTGGAGTTGTGTTT
This sequence comes from Hepsetus odoe, assembly GCA_017165825.1. Lineage (NCBI taxonomy): Eukaryota > Metazoa > Chordata > Actinopteri > Characiformes > Hepsetidae > Hepsetus > Hepsetus odoe. The sequence continues at coordinate 10,602,938 of CM029391.1, read as the reverse complement.
AGTATCATTTTGTTGGGTGTTAAAGACTATATAAACACCTTTTAGAGGCCTGGGTGCTTGTAAAGCTAATCTCTTGGTTCCAGAAGGGTAGTTTCAGAATATTCCCTAGGAAAAGCACCTTTGATTCACTGGAGAACCCTGGATAATATGTAAACAAAGGGATTTAGGGATGGTTAGAACAGTTTACAGCAGTACTGATGGAAACAAGACATCTCTGAAAGCTCCCGGTGGCCTAGCGGTTAGGGCGTTAGCCGCATGATCGGAGGATCGGGGGTTCAAACCCTTTCCCAATAGGTTGCCCTGAGGTACTCTTGAGCAAGGTACCGTCCCCATCACTGCTCCCTGGGCGCTTTCAATAGCTGCCCACTGCTGCACGGGTTTGAGTGTGCATGGGTAAAATGCAGAGGTCTAATTTCGTTGTGGTTCATGTGTGCTGTGCCGTGACCTCGCAATGACAAGGGTAGTCACTTTCACTTTTTTTTTTTCCCTCAGAAACTATGTAAAGAAACTGCTCTCAGAGACAATGATTGATAGTATTTTAAGGGCTAAAATCTGTAGTATTTCAGTGTAAAATGCTGTCCAAAGAAAGTTTATGGTTACATATTTACTATCATAATTAAATCCTGATATATGTAGGTTCACTGGTCATTTTGCCTTCTGAAATCTATTTATTTGCACTGAAGTCCAGAGTTCCTTCAAATCTGAGTAGTAACTTTCTTTGGAAATTAATTTGGAAAGTTTTTTTTTTAATTTAAAAGATTTGATATCCCCTTTAGTGAAATGAAATGAAGTCCCACAAATAATTTTAAATTCTTTTTTTAGGCATCCGGGCAAAGAACCACTGATTAATCTGTATTTGTGACACTACCTCTAGGGCAGCTTTGCAGTGACATGTTGGAGTGGCATGATGATTTCAGGGAAACTGAATGAAGCAGTGGTTGATTGACAGATTGACTGATAGGTTGATTGATTGATTGAACTTACTTAGAGGATGTTGCATAGAAGTACTGCGTGGATGGTCTGTTAGCAGAAGTTTAAAGCAGAACAATCAAGATTTAATGCTGAGTTATCTCAGCTTCCTGTGGCACAGTGTATTAAACGCTTTGCAGTTTGGCACCGCTTTGGAGTGTGTCTGCCATGGCGAAATTGACATTAACCTTTTTTAAATGGCTGACCAGAGGCCCAGACAACAGGCCAATCCTTTACTTCATAGGAGCAGGGAACACTTTAAAGCCCTGCTGATGTAGATAAAACAACAAGTTTACAAATGCATATATCAGGGCCTTTACCCCACACCTAAAAAACCAGACAACAAGAATCAACATGAAGGATACTGGATGTGCAAACGTAATGGATGAGAATGCATGAGTCACAATGCGGACTTTCTGATAAGAAACAACTTGACTTAGTTTCAACATATGGTACCTACAGACACCCTCCAGCATTTTTTTGTGTACTATTCTATTATTACATAAGGAATGTTCTGTTCGTTTGTCTGCAGGCTTTTTACTAAGTATTTCCATAGTTAAATCAAAATGAAGTATTAATGACTGTATTAATAAATGTAAGAATTGAGGATTTGCAAGTTGGTATAGACTATATTATATCTTAGGACCTTGTGCCCAGTGGACTACAATGAAATGTTTCAATGCAATTTGGCTGCCCTAACTTCACCAACAGTGATGGGAGAGATAAAAAGAATAAACATCTAAATTTTGGTATTCTCTCTTTCTTTCTGTTCTTTCTTGTTAAAGAGCCCTGTAACACCCACATTTCCCATTCGTGGGATAATAAAGGATTATTCTATTCTATTCTATTCTATTCTATTCTATTCTATTCTTAATCTATTTTATCCTCAGGATCTCACTTTGTCGCCACCTAGAGATGTAAATAGAGATTGCATCCAGTTTGAATGTAGCCTGATCAATTGCATCTGTTTCAGAATATTTTCAGCATTTACTACAGTGTGAATTCATTCAGAATGCAATGCTTCTTCATTTTTGTACTATTGATTTTTAATTTTTCCTGGTCATTCATTGGTCAACAGGTACTCATTTGTCATTTTTCAATGCTGTACGGAACAGTTTCCTTAGACCCAGAATCCAAAGACAAGACTAAATGTTTTTTTTGTTTTTTTTGTCAGTGAACTATGCCTAATTTTAATTGAATTTGATTTGGTAAAACTTTTTATCCTATTTTATTCTGGTACTTTCTTTTCTTTTTAATATTGTTTGCCAAGTGAGTCATTTAAGTTTTACCACTGCAAATTATTTTTTCTCTGAACTTTATTTATGGATGCATTTGTATTTGGACATTTTGGATGAAGCATGCAATGTTTAACTATTTGTGTATTTATACTTAATTACTATTAAGGTTATAGCAATGCATTGATCATGTGATTGGGTAATGCAAATTAGACTGAATGAGAGTTGGACTGATTTTGCACAAGTAGAGCTTACAGACACTAGTAAGGAATTAAGATAAAAAAACAGGACTGCTTAAGTCACATTTTATTACTTTTATTTTTGTTGACTTGTGGTTTTACCTCATTAGTAGAATTCCTGAGAATTCTTCACAAAGATAATCTGCAGACAGCATTTATGCATCAGGGCATTCCATGGTTGTAAACTTTGTCCCCATTCCTCCTTTCAGCAGAGATTAGGACAAGGAGTCCACATACTGATGTTCCTTGACATATGCTGAGTTAGATGAAGGGAGTAACGTGTGTGTGAGTGTTATGTGTGTGCATGTATGTATGTATGTATGAGAGAGAGAGAGAGAGAGAGAGAGAGAGAGAGAGAGAGAGAGAGAGAGAGAGAGTGTGTGTGTGTGTGTGTGTGTGCAGGCTGTGGTATGCTGTGTGTGCATGAAGGTCACTTTGTGTCAGAGAACAGTATGTTCCACAGTGATGGGTGAGACTTGCAAAGCCACTAACAGCAGCTTAGTCCACCTGCTAGTTTAATGCACAGAACGAGAGAGAGAGAGAGAGAGAAGAGTGGCTCCATATCTCACTCTGATATATATGCTGCTCACTGTTGCTCTTGCAGGTGTCTGGACTGTTAGCGGATGGAGTAAAAGAGGGTTATAACTAATGCACAGAAACAAATGATGATTAACACAAACTGCACTTATATGGTAAGTTGAGCTAATAAAATGGACAATGCTTCTAGGTAGATGTACCTAATAAAGTGTCTTATTGGTACACATATGTGAAGTGTTAAATCACAGAACAGTCTCCTACAGCAGCAAATACATTTATTCATTGACTCTGACTCACTTGTTCTGTTTCCTTGCTTTTGCCAGCTGTACCCGATTAAAACTGGAAGTGAGTGCATGTAAATGTGTTTTATGTCCATGACTGTGTGCTGATGCAAAACGAATCCAAGTGACACATAAAAGAAAAACCATCAATTATTCTGAACTTCTCAGGCATACATACAGTTGCAGGAGACTCAGCGCACACCTTAATGACACCTGCCCAACTGTCACTCACTCCAGCAGAACAATAGGAGCTTTTATTCTGAGATCCAAAGTGAGGAGCCTCTGATGAGTTCTGCCTCAGTGAAACGGCAGTGCTCTGTTTGAAAAGACTTTCCACAGAAAGACTCGGCACAATTAGAACACAAACATCTGAGATAAAAGAGGCCGGGGAGGACATGCATTTCTTAGAGTGAGAGCTGCATAAAAGGAGTGAGTGAGGGGGAGAGAGGGAGAATAAACTGTTATTATATGTAGCCTTTTTTTATAACAAGTCACAGTGCTTTAAAAAGAGTTAGAGGCAGGGAGAGAGTGTGTGTTAAACAGAAAGAACAAGATAAATTAGAGACCGAGAAAGAAAGAGAGATATAGACAAAGAGGTAGAGGGAAAAGCTGTATCAGGAGACAAAAGAGAGAGAAAAAGACAATGGAAAGGAATGGGGGAATAGACAGATAGAGAGAGAGAGAGAGAGAGAGAGAGAGAGAGAGAGAGAGAAAGAGAGAGGCAGAGACACAGGATAATAAAGAGACAAAGAAAGTGAACATTGACTGTAAGAAAGTGAGTTAGAAAAAGTTATGTGTGTGTTAAACAAAGAAAAAGAAAGAGTTTGAGAGAGGGTATAAGGGGAATGAAAAAGTGCTTGAGTGAGATTGTGACTGAGTGAGAGAGGAGGGGAGCTGAATGGGGGGTATGAAATGAAACTTTGGCAATTGTGCTCCGATTAGATCTGTCCCAGAGTAGCCCCTCCCCTTCTTCATGCAGATCTATATATATGTAGACGCAGCAAATCAGGCAGCACACTGGTCCCACTCAGTGTGTAAAGTAAAAGTGGTGCTTGCTCAAGCGTGTGCGTGTGCTTGTGTGTGTCAACTTGCAGGCTTCTGAGAGTAGTAAGTGAAAAGAAGTGCAGGAGTGAGCATATGAATGTGCAGTGATCTATCTGGCAGACAGAGAGAGAGAGAGAGAGAGAGAGAGAGAGTGAGAGAGAGAGAGAGAGAGAGAGAGAGAGAGAGAAATTGCTTAGGGCTGCTGATAGCACCAAGGGAGTTAGAGAGGGAGACAGAGACAGGGTTAGCAAAGAGAAAGAAAGAGACAGAGACACACACACACATACAGCTGCCACAACTTCATCCTCACTACAATGGATGACTATGCCCTTTCCTTCTGGATTTACATGGGTGTGATGTCGGTGTTTGTTGGCGGGACACTCAAAAAGTTCCTGGCGTCCCATGTGAGTGCCATGCCCTCCCTGGTGGCATGGCTGGGTGCCACACTCCTGGTGGAACGGTTGTGTGCCATCTGCATGCCTGCTGTTCTGGCACTGGTTGTCCTGTGTGCTGCCTGCTGGCTCTATGCTACCTGGTCTGCCCCAGCACCAGCTCTGCCCGTGGAAGGCAAGGCTGTGTTCATCACAGGTAAGAAAATGGATGCAAATGCATGCAAGTTTGAAATGCACACTTATTACACTTAATAACATTCCTATGATTAAAGATTCTTTTAAGCTGTATTGTGTTTAATGAAGCTGGACAGAACAGGAATGTAGAATAAAATGTTCTTGTGTCTGATTTATCCACAGTGATAGATAGATAGATAGATAGATAGATAGATAGATAGATAGATAGATAGATAGATAGATAGATAGATAGATAGATAGATAGATAGATAGATAGATAGAGATTGTATACTAAGCAGCTGTATAGTTGTCATTGTGGAATAATGCTATGTGCAACATATTCACTGCAAAAACACTAGAGATTAAGCTTTTCATATGAAATTTTACTTGAAAACATGACCTAGACACTCCAGACTGAGCTGAACACATTGTACCGAATGTTGCTGCTTTGTTTTCTTTCAACAACTGTAAAAAAGAAAAACTGGAGCTATATAATAAGCCATTCCTGTGCTGAGTGTGTCACATCAAGAACATCAAGCACACACTGAACCAGATAAGATACAGTCACCCTCAAACACTTCTTTGAAAGCGCTTCTTTTGAATTTTGAATTGAATTCCTGACACAGAACAGATTGTGCTATCTTTGCTCCCCCCACCCCCCCTGCCCTATTAAGATGGTACCATCGCTTGTCAAATGATCTTCATGATCTGCTTCCAGCATAGACTGCAATGCTTAAATTATCAGCAACTTTGCTGTCTAAGGCAAGTCACATTTGGAATGTAAACACAGCGACTATCACTCTAAAGTCACTACTGATTATATCTGGAGCATATCAGGTGCCCTGTTGGGGCAACTAAAGTGTGTCCTAAAGTGTTTTGATGCTCTTTTAATAGGATGAGCTTGTCTGATCTCCTCTTAAACAGCCTTATGCAACTTAAGTTTATAACTTCCACATGTTGCTCTTGCTCACTTGTGTGTTAAGCCATGGCACTGATTTAAAGACACGAGGAATCTGAAGAAGCACATCTCAGAATTAGGGAAAAGTAGTGCTATACATTTGTAATGGAGCTGAAAACTAATTCATGATATGGACTGATCACATCTTACTATATCTCTATAGCAGCATGTACTTATGCAAGTGAATGTTTGGGAACTGCATCCCTTATAAAATTAATTAGTTTAGCACATTATGTAACAAAGCAGTTTTCAGAGCCCTCTAACTTGCTCTCTTGCTCTTTGTCTCTCTCTCTCCCCCACCTCCCCCCTCTCCATTTATGAAATAAGAGGGAGACTATGTAATATATAGGTTTCTTTCATGCTCATATTACACTATCTGAACACCATCTGTCAACCCTGTGAAGAAACATTTAACTTTTATTTGAGAATACATATAAAAGGCTTAGCTCAAGGGCAAAACCACCTGCAGTACTCAGGTAAAAGGTCCATATCCCAAGGTAAACACCCACAATGTAATTCCCAGTCCTCTGCTTTCTAATCAGCAGCCCAAAGAGGAAACATGTCCTGCGAGTAAATGTAGGTTACCCTATCTGTGCCAGCAGAGAAACCTGTTTGTTTTTCCTTCCTTTTGATTGAAGCGCTCTCAAAGACCAGCTTCTTATCTCCTCCGTCGCACACTCAATGAAGCAGCATCTTTTTGAACTTGAATCTACTTCCTTGTATACACTTTTCATCAAGGTGCCAAAAAAAGGCTCTTTAGAGTAATGCCATAGAACAACATTAAGAATTTAAACTTAAGAATAATTACTTAATAGGAAATCATCAAACAAAATGCTATTATAAGAGCAAAAGGTGCTTTTTTATGGCAAAGCTTCAAAGAAACGTTTTGGCATAGTTATTTTTAGAAGCTCAGGTAAATGAAATGAAAGTTTGAGTAGGTGAAGTATATTCCACAGTGAAGGATTTCCGGATATAGTCAAGTGACTTTGTTGAGACAAAATACAGCATTACTGCTGTTTCAGGAATATCAACGTTCCTGTGCTTCCTGTGTGGGATTGGCAGGTAGCTGTTAAGCCCTTGGACTGTAGTTGTTAATTTAGCAAAACCAGTTTGGGCCTGGTCAGATGTTCCAAGGGAGATTACGTCCATTGTTACGGGTGGGTTGGGGTGGGGGGGTAGGCTAACGGAGGGGGGTTCGGAGAAAGATCTCATTTGGGTTCCTTAAATCCATAAAAAGCTGTCTACTGGCATGGCAACCAGGACCAAATCCCCACTCACCCACCTTAAACTTTTTTCCCAACCTCTCATTTGAACAATTTGCCAGCGTGTCTCAAGCCATCCAAACATGCAAACATGCGCCCACTCATTTTGCATACATGGGTTTTTTGGCATGCACAAGCACAAACACACACACACACAAACACACACACACACACACACACACACACACACACACACACACACACACACACACACACACACACAAACAACACAACACTAGGTGTTTTCCTGTAGTCTTACCGATAACTCGTTTCTAAACTGCTCCTCATCATTTTAATAAGAAAAATAAGAAAAAAGACACTCACAGAGAATGAAATAACCCATTATCAGCTGATCAGATGGTTAACTTATGTAACCTTGTAGCACGGTTCAAATAGAAAACAGGTGATTTTTTCATTATTATGAAAAAACAGCAGAAACAACAGCTTATAAATTATGGCCAGCAATAACTTACAGATTAGATACTATCAGAATCATCATAATAGAGGGGGAGAGCCTTCATGAAAAATGTCCTGTTCTTATGAATTCATACCATGTGTGAACTTGGGTCATAATTTATCTCGACCATGTAACGATCCTTTACTGAAGCGAAAGCACAGAGCAGGATTTCTCCAAATAACGGCTAATATTACAGAATGTGTGACAAATGCTTCAATGAATTTTAGGTCTATACAAATAATGGAAATTTTAAAATGCATGCCTGGCTCTCTCAGTCTCTGTCTCTTTCTCTGTCTGACTCTCAGCTTCTCTATTTACTCGCTCTCTTTTTTTACTCTGTTTTTGTCTTCACTGTATCTCTTTTTCTCACTTTCTGTCTTTTTCTCTTTAGCTTTATATCCCTTTCTTTCACTTCTCTCTCCCCCTTTCTAGCTTTCTCTCTTTCTTTATCTGTATTTTCTCTCTCTCACCTTTCTCTCTTCAATCCCTCTCTGTTGTTCTTTTTAAAATTTGACTATATCTCTCTTTTCTCTATTTCTCCCCTCCCAATTTCCCCTTTGCTCTGTCTTCCTTTGTCTTTCTAACATCCTATTTGTCCTTCCTGCCATTTTAAACACACTATTCTTTTCCCTCATCTAAAGTCTTTGGACAGAAAAATGCTGTCCTAGCTCTTCTGCTTGGGATACTTTACTTCATTGTCTCAGTCACGAGTGCATCGGGTAAAGATATCATTGTAAATGATGTAATAGTCCTCTAGCTGTAACACTGTTGGGGGAATTAATGAGAGTACAATGCAGATCACACAGCCAGTATGCTGCAATAACTTCAGGCTTTGATCCACAAACCATCTGACACAATCACAGTCAGCAATAATTAAATACAGATAACATATATTGGTTTCCCCGTAGCTCTCGCTTCTTATTTTCCGCTGCATATTTCTCCAACTCTCCAGATGGTCATAAATGGTGTGATCCAACACGTAGGATGAACTACAGCAGGGATGCGTGTGCTTATGTGTGTGCAAGACACAGGGAGATCATCCCAGAGCAATAAACGAAACAGCTGCTCTGTCACAGCTGAAACGCGTATGTCCTGCATGAACCTCTGCCTATTCAGCACTGGGAGAGAAACATGAGGCTATTTCAGTCACTCCGGATCATTTTGCTTCCATTCAAACCTCATTGCAGGGCGTAAAATGATCCACTGTGATTCATTAAGCGAGGAAAATCACTGCTCCAATGAAATTACTTTAAGCTTACAATACATTCCCAATTTTTACAAACACAGGGTGACTGTTGACCACATTTTAATATACTCAATGCACTTTTTGTCTTCTCTTCTCTGCTAGGCCTATGGGCTTTGGTGAACAATGCAGGAGTGTGTGTTAACTTCGGAGATGCTGAGCTTTCACTCATGTCCAATTATAGAGGCTGCATGGAGGTGAATTTCTTCGGGACGCTCTCTGTCACTAAAACCTTCCTTCCTCTGCTGAGACAGAACAAAGGCAGAATCCTGACCATCTCCAGTCCCTCAGGTATATAAACAGGCAAATCAGAATGCAAGAGGTTGCAAATTGTCGATAGTTATATCCAGTTCTGCAGCAGTCAGCAGAAATAGTGTGTTTTTTAGTATGGTGATGGAAGAAACCGTTTTTAGGATGAAGGAGGTTCAGAATATGTTTTTCTTATATGCAGAAGGCCAAACACATTTTGGTAGCACTGAAATATTTCATCAGAGGTTAAAAAAAGAGTTCTAGTGTCAGGTGCAAGTTGTTTACGATCATGTTGTAAAATACGACTGTCAGCAACGTATAACCAATGATTATACAGGGTAAGTCAAGAAGTGGTTGCATATAGGATGTATTATAAAGACTCCACAATCTTAAGGATTTCAATATTCCGATGATCTGTCAATGTTTGAAGAAAAAGAAAGGTCATATAGTATATCTAAGCATATTGGGTTTTTGCTGTCTACAAAAAGGAGATAACCGTTTTTTTGTTTTTTTTTCCATTTATAACTTCCTAGGCACTAGTTGCATGCTACTAATAAAATGTCATTATGGTGCACATATTTATTTAAAAATACCCTGGAGTAAATAGCAATAGATGGCTACGGAATGTTTTGAACTGGTTTGGGCTCAGACAAACACTCGTGCAGACAAACACAAACAAACTCACAGTTATTGCTTAACAGATCTATTTTTTATGCTAGTGTAAGATGCTATCTCATCCCATTTAAAGAAGTAGCATACCGACAAATCACAGAGTCAAAAAATCCTAAACATTACCAAAATAGAGAGAGTTGACATTTTACCAAGCTCTATCTAAGCCGAGATGCTTATCAACCTTATATGTCTTGAGCTCATGCGGGCTCAGTGATTACCACCCCTGAGAACCGTACTCGTTTACTCAGATCTTTATTTTGGAAGATAAGATGAGTGCCATGTATACAGCGTGTTCTACCTTCCCTCCACACTGCTGATTTTATCACCCTCTGTTTACTGATGCTGTGCCAGTTCGAGTAACAGCCTGGCACTGTTCTTTTGGAGTGCTGGCTGAAGCACTGGCAACAGGCCATGTTAAACAAAAAGATGGCTCCATCAGAGGGATCTTGTAGAGCGATAGGGCCAGAGTTTTCTGCTTTTTTCTTTTAAGGACAACACAAGCTACTGTTAGAACCTATCCCTGCCATCCTTGTGCCAGATGGGCTGCATTTCTCATTTTACAAACAGTCCTTAGATCTTGTCAAAGGCTAAGTCGGCATGATTCAGACACAAACCCCTTTTTATTCATGCTCACCCAGGAAAACCACATGTTTATATAAAAGCACCGCAGCCTGCAATTAAGCTCCAGTGTGCTGACAGTTTTCCTGTGCCGCCTCTCTGATGCCCTCCTGCCCCACTACTGTCTTACTGTTCTATAAAGGCACACCCTTTGTTTTAAAAGTAGGGCTAGTAAGCCACAAGAGTGACTACTATCAAGGTGATCATTGTGTGTCAGGAAACAAACCACCTGCCAAGATTTGACAACAAAAGACTATGGAGGTTCCTAATTTTGGTGCCAACCCACTGGAATGCTTTTTTGATACATACTCACAACTTACCTACATATTTACTCACAAGCAATGCAATGAGAACACAGTCCCAGTATGTATTAGGGCACCTGATGACAGAAGACATTTTTAAAATAATAGTTCATTATTTAATTTAATATATGTGCCTTCATTAACAGTAACAGTAAGCAATTTTAGCAGCACTGTTTGCTTTAAAATATATCAAGTATCCTGCTAGTATTTGAATATCAGATCAAAGAAACAAATGTAAATTGCATTTACTTTCATAAGTAAAATAAAATAGAGAAAAATAAGTTCATGATTTAATACCTCTTAAAAACAGACTTATCATTCACCTATTAATCTTAATACTTTTATTGTAATTCTGATTTTGGTAGGAGGAAAAAAAAATATCCGCATAGTAATAAGGGATAAGAAATTGAGGGGGCCCATGAAACCATTTTAGTTCTAGATTTAAAATAAACCGCATTTTATTTATTGATATTTTGGAATCTACTGATAATGGCCCTTGAAATATAAAAATCTCTCATCCTCCTTCTGTCTGTTGCGTGCAGGTGATCAGCCCTTCCCTTGTCTGGCATCGTACGGTGCTTCAAAGGCAGCACTGAATCTCTTCATGAACACACTCCGACATGAACTGGAGCCATGGGGGGTCCGAGTGTCCACGGTTTTACCCTCTGCTTTCAAAACAGGTGAGAAAACACAAGATCTGAACACTCATACAGATTATCAGTAAAGCAGGAATATCTACAAGCAAGCCTGTGGCGTTTGTATGAGATCGCTGTGTGTTTTAAAAATGAAAGCAAAGAGAGTGATCTCTATTTTCTTCTTATGTTCTTGAGTTCTATATCTAAAGACGAAGACGTAGAAATAGAAATAAAAGAAGGCAATTGAAGATGATGAAGTGAAACTATTCTCGTCACTGTGAAACAAAGCACAGCACACAGTGAGACACAATGAAATTCAAGCTCTCCATTTTACCCATACACACGTGCAGCAGGGGACAGCTATTGAAAGCTCCCGGGGAGCAGTGATGGGGATGGTACCTTGCTCAAGAGTACTCCAGGGCAACCTTCTGATGTGGGATTCAAACCCATGCCCTTCTGATCCTGGGGCCAACTCCCTAACCACTAGGCCACTGTTGCATCAGTATAAATAGCTACTTTTTGTTAGGAAGCGCCAACTAAAGTGGCTTTTCTTGAAACAATGCTTGTGAGCGTGTATATATAGTACTGTAGGACTTGGACTGACTTCATACCAGCTGCAGGAATGCTTAATATCTGCACCATTTAACATTCCCATTTCCAACCAAGTGAAATTAAAGCAGCTGTGTAGCAGCAGTTTTCCAAACCCACTAAAAGTTCTGGTATGACTGGATTATATATGGATTAGGTCCTAAAACAAAAAGCCATTTTATTTCAGCTCTCTTTGAATCGCGCGTTTACATTCCGGACGCAAGGCTGTTCAGTACAGCTTGTAGCTTAAAAACAACAACAACAAATGACTGTATTTAGAGCTAATTTAGGTGGCCATGCTGCCAAAAGTTGTTCTGGAGGATTACTATAAAAATAACAGGATAAAGTGTGCCCAGGCCTGTGTTTACATTCCCCTCAATTAATTCACCCCTGATCTTTCCAGTCAAGGATCTCCCCATTATGCTGGCACACAGCCAAAGCTCTATGCCAATTCCTGTAATGCATGACACAATGGCAGTTATGTGGAAAAGTGAGAGAACGTTCTGCTTTACTCTTGTTTAGAGGCTGAGGAAACAGATAATTTATATGGACCTTGTCAACCATGTTGATGGGGTCATTCATGTGTCACTTATACCTTATTGAACTAATTCCATACAAAGTACAGGTTCTTAATGTTTAAACTGATTCTTTATTATTTTTGGTAAGTATGTGATGAAAACCTGATATATGGAACTACAGGCTCTTAAAAAAAAGACATGACTGCATAATTAATAACTATCAAAATATTAATATCAAAATTATCCGAATTAATAATTATTATATCACTGTCAGTACAAAACATAAAATCTCCAATTTTTCAATATTCGAAAACACCAGCTAAAGTTTACAATGTGTTTAAATTTCATGATGAACAGACCAATAGAAATGCAGCAAAATTACTTGGAAAAACATGCAATTCCATTAACCTCCCTTTGTTTACCACTTGTTACCATGTGTTAACCACTGCTCTGACCATGTGAATTTTCTACACATTCATATGTCTGTGCTGAATCCAATTTTGAGCAGTAGTTGAGGCATTTTTTAAGCACCTTAATTAAAAGTATGTTTTTTTTCTAATTCCTAGGACAGAGCAGCAACACAGAATACTGGGAGAAACAGTACCAGCAACTGCTGCAGAACCTCTCCCCGAGCCTTTTAGAAGAGTATGGAGAAGAATACATATTAGAGACCAAGGAGCTCTTCCAGAGTCATGCAAAAATGGCCAGTGAAGATCTGAGCCCTGTAATCAATACCATTGTGGAGGCGTTGCTGTCGCCGAACCCTCAGGTCCGCTACTATGCGGGCCCAGGCGTGGGCCTGATGTACTTCATCTACACCTACTTCCCCATGAGCCTCAGTGACAAGTTCCTCCAGAAACTTTTCCTAAAAAAGAAAGTGATACCTTGTGCACTTAGGAAACAGAATGGCCTGACCCTCCTCAATCACAACAACAATGACATCAGCAGCAACAACAACAACATCACCAAGCCAGAGTAGCTTTGTTATAGCAATTTGTACATAGGGATGCTATAGGACCACTGATGTAATCCATGTATAAAGATCTGATGCTAATGTGTGCATTTGTTCTGGTGTTGTTTTATTGTTTTTTGTAATATATGTTTTCTGAAGGGATAACTGAATTTTCATTGATGGCAAACACCATTACGCATTGTAGGAAATGGCTAACATTTGGTAGGTCCATTACCACCTGCATTGATTCCCTCCAATTTTGCTATGATGTAGTTCACAAAGATAAAATCAAAAATGTATATAGATTTTATACCTTCCAGAGAATTTTTTCAATGTGCCTTGGTCACAAACACTCCTTAGATCATGGACTTTATGAGTGACTGCAACAACAAAGACCCTTAAGAAGACCATGGCTTCTATAAAAACAGGGTGTGCGTTCCCTATCTGAGCCACATTCACACAGCTCACCATTCCCTCTATGCTGCCAGTGAGTCTGTCTTTTCACAGATGCCCTAGAGACAGCTGAGACAGTTGACTCAGCTACTGGGATCCAGTTCTTCATGGTAGAGTGACTGAATTCGCAAGGGGACTCTTCATTAACACGAATGTGCTTTCCTTCACTTACTGTTTCTACTTAATGAACTACATTCATGCATCTTTAAATTTCAATCTGTTTCATTGCTTTTGCACGGAAAAAACTTGTATGTGTTAGTCAGGTGAAACTCATTTCTATTATCTGGCTAAATTAGCCAGATAGAAGCAATAGGTCCCCTCTTGCTCATAATGTGCACTTTCATTATGAGTTTTTTGCTAAGAGACCAATAGTTTTATTTTAAATTCAAGGACCCTAGAAGTAATTTTTAGTATATTTGAGTATATTGTTTCTTTATATTTGTTTTCCATACCACCATTATTATTATTATAAATTGGAGTATTTATTCCAGTTTTTTTTTTTTTTTACAAATCACTTAAACTGTGAATTTTGTACAAAAGTATTAAAAACAAACCAGAAAAAATGTAAATTGTTCACTTCACCATTCTTAGACTGTATTAAAGTTGACTTTTTCAATACTTTATTTGCAGTGTCAAGAATTCTTTATCAAAATAGCACATCAGTGTCTCACTTGAGCTGAATGTTGATAAACAAGCCATGCAACCCTTAGTTACTCAGTTTTCAGTCAAACTCTCAGCGCAGACAATGCAGAAGAAAAAATGAACTTTGATTTTGAGTTGTAAATAAGAAATAACTTTAAAATCAGTAAAGCAGGTAAAATTGAACTCCCCTGGAATCAGAAAAAAATCTGCTTATTAAAAGTCCATACATTAACTACTCTAAGAGAATAGTTTTCCATAATGTTTTCCAGGAAGTTTTTCTAAAACGTTCATCTTAAGGGATAAAATAGAAACAGTGAGGGTCTGCATAACATCTCCAGTAACCTTCAACTCTCCAGCATTTTGTTTTTGTGGGGAGGTTGGATAAAATAATTTATAGCCCTAGGCTACATTAATCTTGTGCAGAAAACATTTGGGCATGTTTTCAAATCTTTTTTTTTTTTTTTGAGGGCATCAATCAAGTAGCCACTTGATTACATATCTTTGTAATTCATGCTGAGATTTCTTATTTTGTGTGAATCAATAAAACAAAATTAAATAAAATATTAGAAAGTTAAATAAAATAAAATAAAAGAGTAAAAAAGAAAGCCTGTGGTTAGATCAACTCATGTAAAACTAATTCTAAATAGTAGTCCAATTATAGGTCAAATTCTAAACCTTATTATGAATTAGACTACAGCCAATTCCCTAATAACCTACCCATGCTCCAGCAGCAAAAATGCTTTTGTGTAATTGTTGCAAGATTGGATAAGCTTTCCACAATTTTCACCTTAATCACCTTAATTTAACTAAAACCTTTAGCAGATTTTATACATGGTTGCTACATTGTTTCAGTTTAAAATACATTTATTGCAAACTGGTCTATGTTACTGTAGTTTTTAGAAACACTAATGCTTGCTCAATTGCAGATTTAGCAAATTTTCATTAGATTAAACAGTATTTTTAACATTTTTAACACTACAAAAACTTGTAAATCCTCCAAACAGAAGCTATGAAAAATAGCATGTGCAGGCAGAATAAGGACAGGACAATTAGGAGTTGGCTGAAGTTATTGTAATTCCATTTCAGTTTGTTTAATGAAGCCCAGAGCTGGACCCATCAGGTGCACAACAGAGCCAGAATGAAAAAGAACATGTACCATGACATATCCCACAGTACTCAGTTGCAGCAATTAGAATGGTCAGCAATTGAAAAACCAAACGGATTTAGATGTACCCCCCCAACCCCAATTGCTTGGTCGGATAATAGCACCCTGTCCCATTCCTCCAGGCTTGGCCTGGAATAGGCAGTATTCGTGATTCTTAGAAAGGGCCTTTCACTACCTGGAACCGAGGGCCAGATCGGAAATACAGTGGACCTGGCCTTCCCTCTCGGATGGGAATCTGGCCGCCATAGTGTGGATACAGCGCCAGCGCGTTTCGCTGTCAGGCATGTTTACCTCATTAATTGCATGCATTGTTTCTGGCCAGTGCCGAGGTTCTTTGATAGCCAGGACTTTTGTTCCGCACACAGGGAAGGAACCATCACATTGCACACAGTGTCACACTGCACCGACGGCTCTCTGCTAAGCAGAGTGACACTGAGGTTTGGGTCATTAACTGATGAGCACTTTGTTAAGAGACAAAGCCAAAAGTCCTAGTTTGTAAACAGTTCAAGAGTGAGAAGTGCTTACATAACATAAAGAGATTTGTATAGCCGAGAGCTCTTCCCTGCTAATCCTGTTTTCACAATGAGGCCTTCAGTGACATTTTGGCAGATGGTTGAGCAATTAAGATACTTATATATCTGCAGAACATGTTTTTCTTTTTGAATAGAGCATACACAGTTTATTGTGGAGTTTTTGTTGGGCTTTACATGGTGAAACTAGTTGCAGGTTAGATGCATTAAATATATATCATCTCTGTGAGTTTTACTAGGTTTTATTGCTTTTATCAAATCTGTATTCTATTTTGTGCATCTATTATTTACGGTTCTTTTCTATTTATTTAACTTGAACTGTCCTTCACAAGTCAAGTCTTATACTACAGGTTCAATAAGGACTACATATTAGCTTCAGGGCAGCAGTGCTTAGGGGCAGCGGTGGCCTAGTGGTTAGGGAGTTGCCCCGCATCGAAAGATTGTGGGTTCGATTCCCTCACAAGTAGGTTGCCCTAAGGTACCCCATAGCAAGGTACCGTCCCCATCACTGCTCCCTGGGCGCTTTCAATAGCTGCCCACTGCTGCACGGTGTTTTTGTGCATGGGTTAAAAGCAGAGGTCCAATTTCGTTGTGGTTCTCGCTTGCTGTGCTGTGACCTCGCAATGACAAGGGTTGTCACTTTCACTTTTTTCTGTAATTGTTTTTTTTTTTTGCTAATTTGAAAGGAATTTGTAAAATTTTTTGCACGGAGAGAATTCATGAATTCATCAGAAGAACAGCAGCAGGCCAAAAGAGAAAAATGAATGGTGTTTTAAGCAGCCAGCTATTCCATCTCTTAACAGAATTGTGTAGAGTACAGGCTCTGTAGTTGCCAGTACTAACAATCAAATAAAAATGAATGATAGTTTAAGTTGAACTGAGCAATAGAAAGTTCACTGTTAACCAGCCTATCAATGGCAGGGTGTGTGTGTGTGTGTGTGGATGAAACAATGATTACTGTATATATTTAAGCTTCAACGTGTATATAAACAGTATAGAAAGGTGTGTAAACAGGTAAATAAAAATATACATAATAAGTATAGACATGTGTATAAACTGGTAAATAAAGATTTATAAGCATGGATGTAAACTGATACAGTAAAATGATGTCTTAAGTAAAGTTCAGTCTGATGAAACTGGAGTCAAATTAGCGTATGGAACAGTTTAAAAGCATGCATGAATGAAAAATGCAAAGGAACAAATGGACTTAAAGTGGTACATATCATACATTTCAGATAGACTAAAGAGACTATTTTACCTAAAAAACATTAAAAAGACTTAAGAATAGTGTCATTTATTTGTTTGTTTGTTTGTTTGTTTATTGAATTCTAGCTACATTCCCAAACTTGATATGAATCATTTCACAATCATAGGGCATATCTGTTGAAAATGTTGATTCTTAAACTACACGATCACTTTTTTTTTCTAGTGTAAATTCAATAAAAGATTTGTGGTGCATACGGTCCTGCATTGCACATTTTTGTTAAGACATCACACGACATGAAATGAAACATAAATGTAGTTTTGTAACTATGTAGTCTATTTGATATCTGTTGTGTGTCCCTTCAGTCCTGTGTCCATAAAATTCCATTACATTTAATGACATCATATTTTTAGGAACAGATTTGAATCTAAGGATTTTAACTAATTTTATTTCTGGTGACTGGTTTTGTAAAAAACCTTTCCAGGAATGTTGCCGGTTAAGCATGACTGATCTGAAAATGTACATTTTTCCTATCCCCCTGGATTCAGGCCAGAAAAACCTTCTTTGTTCACCTTCACTCTTCACCCAATCATCTGCAGACCCAAGCTGTTCCAGTGTTACATTGTGGAGCATGAGTCAAGGAGACAAAAGGCCATCTTAGGTTTTCACTGCAAGGGAGAGCCAAAGCTTTTGATGGTCTTAGACCTGTTTGCAAGCCAGGGATCATAGCAGCAGAATCTGGTGACCTGCAATCAAATATGAAAACTTCAAACATGATTTTCCTCCCCTCAGCAGATTGGACAAGCAAAATTAAGTGTTCCCTTCTGTAGCATTGAGCAATGTTTTCTACAACATTGTTAGCGGTACATATTTAGTACTAGCACAGGGTCAGGGACAATAGAGGACATGTTGGTTTAGCTGCATTCCAAATCAACCCACTTGAGTCCAAATGTTTCCATTAGACCAGCGGGTATGTCCAAAAGTTGTAATTTTGGTGCAGCTGTGCAGGAGGAGATGTGGAACAGACAGTCTCCTTCCAATTCTGAGAAGGAGACTGAATTAATGATGCTCTTGGTCAACTAAGGTAAATGTTTAGCCAATCAAAGCCAAACCAGAGGTTATGACCAAAAAAAAAAAAAAAAAGGAACCAAACCAAGGAGGCAGTGAGACAAAAAAGTGGAGTAAAGGGAAAGAGATTGCACCATTTAGGAATGGAAGAGTTATAAGCAGCTAAAATAAATAAACAGAACAGTGTGGTCCAAGATCACCTCATAGAAGGGGTCACCAAGCTGCAAGAAAGACTGAAAGATGAGGAGTGATGATCTAACTGAGTGGGTGGTTTAGGGGGTGAGTGGAGTCTGCTGGAGCATTTAGCATGTCCAAACACTTGCAGGTGTACTGCAGGTCCTCAAACCTTTAGTAGGGCTCTCTGCAGGGTTACATGGAGCAAGGGGCTGCACAGTTTCATAGTACAGCAGATGCTGGGAACAGTACACTGGGCCTTCCGCTACATCAACACACTCAGGAGTAATCTAAACCTGTGACGTCTCCAAACACCAAGAGCATTTGAGTTGATGGAAAATAAGTTATTCGAGCATCTGTCATGCTCACTTTTGTGGGACAGATCCAAGACCGCAAAGGAAGGATTTCCAGGAACAGCAGAGCTACGAGTACCGCGAGTTCTAGTAACTTAAACTCCTTACTTTGATCATCTAGGGAACAGAGCAGAAAACCTTGAAGGGCAGAAGAAAAAATACTCTCAGTTCTTAGCATTTGGCAATGCTTGAGGCCTTTTATCATTTGCAAGCAAATGTGCATCGCTTTCAAGGGTTGGAAAAAAGAGACATGTGAGCGAGGCAGAATGTCATGACATAATATTCAAACCGCATTCTGTAAATAGGGCACCATGCATGGTTTTAGGTTTAGTGATTCAATCAACAAAGTCATTCTGAAATCCAATTCTTTTGAACAGTTAAAGCTCAACGCCAAATAGCAGGTTATAATAGTAACACATTACCCAGCTTTAACCTGCCAAGAGGAGGTCATTTGAAATCTATCCAGCACATAAACATGGACTGAAATTTGTCAAAATATGCTGGGTTCCATGTTGGCTTATTGCAACAGAAATACAATGTCATCATTAAGAAATTATTTTATACTTCCAAAACAGAAAGTGTTGCTTTAATTAATTTTTAAACATTTTAAATTACTAAAAGTAAGTCAATTTAATGGCATAATAATAATAATAATAATAATAATAATAATAATAATAATAATAATACACAAAGCAGGTGGGTTAATCAGGGAAACACAGGGAGAAAAGGTGGGTTTTTTTGCAAAGATTTTAACAGAGAAACTGAAGGAGCCTCCCGGACGGCAGCTGGCATTGCATTCCAAAGTTTAGGAGCTACAGCACTAAAAGCTCTCCCACCCATGGTGACCAACTTAAATTTGGGAACAGAGAGATGACCTGCTGAAAGAGATCTAAGGGGCCGAGATGGTGTATATGGAGAAATGAGTTCACACAGATAATGAGGAGCAAGGCCATGCAGAGCTTTAAAAGTGATAAGCTGTATTTTGTTCCCAATCCAGTGAGGGACTGGGAGCCAGAGTAGCTCAGGCCGTATTTGGGAAATATGAGCTTCTTCACATGTTTGAGCACTCTGGCTGCAGAGTTTTGTACATATTGTAACCTGGCCAAAGTTTTAGAGTGGAAGCCATAAAGTATGGAATTGCAATAATCCAGTCTGGAAGAAATGAGAGCATGAACCATCCTCTCAGCATCTATGAGACAGAGATGAGGGCGCAAACGTGCAATTTTTGCTTATTTAAGACAGCATTAACATGAGCAGTGAACGATAATATTCAATCGAATATAAAGTCTAGGTTGCGAACAGATTGTGAGGAGCTCACTATAGTGCCATCAGTGTTGATTGAAACACTGGTTAGATCAGACACAACAGCTTTCTTGGCAACTATCAGAACCACAGTTTTATCTGAGCACCAAAATGTTACCAGACATCATTAACATATTGTGCATAAAACAGCTTTAAACTTAGAATCTCAAATTATTAAAGTATTTGGAAACTGCCTTCATTTGAAAGGCCAAATATGCTCATTTTTAAAAAAAGGGAACAGTTACTGATTACTGATTATCACTGGTATGTAGAAGCAGTGAAATGCAATGTTCTGCTCTGTGTTCCATACAGTACACTCTTGTTTATGATTACAGGAGCTTTTCACCAGACTCTCATTACATATGCTTCATTGCCCTAGTGGATTGAAACAGAACATGCACGTTTGTTTTGTTTATGTGTCCATCAGCTTGACTTTGAGGGGTGAAGCCAAGCGTTGTACTTGGTGGAAATTCAATCCCACCGTGGCCTCATCTCCGTTTACCCAACAGGCAAATGTTCCCAAAGCCATTGTTTGTTTTTTTTTTTTTTCCTTTAGACCGTTTTGTTCCTGTCCTACATCGGACAAAACTGAGGTTAGCTGGGGTTGCAGAGGACTGGACCTCTTATAGGCTCGTCAGTCCTCTTCTACGCTAATTCACTATACAGGGCATTTGTCTTGGGGCCAAAGAACCAGGCACTACGAAAGAGGACTGCTGCAAGGGTCACAAAACACAAGAGGGCAGACATGACCATTAAACCAAGCACTCTTTGTTAGAAATAGATTAACAGTGGCACCAGATTTATGGCTGTGTTAATTACTAGCCATTAGTTAGAGACAACTGTGCTTCAATAACATTAATTTCATCCACTGGAAAATAATAATAGAGAGGCAACAGAGAAAAGTAGAGTTCCAAGCCTCAGTGAATCAGGCTATGAGTAACTGAAGAATTGTGCAGTTGTAGTGACGTCTATCTCTATGTTGTCTGTTGGAATTGACGCCATGGCCATTGCCGGAAGGTCGCATTTTGTAATTGGACATGTCAAAAGATAATGCCATTATGCTTGTGCACTTTCTCAGAATATGGCCTGTTGTTTGAGAAATGTTTGTATCAAATTGCATAAGCATTTGTGTTGTGCCAGGTCACTGCATGTGTATTAAAATTCTGTCAATTCTCAGAGGAACTGAAGGTCTGGTAGATGCAAAGTTTAAAGCATGTCACCGGTCACCGATACATTGTTTAACATGTCCTTCTATTTGCCATTAAATGGGCTACCGCTGTACTGGCCAGCATGTCTGTATTACTGAATTGCTGAGCTCACAAGTACATTGAATGGGTGTCTTTGAACAAACAGAAATACAGCTATAGTTGCTTAGCACCCAAGAACGTTTGATAACACTGTCTAAGCAAGCATTGATCCAAGCATTGAACCTGAATTTAGCTCTGAACCGAACCCAGGGCTGACCACCATCACATAGATAACACATTAAACAAAACATTCACAGTGAGAAAGTTTAAATACCATTTTGAGACATTAATTCCTCAACTAAGGTCTAAGAACAGCATCCCGGTGTCCTTTAGCCTAGATAAACAGTGCATAACTGCTGTATTGAAATCCTAGTTTCCTATTTCAAGGTCATAATTACCACATAATTAATGTGTTATTTCTTTTGTTGAAAGCAAGATTAATGCACTGGAGATAATGCATGTTTGTGCTGCTTCAGTTTGCTTCAATCTGTGGAGACTTATTTTGCTTAGGTTTGACAAAATAATGAAGTAAAAAATGTGCATTAGACCACTTACATCAATTTGTTATGCATGTGGAAAAGAGAACAATATTTAAAAAGGGTTTCAGCTGCAGTTAACATATACTGAGTCTAGAACCTAACATGGTTATCTTTTTTTGACACAGAAACTCAACAGAATTCAATGGCGATGTTTATGCTCACTTAAACACATTAATTCACTATGACCTTTTTACAGCTGATGTTGTCAGCAGTTTTACAAAATCCATCTTAAAGCAACATAACATAGGCAACAAAACAATACAGAAAATGACTGACCACCCTTCTCTGCAATATTGAATAACAAATAAGAGCTGAGAACATGGGAAGGGAAAAGAGGTGATGAGGAGGTGATGGTATGATGTGAAGGAGAGGCATGCTGAAGGTCAGTTTGCAGATTTTACTAAAAGGATGGAAATCGCTGGAGCAAAGATTTATTTTAAGAAGAGGGAGGAGCGCAAGGTGATGTATAAGCGTGGAGGAAGATGCACACAGGTGGATTATATCCTTTGCAGGAGGTCAGTCTGAAGGAGAGTAGTGACAAGTGAGATTTAACCAAACAGCATTGTATGGTGGTCTGTAGGATGACCTTGGAGGTCAAGAAGAAGAAGCAAGTGAGGGCAGAGATGAAGATCAAATGGTGGAAGATGAAGACTGAAGACTGCAAGGTGGAATTCAGGCAGGAGTAAAGACAGGCACTACACGGGGGCTGGAGAACAGTTACCAGATTGCTTGGCAACTACTGCAGAACTGCTTGGGGTGACAGCTAGAAAAGTACTAGGTGTGACATCTGGATAGAAGAAGAAGGATAAGGAAACCTGGTGGTGGAACCAGAAGAATTGCATACTGAAGAAGAGGCAGACAAAGAAGAAGTGGGATAGTCAGAGAGACGAAGAAAGTAGAAGGGTGCACAAGGAGATGAGGTGCAGGGCGAAGGCTAAAGTTAAGGTGTAGGGACCTTTACAGGTTGGCTGGAGAGACAGAGCTGGGAAAGATGATAAAAATATAAATGGAAATGTACTCACAAGTGAGCAGAGTGTGTTGGGCAGATGGAAAGAATAATTTGATGGTCTGTTTAATGAAGAGAATGAGAGAGAGAGAAGATTAGATTATGCGAGAATACTGAACCAGGAAGTGCAGCGGATTAGCAAGATGGAAGTAAGTGATGAAGAGGATGAAGAATAGAAAGGCTGTTGGTCCAGATAACATACCAGTGGAAGCATGGAGGTGTTTAGGAGAGATGGCGGTGGATTTTCTAATTTGATTGTTTAACACAATCTTGGAAAGTGAGGCGATGCCAAAGGAATGGAGATAAAGTGTACTGGTATCGATTTTCAAGAAAAAGGTTGATGCACAGAGCTGTAGTAACTATAGAGGGATAATGTTGATGGGCCACAGCATGAAGTTATGGAAAAAAGTAGTGGAAGCTAGGTTGAGAAAAGAGGTGTTGATGGAGAAGCATAAAGAAGGTCAGAAGGAGTTGCGTTGTGATTTTGTGGATTTGGAGAAAGCATATGACAGGGTCCCAAGAGAGGATTTGTGGTTTGTCAGAGTATGTCAGAGTAGTACAGGATGTACATGGCAGTGTAACAGTAGTGAGGTCGGCAGTAGGTGTGATGCATTTGTAGTAGAGGTTGGGTTATATCAAGTATCTGCGCTTAGCCCATTCTTGTTTGTAATGGTAATGGACGGATTGATGGACAAAGATAGTAGAAGTCTCTGTGGATGATGATGTTTGCTGATGATATTGTGATCTGTAGTGAGAGTAGGGAGCAGCTTGAGGAGAACCTGGAGAAGTGGAGACATGCTCTAGAGAGGTGAGGAATGAAAATGAGTAGGACAAATGGAGAAAACATGAGTGTGAATGAAAGGGAGGAAAGTGGAGTGGTTAGGATGCAGGGAGTAGAGGTGACAAAGTTCGAAGAATTTAAATACTTGGGATCAACGGTTCAGAGAGACAGAGATTACAAATGAATATATTAGAGGGTCAGTTCAGGCTAGATGTTTTGGAGACAAAGTTAGAGATGAGTTTGGACATGTTCAGAGGAGAGACAAGGATTATATTGGGAGAAGGATGTTTAAGATGGAGCTGCCTGGCAAGAGAAAAAGAGGAAGACTAAAGAGGAGGTTTATGAATGTTGCGAGAGAGGACATGCAGAGGGTTGGTTTGAATGAGGAAAGCGCAGCGGTGGCTAGTGGTTAGGGAGTTGCCCACAGGAAGATTATAGGTTCAAACCCCTTACCAGTAGGTTGCCCTGAGGTACCCTTGAGCAAGGTATCATCCCTGTCACTGCTCCCCGGGTACTTTCATAGCTGCCCACTGCTGCACGGTGTTTGTCCATTGGTTAAATGCAAAGGTCCAATTTCATTGCGGTTCACTGTTTGCTTTGCTGTGTGTTCTCAATGACAAGAATTTTCATTTTCACTTTTCAGAGGACAGGAAGAAATAGAAACGGATGATCTGCTGTGGCGACCTCTAAACGGGAGCAACTGAAGAAGAAGAAGACGTGTGAAGACATCAATCCAATGGCTTATGCTTTAGCTAGCCTGGTTATGTATATAATACACTTCCGTTTTATTTTTGTCACTATGAGTATCCAATGTGTATTTTTACTTGAAAAAAGTTACTACACAGTATGAAACAACAGAAGAAAGAGGCCCATCATTTGGATGACTGGGTTCATGAATGATGCCTACCTTGGGATGAGATGAACACGAGAAGAAGGCAAGTCAGCAGAGGCAGTGTCTTTGACATGTGCCACCTCCCTAAATATGGCCTCTGTCAGATGAACCATACACATTTCGATATAAGGGACCATCTGTGAGATATGCTAGACAAACAAAGTGCAATCCATGGAGATCCCTCTTTGCAGCTTACAAGTCTTCAAGGAGTTGCTGCTAACATCTTGGTGCCAAATACCACAGCACACCTTCAGAAGACTAGTGGATCTATCAAAGACAGCTTTAGGTGTGTGGTTTTAATCGTACAGTTGATCAATTTATGTTGGTAATATTGCACCTGTTCAGGCACGGAACAGTTTACTGATGAGGACGAAAAAGTTTCAGTGAAACTTCAGCTTGAGGCTAAGATGGGCTGGTCTACTTCCACTGCTCACACTCTGGCATAATTCCCAGTTTAAATGTGACAAATTTTTTATTGAAATTGTTCAGTCCCCTGGTTTTGGCCATGCTTTGTTACCTTAGTCGATCCTTAAGTTGACCAAACCTCTAAACCCTTTAAATATTTCACCTTCTAAAGAAAACTTTTACAAATACATGTCCAAAGGGTTTAAAATTAAGGAGTTTTACCCCCTTTACATAGCCTCAATTTTTCTGAGAATGCTCACTAGGTATTGGAATATTGCTTTGAGACTTTGATTGCATTCAGCTAAAAGAGCATAATGATAGTGGATTAGTTTGCCACTCCAACATATCCCAGACAGATAAACTTCTATTGATGAGGATATTTATGCCCCACTAGTGAATGTTTGGCATTGGCCATAGAGGTTTATCAATGACTGCTACATAGTGAGTTTTTTTCTGCATAGATTATACATACTTAACGCGGTTGGTGTTTAGGCCTCCTTTGCTTCAACCTGCCACATACTGTGTACTTCACCTTGATGCTGACAAAACAGCTTTGACTCAGTCATGGACTCTTTAAGCTCTATATCTTGTGAAATCTGACACCAAGGTGTTAGCAGGAGATCATTAAAGTTCTGTAAGATGCAATGTTGGTCTTCGTCATGGAACAGAGAGGCTAGTCTTCATTACTCACACTCATATGTAAGACTTTGGGTGCCTGTAGGTTTTCCTTCCTGGGACGTTTGGTAGGTTTAAACCACAGTATATCAGGAACTTTGCACAAGACCTGGCATTTTGAAGAGGCTTTGACCAAGTCATCTAACCATCCCAGTCTGGTCTTTGTCAAAGATGCTTATGCTCCTTTTATCGATTTTTCTTGCTTTAAACAACTAAATTAACTTACTGTTCACTAACCATCTAAAACATGCCCTTAATGTATGCCATTGTCACAATGTTAATAATTTCACCTGTTAGTGGCCTCATGTTGTGGTTAACAGCTCTATGTTGAATTGGGTACAATCAAAGGCAGCCAGTTCAAACACTGAGGCAGCAAATCATACAATTAGGGAAAAGAGTAAAATGGCTTTAGCATAAACCAAAAACAACATTCAGCTTTCCAAGGTCCATTATGATGCATTGAAATGCAAATATCAGTCAGTCAGTCATTTTCTGCCGCAGGGGAGTGCTGGAGTCCATCCCAGCTTACACAGGGGACACACCCTGGACAGGTCGCCAGCCCATCGCAGGGAGGAGCATGACAGGGACAGCACCTTGCTCAAGGGTACCTCAGGGCAACCTATTGGGAAGGGGTTTGAACTCCCGATCATGCAACCAACGCCCTAACCACTAGGCCACCGCTGCCCCTGAAATGCAAATGTATAAAAATAAATAGCCGTGATCACATTTACAGATCCTGCCAACAGGCAAATGGTGCAGTTAGAAAAAATAAACAGGATCTATTCATTTGTTAGGGCAAAATATTTACTTTTTGTGTGTGTTACACGTTTTTGTATATATGTGTTCCTCTCTGCATCTCACTGCAAGTTATTGCTGGAGGGCTTTCTGAATCTCACTAAACAAGTTCTTACTTGCCTTATTTAGGACAGATCTTTAATGACCTTTCATGTCTAACCACGCTCAAAATATCAACTTTGTATGAGCATCTAATTAGAGAGCTGCAAGTTTTTTCTTCTTGTGTGTTACACATGGGTTTCTGAAGCAGCAGGGGGACTGAAACCTCACAAGGAAAAACGAAAACTATGTTTCTTAGCATCAGCAGAAAAACCAAAGGCATCTTTGTGAGTCATCCTCACATCCTTGCCCCACCACTAATTACTGGGATTTCTAATCCAGGGGGTGAAGGGTACACCATTGTGCTGAATAGCAAGAATCTTGAAACCAATTAGAGAAGACCGAATGCACCCTTACAGCTTCAGCCTGAGCAAATTCAGCAAATTGAAATTATGGCAAATATGATATATTTAATCTAGTTTCATATATAAAGGGGCAGATTTTTCAAAAGCAAAACAGCTCAGTGGCTGACTACACTCTTTGGTAATTTAGTTTAACTAATGAACACGGCATTGCAACTTTCTTCTGAACATTCAGCTACTATTACATCAGAATTATATCAGGCAGATGATGTTTCATCTATCCATTCATCTTCCCATTCATCCATCCATCCATCGCATGTTTTTTCCAAATCGGGGTCATGAGAGGGTCCTGAAACCTATCCCAGCAATGGGGCCTGTGTCACTGTGAAAATGTTTAGTGTTTAGTTTAGTGCATTTTGGTGTTGCATGTAGAAACAATTCCACAGTCTGAGTCGACTGTCCTCTCAATTGACCCTACCATTGTTAGATTTCTCTTCCCCCTGAACTTCACATCAGCTACATCATAATGGATCATCTGCATGAGCTGCTGCTACGAACCAAGACTAACAAAATCTCCATCCACTCAAGCAGAATCACCACTATTGGCTAATTGACCTTCCAATTACAGACTCCAATGGACACTTTTACTGTAACTCACACTTTACCGGGACTCTTTGCTAAATCTATTCATTTATTCAATGCACTCTTTCTTGATTATCTGGACCAGAGGAGGACTGGGAGGGAGTTTTGCCTCCGTCACCCTTAGCTTGCTCACTTAGGGCTCAGACCCTGGTAACAACCCTGGTAAAAGAACGCTATATAAATAAAAGTTACGTGACTTGAAAATTCATTACATTAGTCTATTACTTCTACCAAGTCAATATTGCAGCTTTTTACACTGTAAAACATGTCTCTGCTCTTGGCAAACACACATAGACTACATGTAATAAGTAATTAATCTTACATTTATGACTTTATTAATCACTAAATACTGATGTTTTATGTTTTTGCCTTTCAAAATAAGTAGAAAACATCACACTCTACTCTGTCAGGGTCTGAAGGAATGGCATAATGCTAAAGCTTGATTGGGATAACAGCAGAAGACAGCAAAAGATGTTAAGCAGTGACTTGAGAGTTAAGAAAATAAGACTGGGCTTAAGACTGTCAGCTGAATTACTTCAAAAGTAAAAAGCTTGGGTCAGGGTTAACAGCAGAGTGAACTCCCTTCAGGACAAATCTTTTTTTTTTTTTTTGTTAGTAATCCTGATGAATTCAGGATACTGGATGTCAGTTTATGGTTAATTTGATGATGTTAATAAATCACATTTTAATAAAAATAAGTCACATTTTCACATAGCAAGCTTGTAATAAGTTTTGTATTAGTGAATCCACATTTCTTTCACTGCACGCTTGAAAAACTATCACATGCCAGGCAGAATTTGGTCTCCTTGTTCTTCCTTGTTGATGAGCTACATCCAGTGAAACAAAGTGTTTGTCAAACAATATATATTTTTTCTTGTCTAAAATTAGGCAAAGTTTTAAGCACACACTTCAACAAAGAGGTCTCCACCCAATGCACAAACCAAGGACATCAGAATACACACCAATATCAATATCGATCTTTAAATGATAAAAATCCTATCGATCGCTTTTTTTTCCAAATAAATAATTCAACAAAATGTCTCCATTTCATCTCTCAAAATTAAACAATGGCCTGTTTTGGAGCATTTGCAGCTTCTATTTTTCTCATATTAAAAGTCTTCATCGTTTTATCACTTAGGTTAAAATCAAGAGTGTATTCCAACACTCTTTGCCAAACTGACATTTGTCAGGAAAACAGCATCACATTTTCAGAAATGCAGGCACCAGACAGTAATATAAAGTTAGCAGAAAAGGTGAAGGAGTGTCTGAGTGTGACAGGTTCATTCTGCTATGCTCCTTTCAACACAGATGGCTGCTAAAACAATTTGCTGCCAAAACAGTTTGTGCCACTTTCTATTTCACTGTCAAGCACTCGGCCCATTGCTAAGCAAGAATGGCATCATTGTTGTTGCTGAATTGGAAGCGTTTTTAATGAGCCCGGACCCTAACTCTTTTAGCACATCAGAAAAGGGGTGAGGGATCAGGAAGTGAATGTAAGAAAATCTAAAGTGCCCACTAACCAAATCTCACTTTTGGTTGAATAATGGGATACACCAGTGGAGGACCATCTGATAGGCGAGAAACTGAACTTTCCATACTTTTCACAGGTGGTGCTGGAACCCAAAAGACAGGGAAAAAGGCCGAGAAACAACCTGGAGTCCATAGCAGGGCAGATACACTTTCATATGATCAGACGACATAGCTCTGCGCAAGGAGCCAGGCCACCCCTGCTGGGAACCGAACCCAAGACCTTCTTTCTCTGAAGCGAGAGCACTTCCCACTGCACCCATATGCCACTCTATTTCTTCACATGTATGAATTCATTATTTTTGTGATGTCACACTAATCAGTGCATGTGCCACAACTGCTGATGTTTAGTCCCAAACACTCACATTAAAGGAACAACTGGTCTGGAACTGGGACCAATTGGGCTGCATATGAGAAGTCATTTGCATCTAAATCTGAAACTGCTTGCTGCGATTACAAAGCAATCCATTGCAGTCTATAAAAACATCAACTGCAATCATTTCTAATTCAGGCCATGAGGATGTGAATAAAAGAAGTTAACAAAAATGGCTTTGTTCAGGCATGAATACTGGATTGTTAGATATAAACATGTGAATATCCTAAATGGACCAAAATCTTAAGAAAATCTCAGAATTCCAGCCCCTTAATGCAATTACATTTTCCTATAATGGAGGTGCTGCAAGGGAGAGAATCTGGCTCGTCAGCATAAATAAAACGCGAGAAACTGTTTACATAACTACCTCTATATCCCCTCTTACGAAGGGCAATGCAATGTACGAGAACTTATGTAAATGCTGTTTTCTTTTGTTTTTACTTGACAGACACTCCACTCTTTGCCAGCTGGCATGCTGTATGTCTCGCCCACACAACCTGCACCTGACGCTTTCCAACACGAAGGCATAATCTAAGTACAAAGTACAAACCCTAACATACACAAAAGACTAAATCTCGTTTCTTACTTCCTGATGCATTACATGGCCTGTCAAGACAAGTATTAGTCCCAACCATATAACAGAAAATTCAACAGATCACATCTTCCACTATTTTTAACTGCCCTTTCTCTCTGCTGTTTTAAAGTACTTAGGGAAGGGTCTGAAAATCCCACTGGTTGCATTTTTATTGTTAATCTCGCAGGGGTATAGTGCTTAAAAAAACTCATGATCAGGTAGGTGTGGAGTAGCATAAAGCCTTAATCCAGTGATGTATGGACTAACATGCAAACATGGACCAAAACAAAATGATCATGCCAGTAAAACTTGAGATGTTAACTTGATAACGAGTTACAAAGCAGTACTGATGAACCAATAAAAAGAGAATAACTGGAACTCTATGCAAGTCTAAAAGAAAAGAAACGTATAAATTGGGAGACTCCTTTTCTCGAAGATAAATTGAGCACTGTGATTGTGACACCATTATCATTGAAATGATGTTGTGTAATGGTTTTACTAATATGGATTAAATGCTGATTATTAATAAAGTAATAAAAGATGAAAACTGTTACAGTTAGAGGAAGATGTCTACATTTTTTTTTCCAGGTGAGAAATTCATCCAGGGGACACTTGAGTGTACTACAGAGTATAGTAATAATAAAAAAATCACTTGTAGAGAAACCATGCAAAATATAACACTGCTTCTGGCTCCCTCTGCTGGTGGTCAGGGTTATCACTGCATATTTAACAAAACTACAGAAAAACATTTAAAATCATGACGAATGGTATTAACAAAACGTATTCATTCTAGAAAAGTGAAATGTTGTTAATAAAAAAGACGGTACTATAATGCAAGATCAAATGACCAGAGAAGATTAACATGTGAAAGCATGTAGAATACATATACCTGTCAAACAATAACATGTGTTCATAGATCTCAGACACATATTTCAAATAATATTCTGTGTATGTATATATATATATATTTGCATTTATAACACAACACAAGCAAGATGGTTACAGCAACACAATTTTTTTTACAGCACGAGATGCCAAAATGCAAGGTACTGTATAAATCTACATATATAAGTCAGACCTTTTACACCTGGCATTTCTCAATCATTAAAATTTGATCTACATCATAAATTACTCTTGCACTTTCAACACTAATTTACAAAAGATGAACGCACAATTCACAGAGATTTCAGACAGAATCAGGTGACCATACACAACAAGAAGCAACACTTTTTTTAATATAAATCTTTTTCTTTCATTAAATACTTGCTCCAAGAGTTTTTCACTATTCACCACATCTGGACAGGATTGAAATCAGTACAAGGAATCGTGTTTTAAATGATTTGTGATGGCTGGAGGTGCTTCAGGGAACACCGTATTTACTCCATGTACATCCAGCATCCACACAGAACTCCATGTCCTTTATGAACCGCTATGGGCTTTTGTTATGAAAAGCATAAGACAAACGAGACTCTCCAAGAGCAGTTGTTGCTTAAAAGTGGATTGAGAGATTAACAAGAGGTTATGCGTTATGGTACATGTTGATGTCTTGCACCAAATCATATGAAAATGTATCAGTACCACATTTTATGATTAGACATTAATGCATTCTGTCAGAACCAAGGAGAAGAACCCATGATATTATTGGTGATGGGTTACAGAACTGACTGTAAACAGGGTAAACCTCAGGAAGCTGTTGCCATCGATCAGGGGTTACATAAAGACAAAATCATTCACATTACAGAAAAAAAAAAAAAAAAAATCAAAATATACAGTACTTATAAATAAGACGCCATGAATGGCAAGGAGGGAATTAAGTGGCGAGTCTACCATTAGAAAATGGGGATGTAGTTGTCGATCTTAGCGCGGTGCCTCTGAGCGATGCACTCTGCGATCCACACAATGTTCCGGCATTCTTGCTCCTTCAGCTTCACGTAAGCATAGAACACACTGAAGTGGAACTGGTTAAGGAAGGCCAGTTTATTCAGTTTCACCTGCAGACAAATAAAGATGCATTTATTAATGACTGAACTGTGGTATGTTCTTTTAGCCAAGAATGCTAACGGTTTAATTCCCTGTGGTTGAAATAAATGCAAATTTAGTAAAGCTTTTTCACATTTTCTCCTTTTTCAGAAGCATCTTAAAACATTTGGTCTTTGTTTGTCTTTCTTAGTGGATTAGTACTTGTCCTGTTAAAACAAAACCCTAAACCTGAAGTCATGAGCAGATTTAGGCACAGGTGAATCATGTTTTAGAAGTATCTATTTTAGAAGTAATGTACTGTGCAAAAGTTTTAGGCAGGTGTGAAAAAATGCTGTAAACAAAGAATGCTTTCAGAAATATAAATAATGATTGTTTATTTTTATCAATTTACAAAATGCAAAGTGAGCAAAGAAAAGAAAAATCTAAATCAAATCAATATTTGGTGTTACTACCTTTTGCCTTCAAACCAGCATCAATTCTTCTAGGTACACTTGCACAAAGTCAGGGATTGTGTAGGATTATAGTCGGTGTATGATCAACCAGTTTTACCAAACAGGTACTGATGATCATCAATGTCACACGGCGGCTGAAACACAGTCATGTTTGGAACAACCTACCAGCCGAGTTCCTTCAAAAACTGGGTGCAAGTGTACCTAGAAGAATTGATGCTGTTTTGAAGGCAAAGGGTGGTCACACCAAATATTGATTTGATTTAGATTTCTCTTTTGTTCATTCACTGCATTTTGTTGATTGATGAAAATAAATGATTAACACTTCCATTTCTGAAAGCGTTCTTTGTTTACAGCATTTTTTCACACCTGCCTAAAACATTTGCACAGTACTGTAGTCTTTAAATATAAAAAAAATTAACAGAGAATTGCAAAAACTTGTTTGCTGAGTTATAATAATCTCAGACATTTGAAACATGGAAAACATGAAATGGTTTGAATACAGTGCTCATGTATTTATGTGTTTTGGAGGACGCCACGAAGCGTAGGAAGTAACATTATAGCCAATCACAACATCCATAATACTGTTTATACACTGGCTGTAAAATTTGCAATAAAAATGTGGTTTAATACTTCAGTAGTGAGAAAGAACAAATGAAAACTTAATTTGCAATGAATCTTAGGTCACTGAATCTGTTCTCTTTTTGTGCCATAAACAGACACATAAACCCATAAACTTCAAAACAGCAATTCTCTGAAATTCAACAAATGGCACTCTGCATTGTTAATGATCTCTTCAAGCTATAGTTAAACTCTAGGCTTCATTCTCATTCTTTTTAAGAATATTAAATATGAAATAATGACTTCCCTATTGCTTAAATAAATGTTGATATACAAAATAGTTCATGTTTTTTTATTCTATAGGCAATTTTGTACAAAGATTTTGATAAATTAAACCGAATAATCCTTGAATGTAAATTTAAACCAGCAGGAAACAATGGAATGACTTCAGGTCTGCCAGAGTGCTTCTCGAACCCCGATATCACATTGTCTCCACTACCCTGCCCTCTCTCTGGTGAATCCATGCTCACCTCATGCTCAAAGAAGCGATCCTCCAGTGTTTTGTCTCCTGGGTTACTGCCAGCACCCTCAAACAAGAGCTTGTATTCCTGAGAAAAACCAGACCGAAACGTTCTCATTTTGCATAATGCAGCCACTGTCATGTGTCTTGACATTTCAAAGTGTTCCTAAGTGGGAACAAAATCACTGGCAAGAATTTTACATCAATCTTTCAACTTTAGGTTCATCATGTACTGCACGTACACATTTGCTTATTAAAATAATGAATCAGCAAAAACTACACCTTAAAGTACTGAATTCAGATTTCAAAAATATTTCTAACAATAAACTTACTGGGTAATAGTCAGCCACAGCTTTGACCTGTTCATAGTCGTCAGCACGTGCTAGCTGGGCCAGTCCCTCTGGATAGAGCTTTCCACAATGTGGAAAGAGTTTGGCACGGTCCTCTTTAGAGAGCTCAGTTCCAAATGAATTAATGGTGATGATAAAGGCCCTCCTGTCTGCCTCAAACTGAAAAAGAACAGTCAGAATGGAAATTTTCTTAATCGTAACCTTTCTAGACAGACATGCAAACGTGTACATCTTATTCATGGGAATTTCCTTTTAAAAATGGTATACAATACAGACAGTGTTGTAATGGAACTGTCATATATAGATCCGTGAGAAATGACAGCATGCTTTTATTGCTGTTGGGGGAAGGTGCCGAGTAGTGACTCATACAGCTTTCTTTTCTGGAATGTCAGACTTTTTCAGGGGGTTTAGACTTTAGACTTAGTCTCTTTGCAATGTAATAACAGCATTATAATTGCCAACCTCTCGATCAATTTCAGTCTCTCAATAAAATATACAATCAGAAAGCTCTTGTGATTTAATTGTTAAGCAGGTGTGGTGCAACACAACAGAAATATTTTTCCACACAAGATATGAAATATTTTTATACATAACCCAATTATAAAGCTTCTAAAGCTTCAGATCACAGATAGATGACCAGGCATTGTCCTTCACTGCTTTCTGACAGAGAGCTGAATTCATCCTTCTCTATATTGGCCAACTGATCATGCCCCGAAGCAACACATCCTCATATCACCAAAATACCAGCATGATTAATTGTGAGCATGATGTTCTTATTGTGGGCAGATGTATAAGCTTTGCACCAGATGTAACAAGATCCATGTCTTTTAATAATAAAAAATTATACAGCGCCTTTCCCAAACCCAAGGTCACTAGAACAATACTGCAGTATTGTTAGATACCAGGCTAGAAGACAAAGTAGAAGAAGGGACCAAGAAGGGGAAGAAGAGGAATAGCACAGACTGAAGAGTTTTCAGCTGAGTTTTAAAGAGAGACACCGAGGACGTTAGAAGTAAATTTTGAGGGAGGGACTTCCAGAGCTTTTGGACAGTGAGACTAAATGATCTACCACCAATGGTAGCCAACCTGAATTAAGATTAAGGCCTGCAAGTAAGCCGGTTCCAGAGGAGCACAGAGAACAGGTGGGAGTCTAGGAATGGAGCAATTCAGTGGGTTACGGAGGGGCAGATCAGTGTAAAGCTTTAAATGTAACCAGCAGCAGCTTGTAAATGTGGCATGATATGAGCAGCCAGTAAAATTTATGGAGGATGGGAGTGAGGTGTTCAGACTTTTTGGAAAAGGCAGTAACACTGCAAAGCTTCACTAAAAATACCACTTCTGACATATCAGTCCATAGAACATTATTCCACAATGTGTTTTTTTGGAAAAGGATGTTGCTGGAATATACGGGGCAGCAGCTCCTGAGGTGATCTTTTGGGTTCCTCTGTGACATCTCTGTAACTCTCCTATGCATTCTTTGAGTTATTTTGGGGCAGCAGTGGTCTAGTGGTTTTGGTTGTCCCCAGGTTAGAAAGGTCATGGGTTCGAATCCCAGACCAGTTGGTTGCCCTGAGTTACCCTTGAGCAAGGTATTGTCCCCATCACTGCTGCCTGGGCGCTTTAAATAACAGTCCCCTGCTGGATGGTGTGTATGGGTTAAATGCAATTGATATTAAGCAACACCTACGGGTATAGGTAGGTACTAGGTAGGTGGTACATGTCAAAGTAACATCTCAATGAATGCCAGGAAACAGGATTTCCAAGGTAAGAGACACATGCACACAGTTATCCACATGATTTAAGAAAATGTGCCTCACCAGAACAGGCCACCTTATTCCCATTACTCCAGAGTCCAGTTCCAGTGCTCACATCGTTACTTTTGCTCCCCAAACATGTCAATAAACATTTGGTTCCCCTTTTTCCAGTTCACAGGTTAGCCTTTATAGGGCCACATGTGTTCGATACTTTCCCGTGCCTACTGAGAACAACCCACAAGACCTCCCATTTTGAAAATGCAATACATGTTTCTATTATTATTTTTATTTATTTTTTTATTTTTTTATTATGACAAGTTGTATGCAATTCCTGTGTTAGCAAATAGAATAACTTAAAGCAGCTGAATTAGAAAGGATGTCTGCATACTTATGAACACATTGCATATTGCCTCTAGGCTTATGATTTCATCTAGCTGACTATGATATACATCTAGAGCCATGCTTCCTAACACTGGTCCTCCAGGCACAAGGCTCTCCATTTCCACTGCTCCCATCACAAGCAATGCTAATAGTCAAGTCATTTGAGGCAATTCTCGCAAAGGAGGCTTATTCATGCCTTGGAACAGAGGCTAACTCACCTCCAAAATAGGGCACATTGTGTCAGCTGTTGTTCCACCTAGATTAGTGCAGAATTTATAGAAGGCCTCAAGATAAGCCTGTAAAACACAAACACACAAAAAATCATTGACCGTTTCAATTCTGCTACCTTCATGGTTATTCCTTCATGGTTACGGTGGCTGTCACCTTGTAGAGGGTGTTACGGATAATCTCGATATTCATCTCATCTAGATCCTGCTCTGAGATGCAATCCTGGAAGAAAGCAGCTGAAAAATAGAGAAGTGTAATTTAGTTAATTGTGATCAATACCTTCTACAAAGTGCTGAAGGCTAATACAAACGTAAACTGATGAGAAACTAAAAAAAAACTCCTCAAAAATGAACACTGCATTGTCAATATAAAATATGTTCGATGTCCAATCAATGAACATGACCCCTCACCAAGTGGTGTATCAACCAATATGGCATTGTAGAGTTCAGCAGGGGTCTGAGCAATGTTGACTGCCTCCATCTGCTCGAAGCTGCCCAAGGGATGGCATTTGGGAACCAGCTCTGAGATGGCCCTTTGGTGCAGAGTGCCCGTGATCAGCAGGATGACGTTATCGATCATGTAGCTGTATCTGCAGTGCCAAGCCAAGAACACAGGTTTTACATTCGTCTGTCAGGACATTTAAACAGTCGTCAGTTGCAATATATTGAGGTTGAGAGAGAGCTTTGCACCCCCACTTGGTCACAGTTAGAATTGCACAAATTTAATCTTATAATGACCAGTATATTTTATATAATCTGGGGAGGCAATATTTTCATTTTCCTAAAACATAAGCTGATTTAGCACATCATCTAAATTAACCTTCTCTAGTGCTGGATTAGGTGTATTAAAGGAGAGAAAGCGTGCTGAGCTTAGAACTGACTTTGGAAACACCATTGCTGAAACAAAAATCACAAAACAATCATTCTTTAATTTACTAAAGTCTAATTACCTGTCCCAGGTAAAGTTGCTGAGAAAAGCAACATTAATGTTTTGGCTCATGGCAGGATCCATACAAATGTCTGCATGTGTAAAGGATGTAATCAGCAAAGCTGCAACCGCTCCCATTAAATTACATTTTGTGAAAAAAGGATAACATTGTTTTTAGAGAATACACTTCAGCATGGTCCATTTTCATCCATTTCTTTAGATGCCACCACTGGATATCTCTTGGGCTTCAATCAATTGACAGTCCAAAATAAATAAACAAATGACAAAAAAGGGACAAACTGACTTTACTGTAGGATGCAGTTGATAAGGCTACATAACATCTACATAATCCTTTGATGAAAATGGACATAAACCTACTGTCACGTGTGTTGGGTTTTGGGCACGCTAGAGGGCGCTCTCTGTCACGTGTGTTGGGTTTTGGGCACGCTAGAGGGCGCTCTCGGTCACGTGTGTTGGGTTTTGGGCACGCTAGAGGGCGCTCTGTTCTGACTAAGCACACCTGAGCCCCTGCGGGCAGGTGTGCATCATTGGGGCTGACTATTTAAGCCCCGATGAGTCAGAACAGAGCGCGGCTCATTAGATAGGCTATGCCTACACGTAATGGTGGTTTTTGTCAGTCAGCCAGTCAGTCAGTCAGTCAGTCAGTCAGTCAGTCAGTCAGTCGTAACTGCAGTCTGAGTTCTTGTTTGTTTGTGTTTCCTCCTTTGTTTAATAAACTTCTGTTCTGAACCCCTGGCTCGGACCTGACGTCCCTCTGGTACCACACCACCGTTACACCTACAATACAGTATTTGAACCTTTATTCTGATAACTGTCACTTGTCAAGTTTTATTTATACAGCACTTTTTACAACTGTCACCACAAAACAGCTTTACAAAATCCTTGTCATAAAGACTGTATTTTGAACATATCATTTTTATGCACATATTCCAAACCAAAAGTTGTATAAACTTGAACACTAATTGGATTTAAGCAGATCAGGTGATATGCATGTGTGTGATGAGGGTCTGGCCTAAGGAGATCAATATATAGAACGGACTCTGAAAAGTCTAAAATGATGAGTCTTTCACAGGGATGCAGCAATAAGATGTTGGGACATGATCCCAGAACCATCAAACGGTTTGTTGCAAATAATCAACAGGGTCGCGAGAAACATGTTGAAGGAAAAGATGCAAATTAACTGCCAAAGATTTGAGAAGAATCAAACGTGAATCTGCCAGGAACCCATGATCCTCCAGTGCTGTCATAATCCAGAACTGCAACCTACCTGAAGTGCCCAGAAGTAAAAGGTGTTCAGTGCTCAGAGTCATGGCCAAAGTAAGGGAGGGAGGCAGAAACCTGACCACCCGGCCACAGGTTTTCAAAAGACACTTTCTTCAAGCAGTGGTTCAGGAAACCTTTCAGGAAGACCATGATTCCATGCATGTGATGGAGCTCCATCACATGCATGGAAGTACTACACTGTGTGGCTTGTCAGTAAACGCCTTAAACATAAAAATAAAATTATGACATGGCCCCCTTCCTCACCTGACCTAAACCCTATTGAGAACTTCTTAGATGAGAGATTTATGGGGAAGGAAAACAGTCCATCTCTCTGAACAGTGCCTGGGAGGCTGTGGTTGTTGCTGCACAAAAAGTTGATCAACAGATCAAGAAACCGACAGACTCCATTAATGGAAGGCTTAAGACTGTCATTGAAAATAAAGGTGGCTATATTGGTCACTGACTTTTTTTTCATGCCTGATATATTTATTTTTACATTTTGAGTTGTTTAATATTCTCTTATTCAAAAATGGTCATCTTTCATTTATTTTCATAATTATTCTGCACACTAATAGTCGCCTAATACTTGTGCACACTGAAAATGTCCACACTCACATTTACTTTGTAAAACATTCAGGTTTCAGGGTTATTCACCTTTTGAACTGACTGAGAGCACTGTATTTGCTCCATATTAAAATTATTCTCAAAATACTCATTTGCTTAAGAACTGTGCACAAAACATACATTTGTAATTTACTCACGTGATAAAATCCATGAAGCTCGCCAGCGGCTCATACGACTGGTTCCGCATGTGGCGAAACTCAACCACCATCTTCTCCTTTAGCTTGTCGTCGATGACCGACACAGTGAGAGGAGAAGCCTCATTGGCCAGAAAGCTCCCATAGTCAGTGCTCTGCAGGTGCAGCTTCAAGTCTGAAGGGACACGACCACTCATTAAGAAATGACACAACCAGAAATCATGCCAGTTCATAAAAGTGCATGGGTTAGAACGCAAGCAGTGTTGGTTCAGCTTGTATTAGATGTCTAGTCAAAGATAAAAACAGCATGTTCTGATCTCCTCTGACTGGTGGCAAAGAAACAATTGTTGACTTAAAAATGGTGTTGTGTTTTTATTATAGTGTTAAAACATTTGTTTATCAGCCTAGCTGTATTATTCTCTTGTATTACTCCTGTAGTTTAATCATGTCAGTATTTCTGTTTTATTATTACTTCTGTTTTATTTTGGTATGCAACCCTGTACGTAATCTCCTGTCAGAAGGTCTTTATTTCTGTTCTTTGGTTTTTTTTCCCAATTAAATTCTTACTTTATTCACTATTGTGTTTCTTTTCAATGCATTTTAATAAATTTGGTCATTATTTCTCTAAACTAATTAGTTTTTAACCTGATCACTCTTTTTTTCTGTACATATAGTAGCTGCATTTAGTATATTTCATGCATTTAAAATTGTATTAATGCTAAGATACTCGGGTGGGGCTCAGCAGACTAGTCAGTGCTTTTCCAAAGTTGTGATACAACCATTTCCAGTTCCCTAAAATGAAGACTAGAAAAAAAATCCCAGTGAATCAGACAGAAAGAGAGGAAGCTGCTGCTCTAAAGGTGAAGACAGAACTGAATCAGCTGCTGATCAGAGTGTGTAACAGTGCATATGCTACATTTCAGTGCACACGTTTACATGCTGCGTCTTCATAACCTGATCATGTTCATCTCCAACCTGCAGGACGCTGGAGACGTCACACATCACGTGACCAGGACGCAGGACAGCCCACAGTAGACCCAAAAATAATGCAATGCAAAATACAAAACAAAAACTACCATTTCTGGACTTTCCAAACAGAACCATGTAGGATGGTTATTAAATTAACATGAACGAATCAAATAAACCGCCAGGCTCTCGTGCAGCTAAGTAGCAAAGCTAGCAGGGGCGTTAGCCATCGAAAGCAGAAATACGGCTTCTTAGGCACGTTACGTTGAACAATGTTCTTGGAAGAGAAACAGTTGTCAGCTAGACGAACCCCACTGTCACCATGTTCAGAAACCTGAGTTTGTAGAGGACACATTGCGAACAGCTAGTCAAATTGCTAGCCCGCTGCTAGCTACATTAGGTTAGCTAGTTAGCACTCAAGCTAAGACGTACATCTGTTTAATCAGCTCGAAATACATGCAAATACCAGCATCGAACAAGGGGGACAAAAAGTGACCACGTCGATAAAAATATTGTCGATAAGAATATCGTCAGCGGGCGAGCGGATCCTCACCTTCCAGAGTTTCGCACTGAACGAGGTTCAGATAGTCGCCCTGAGAGAGAATCCCGGCCTTAAAGCCGCGCACCAGCCCCTCCAGATACCCATTATCCACATTGAAATACAGCTCGGAGAAGGGCATGATGGATTAAAGAGAGGCTGAATATGTTCACAAGAGAAGAAGAATCCAATCGTGCGCTTCTGAGCAGCTCGTACTGAGAGACCGAACCGGGCAGGACGCTCATGTGACGGAGCATCTGATCCCGGTGACGTAGAGCGAAGAAACGGGAACTCACCGCGGCCGCGTCCCAAACCGCGCACTGTAGAGTGTCAACACAAGTCCTCTATCTGTCTGTCTGTCTGTCTGACGGGCTATTTATCTATCTATCTATCTATCTATCTATCTATCTATCTATCTATCTATCTGTCTGTCTGTCTTTCTTACTGTCTATCTCTATCTGTCTGTTTGCCTCTCTGCCTGTCTTTCTTACTGTCTATGTGTCCGTCTGTCTGACAGGCTCTGTCTGTCAATCAAGTAATCAGTCAATCAATCAATCTATCTATCTATCTGTCTATCTATCTATCTATCTATCTATCTATCTATCTATCTGTCAATCTGTCTGCCTGTCTTTCTTACTGTCTGTGTCCATCTGTCTGACAGACTATCTCTGTCTGTCTGTCTATCTATCTATCTATCTATCTATCTATCTATCTATCTATCTATCTATCTATCTATCTATCTATCTATCAATTTTTACACTGAACCAGAAATGAAATTAAAATCATATTTAAAACAGAAGCATTGTCCTCATTCATTTTATTTTATTTCCAATTAATTTAGAAGATCCAATAAACTGCAGTTGACACTCCCTGCACCACACACACACACACACACACACTTAAACTCATTCAGGTTCAGGTTGATGCTCAATTTCACTGTAAAAAAATGTAACTGAATTGTTGTTCTAAAACAGCGTCACTCAGCATTTAGCAAATATAAAGACTCCCAGAGCTCCGTGCTATTCCAGTTCAAGCTGAAAACATTGCTTTTCAATGTATACATGAACATTGAACCTCTGTTTCCCAGAACAAAACAAAGCTTGAAAATGAGAAAGAAAACAAGCTTAATTTATTTGAAGCCTTTTAATGTAATATCACTCAATGGTCACAGTCAAACTTCCCATCCATTTTGCACATCACTATCTATTTCCACATATTCTTTTTTCCTATTACTTAAATTCTGATAAGAAAGGAACAGAACTGATTGAAGTTGATGTGCAGACCTATGAACATTGTATTTCCTGTTCTCTGTATTTGTAAAAGCGTGTGGGCTTTACTGCGTCATCCATTAAAAAGAGCAGGCCGAGTGACCAGCTCATGGCGAAGGTTTTAACCTCAGTGCTTCCGCAAAGTACTGCAGTGTTTACCAACAGTAATGAGCATCAAATGGAAGAGTGGAAATAAAATGGTCACTTTGTACTCTGCCACGTCTACACACACAAACACACACACACACATACACACACACACACACACACACACACACACACACACACACACACACACACACACACACACACACACATTTAGCAAATAGTCATGGTTCTAGTACTAAGGTTACATGACAAAATACACTGTGTAAACATCAGATCAGTGCTATAAAATATCTATAATACCACTGGTCTGGTTTACACTGTCCTTTAACTTGACTCTGTGTTTAAATAAAAATATATTTGTTTCATTCTTGCTTTGCAGTTGAAGCATAAATAGACAAATTAAATAAAAGGAAAGTATGTATCTTACTGTCATAACCATGCATATGAAGAGTTCCATTCCTCTGCTCCAGAAAAAAAGTCAGATCTGGTCTGCTAAATTAAAATAATCATAAAAATGAACCTTTAAAACTCACATTGGAGTTTTGAAGGTACAGTACACTTGCTTTTCCTAAAGGAAAGAAGTATGTCTCTATCTTTTATTGGCTCAAAGTAAGGTCAGACTGCCAGTAGTCAATGCCATCTAAAATACATTGCTGTACTGCATACCAGCAGTGGTTAGTGTTTCATCCCACAGCTGAAAAGCTCTGGGTTTGATCCCCAGCAGGGGCTTATTGGCTCCTTTCAGGTGCTTTGGTTTTTGTCATAGACCAAAGACGTGTGTCAGGATTACTTGAAACGTGGGTATGTGTCTGCCCCCTGATGAAGTGGAATCTTTCCAGGTTGCTTCTTTGCTTTTTTACCCTGTGTGGTGAAAAAGCAAATATCTTGGACCCCCTGCAACCCTGGAAAGCATCAGCAGCTGAGTGAATGAAAGGACGGATGGAACAAGGCACCCCTTACTGGGGAACTCTCTTGCTTTTCAAATTTATTTTAGAAATGATGTTAGAAATGAACAAAGCCATTCAGGGTGAAAATGAAGAGGAAAATGCTAATATGGATAAATTTGCAATAGTGGTGAAAGAAACCATGGGGTAACAATGCCTTTGTTGCCACAACAATCAGTGAACCCACACATGATTCTGAAGGCTTTTAAAAATGAAAGATACAAAGACACACTTGAGAGTAACACCACTGACTGTGAATAACCTCAATGACACAAGCTTCATTTATTTGTCTGGTATAACAGCCTTGGATTCTGTCTCAAGCTGTTCATTTTAATTATCAGTTCTGTGGCATAAATGGTCTATAAAATGTGCCTATAAATTAATGGCACCTTTTTATCTTTGTTTGTTGGTCTATAAATGAACAATATCTGCTGTAGCTCCTTCCATCAGACCTTACAGTTACTATATGGAAAGTGATTAAGTTCTAGGCAGTTTGTTAGAGAGAAAGTGTGTGTGTGTGTGTGTGTGTTGGTAAAGCAAAAAAGACCACTCCCCCACCCGCTGTGTAGAATCATGTGGCCCTCCTCTTAACACAGGGACTCTTATAAAGCAGAGTGTGGTACACACCCTTTACCAGAGGTAAAGAACGCAACAGGTATGGGACACACACACACACCCACACACACACATGCATGCTTGTC
Organism: Hepsetus odoe; assembly: GCA_017165825.1. Classification (NCBI taxonomy): domain Eukaryota; kingdom Metazoa; phylum Chordata; class Actinopteri; order Characiformes; family Hepsetidae; genus Hepsetus; species Hepsetus odoe. The sequence goes on along the minus strand of CM029391.1, from coordinate 10,559,148 downwards.
GAGGCGCAGGCAAAAGCATGCATGTTCACACACACACACACACACACACACATGCACACACTTAAGCCTCATGTAAGATGGTTTTTGTTCTAATAGCCGGTTTCCCGGACACAAAACTGGTTGTAATCTGTGTCTGGAGAAAAGCCTTAGGAAAAGTGTTTTGCTTTGCTGCTTAGGCCTTCATGAACATGCTACTTTATATCAGACAAAGTTAACTCGGTTTAATCGTTTCTTTTCCAGTTTTAAACCTTAGAAAAGAAAGACTGGAAAAAAAACCAGAAAAGAATCAAACTTTTTTGGTACTGATCATCTGCCAAGTTTAGTGGTTTACTGTATTTTATCTGTAAAAATGTTGTTTGCTTCCATTTGGTCAACCACCAGGTTATTCAAATAGAAACACCTTTCTGGATTAATGGCCATGTTAAATATTATAATCTTCTGCTGGATGAGTCTCAACATGGTGCAGGTGGCATCTGGTCTTGTCCGCACCAATCGCATGGAGGACTCGCATCCCAGTTTAAGGAGGACAGATGATTCCTTTTTCTCTGACATTAGTAAGTGATGAACATGTATTTCAACAGAATATCTCTGTGGAGAACATGTAGAGAAAGGAGTTGAATAGTTTGTAACAGAGTAAAGTGACCTCCTTCTCAACAGCAAAACCAAACCACATCATTCAGTTTGAGAAAACTTTACAACGATGATCTCGGGAATGCTTAACAATGCAAATATATCAGTTTTATCAATTATTCAGAATGACCAACGAACCAGCACTTCTGCTGAGATTTTATATGTGATTCTAGTAATGTTAAACTTAAATATGATATATATTTTGCTATGTCCTGTATCTACCTCCACCACTAAAACCTTTCAGGTGGAGGCCTGAGCTTTACTTCAGGAAGCTCCCTAATGGCCTTTTGCAGGCACAGAGGTGGACATGGATCCAATTTTATTTAAATATATTGGTTTCCTGGGTGAATTCTATGTGTTGCGAATGCTGTGACTATGTTGGGCTGCTAGTGAGCGAAGGGAGATGAACAAGGAAAAATAAAAATCCTGTGAACAGCCAAGCTGAGACATAACTGCAGCCTTACTAATACTAGGTTAAAACAATATTTCAGGCATCATTAATGTATTAATACCTGTTTCAGGTAATAGTTTTCTATGATAACTTTTGGGATAATACTTGTTATCACGTTGTGGTAGCAGCCTCTGCATTTAACACATACACACATGTGCAGCAGAGGGCAGCTATTGAAAGCACCTGGTGATGGAGCAGTGATGGGGACGGTACCTTGCTCAAGGGTACCTCAGGGCAACCTACTGGTAAGGGATTGGAACCCACGACCTTCTGATCCTGGGGTCTAGTCCCTCACCATTAGACCACTGCTGCCCCTCAAAAAGTTTACCTTATCAAAATGTAAAAAAATCATCAGAATGTATAAAGTGTAGCTGTAATCTAGAATGTTCTGATACCACTTTATTTGTAGCTGTGCAAGACTCAGTTCCTGGAGTGGATCCTGTACGGCCCAGGATTGATTTGGTGGAAGAACAACTTCTGGTGGATCCTGGTTCCTATGATGAGGTAGGCTACTTTACACTGGGATGTACTTTTATTTTAAGAGGGATTTTATTTGATTGCTTAATGAAAAAAATTGTTTCCGACATTCTTGGGGGCTGAAATGTACTCAAAGTCCTAAAGTAAAGCCTGTGCTCAGTTGACACTGTTAGCAAATAAAGAAATAAAGAAGCTTGTGTTGCCATGTTGTAATAATTGTTCAGCCCTTAGGGATTTCAGTTACAGCCCAACACTGTGAGTTCATCACAAGTTGCAAAAAGAGAGAATATAAACTGCAGATTCTCATAAAACACCAAAATACCACCTTTTAGATTTGCATTAAAATGTTTTTTCATCGTTTTAAATGGTTAATTTTAGTAATTTGCAAACAGATAATTGTTATTTTAATATAAAAAGAACTTCAATTGAAGAAACTCTTGAGTAATAGAAAGCAGAAAAATGCTATATGCACATTAAACCATCCCAGCTTCATATATCTAAGGGTGTTAACTAAACTGGTTTTGAAATGCTATCGCTGACCATGATCATATATAACTGAATAGTTTTAGCTGAAATACATTTCTGAATTGAACTAAATAGTTTTGAAATTAATAACTTTATTTTTATTTGAGGGACCATTATTAACAGGGCAAATAAACATTCATAACAATCAAAAAATGTCACCATAGATAAATGTAAATAATAATAGACATCAGGTCCGCATGGTTCAGCTGGTATTGCCTTTGAATAGCCTGATGGCCTCAAGCAAACGGCCTTTGACATCTAGGACAGAAAAAAAAGCAGTAAAGAAACTGGGAAACACTTAACTTTTTATTCAGATTTTCAGTATTTATAAGCACCCACTCTGTCCACAGCCTCTCCATTGATGTGTGTGGCTAGTTTTAGTTGCAATTTGAAGACATTATCAGTTATGTTTTTGGTTTAAAAGACATTGATTTCCAAGTGATCACACCATGCTCCCGCAAAACTGAACCGCAATCTTGATTTACAACAGAAAGCAGAGACAACAGAACTCTCTCACTGTCCTTGTCTTTTTTTTTGGTCAGTATGAAATTCTCAGGCATCTTATAAAAGGATATTTTTTGGGTTGTGCATAGTCTGTGTCCTACTATAGCGTTAACAGGTCTTCTAGTCATACTTGCAGTGATCTTTATTTTTAATCCTGAATTTTGGTGACAGAGATTTCGTGATGCAGTGGGTAATTTCCTAAAAGAATGATCCACTGTGTGGTCAGATATTTACACGCCTGCTGATGTACAGTGTCTTATGATGCTTTTAATCAGTACCCACAGGATGTGGTTGATGTAGTGCAGCTGCAGAGGAGAGGCACACGATCGCCTGGACGCTGCATCCCCCACCAGCAGTCCTGCCTGGGCCACCAGCTGCCCTGCTGCGATGCCTGCGACACCTGCTACTGTCGCTTCTTTAAAGCCTTCTGCTACTGCCGCAGCATGGACCACACCTGCAAACACGGTCGTGCCTAGCGCTTAGGAAACTGCCCCGGATGAGGCACTGGTAGCCATGTATGTGCAAAAGATTTGTGCTCATACTGATACACGCACACAGAAAACACAAAAATGTAAAAAATGCACACAAGTTAAAATGAATAAAAGTTTATTTTGAATGTATTTAAGTATCACATACATCATGTTATACCTCAGTATTATCCTTGCATTTTTGTAATTGTTCATATTCACACTCGTATTCTACTGGGTGGGTCCTTTATTGCATCTGTTACAGGGAAAACCACAGAATCAAATGTTATTTTTAAGACTGTAATAAGATTGTAATTTAGATTAATGCAAAAGAAGCATTGAAATGATCTGAAATGACAACCAGACTCTTCACAATCTCATGTTGAGTTTAGTTATGCAGCAATCTATAGATGCTGGCGTGCTTAAACCTTTTAAGGTTCTGAATCGGGTTATGTTGCCCTGAAATGAAGAAACAGCAATCAGATTTATATGATATTCCAGAGTGCCTCTTAGTGCTCATTTCTGCTTCAGCTTTTGTACAGAGTCCTCTCTGAACGTAACTGTATATCTGAACATGAATGTGTGGCATCAATAAATAATAGGCAAAGCACTTGGCTAGTTAATTGTTTGTTTGATGGACAGATTTGGTCTGGCAATTGAGAGGACCAAACTCATGACAATAGCCAACATCCAGCATTCAAAATTTTAACAAAATAGGTGTACTTGGAGTCACGATGTCTCATTTTTATGTGTGTAATGGATGAAGGCTTGTATACAGGCATATCTGAAAGAGGTTAAATGTGAATCCAGTGTCATAAAAAAGCTAGGCCAACCCAAACTGCTGTCAAGAAAACAGGAATAAAAAGGAAAATTAATTGTTAAAAAATTGTCAGTAAAAATAAAACAATCCTTAGCAATGTTACTGATTCCCCCCAAAAATATTTAAGCCATCCTAATTAACTGCAGGAGTCTCTCGGGCCCACAGGGGAGTGTGGCCTTGGCCGGAGTCTCAGAAATCATGAGTGATGCAGGTCTGCGTGACAGGTGAGGGATGGGGTCACACATTGTCAGTAATAAAACACTGTTATCAACAGGGTAAGGAACTATTTTCAGGCATTTTCAACAATATATCCAGTGTGACGATTTAATTTTAATTTTTTTTGTACATTGTGTCATTGTAAATGCAATGGATGATCATTCTACAGTAATAAAAATTCTTGCAAACAGTTTGGTATCATGAAGGCAGGACAGCTCAGCTGTTTTCTTTATGTCGTCACTTGTATTGACCACAAGTGAACCACATATTTTCATAGTTTTAAATGTCATGGGAATAAAGGCAAACATCTGGTATCCATCCATCCATCCATCCGTTTTCTGCCGCTTGTCCCAAACGGGGTCGCGGGGGAGTGCTGGCGTCCCAGCGCACACAGGGCGAGGGATGCACCCTGGACAGGTCGCCAGCCCATCGCAGGGAGGAGCGGGACGGGTACGGCACCTTGCTCAAGGGTACCTCAGGGCAACCCATCGGGAAGGGGTTCGAACGCCCGATCCTCCGACCATGTGGTTAACACCCTACCCACTAGGCCACCGCTGCCCCTCCCAAACATCTGGTAGTGTTTCCATATCTTGAAATTCTGAACATGCTTTATATCTATACAGCAGCACAGGATTCCTTTTCATTGATGGGAATACACTCCTCAACTCTCATGAGCATTTTATACTGGATCTTAACTTTAAGTATGTGTCATACTGGTAGTGGGCTGGGCTGGCTTATGTTTCTGTCCTTTGACAGACTGGCAACCTGTGAGTGCAGGAATCGATTCTAACAACCCCGTAACCCTTGTGAGTGGGAGCTCATGGATGTAAGAGAGTGTAGCTGTTAGGTATAGGATTTGGAGTGAGGCATTACTTGTACTCTTTCCAAGCATGATTGTACACCCTCTGCATTTTCCCACTGCCCTGTGCACACATCGCAGTTAACTTTTAGGGCCAGGAGCATGCTTACGTCTTCACTGTGCCACTTTTTGTACTGATAAAAAGCTCCCTTTCACAGCTACTTATCTGGTGTGTTGGGGTTGCTGTCATGGTGACAACATGAATTATTGATTAATCTGCTCAGCATTGTATTTATGTTACTTGGGCTGCACACACACTGCTGTGCAAAACTCTTCCCCCATTTCCTTCTTGAAGGATGTTTTTGGCACTAATTTTAATTTCAGTCCTTGCACTTGACCAGTTTCTTTTTAAGCCACAACATGACCTGTGAATGATACAGGCAAGCAGAACAGGTTGATGATACTGGTGATGCTGCATGCTGAGTTGCCAAGTGGTTGGAATCCCTTTATCTTGGCAGCTTGTGTCTTAATAGAAGAATGGAATAGGCTTTATTGTCATTGTACAGATGTACAACGAAATTGTTGGGGTGGTTCCCCTACCTCGATGCATTTAAAAAAAAAATATATATATATATATATAAATATAAAAGCAAACACATAATAAGTAAAACAACTTGGTGTTTGGAGCATGATGGCGGGGCGGGGGATGTTATTGAGTTACTGAGTGTTTAAGGTTCGAATGGCCCATGGGAAAAAACTGTTTTTGAATCTGGTCGTGTGTGACTTGATGGATCTATAACGCCTTCCGGATGGCATCATTTAAAACAGGTGATGGGCGGGACGTGAAGAATCTTTAATGATGGACTTAATTTCCTAGTGGCAATGAGATGTGGATATTTCAAATATGGAGGGTAAGGGGCAGCCGATAATTTTTTGAGAAGCATTTATGACCCCCTGCACAGCCTTCCTGTTCTCAGCTGTGGAACCTGTATACCACGCTCCCAAACAGTATGTGAGTACACTCTCCACAGAAGAGTGATAGAAGCCCAGCAGCACCTTCCTGTCCAGCTTGTTTTTCCTGAGGACATGCAGGAAATATAATCGCTGTTGAGCCTTCTTCACCAGAGCTTTGGTGTAGTGAGTCCAGGAAAGGTCAGCTGAGATGTAGGTGCCCAGGAACTTGAGGGAAGTGACAATTTCCACGTGTTCTCCATCTATGAGCAGAGGGATGAGGTCATGCTTGTGCTTCCTGAAGATCAGTTCTTTAGTTTTGAGGACATTCATTGACAGATTATTCTCAGCACCAGAGGGACAATTTCTCCACCTCAGCCCTGTATGCTGTCTCATCTCCATCTGAGATAAGCCCCACCACAGTTGTATCATCTGCCTATTTGATGATGGCATTTGTTGGGTGGGTTGAAGTGCAGTTGAAAGTGTACAGGGCGTACAGTAGAGGACTCAGCACACAGCCCTGGGGAGAGCCGGTGCTTTGTGTGAGTGAGGAAGAGAGGTGATGCCCAAGTCTGACGGATTGAGGACGGTGTGTGAGAAATTGTCCATCTGCAGGATGAAATTTATCCATCTGCAGGTGGGGAGGGGGATCTGTAATAGTGTTAGTTTATTGATCAGAATGTCCGGAATGAGTGTGTTGAATGCTGAGCTGTCGTCCACGAAGAGCATCCTCACGTAGCTCCTCCGGTTCTCCAGGTGACTCAGCGCTTTGTTTAGCGTGACAGCGATGGCATCTTCGGTGGATCGGTTCACTCTGTAGGCAAACTGGTAGGGATCCAAGGTTGGAGGGAGGAAGTTTCTGATGTGCTGGGAAACCAGTCGCTCTAAGCACTTCATGATTACAGACGTGAGAGCTATGGGTCTGTAATCATTGAGACTGTCTATGGCAGGTCCTTTTGGGACGGGAATGATGGTGGAGGCCTTCAGGCATGTAGGTACCATGGCGAGAGTCAAAGACCTTTTGAACAGCTTGGTGAGGATCCCTGTCAACTGGTCTGCACATGCCATGACCACTGCCCCTGGGATGCCATCAGGTCCAGCAGCTTTCCTGGGGTTTACTGCCCTTAGGGTTTTCTTCACCTCGTGCTCTTGGAGAGAGAGAGGGTGGGTGTCACAATTGCTTGGATCAAAGGGGGGCAGTGGGTGCTGGTTTGAATTGGTCTCAAAGCGGGCATAGTAGTTGTTCAACTTTAGTTCGTAAAGTTGTTTAGTTCGTAGTAGTTGTTCAAGCCAGTGTGCTGCTGCTGCAGGAGGGTTAGGGACTCCGGCCTCTGTAGTTGGTAAGGGCCTGGATGCCCCTCCACATCTGCAGTGGGTTATTATCCAACAGATAGCCCACCATCTTCCCCCTGTAGGCCTCCTTTGCCAGATGGATGCCTCTCCTCAGGTTAGCTCTGGCAGTGCTGTACAGTGAGCTGTCCCCACTCCTGAAGGCTGAGTTTCGAGCTCTAATTGGGCCCTGAACATCTCTCGGCATCCAGGGTTTCCTGTTTGGAAAAACTCGGATACGTTTATTTACTGACACGTTCTCTACACAGCTCCTTATATAGAAAAGGACAGTCTCTGTCTGTGTCTCAAGGTTCTGGTGTTCAAAGATGTTCCAGTCAGTACGAGCAAAGCAATATTGTAACTGAAGGAGGGGATTTTCAGGCCAGGTTTTAATGGCAATTGTCTTTGGGTGCATTTGTTTCCTTTGTGGAATGTAGGCCGGGATCAGGAGCAGTGAAAGGTGGTTGGATCGTCCCAGGTGGGGGAGGGGTGTTCCTCTATAGGCATGCTTTATGTTAGAGTAAACATGATCAAGTGTCTTTTCCCCCCTACTAGGACACTTAACAACATGCACTTGCAGCTTGCACAGTAAAACATTTGTTTCCTTTTCTTTAATCTACTCAGCATCCCAACAATAAGATAGTTTGATAGGCATAAAATAGTATTTTTGCACCAATAAGGTGATTCCCTAGTAAAATATAAAGAAATGAGGGATGGCTCAAGATTTGGTTGGAGATATTCATGGAGGAATTTGCAGCTGTCTTCACTGACTAAAATTCACAATCATCACCAAGGTGAGAACCAGTGATTGTTAACCTGGGGGCAGCCCTGTCAACAAAGCCATGTGTGAGTTGTGTGCTCAGGCAAGTTCAGTGATCACATTAAAAACATAAAACATAAACCGTTCAGTCTGACCTGTGCAGTAACATTACCAATTTTCTTCATGAAAAATAAAAGTCTTCTGATCCTGATCCTGAAAGGGACATTATACTCACTGCATATGGACTACATTACCCATGAATCTTGTGCTAGGGGTGGCGGTGGTCTAGTGGTAGGATACTTGCCTTAGAACCTCTGGATCAAGAGGTCCCCGGTTCGAATCCCACCTCTAGCACTACCACCACTGGGTCCCTGAGCAAGACCCTTAACCCTGAGTGTCTCCAGGGGGACTGTCCCTGTAATTAGGACATGTAAGTCACTCTGGATAAGAGCGTCTGCTAAATGCCGTAAATGTATGTGCGAGAATATGAAAACATTATTAAAATGAAGTCAACAAAATATCTTTAAGCAGTCTTTAACCTATCAAAAAATGAATATACGACATCATGATTAACACTTATACAGTGAGATATACTGCAATGCCTGTGAGTAAGATATATTAAATTGTTTTTAAATGCATGACATCCATCCATACAATTTATTGATTGTTTGGTGTTTAGTTCTCCCAGCTACTCAGAGAAACACACTCACACTCATCTTCAAAGTATGTGGCCATTTCACGTGTCTTTGAGTCTGACAAAACAAGCATGAAGTGGCTCTTTGTGAACCTTTCTAACCCAAGGCATAACAAAGCCATAGTCAGCTGACTTTATTACCACTCGTCAGTTAGCTCGTAATAAATACACGTAATACATATCCCGAGGTTTCCAGGTGACCCCAACTGGGGTAACAAGATTTTTGGACTTCTTGTGTGAATATAGAGTGCAAGTACAAAAACAGTTGAAGTCAACTAGAGTTTAGAGTTGAAATGATTAAATAATTTTAGAATTAGTTCTATAATCTATACAATTGATACATTTATTTTTTTCTGTTAAATTGACTAGGACTATTTTCCCCTTTTTTCCATGCTGGTATTTTGATATAAGAGCAATGTCATATTACTGTTTAACAACATATAAAGTACCATTTTATTTAGATTTTTTTTTAGTGTTAGTTAATGAATTTTTTATTTAAATATTTTGAATGTCATCAGTTTACCTTTTTCTGCTTCTATCCTATATTTTTTTCTACTTCTGTCTCTAACCAGCCATTTATGTAACAGGAGGTTTTGCAATGATAGGATACACAAAATGTATAGAATCAGATTGCGGGCTCAAGGAAACCCACAAAAGCTGACGTAAAATACATGTTGATTACCAGCAGATCTACAAAAATGACTCATAGCTCAATGACTCATAATTCACCTCATAGCTGATCCAAGTATGACATCCCATGAAGCAAGACTCTAACTGGGCCACTTGATGCAAGTGTAGTATATATATATATTTTATTTTATTGAATTTGGTCTGCAGCTCTAAAAACATCGATTTAATCTGTAAAATGAAAAAAAAGAAAAAAAAAAGAAAGAAAAAGAGTATAAATCTACATAGTGGAGATTAAAACATCTTTATTGATGTGGAATCTAAACAGGTGAAGAACTTAGTTTGAAGCAATGGTCGTATCCACCCAGGCACGGAGCTCGGTGACGCGAGCGTACACTCCAGGCATGGTGGGTGTGCAGTTACCGCTGCCCCAAGACACAATACCAACCAGGGTCCAAGCTCCAGCCTTCTGACACACCAAAGGACCACCGGAGTCACCCTGAAACACACACAGGAGTTTGTGATAGTCCAATCTGTCAGCAGGCACTCCTCAGTCAGAAAAGGAAAAGTATGTCTGACTATATACCATGCATGAGGAAGCTCCAGAAGCTCCAGCACAGATCATCAGGTCAGTGATCTTAGAGCCCCAGTAACGTCTGCATTCATCATTGGACAGCAGAGGCAGCATGGCCTGCTGGAGCAGAGCAGGGGTATCAGGAGCTGTAATAAAGAAAAATGAATGTGAAAAGTTGTCAAAGTTGAAAGCACATTAAGCAGTTGGATGCTGTAAAAAGTTTTATGCTCAAAAGCAAACAAAAAATAGAGATGAACCTTAAAAAATAAATCAAAGTGAAAGTTTACCAAAAACTTTGAGAAAACACAATTTTTCTCAGTCAAAATGCAGTTTGCTCTATTAGTGTTTAATATTCATTTATAAAATTGCTGCAGCCAAAAAATAATGAAAGAACTGCCATAGCACATATAAGCATAATGTACACAACATGCCTAAATAATCACATTGTCACGGTAGATGGCGCTCTACTCTGACAGAGCACTCCTGGGCCCATCAGGGCACAGGGCTTCATTGGGAGCTGGCTTTATAAGCCCCAAGGAGTCAGAGTAAAGTGTCAGTTGTTATTACACGTGCAGTTGTTTTTATGTTGTTACGTTCAATAAAGTTAAGTCACGATCCCTGGCTGTGCGTTTACATCCGGACCACACCATCACTGAAAAGTTACACACATAGCAGACATTTCTGAGCCTAAATTCTGAGTCTAAAGCATGTATTGGTGGGATTTTAATAAAACAGAGAGAAAAAAAGTGTGTTACAGTATACCATTGTATCTAGTCAGGCCCCATCCAGAGGTCACACACTTCATGCCACCAGGGAAATTGTCGGTAGTCTCAGGCAAACACACAGGGGACACACGAGGGTTCAGCTCAGCAGGGGAGGCGAGCTTGATCAGGATGATGTCGTTGTTGATGGTGAAGCCGTTGTATTTGGGGTGCTTGAAAACCTGATCCAGGAGAGTCATCTAGTTACTGAATTATCCATTTTCACATTTACGTGAAGATTAGGGCACAACAACAATAATTCAATTGGCCTTCATTCTTCCACTCTTTCATTGTTACTACGGAATTACTTGATACTGTCTGAAATGCACACCTTGCCAACACTCATGGTCTGGATAGCCTCAGCATTGGAGGAACGATCATGCTCTCCCAAGATCACGCGGTGGGAAGTCCTGAAATAAGTAGCAGTCAGTTCATTATAGGTTCAGAAAAATGGTTTGCATGGAAGCAACAAGGGCATAGGCTCTAAAATGGGAAGAGGCTTACTTCACATTGCAGTGGGCAGCAGTCACAACCCACCACTTGTCGATCAGGGAGCCACCACAGAAGTGGAATCCAGTGTAGTCCTGCAATGTTAATATATTTCTCTTCTTAGATTTGCATAGTTTTTTTTACATATAGCTACTGAATACTAAGTCATAGAATGGGGAAATTCATACATATCATGACATTCAGTTCTGCTATTCATGCATAAGTGAGTGAAGAGTTCAGTCATACCTGAAGAGACACCTGCCAGGGCCAGGAATGGGGAACTGCCTCCTCACCATTCACAATCCTGGAGTAGCCGGTGATGACTGGAGGAATAGCAGGAACTCCACAGCCTCATAAAGAACAGTACAATATAATCCATTAAAAATCAACCTTTTGCATGACATACAACACCACCATATCCATGTCTATTATAAAAAGCACCCATGCAATTTCTTGACATTGGCAACATAATTGAATCGGTATCTCACTCTCTTACCATAGGCTGCGCTGACAAATGCAAAGCAGGAGAGGATCCACAGGGAGGCCATGTTTTCAGATGGGTGATGGTCAGTACTTTGAGAGCATTATATATATACACAAGCCCAGCCCTCCATATCTTATCTCCAGCCTGTGGGATAATATACACCTTGCAGGGGAGGGAGCAGATTTTTGTCCAGTGTGCATAAAATGCGTTTTGGCCTTGAAATGGAACTTTCCTTTGGTACACTAAGTCCACAAAATCTCCAAGTGGGTTCATATCAAGCATAATTCTGCTATATTTTCCATTGGAAGATATCAGTTGGATTATGTGTAATCAGTCTGGTCAATGCTGAATATTTGGCAGGCCTCTTATAAAGTGTTCAGCTTTTAATAACTTAAGCAGGTTTAGAATTTTCATTATGTAGATTGTGAAGAATAAGAAATGTTTGGTCTGAAACATAGTATGATGACAAAATTATATGTAATGATATGTATAGGTGCAGAAAGTGTGCATTTGTTAAATAATAACGTCGAAATAAACAAATAAAAAGTACATTGTGATTTGATGTGCATGAATGTGTTAGTTTGATCATTTCTGAGTGGTGAAGAAGTCCATTATTTGCAGATGCTAACAATACATTAAAAACAATGGAACTGCTGCTCTTTTTTTACAGCTGGATTACAGTAAAGCATGTTATATAAATACATGTTTATTATTTTTGCTTTTAATTCATGTGATAATATGGAATTAGACCACACGTCCTGCTGTTACAGTGACACAGTAGTTACATTATTGCAGTAGGCACTGATAATGTATAATGTGGTTATTAATGACAATATCAAGTTTTTTTTACCTAGGTTTTTTTTGACTAATCTAATTTTATACTGCTGTAATTAATGAACACTCAATGCTGAGACAGATAAAACCATACTATTGCATGCAGTACTTCTTGTATACTTGCTTTATTTTTGCAAATTTGCAGTTTTGTTTGTCACTGACACATTCTAAAAATGTAAATCCATGGTGACTAGTGTATATTTGATAGAAATATGAAAAAACATATGAAAAACGTAAAAATACTGTTAAAGAAAAGGACTGCAAGGTCCATTTCTTTGACTATTTGTTCAAAATGAGCTGCAGCTTTTCATGCAGCCCTGATCATTGTACAGAAATCATTTTTTAATCATTTGAAATGGAAATGCAGGCTTTAAATAAGGTTACAGTGAGATCGGGTGCATTCAACAAAATCCTTGACTTTGGCAGGTCACCTGATTGTGGTTTCCAGTAGACACCTGCAGCTTTCACACGCATGTCACGTTTTGCACAAATACCTTTTATATACAGTGCTGTGCAAAAGTTTTAGGCAGGTGTGAAAAAATGCTGTAAACAAAGAACGCTTTCAGAAATATAAATAATGATTGTTTATTTTTATCAGTTTACAAAGTGCAAAGCCGAGTTCCTACAAAAACCGTGTGCAAGTGTGCCTAGAAGAATTGATGCTGTTTTGAAGGCACCAAATATTGATTGGATTTAGATTTCTCTTTTGTTCATTCACTGCATTTTGTTGATTGATGAAAATAAATGATTAACACTTCCATTTCTGAAAGCATTCTTTGTTTACAGCATTTTTTCACACCTGCCTAAAACATTTGCACAGTACTGTATATTTTGGTCTAATACATGAATTCATATTCCTACTTTTCCTATATCCTATTCTTTTTCTGCTCTTAAAAAGCTTACATCAATCACTCATTCAGCTAGCTTTTACTTTTTTTATTTTCATGTTTTAATTAAGGAATGACTATTTCATCTTAGAATGATCCATTTTTCTATCTGCTTTATTTTTAGCCTTTTACTTTGCATTGCCTGGAGTGTTGATGATTTTATTGCTCGATTAGGCGTCAAGCAGGTATTTATTGTTATTTCGAGCACCTATGCAGTGCAGAGTGAATCTACCTGATCTTCCACTTCCAAGGGCCAATACAAACTATCATTGCAAACAGCTCAGCTCAGGAGTGTGTGTTTGTATCTGTGTACTAGGGGACTTGTTGCCAGCCAAGCCTGAGTGTGAGGAGCATGGGAATGCTGAGAGGGGTCATTCACAATGCTGATGACATTGGATGCACCATGTGAAATGGATGTTAGTGACAGAGGAGAGAAAAACCCTGTCTATTGTTTAGTAGTCCCAGCTGTCTGCTGCAGGGTGCAATTCCCAAATCATGCAGTAGCTCAGGATGCTCTCTAAAGTCCCTCTGTATAATGTGGGCAGTAAAGGTTATCCATGACGTGAACACCAAAGAACTTGTTGCTTGGCACAATCTCTAAGGATCCATCTGGGCACAATGGAGAGTCACATCACAAATATATATATATATATATATATATATATATATATATATATATATATATATATATATATATATATATATATATATATTTAAACAGAGAGAGAGAGAGAGAGAGAGAGAGAGTATTTGAAATTATTTGAATTTCTGAAGATAATTTAAAGCAGTTATATGCCTAATTAAATATTTTAAATTTTAAACATTAACTATCTAAATTGAGAATCAATGTTCAGACACGGAGCTTGGTGTTGTAAGTATATAGTATGAGTATGACATTATATAGAAAAGGTGGAAAATATTGAAACAGTTGCACTCAGAGCACTATTTGGTAAGATATGCCTGTTTTATTAAGCCTGACGTTTTGTACTTTAAATATCCAAAGCAAAACATTCATTATTTTATTTTGAAAGTACTCATCAGAAATCTCAAAAACGTGATTTTTATTTTTTTCACCTGCTGAAATTGCTTAAAACTTGCAGTTTAAGCCAAGCTGATCAGTCCCTGCAGCACACACCATCACATCACACAACACTGAAGAAATTTATGAATTCATTCATTGAAATGTTTACCTTTATCCTGTCCAAAGCTAAACATTTATCTCATTCATTGCAATAAAATTATATATATATATATACAAAGCAATTAATCATTTATGATTCCTGTTGTTTTTTCAGACATTTCTTTAATAGAAAGCTCCACCTCTTTTTCTTAAACCACCTTTCACTGCTTACTGTTGATATCCTGCATTTCCCTACTCAGGTTTACCTGTGTGCTCCAGATATATTCAAACACTTGATAGCATAACATTTATTTATTTTTTTTTCAGTTTCCAATGACGCAAACAATGCAAAAACATCTGCACTGGATTTTTCTGCAAACTTCACCAAGATCAATATGAACAGCACTCGTTTCCTTAAAGGTCAGTGATTTTACTTGAGAAATTGCTAAAAAAACAGTGTTCAAGCACAATTTAGCATACGTACTAAAAGTTCATCTTTGCTGAACCTTCCAAATCTCCATTCACATAAAATAGGAATGTTTGTAATCTAAGGGACGTTTTTAACACATCTGGTGTTTGGAGCAGCCTTGTGAAGTAAGACTGGTCCACCTGAAGCCCAACATAGTAAGACCAATAGAGACGATTTATTCCATTCCTTTCATTTACATACTCAGAATGAAGCATTTTGATAGTTTTTTCTTGTTCTTCCCTTCATCCACTTATTGAAACAATCGAATCTAATACAAGCGATCATTTAATGTTCACTGAATTCATTACTATTGACTATTGAAAACATTTTAAGAGATCTGTTAGTTTAATGTGTTCACTTAATGATATTTTATTGTCTGTCCGTGGTGAGAATGAAGATGAATCCATCAAAATTTATGGTGGTTTATGGACTATGGCAGCGGTGGCCTAGTGGTAGGGAGTTGCCCTCACATTGGAAGATTGTGGGTTTGATTTCCCTCTCCAATAGGTTGCCCTGAGGTACCCTTGAGCAAGGTACCGTCCCCATCACTGCTCCCCAGGCGCTTTCAATAGCTGCCCACTGCTGCATGGGTTAAATGCAGAGGTCCAATTTTGTTGTGGTTCACTGTGTGCTGTGCTGTGACCTCGCAATGACGAGGGTTGTCGCTTTCACTTTCACTTTAATTGGAAGGTCATGAGTCCAGGATCAGTAGGTTACCTTGAGCAATGTACTGTCCTCAATACTGCTCCCAGGGAGCTGAATGTATGGCTGCCCACTGCTAACAATATTAACTTATTATTAACTAATTTAACTCGGGTTAAATACAGAGGAAGCGTTTTGCTGTCCTGTGCTGTGGTGTCTTCACAATGGCTAATAAATCACTTTCATTTCACTTTCAAGTGCCACTTCCTGGAAGGTACCAGTACCCACAAAGAGAGACATTCATATTCTGTAAAATACAACACAATCCTGAGTCATAAACCTCGTCAAAAAACTCAAACTTGTAGCAAAGCAACAAATAAGACTTTACACTGAACAGAAAAAGTGTGAAAAGGGCGCCTGATTAACTCATTGTGCGTGGAATAGGCTTTCAGTATTGAGGCAATAGTGACCTCTGGAGGTGAGGAAATCTTGTGAAATGATTCAAAATTATCACCATAAAATATCAAAATTATATTTTTATTTTATTTTTACTTTCTTTAAACTTTTCTAACCCAACCAGTATCCACATTCCGGCCATCTCTAAAACCAGTCGAACACTGGAATCACCCTAAATCACAGATATTCATAATAGCTTTAGGGAAGGATACTACTATTAAAGTAATAACATTAAAAGGTGAGGTGAACTAAGCAATAATTAGTACATGGTTTATTATGGTCAAAGTTTTTATTTATTAATTGTGATTTTTTTTTAAGATCATGTGTGACAGATCATGTGTGACTCTTAGAAAAGGAAGTGTATTTTAGTGTATTTTATGTATTTTTGTGTATTTTATAGTGTATGTTATCATGGATCACGAATGTAACCAGTGATATATTGTGCTGAATTCTTCATTTACAATTCTGCTGTGCTGTCATCATAATGTTTATATATCTTAGGGCCTTTGTAACCAATTTAAAACAATGTCACTGGCTGCCATTGAACCTGAATGCTTATACATTTTCGTGTGTTTAACATGTCACTATTTAACATGTCAAAGACATGTACACCCATCACCTAATCCACCAAATATTGTATAGTTCCTCCTCTTGTCACCAAAGAAGCTCTGATCATTCAGGAACTGAACTCAACAAGACCACTGAAGGTGTGCTGCCGTGCCTAACAGGGATCTGACTAGCTGTTCAACACATCACACCTATGCTGAAATCAGGGGAATTTTGAGGCCAATCAACACATTGGACATTTTGTCATCTTTATCAAACAACTTCTGAACATTTTTGCAGTATACTAAATTATATTATTCTTCTGAAAGAGGCCACTGCAATCAAGGAATATCATTTCCATGAAGATGTGTTTTTGGTCTGCAGTTTTCTTTAGGTTGGAGGCCTCTAGTTGAATGCCAGGACCCAAAGTTTCTCAGAACATTGCTCAGAACATCATGCTGGATAGGCCTGTTTGCCTTCTTCCATAGTGCAACCCTGGTGCCATCTCTTCATTAGGTAAGTAAAAGCAATCATTTTCACAATCACAGCAATCCTCCATTGCTTCTTGGTCCAAATCAGCTCACTTGTTGTTTATAACTTGTCAGGGACTTGTTCTTTAATGAACAAGGATCACTACAGGATGACTATATATGATTTAAATGGTGAACCATAAAGGATATTACCAAAATCGTATTGATGATCATAATGTAACAGTCTGGTAATCTAGTCTTTAGTCTAGTCTTTCAAAAACCCTTCTGTATCTGGGCTGGACTCAGAATGATCTAATGAAGAATGTGATGATAATACTAACTGCACATGGAAAAGATGAAAAAAACATCCCAAAGCTGTGTTGTCAACATCACTCCTGTCCTTAAAAGCTCCACCCACAAAGAATGGCAAAGCAGTGACAGGGATGGTCAAGGGTACCCCAGGGCAATCTACTTCTAAGGGGCTTGAACCCATAGTCTTCTAATCCTGTGGCCATCTCCCTAACCATTAGGCCACCACTGCCTGAACTTAAAAAGTCTAAAATATTCAAGGCACTTCTTTTGCTATCTGCACAAAACTGAAAGTAAAGACATTTAACAGAAAAGGTTTGTGTGTGTACAATTATTTGGCAAGTGAATATTTTGAATATTTTTTGAGGAAGGGTGTGGCCTAAGGAGATCAACACCCTGTATCAAGGTGTGCATAATTATTAGGCAACTTCTTGTCCTCAGGCAAAATGGGCCATAAAAGATATATAACTGAATCTGAAAAGTCAAAAGTTGTAAAAAGTCAATGAACAAGCACAAGCTCCACTTTGACTCAAACACCAGCAAGGCGGAGGTGGGGTACTGGTAGGGGCAGGTATTATAAGAAATAAGCTACTAGGACCTGAAGAAGGACTCAAAATCAACTCCCAGTTTTCAGTTTTTACTTTCTTCAAGCAGTGGTTCAGGAAAAAGTCTGCATCTTTCAAGAAGACCATGATTTTTTTGCAGAACAAAGCTTCCTCACAAGCATGGAAGTTCTCCACTGTGTGGCCAGTAAAGACCTTCAAGAAGAAAGAATAATGAAGTGGCCCCATTCCTCACCTGACCTAAACCCTACTGAGAACTTGTGAACCATCTTAAACTGGAGATTTATGGGGAAGGAAAATAATTTTAATTAATACAGCGCCTTAACCGCTCGGCCACGCTACCCTACCCTATATATGTATCCCCTGGGAATGTTCACACTTACTTTTCCTTTGTAAAACAGGTTTCCGAGTTATACTAACATTTTGAACTGACTGATAGCACTGGATTTGTTCCAGATTAAAATTAATTCTCAAAATACTCACCTGCCTTATAAACGTCCACACAGTGTTTACAGGTGTTCTAAGTGGCACAAGAAGGGAAAGACCCCTGAACATCTCCCCTGGTGCTGACTCACCAATCCTGTACTTTTAGATAGTAGAGATTGCTCTCTTCTGTCTTATATTTGGACTCCTTCTTTATGTCCTGCAGTTGTGCTTAATGGTTTACAATAAGACATAAGAGGGGTAAGCAGTGTAGTGAGAATATTCAGACCTTGCAAGCTATTCAAGAAAGCCTTTTGAAGCTTGTGTAGATGCACAGACAGAGGGTAAACACAGTTTATGCAAATTCCTAGGTAATGAAGAGGGGGACTGAAAAACCTCTGTTATGTATTGACTGCTACTGGGAACATTAGGCTGTTTAGAAACCGAACAAATCGGAATTTAATAAAAGACAGCAAGGAGTTTAAGGTTTAAACTGGACCAGAAGAGAAATATCAGGAGCTTTAAGAGTAATTAGAGCAAAAAGCCTTTAAGAAGAGAAGAAATACATATTAGCTTCATATCTGAAGGTTAATGAACTCGGTATGGACAGCTTTTTATTAATAAAAGTGAATCACATTTTACAGCAAATTCACAACCCAGCACAGGATAAGATAGAATAATGAGTCTGGATAATGAGTGAGTGAGTGAGTGAGTGAACATATTTACTATTGTACACACATTATTTAGCTCCATAATGCTACAAGTGATACAATGGAATAAATTACATTGAGACATGGAGACATGCCTCTCCATTCCACAATAGCTGCTGGTGACTGGAGAGATTGCAAGCAAGAACAAGATCCACAGTATCTGAGAACAAAGGGATTTCTTCACAGCTTCAGCCAGAGATAGTCCTCAGGCATCAGGTTCTACTCTAACTAACAATTTTTTCTGCTTTCATCAAGTCTGCTAATTAATGCAACAAAAGCACAGAGGGGAACATTTACTTCTTTTTGTGGTCTGTGCTAATAAAGGTAAAGTAGAACACAAGCCATGATTCCTGCATAAGTAAAGCGTAATATCTGACCTTCCTATAGTTTATAGCTAATAGTTAGGTTCAGTGTTTCATGTGCATATCACAAAATGTGGGACTCTGTTGGTGTGTGAATCCTTTTAAGTGTGTGTTAGTTATTTTAGATATTATAGGTTTTTTGTTAGCATAGACAAAGGTAAGGGACATATTTTGGGTCAAATGGTCAGTTCTAATCTTAAATGCCATGATGTTGACACAAACAGTAAGCAAGAAAGCTTAAACATCTTTCTGCAGCAACAGGAACCCATTGCCAATGCATCTTAAACATACTCACTCTGAGCATTCTGCACATTTTGTGAGATTTAAGTACAAGAAGTTGAGCAGTTAAACACCACTGGGTAGGGCTTTCATGAAAGAATTTTTAAATATTGACATGACTTTTCAGTATGCTGGAATTCAAGATAAAGTTGGTCAGGAAAGAGGTATGACTGCGTACAAAAATGTCCTTACATTTATGCTGAAAGGTGATAATGTTTAGTAAAGGCTTGTCTTCACTCTTGCTCTTGATTTTTTTGCTCATGTTTAAGCAAGATCTATAAATGGGACTGTACAAAAAGACAGAAACTCCAAATAAAATACACAAACTTAGCTGTTTCATCTGGTAATATAATATATGGTCAGTGGTGGTCCTGTGGTCATCCTTGACCATTGATGTTTGGGATAGAGAGGTCGCTGAATGTGCATGATAAAGAACTTTATGAAATCGCTTTCAGTGACTGAGCAGCTGCACACAATTCTAAAATTTCTATGTGCTATGCCAAGCATAATCTGGATTGGAATAAAGCATGTTGCCAACAATCTGTGAAGCAGTGTAAAGTGATCAATCATGCTTTGTCCTCTGTAGGTCTGATCACAGAATCTGAGCTTGATGAATGCCAGAAGAACACTGTCTACAGGATTATAAACTGCTGGTAGTTAAATTTGGTGGGAAATTAATGGTTAATTGTTAATCACAGGTTGAACCTAAGCCCTTATTTCCAGACATTTTATAAAGTTAAACACTTTCATCTTTGATGCATGACTATGCCATTGTGTATATAAGGCTCATAAATTAAGTGAAGGAACTCCAATTACCTCCTAACCTGAGTTCAAGTGAAGTATGGCTATGGCAAGCCTGGCAGCCATCACATCAAAGCCAGACCTCGCAAGGGCTGCATTGACTGAATTGCACAAATTTAAGGAGCACACTTCAATATGTTCTTCCTAGGAGAAAGGAGGCTGATGTACTTGGCACAGTGTGTGTGTGTGTGTGTGTGTGTTTTGGGGGATGGGGGGTCAGAATGGGATGTCTGACAAGTTCATATAGGTGTCATTGCCAAGTGTATATTTTTAGGTTTAGAACACTCTGTTTAGATGATTTCTGCAGACTACAGAAGACTACAGAAAAATTTGCACTTGAAAAACTTTGCTTTAGCAGTCATCATTTTTAATAAATAAACAAATTAGACTATTATAGACATTAAAATTCATGTGCAGGATCTGGGTTGTGAGCATGTGAGAATCACACAGTAAATATATAACACCTGCTGGGGGAAAAAAGAGTCTCACACTTCATTTAGCTGAAAGGTGGAGTTTTCTAAAAATTTTCCTTGAATTTAAGCCAGACTTCACGTTCTGGACAACTTGTTTAGCTCAAATGAAAAAAAACCTCAAAAAAACAAAGTAATAATTAAAAAAAAAACGCCTCTCTTTAACGTCTCTCTTTATTTTTCTGTACAAGCAGATCAGACGGAAGAGTCTGTGGTTGCACTGACGAGAGAGACCAAATTATAAATGGTACAGTTTATAAACTGTAGTTCTCTAGTAATCAAAGTAATTTTCCAACCACCATTAAATCAATCACAAAATCAAAAACACATAGGACATTTTTCCTGGGTTTGTGTAATTATGTATTGAATCTTTATTTTTTTTGTGAAGTAATGGCTGTGATAGTGGACCTAAAATGGCCATTGGTCAGGAAAGTGATGAGAATTAGCAAACCTGCGACAGGTGACAAACAGCCGATGTGGGCTCTCAGGACTGGAATTTCCATTCAGGGTGACGTGTTGGGTTTTGAGCAGCTCATTGGTAAGAGTAAGGTCGTGGTGAGGGGTTAAATAAGGTTTCAGCCATGCTGTGTTCTGTCAGATATACAGACATGACTTTTCTCTGGCTAGTGTCTTGCCTTGCCTTGGTTAGTGCAGCCTATAGTGAGTGTTCATTTCTTAAATCTGTTTTCTGCTTTTTATCAAATAACACCAGCTTGAAGGTAGATTAGACCATGTTGTTAGATATACAGTGACATTACAGGCTTGTCATTTGGAAGGCTTTACAGAAAAATGCCACAAACTGGCCGCATCATGGATTATTAAATTTAATACAGTTGCTGTGAATCAGGATAGTTATATTAAACATTTTTTTTCTCTTACCAGGCTGCGGTGTGCCTGCCATCCCCCCTGTGGTAACAGGTTATGCTCGTATTGTTAACGGCGAGGAGGCAGTGCCCCACTCCTGGCCATGGCAGGTCTCTCTGCAGGTATGAGGTTTTTGGTAGAACTCACTTTTACATTCCAATTCACTGTATGACTTGCACAAGTAAAGCATGAAGTGCATAGAGTAACATAAGCCCATCCTTAAGTAAAGGGTTTGCTTCAGTTAATCAATCACTCAGATAGAAGTGTGGGTTGCTATCCACCCCTGGATACGGTTATCACACAGCACAGCAAACAAAGCGTGATTTCCCTCTGCAGGATCAAATACATCTTTAAAGTTGTCCCAACATATTTTATACTGAATTACAGGACTTCACTGGCTTCCACTTCTGTGGAGGCTCTCTGATCAATGAGAACTGGGTTGTGACTGCTGCTCACTGCAATGTCAGGTATGTTTGCATTCATGCTTAGAACACTGAATCAAAAGCAATAGTTAACGGTAACCATGCAGCATCATTTGTTATCTTGATGAATTTTCAGAACTAGCCATCGTGTGATTCTTGGAGAGCATAATAAAGGCAAGACTGGAGAGAAAATCCAGACCCTGAGAGTAAACAAGGTAAAATGAACAGTTCTAGCAAGACCAGGTGGTGCTCAAAAGAGCATGAATTAACATAATGTGATTATAGAACTTGCATCTTAAAATGCAGGGAAAAAATGAAGGAAATCAGAAATAGTTTGAGCACTATAGTACATTATGAGCTCACAAGTTCTACAGTATAACTAATGCATATTAGGAAAAAAAATACATTTAATTAGGCTTTACTGCTGATCCTTTTCTAAATTAAAAAAGGCTTTCTGAGTTTCTTAAATTCCCTTGCAGGTGATCACCCATCCTAACTGGAACCCCAGTACTATCAACAATGACATTGCCCTGGTCATGCTGGCCACCTCTGCCTCCATCGAGACCACCGTTTCCCCCGTCTGTCTGGCTGAAAGCAATGATGTGTTCTCTCCTGGGATGAGATGTGTGACCTCTGGATGGGGCCTGACACGCTATAATGGTGAGGCACAGCATTTTACATTAACCATGTATTTGTGACAAACCATCACTGCTGGTGTTTGCCTTGTTAGTGAATCATGATATCATGATCCTCCTCTAACTTTTTCTTTAATAAGTTTAAATATAACTTTTGTGGCGTTACATGAAGCTTGTAAAAGGAAAATCACAACACTGTATACAAGTTGGCCACTGTTATTATGTAGTGTGACTTAATTTTAATACCACGAGTGTATTAAAGTATTAAAGTTCAATCGACAATCAAGCAAATTGTCTTTGAAATCAAATAGAACAATAAAATACATGTTTAAACTTGCTTACTTATCTCAAACCATTTAAAGCTGCTACATGATCTTAAATAGATTTGCAGACATGGACTCAGGCATTGTGTGACATTACTTAAACTACTTGATATTAGTTGCCACCTCAGTGCAAAACTAACGAAGTAAGATTTAAACATCAAACATGGCCAGACTTCTTTTTTGTTTTCTTAATGTGATTAATAAAAGTGATGCTAAATAACCCTATGCAGCTACATATATCCACTAATTCAGGCTACAGCAGTTTAGCTCCTCCTGGCCATGATGGTGTTAATAGCACCGTTTCAGCTCAGACTGTTTTTTGAATGATGTGCAATACAGAGTAGCCAACTGAAAAAAAGAGCATTTATAAGTATCTAATATCTAATATAATATCTGACCAGCACAGTAGCAAACACAGCTTGTTTAATTATGTGGTTTAAAAAGAGATTGGAAAATGATCCTGTAAAAATTGATTGCTTTTTTTCCCCATACAAACCACAAAAGTATCAAAAGTAGAATTCAGGGAAAAACAAATGATAATAAATGGCAAAGAAATTTATGACACGAAGTCAGCCAAACTGTTGCTTTGCCTCATGTTTTTCAACCACAGCATCTTTTTGCCATTTGGCCTGGTTTTAGAACGGATTTTTTTTTCCTGCTACTGTCTTGGCCTCTGTCTCCAGCTCTGTTCACCCCTGATAAGCTGCAGCAGGCCGCATTGCCACTTCTTTCTACTGAGGAATGTATGCAGCACTGGGGAAGCAACATCAGTGACGTCATGATCTGCGCTGGTGCGGATGGTGCTTCGTCTTGCATGGTGAGGAACCTGCAACTTTCTCTCTCTCTCATTCGTTCTCTTTATTATTCCTTTCACATTCCTTTCTCATTCTTCATCTCAAACAGATTTAGAAAAAAGAGCAAGCATCATTATCACTGACCCTTTGCATTCTGCTCAGTTTGCATCTAACCTCAGGGATTAGACCCTGAACCATCAGTAGAAAAACTAGACATTCACCCATGCTATAAACTAGATTGACATCAGGCTGAATAAATACTGCATAAATTAAGCAATGTCATTAATCATTTCACTGCTGGAGCAGAAAGTAAATGGCTACACTATATGTTCCGTTTTCATTAGGCTCTCTGGATACATCATTCTGTTCAATATAAACAGCTTTCAAAGCAGCCCAGACAGCTCCTCTTCCATTATGGCCACAATCAAGGGTATGAAGTAGAAGTTAATCCCAGTCTTTCCTCAAAAACAACCTTTACTCTCTTGGAAAGGCTTTCCACTAGATGTTGGAAAAATGCTGGAAGGATTTGACTGTTCAGCCACAAGAGCATGAAGTGAAGTCAATGTTCAGGTTGGATGATTATGCCATTCCAGCTCAAACCAAAAATATACAGTGCTGATCCATCTCTCACCAGAGCACGTTCCCAATGCTTCACAGTCCAATGATGGATTGTTATACACTATTCTAGAAGTCACTTGACATGGCTCATGGGCTCTAGTGCATCCCACTCTGCTACCAATGCCTTTTTAAAGAGGTTTCACACTTGCGTCAGTCAAATGGCATGCATTTAATAATCCACTTTTTAGGGAACATTGTCTGAATTTTCCTTTTCTTGAACGTGCTTACCTCACTTTCACACCTGATACTTACACACAGACCAAGTGCAACACTCTACCAGTGATGTCACTGCTGTAGTCGCAATTCAAATAATAATTGGTCACCAGTGGCCAAAATAGTGCTCCATTTCTATTGATGGATGGTGTTGAAAATGGCTGACCAACAACAACAAATGAACTACAGTGGGTGACTGTCCTACACCAAAACAAGTTCCATTTTTACATTTCTTTAATATGCATAAACTGTATGGTATATAGTTTGTTGTTTCTTTTGAATCATGAAAAATTATATTCAGCAAAACTATAACTCACTCTAATCGTAACTGCTGTTCTAATGTTATTAAGTGAAAGTGACGACCCTTGTCATTGTGAAACGCAGCACAACACAACCCAACCTCTGCGTTTCAGCCATATACACATGTGCAGCAGGCGGCAGCTATTGAAAGCACCGGGAACAGTAACAGGGACGGTACCTTGCTCAAGGTTACCTTAGGGCAACCTACTGGTGAGGGAATCGAACCCAGAATCGAACCAAAAGAGGTGCTTAATATCATTTTTAACGAGCCAGTTTTTACTAACTTTAACGAGAGGATTGTTGCACCCAAGTGGTTGGCAGGAACCGACCCATCCATCATCCTTGTGTTGACTTTATTAAAAGGAAAAGGCCACAGAGATGAATCTGGCCCATAATTGTATTTAATTTTATTTATTAATATTGATTTAGTACCTCCTTTTCTTTTCTGAAACTGGCTGGTCCACATTTGAAGCAGCTAAAAAGTATCACTATTTGTACTACAACTAATCTATGGATGCACAACACACAATACCACATTTTCAGTACAGTGACAGTGCTCAGCCTCCTGGTTAAACCTGGTGTTTGCAGTTGATGCAACATCAACACAATGAGTTTAAGCACAATGAGTCATGGACATGACCGCAGTGGTTTTCAAGGCTTGATAACATTGGTTAGTCAGCGGGGTGGTAACAGAAAAATTGAAAGAATTCTGAAAACTACAGTGAATTTTATTCCATTGCAGACAATATGAACTCAGGTTGTTCTGCTCAGCTTCATTTGTTTGTACACATTCATTCCTGAATTCCAGGCCTTAAACAAATAGCAAAAAAGTTGACTCTTTTAAATGCTACCATTAAAAGATGTTTTGGAAACAAGGACACCAAGCAATGAAACGATTCAGGTGTTATTTGTTCCCATTAATTACAAACTTACCTTAAGGTGTGGAACAGTATGAGGGCTTTATTTTTGCATTTTTTGAGACAGGCCAGAGCAGGACCTGTACTCTCTGCTTATGCAGCCAAAGGCTTTATAATGTGTGCAGAATGTGGTTTTGCATTGTAAATAATCTTTGCCAAGGGCACAGACAGGCTGTGGCATTACTATTCTATATTATGACTGTCTTGGACTTTCCCGAAAACACTCTAGATGTTCTTTTTTGCCTGTGGTCCTGAGCAGACAGTGTTGTTTCTTCTATAGAAGATCCAGAATATTGATTTGTGTGACCATAATACTCATTTCCATTGTGTCCAGGTTCATCCCACATGCCTCTGAGTCCAGGAAAAATATGCAAATCCCATTGTTTTAAACTTTCATTCAACATTTGTTGAGACTGGAGATCCTCTATGTATCTTTCCATTGATTCAGCCTCGTAAATGGAGTGTGTAGAAGGCCTAAAATGCAGGATTTTGGGTTCATACTCTCTGCAGAAAAAAAAGCTCAAAGTAATTGTAGGAATCACCGTTTTTTTCAGTTGAAATATCCACACTTTCCCAACATTTTCTGCTTTGGTGGACTATCCAAACCTGATTCTGTCCTCTTCTTTCATTTCTTCTCTCCTCTCTATATTGTCTCTGCAGGGTGACTCTGGTGGTCCTCTGGTGTGTCAGAAGGGCGATGTTTGGACCCTGGTGGGTATCGTGTCCTGGGGCAGCAGCAAGTGTTCTACCAACACCCCAGCTGTGTACGCGCGTGTCACTGAGCTTCGCGCCTGGGTGGACCAGACTCTCGCAGCCAACTAAAGTCATGACATTACTTTGCCACTTAAGTATCTCCAGTATCATCTTCCCCTGAATTTTTTTCAATCCTCACAAATTAATTAAACAACTTTCACTGCTTTACATATAAAGAATCAATGGCTCATTTCTGACAGATGGGGGCACTAGCTGTCCACAGCACTTAACCAATACATGGATCTGCAGGTGATTTATCTACAGTTCAAAGCATAAAGTTTGGGCGTAAAACTAAGCAATGGATAATATTCTCCAGGTAAACTTCTAAACTCTGATTGTTTAGTAACTCTGGCAAGTTCCATCCATTCGGTAAGAATTCAAATTTAATCAGTGAATTAAATTCACACTGGGAATAATTAATTTAAAGTTAGACGGCAGGTATAAACAGCAAACACATCATTCCGCCACAGGCGGTTCATGCATTACGGCGGCAGAATACCGAGCACAATGCAAACATAACAGAGTGACACAGCAAATGAAACCAACAAGACATTCTTAGTAAGGCGCCGACAATAAATGTAAAAAATAAATAAATAAATACATGTTATTTGTTTATTTGGTGCTACGAGGTCACCTTGTCATCAGCCTGCATAATAATTGTACGTATAAATCACTAGTTTTTTATGCAAGTCCAAACCCTGGGGACCTCTAGTCCTATAAACAAAGAGGGAAAGCAGCCTAAGGTATTTCCATGACAACGGACTGATCCTTCTTCTGTAGCATATAGTATGGAGTAGTCCACCTGTTGCACTGAATAAAGCAGAAAGAGAGGCTGAAGGGACAGCATGACACAAATAGTAGAGTGCGGGATGCACTTAAATTCCTGTTAGAAGCTATTTTTACACAGAACATGGGGAACAACAGCACACTAGAAAATAACAAAAACAACCATTTTTTATGTGCATATAAAACCACTAATCAAGCTGAGTGAGTCGTTTCTACAATGGTACAAAAAAAAGACCCTTCTATTTGGCTCTGTGTATGTGCATGCAACATATTCATTATGGCCAGATAAATAAGTCATAAAAAAGTGCTTTTCTGTGAATTCACTAAAATGCACATGTTTATATAATTTTCTGGTCAGTGAACCTGGCAGCCACCGATCCATGCTTCTCTCCCTCACATTTTATTTGAAAGCTTGATCTATGCAAGCTCATGGCTCATGACTCCAGCCAAGTTGGAACTGAATGTTCCTGATAGAACGGGCAGATTTCGATTGGATTCACAGTTTTCAATCTTGCACTTTAACCTGCATGACTGATGACAGAGGTTCCAGGTTTGAAGGGGGTTCTGGGCAGGGGGTGCTTTTTAGAGTACTCCATTGGGCAAAGGAAGAATATCTAACTCATAGGCTATTGACGTCAAGTGCCTGGACTTAGCAGAGAAAGAGAATATAATGACTCAAATCCCTCCCTGAGGGATGTCTCCAGAGCTTAGGGCATCTCATTTGGCTGTGTGAGCCACAAGAAAGGAGAATGGACAGGATCTGTGGTCTTGTATCAAAAACAAGTCAAGAGCTCAGAAGGACAGTGATAAAACTCACAATAGGTGTTCACTGATGGATTTGGCACCAAGTGGAGAAGACAGGGGCTAACTATAATGAAATAGGATGTCTGTAATTATTTAAATAGTGATACAGCACTTATTAATACTTGTTTATCATGCTTTGCAGACCACCTGCACCCAAATGCTCTACTATTCACTGGACATTGTCTTGGGTGAAACCTTCATTTCCTAAATATTTTGTTTATCTTCAGTAAATGATGCGCATATTAACTGGAGCTCAGCTCAATTGATTGCAATGTCCAATCAAGAACCCTCCACTTTTCTGGTGATGGAAAACTCCAAAGTCGCTTTGACAGTATGTTCGACGTAATTGCCCTGCTTCTAAGTGAAGCACCATCCAGCGTATTGGATCTTAGCAGATCTAATGCTTCAGTGCACTTCAGAATTTATCCCACTGCTGTTGGCAGTAATATAATCGAGAAATAGAAGGGAGTCAGTTCCACTGACAGCCTTTTATTCCTATGCCACCATGTTTGACAGATGAAGAGGTCTACTGGAACTCAAGCAGTTCCTTTCATATTATCATATGTTGCTCTGGAGCTCTTTGTCCTAAAAGTCAAGAACGTTCAAGGACATTTTCCTACAAAGATCTGTAGATTTTTTTCTACAGCCTATCCTTTACTTTCTTGAGGATTACCAATACTTTGAATCTTGTGAAACCTCTTGTGAGGCCATGCTCTTGTATTTTCCTCACTTTATTATAGACTTTTAATAGAAATTCATGCCTTTATTCATCTGTATGGGCATTCCTGTCTCTTATTCGCAGGGCCCATCGCCTTGGTCATATAACATTGTTTTGCACAAGAAAAACAACTTTCAGATAACAATGATGACCAACGAACTTTAATATTAGTGATATTACTGCTAAGAAACCCATTAAACATTGTCATGTTGGTAAGCTTACGTAGCTGTCCACAGCATGATGATGTACTGCACAGGATATTTTGCTATAAGCACTCGTAATACACTAATGTTTGCTGAGCTGACCGCGACGGATCATTTTTGAGAAATGCTTATTAGCCCTCATCAAACTTGCTCATCTCTAAAAGTGAAAAAGCTCTCTACCAGTGTTGTTTATGGAAAAAGAAAAAACAGTTACATTTGTAATGGAGCAAAAATAAGTGAGTCCTCTATGATTATAAAAGCTGATGACTTCCATCGGACTCCACCAGGAAGTGTGAAAAGGCTTTCATCAGGGAAATGTTTTAATCTGCAGCTGTGTCATGAATGAATTCACAAACTCAGATTGGTCTCAATTAAAATAAAAGCTAACATAGTAATATGTAAATTGCAGACGTTCCTGCTTGTTGTGCAGTGTTCATGTTTTGATCTGTTTAATTATCTAGGCATCAGCCTTATAGGAGGTAAGCAATGCTAATAATATGAAATCCTCATAGCCAGAAAGGTAAAGTCCTCTGGGCAATAGAAACGGGGGAGATGACCGTTATCCCAAATGGAAGATCCCTGGGCCCAGGACTGCTAATCACTCTCTACTCTTTCATCTTGAGCCTGACTCCTTTCCCTGAGGATGACAGCTTCCTCAACTTTCATGTGCCACTGTCCTTTTTTGTCTACATCAGAACTAAGGACTGAAGAGAAGAGGAATAGCTCCCACAGACTATAAGACATTGGCATCAGAGATACTTAGATAAGTCTATTAGTTCTGAAAGAGAAAATCCTCTCCTAGAGAGGGTAGGCCAAATCAAAGATGGCAATAAAACAACCAAATCAGACAAATCTAAACACCTGAACCAGAATGCAAAGCTTAGCTAATGTATCAAAGCCTCTTCTCTTCAGATTGGCAACTCACTGGGTTTAGTGTATGCTAGTTTAACAAGATTTGACTGTAAGAGATTTCTAATAGTCTGTTCATCATGATATGTTTACACAGTGTGAATGTTAGATGGTGCTTTATAAATGGCATGAAAAATAGATAGCAAAATGTTAGAAGTATCAGATATTACAGCAAAGAAAAATAACAGCTCAGACCCAGACATGGCAAATGTTTCATAAGAGGTATGAGAAACTGACACTGAAAAAATGGCAAACTTTACAGGGCAATCTCAGTTGCTGGGAGACAGGTGCTGTCACTGTGGAGCTGGTAGTTAATATGCTGGAGCAACTTAGCACTGGCAGGTGGTCCAAAAGGAGACAGTGAGAAATGAGCTGATGCTGAGAAAGTGGTCTCCACATTGCATCATTTAGATTGGTGCGAAGAGTAACACTAATTATTGCCAGAATAATGAAAGATGTGTGTTGCTTAAAGGCCTGTGAACTGGTTCCTGGTTAATTATATGGCTTTGGAACACCACTGGACCAAAGTTGTATTAAATGCTGTACAGATGGGTTTTGTTTAATAAAAAAAAAACATGGACATGCCTTAAGTGCTCAGTCCTAATGGAATGTGAGGGCTGGGTTAAGAAATTGCAAGACTTGTTTTTTTGCACTCATGCACATTCATATAAACAACAAGGAACCCTTTGAGGAGTAGAAAGAAAAGTTCCAGTCTAAAGGCTGCTTCCTTAGCACTTCTTACAGTGAACGTACAGGTTCAAAGACTTCCCTTTAAGGAAATCTCCTCCTGTCTGACTCATCTTTCCCATCCCTTCCTTTTCTTAACCTTAAAAACATTTTTTATTTCTCTGTTTGTGTGATTTTTCCCCCCAAAAGCCAACATTTCTTTTAATTTGACTTTTTTCCCAACTCGTTATCGTAAACTTTTTGCTCCTCTGCCTGATGCATGTAATGGTTTGTGCACTGATCTGCTGTTAATGTAGTGCGGTGAAAAAAACAAATGGTGTATTTATGAGTCTAATTGTAAAATGAAGTGCCATAAAACACTGCACATTAATCCAATGTGTGCCAAAGTAATCAAACTTATAGACCTGTGAACTGAGAGAACTGTGTTATATCAAACTTTATTTCCTTGCAACCAAATGACGTACTGTATCACAGCCCATCTCTGGCTTGGCCAAGTCTAGCTCTTCACTGATCAACAAAACAAACTCTGTAGAGAAGTATATCAGAGCTGAAACTTTTTTCTGATTTATCTGAATTATCAAGCAATATTAGTTTGAGGTCCACATACTGACTGTGCATAGCATAATGTTATACACACACACACATGCGCACACACTTTAGATCACAAGAACCAGCAGCAGAGTCAATTGTGTCGTTACTTTATCACCCCCGCACAGATTGACCTTGCAAAGCAAACTTTCACTCAGCAGTGAAAAAGAGGAAAATAAAAACACCCAAATGAGCTTTTTGTTTCTATAATTGACAGATAACAACAGATATAAAATGTTTAGGGTTTTGTTTGCAGTCTTTGCACTGAAACAGTCATTCATTATTCTCAAATGAAAGCAAATGCCCACAAATCATTGCTGTAAGGAAACAACCCCCCCCCCCCAAAAAAAACAAAAAAAAAAACAACTTTTAATTGAAGTTAAGACATTGGTTGCTATTGTTCCATTCAGCATGGAATCTTGACACAGTATAAAGAGTGGCCAGCATTTTTAAATCATGCGAAAATAAATAAATAAATAAATAAATGCCATTTTTTATTCTGAAAGCCTCAACATTTATTTTGATGTCCTATAACTCTCTGTATATGAAACACTCTTTCACTAAAACGTCCAGCCTTGTTACTTTTGGAAGACATCCTTGCTCTATTGCCTCGCTCTTCTGATTGCCAAATTGGACGTGAGACTTGGACTGCAACAACATCTTGCAATCAATTTATCATCTTTAACGCTCTCTCAGGAGGACCTCTCTCTGAAATCCTAAGTGTCTTCAGAAATAAATGTATTTTTCATTTGACAAAGCGGCCTGTGTGTATATATATATATAATCATATTTCTTTTCTGAGCCACATTCTAGGCCATGGTAGAGACACTTGAATTGCAACAAGCTATTATGAAATGATATTTCATTGAATGTTGTATTATATCGTATGGAATATTGTTTGTAACTGTTTATAAAAGCAGTAAATCATGTAAGGTCATGCACTGCTGAACAGCAATAAAATTATACAGTTGTTTTCAAAGTCCTCATTGTAATCCAGATATTTCACTTTGCCTAATTGTTGTTGACTAGAAGAGTTGGAACACTAATCTCCCCTTCTTCCTGGGGTCCGAAAGCAAAATGACTTCCCACTAAAGCAAAAAAAAAAACCAAACAAAAAAAACATTGTAGCCTAATAAGTGCTGTCAATATTTCTGCTGCATAGATACCATTAATAGGAACAGGCGCCATATATAAGAGCCCACATTTTGGCTTTCAAGAGGTTTTTTATGGTACCTGCTGCTATCTGTGAACATGGTAGATCAGCATCTTTTGGTTGACCTCAGCATTAGCATTAGTAACACTTCTGTTTACCAAGTTGCTAAAAGTTGAGTTGTTTAATTCACTGTTTAACATCAGTTCAAGGTACAAGTGCAAGTTCAACTGAAACATCCATATTTATGTTTTTAAGTGAAAAGTGAAAGTGACAACCCTTGTCCTTGTGAGGTCACAGCACAGCACACAGTGAACCACAACAAAATTGGACCTCTGCATTTAACCCATGCACTCAAACACCGTGCAGCAGTGGGCAGCTATTGAAAGCGCCCGGGGAGCAGTGACAGGGACGGTACCTTGCTCAAGGGTACCTCAGGGCAACCTACTGGTGAGGGAAACGAAAACATGCAAAAACATCTTCGATGCGGGGGCAACTCCCTAACCACTAGACCACCACTGCCCCATGTTAATGCTGTTATTCGTGCAGTAAATTTGATATATAGGGCACATAAGTAAGCAAATCCTTCTCAAGCTTCGTGAACATTTCCAAAATGGTAAAATGAAATAATTTTTTATTTCATTTAGCTTTAATCTCTTTGTTATCTTGTAAAGCCCCAAAACAACAGGGGCTATCCCTCTCTTGGCTGCAGGAATGTTCACATATAGTATGGAGGGGACCCTGTCCATGCATTGCTTAGTATCCATTAATATTACAAATGTATCCTGGTTAGGAAAATATTGCTTTAAATCCCCTAAAAATCCAAGACTATTTAGAAATATTTTAGAAAACAGCCCAACAGCCCGCTCCTAGTCTTGCATCTGGGAAAGGGGTTTAACGCCTCACCCTTTAACCAAGATAAAATTACTATAACATGTGCCCTCTGCTAAATGAGTGCTGATGGCTCTTCATAAAATTGCTTGAACCCACAGGTCAATCACTTTCTTCAGTTTGGTTTTACCTGACTGTGGCTGTGTATGCATGTAAGCCTTGAGATGCATTAACTGTAAATCAATATACACTGAACAAAATCAAATCAAGCAGGCAGCTAAACAAACCACAAAGCAGCCTTGCTGATTTCTGAGTTTGTCTTGTTTGTGGGTTCAGTTTGAAGGTCTGAGCACATTGTGTTTGAACACAAAGACTCAGTTGTCTGAGTCTACTTGAAATGCTGGAATGGTCAAAGTGTGTGAATGTCCTTAGGGTGCTTTTTCAGATATAGGGCTAAAACTGAATTCACAATAGAAGATGTGGGCCGATCTATACCTGCTCATCCTTTCTGCATCTTCTTCTACTTTAGGGAGTTTGTGTTATCAGGTCGGTCTTAGGAAAAGCAAAATCTGTCAAAACAGTTTCTCAAACAACACGTTCCCTTAGGAGAATTTGGAATGAAGGACAGCATGTCATAGCTGCCATGTACTATCCTAATAGGCCAATGTCAACCTGTAAAAAAGTTGAAACAGCAGGCTCTTCCATAACAGGGGAGCACTACAGTGGTATAAGAAGCTCTAATGAGCTCTGACTAAGTGGGTGAGTGTCTACCAAGTGTGCATGTCTAATGATGTTGAGCTAACTTTAAAATATTCAATTCAATTCAGTTCAGTTTTTTGTGATTATGAAATGTCTACGTATCTGGGTTTTCACATCGGGGGGAATTTGCTTATAACAATGTCTTCCTGAAGAATAGTTGATATTTTGCCATTTTTCTCACCAGAGACCCTGAGTTGTATAAGAATGCTGCATAGGCTGATGCATTTATATGGCTCACCTGAGACAAACTGATCACAACACCTACCCCATAAAATCTGGAAGTAAGAGATTAGGCACTGTTGGTTGCTATCACACGGGTAGCGGTGGCCAAGTGGTTAGTGACTAGGGCCCAGGATTAGAAGGCTGTGGGTTCAAATCCCCTACCAGTGGGTTGCCCTGAAATACACTTGAGCAAGGTACTATCTCCATCACTGCTCCTTGGGTGCTTTCAATAACTGCCCCCTGCTGCATGGGTTAAATGCAGAGAATTTGACACTGTCCTTAAGTGTCTTAAAGTTTGTAGACAACCTTCTCTTTAAATTTCTTCTGAACACAAGGGAATTTAAAAAGAGTTTAACAACATCCACTGCTTGCAAAGGTGTTGGAACATTGCTGTGGTGTTTTGATTAGTGTAAGCAAGACTAGATGTGCATGTGGGATGATTAATTCTGAATCACGAACACAACTGCAGCTCAAAACAAAGTAATTGGACTAACACCAAAAAACTAAAAAAATCTATGGCTCTATATTCTAAAGCTGAGGAGCTTGGCATTGGCGAAGATGACCGTAGACTCGTACGTGGCCACTCCTTAGCGTGGTAACATAAGATATTAGTTTGTGGATTAAATTTCTCAAATAAGTGCGCAACAGATGTTTTTAAAGTAAATACAAAAGGACACGGACTTGTTCACTTGTTTGGAAATGTTCTGCTCCAGCTTGGAAATTATAATATTCTCTGGCTGAGTCTGACCTTATGTCTGTTCATTTC
Source organism: Hepsetus odoe (assembly GCA_017165825.1). Lineage (NCBI taxonomy): Eukaryota > Metazoa > Chordata > Actinopteri > Characiformes > Hepsetidae > Hepsetus > Hepsetus odoe. Next base: position 10,523,987 of record CM029391.1, on the reverse strand, counting down.
CATAGGCCAGAGATCTGTATGGTTAAGCAGAGAGCTTTTTCCCTGAAATAAGTGGCCTGAACCCAATCAGTAGTTCAAAATGTGGAGGCTGAAATGGCTGTCCATGGTCAGCAGTGGGTGCATTTTAATGTAGCTGATTTCTGCAATTAGAAGACATGTATGGAAACTTTTGGACAGAGACATGACACTACACAATAGATTCTGTAACTGTAACCTCAGGGCACCTTTAATGGACATATTACAGGAAGTAGCAGTTAGAAAGTGACAGCAATGACTCAGAACGGCCTTGATTTTACCGTGAACTGCCAGAGTAATCGGCATGACTTCTGAAATATGCAATTACTTTTATCATTTAATGAATTCACTCAGGTATAACGGTATGATAGGTGAGTGGATGGGGGTCTTTAATTTTCCATTCCAGATTCATAGCTATTTATGTTCTTCTAGGCAGTTTGCAGACATCATAGCCTTTTTCACTAAACAAATCATTTAAGCCACTTATGTGATGCTATGTGTTTATGCATCTTATGTGTACAGTGCTGATTGCAAAGGATTTTTTAACAGATGCGTGATTTATATTCTAAGGAAAATAAACTGCTGAGAATTATCTTCAAGTGATTTCCAACACTTCAGTCCATTTACTCACTGGCTGATGGCAGTGGTTTCCAAACTGTGGTACACTTGCCAAAAAAAGATGTATGCTTTCACATTACATTTCATTTTGCCCTATTGTCCGTATGTCATATAGATATTAAATTTCACACACAATGTGTTCAAATAGCCATTCTTTGCACTCTCTACTGTTATTTAAATAAAAGCCTGCACTGGAGCAGAAGACACTGTAAGCGTCTCTTCATTGCTGTAGGGTGAGTGAAAATGGCTGTCATTATGGCACGTGTAATCTTTGTTCTAGTTCTAATTACTCTCAGAAGAAATTAAATTAATTGTGCATGCTTAGGCAACATTTATTGGTGTATTCAGTTAATGAGGTGTAAGAAAGTGGTTAAATATATTTTTGTGGGCTCATATATGCAATAATAATAATAATAATAATAATAATAATAATTATTATTATTATTATTATTATTATTATAACAACAACAATAACAACAACAATACTACTACTGTTACTACTACTACTAATAATAATAATAATAATAATAATAATGATGATGATACTACTACTACTACTACTACTAATAATAATAATAATAATTATTATTATTATTATTACTATTATTACTATTATTATTATGTCTCAGAACCCACATTAACAAGCCAGGGCACACCAGTATCAGTTCAGATTGATAACACTGAGAAGAGGTTGGGCTTTGCCCCCCCCACTCCTCCTTAACTACACAACCAGCAGTGTGTGTTTGGCTTTATATTCGCATAATGGTCGGTGGTCGGTTGACTGTGTATCAAAATCCAGGTTGAAACGGTCACACCGTTTCCAGGAGTTGAAAATCAGTGTTTCGGGGAGAGGGGGTCATTTATAATTATTTATAATATATATTGAATTTTTTAGACACGTGACCAGTGGCCAGCAGAACCACTTTCCTTGTACCTTGTCCCGTGGAAGACGAAGTGAGAAAAGCTTAAAGGTCTGGTGTTGTTTTATGGGCGGGAGGGGTCCAAAGTCCATCCAGGCACGACAACAGACCCGATCATGTCCCAGCGTCCTTCACCTGCACGTGACGTGTGTGTGCAGAAGCGCAGGAGAGGCAGTTTATGCGCGTCGCGCTTTGGAGACGCTCCACTTTACGCATGCGGTGCACCCGAGCATCTGAGCCCCGGAGCCTCGACCCAGCTGGAGTGGGAGTCCTAGAGCTGATCATGAGAAAGACACTCTAACCCCACTCACTCCTCTTCACTTTCCAGGGACCCCCAAGCGATGCCAGAGAGCATGGGCTTCTCCAACAACGACACGGCGCTTTGGTCCCACGATGCCAACCACACCGCCAGAGAGCCTCCAGGTCCGCAGGTGGTGCTGGTACCTGTCATATTCGGCTGCATCTTCTTCTTGGGCATCGTTGGCAACGCGCTGGTCATGGTGGTCATCGGGAGGATCAAGCCAGGGCGCTCGAGGAGCACGACCAACATCTTCATCCTCAACCTTAGCATCGCCGACCTGTCCTTCCTCCTCTTCTGCGTGCCCTTCCAAGCCACCATCTACTCGCTGCCTGAGTGGATCTTCGGCGCCTTCCTGTGCAAGTCCGTGCACTACCTGGTGACGGTGACCATGCTGGTGAGCATCTTCACGCTCGTCGCCATGTCCGTGGACCGCTACGTGGCCGTGGTGCTCTCCAAGAAGTCTCCGTGCATCAGGAACCGCAGGAACGCGCTGCTCGGCGTCTGGCTCATCTGGCTGCTGTCGCTCGTCTTCGCCGTGCCCGTGGCGCAGCACCAGGTCGTGACGGACCATCCAGACGCCCCCAACAGCTCCTTCTGCTGGGAGATCTGGGGCGAGCGCGTGGCCAGGCAGACCTACAAAGTTAGCATCCTGGTCATCGGATACCTCCTGCCTCTGGCTCTCATCACATGCTGCTACGCCAAGGTAGGGGTTAACTACTTTCAGAAGAGACGCACTAAAGACGCATCTAAAGACTTGAGTTCTGAAAAAAGTAGATGGTGAGGTGTTTCACGGCTAATAGAGCAGGAGTGTCCCATTGTAAAATAATAATAATAATAATAATAATAATAATAATAATAATGATGATAATGATGCTGCTGCTGCTGCTGCTGATGATGATGATGATGATGATGATTATTATTATTATTATTACAACAACAACAAAAACAATAATAATAACAATAAGAACTCTTTCAGACACCTGTGTTCTGTGTGCATTAGAGGGGCCACTCACAAGGGCCCTCTAAAAACCCTGTGTCCTGTCCTGAACTGTGAGGTATTTCATAGATAGCAGAGAAGGCGTGCCCCACTATAAACAAATAAATAAAATAAAATAAAGCAATAATGATAATAAAATTCTTTCAGAACAGTGACACGTGTTGTAGTGCACTAGAAAGGTCACTCAAAAGGACCCCCTAAACACCCTGCATCTACAAAACTGTCCTGAACTCTGAGGAGTGCCCCACTGCAAGAAATAACTCCTGTAAACATAACACAATATAAAGCCTAATTAAAGTGAGTAGGTTTTGTTATTTTCTTGTTATTATCACAACTGCTCATCCTGAGCATCCTCTAAAGGTTCTGCGTTCACAAAACTGTAAAGTGTTTCATAGGCAATAGAGCAGATTTTTTCCTACTGTAAAAAAAATAATAAAATAAAAATAACTCTTTCAGAAGTGATGCGCATGTATTGTCGTGCATAAGAACAGCCACTCAAAAGAACCCTCTAAAGGTTCTGTGTTCACAAAACTGTCGTGAACTGTGAGGTGTTTCATAAATAAATGAGTAGCCTGCTGCATGAAATAACTCTTGTAAGCACAGTTCACTGTGTGAATTGAGTGGGTTGTTCATTCATTATCACAACTGAGGAGGATCAAGGGAAGTGCTGAAGCACACATAGGGTGAGAGGGACTCCCAGAACAAGTTACCACTTAATCACAGGGTATTTAAAGGGAACACACACTTGCACTACCAAATCTAGAGGGCAATTTAGCATCTCGAATCCACCTGACATGTATGACTGCGGCTGGGAACCAGAACACCTGTAGGAAACCCACAAACTCAGAAAGGACCCGGGCTGTCCCGCCTATGAATTAACATCAGGTCCTCTAATGATGTTGGCTATAAGTCCCAATTTTGCACTGTAAAAAGTGCAGTAGAGAAGGAGATATTTGAAGAAAAAGTTCATTTTGTGACATACAATGTTCATTTACCTGCGATAGGCTGGCGACCTGTCCAGGGTGTGTCCCCGTCCTTCGCCCTGTGTGAGCTGGGATGGACTCCAGCACCCCCCCGCGATCGTAATTAGAATAATCGGCCCAGAAAATGACTGACTGACTGACAATGTTCATTTACATTGCTAAAAGCAATACGTCTTATTAAAATTACTCCAAAAGAATATATAGATGTTTTAGCTCATGTTCCTCAGTTAAGTGCATGCATTATATTTGTGACTCTACATTTGACTTCAGTACTTCTCTATTAGTTACAACTCCCAACTTTGTTTTCCTATGGGGTAACAGAAAGAGCATGTGAATGACAAAGTTGAGTTTTAGTACTTTTAAGTATAGTTTAAGTACTTTTAGTACTTTTTTGCTCACATATATATTAAATACTATTCATGGTTCTTCTTTCATTTTTACTTTGGAATGTGTTCACCATTTCTTCAAACAGTAAGAAGTTACGGGCTTCTTCAAAACTGTGAGCAAAGCTGGGCTTCCGCCAAACACATTAAAGCTGAAGCAGTCCCCACTTTCTTTACATCCTTTGTTGGTGTGAGAGGAATGAATATAAGGGCATCACAAGCTAATGTTAGAGAAAACACTGCTGTTCACCTCCGCAGAGAGAAGGGGAAATAAAAGCACTACTGAAAATAAGGAGGTTCTACTTTACACTGTTAGCAGTTCGTCCTGTCCATTCATCCTGAAGCTGTAAGCAGTGTTTCAAACAGGACTTATTACTTGAACTAAGCATAAAACAGCCAATCAGAGCACAGTATTTTCATAAATCAGTCTTGAAGGCAGAGTAACAGCAGCCTTTTAAATGGCAATGTATACAGAGGGGCTGGAAAATGGTCACGGAAAAAGTAACTGTTTTTTGTAACTGAGGGATGTTTTGGTGAAAGTGAAAGTGACTATTCTTGTCGTTGCGAGGTCACAGCACAGCACAGCACACAGTGAACCACAACGAAACTGAATCACTGCAAGTAACCCATGCACACAAACACCGTGCAGCAGGGGGCAGCTATGAAAGCTGCCCGGGGAGCAGTGATGGGGACGGTACCTTGCTCAAGGGTACCTCAGGGCAACCTACTGGTAAGGGGTTGAACCCACAATCTTCCGATCCAACTCCCTAACCCCTAGGCCAGCGCTGCCCCATGCAACAATCATTAATGGAGCATAAATGACCTTGACCATTAAGGGATAGTTTGTTTCAACAAAACATGCAATGCAAATTCTGGTGAAGACGCCAATGCAAAAGATGGGAAAGATTGTAATAGAAATGCAAATTACTGGGATTTGTTGTTGAACACACAGCTGTTCCTTTGCTTACATAGATTCTGCCTTGAGTCCCCCAAAAATTTTCTGCTGAGGCTTTGAGGACATCAAGTGAATTAAATGAGAGCCCCAAATTTCACAGGCTTTACACAAAGATGCTTCTGAGAAATTGGACCCTGTTCATATTGGCTGTCTCACAATGTGAGTAATCCAAAGAAAAGCAGTCATCATAAGTGGGTTGGGGTCTACTCAACCTCTCCCATGGATTGAGACTGAGAGTTCGAGTTGGCCAAAAAACACTTCATGCAGAATCTATTTTTTGGACCTTCACACAATCTGAAGGGATGCCTGGTTACTGACAAGGACACAACAGCTGTACATCGAGAGTACAGCCAAAGAGTTTGAGCCTAATTCACCTTAAATAACCATGCACAAGAGGAGCCATTAGTATATTAATATAAGTAGTGTTATAACTGACATCTCTTACCAGCAGAATGCGATGAATGTTATATAATTGCAAATTTAATTCTGTAATAAAATAATAAAATACAAAAAATCTGTATGTGACATTAAAGGTTTTCTTTAAAACATTTCTAAAACTACTCATTGTAATTACAATATAAGTTGTTGATATAACTGATTTAAAACAGTGTTGTCTTTCATGGAGAGATTTAAGGAGTGAAAAGAATCTCTGGGAGTAAAAATCAACATTTCTGTCCATATTGTACTGTATGTTATTTTAAGCAACGACTTAATTATATTGGCCAGTCTTCACTGAATATGAAATGTTGAACTCTGCACATGAGTGTGAAATATTGGTCCATCATATTTCTTAAAAACAAATAGATGTGAAACTCTAGAATAACTTAGATTTTTACTGACATAAGGGAACAAAAGTCTGAAATGACTGTATTAACCACTGATGAACATTACCCTTTGGTCCGAGGCCTTGAGAGAAAAAAGACTTAATGAGCTCATACGCCTACACACCACTGGCACTTTGATAAAGCCCATGTACTCTTGTCATTTGATAATAAGCACACTGCTTATAAAGAAACGACTGTCTGTATCTGTGGTTAAAATAAAAAACAAAAAGGATATGTGCAGTGATTAGTGACTTTGTTCATTTATTATTGAGAGCATTTAGAACCCTTTTGGACCAATTTTATAGTATTACAGTATGTAGTACTAGACTTTTGTTGTGTGATGGCAAAAGATAAAGTGCAAACTGCATAGACTTTTGTACCTCAAGTTAAAAGAAAACTATGAAAACGTTGTCTGTGTTCCACATCTATAATACACAAATAAAGACAATACAGTTTTAACCCATTTACACCTAGAAGAATTGAAATTGGGGAAACAAGTAAAACGTCATTAAAATGAAAAAGAATTATTTCAAGAATCATATCAATAAAATGAGAAATGCACAATGAATCAGTGAGGAACAGAGTGAATCAAACAGCAGCTTTTTCCCCATGTGTCTTAGCAACATGCATTCTGAATGCCTAGTTCTTACACTTTTGTAATGGAGTGTATTATTACATATATTTAGGGCAGTGTATTAGTATTGAGCAATAAATGTTTTTTCACATTTGACATGTGCCAGGATAAATTATTGCAGATCAATTTTGATGCATTTTCTTTGGGGCAGCGGTGGCCTAGTGGTTAGGGAGTTGGTCCCAGGATCAGAAGGTTGTGGGTTTCGATTCCCAGACCATTAGGTTGCCCTGAGATACCCCTGAGCAAGGTATCACCTATCACTGCTCCCCGGGCGCTTTCAATAACTACCCTCTGCTGCACGTGTGTTTATGGGTGAAATGCAGAGGTTGAATTTCATTGTGTCATGTTGTGCTGCATTTCACAATGACAAGAAGTCACTTTCACTTGTTCACTTTCAATCGAGTCATATAAGAATGTGCATTAAAGTGTTGCTCAGTAGTGATTCAAGTTTTACAAATCTGAATATCAAATTATAGAACTTTACCGGGTGGTGGTGGTCTAGTGGCAGGTTACTTGACCTATGGCTCAAGAGGTCCCAGGTTCGAATCCCACCTCTAGCACTACCACCACTGGGTCCATGAGCAAGACCCTTAACCCTGAATTGCTCCAGGGGGGACTGTCCCTGTAATTAGGACATGGAAGTTGCTTAAATGTACTGTAAATAACAAATAGTCAGGTTTTTCTATACTTTCATTGGCACCAGAGATTTTACTACATTCTGTTTGGGAAATAACTTGTGACTTACCTTCCATACCTGAAAGAAACATCAAAATGTATTTTCTTCTGTTTCCAGGTGTTGTATCATCTTCATAAAAAGATCAAGAATATGTCCAAGAAATCTGAGCGCTCAAAGAGGAAGGTAGGACTACTAGTTTATGTGTTGTCCTATTTTTCTGTGCTTCTTTCCTTCTTGCTTCTTGTCTTCCTTCTTTTCTTTAATGTGTAGTGAGCATGTAAAAAAGAATGGAAACACCACATGAGATACTCATGCATATAAGCACTTTCCATCAATTGAACTGTGCCACCATAGGACCACCATTGAGAAGATATTCTAGTATGCATGGAAAAAAGATAGCTATAGTCCGTATTTCCAAACTTACAGAGTGAACCAACAAGATAAGTGTGTCTCATAAAAGGGTCAATGAACATACACAGTAATTTGACTTTCCAGCGGGCTTTTTCAAGAACCGAACCCTATTGTTTTCAATCAAAACCTAGGAGTATTGATACAGTACTTGCTGAGTTGAAATATAAACATGAATCTATTGAATAAATATGGACTAAAAAAGACAGACATGCTTTTTTAGTTCTCAGAAATCATGAGGCCTTCTCTGAAAATCTAGCAGGCCCTGGGCCCCCACTGGCTTAAAGTGGTCCATCACCCAAATAATGCCTGAAAATAACACCTGCTTCAAAGTGGTCCAGTGATGGTCCTTTGTCATTCATTAAATAGGTACAGAGAAGGGCAATAAACTGTGCAGTACACAGTCAGAAACTGCAAAACAACAAAGTGCTCATTTAAGGTTTATTTATTTTATGCATATTCTGAGTGACTTTCAGTTAAAGTCAAAATATTGGTTTTTCAATTGTGCTGTCTACCAACCAGGGATAATTCTTGGTGCGCTTACACTAGATGTTTACCAACAGAACATTTTCAATTGCATGTTCCTGCTGTTGTCATTGTGGCGATCCTCAGCTGGTTTATATTTAAGTGATGTCATTTTTAAGCCACGTTAGGTCCTCTGTTTTAACCACCAACTTGTCAAACAAAGTAGCAAGAACAAGATGCTTCATTTTTAAAGTGCTTACCTTTGTTTAGAGTTCCAGCTGCGATCACATTATACAATGAGTAAAGTAATGACATCTGGCAAAGGTGAATATGCCAGAACTGCTTATAATTATAAAATATATTGATCTGGGATTTTGGGGTCCTAATGGAATATGGCTGAATTTAATGCATATGATTTTATTGTACAGAAAAGAGGAGCTGTCACAGGTACCGTTATAGTTATGCTGATGTAAAACACTATGAGCATCTCCATAGTTTGAATCAATATTCAGAATAGCTTCATTCCAACAGTTCCTTTTTGCTCTAAGAGAACACACCTAATGCTATGTTTTAGTCATTACACCTCATAGACTTCTTGTTCTACTGCTGTTATTTAACTGATGCATTATTTTAATCCATCTTGTCAAGCCTATTAGTAACTCTATAAGGAACCTATAAAAAGTGGTCACCTCCTGACATGGTGAAAGGATAACTATCACTTTAGCATTCTCTCTAAAAAACATTAAGCAAGTATACTGTATACCATACGATTTGACTTCAGTCACTGAGAGATGTTTGATATGTTTAAAATGTGGAAAGCAATGCATTTGTTTTTGAGTCACCGATCCCATTTTCTTTTTGGCCTTTTACATCAGCTAATAGAGAAAATTTTAAGAGCTGCTTCTGTTTCCAGTAGTGACATAGTCACTTTGTTTGCATTGAGCAGGGAGCAGCTGGGGTTGCTTTTACCAGTTGGTGAAGGTAAGATAACCTTTACCTGCTGGAAAGGGATTATTTCAATACATCACTCAGAAAACACCTGATTTGGAGTGGACTGTAATTATTATAATACAGTAAAATTGACTTCTAATGTAACAGAGAAAGATAGCTTTTAGAGGGTAATAATGAGACTGTATCTATAGCAACAGATTGCAAGCTTTGAATCATTTCAATTTTGAATGCATTTCAGGTTGCATTCTGTGACAGCAGTCACGAATGTTAGGTACAGATTTTTCTTTTCCCTTCCTAAACATGTGTTTAGAGAAGCGCAAAATTGATGTTGCTCAAGTCGTCAGGCTTCACAGATGAAAAGGGGGTGATTGGTGTCCTCCTGGATACCATCAGAGCTGATTCAATTGTGCCATCCTGAAGGGAAAACATTCATCAGAAAGCCCGCTGTATGCTGGTTATTGCTGGATCACACATTTGTATCAATCATTTCACAGAAAATTAAAGAACAGTGGGTTAGAGGGAAAGATAGCAAACAGAGCAGTGGGCCTTTGTTATAAAGTACAAGGAGCAATAAACAGGCTTTTGTTGTAAAGGCCCAGATTATACAGAGGGGCTTTTATTTGGATTCTGGCAAGACATGGGTTGTACTGTATGTACTGTAACAGTTAAATCTACTGTATTAATAAGCTTTTGCCAATAGGTTCCAATTAGAAAAATTAGTACTTGCTGCTTTTTTAAAACACTGACAGTCATATGCACAAATGTCATACACTGATGTTTGGCAACTGTTTTTGATGTATATATATTCTTTAAAAAGTAACAGATATTAATACGAAAGCACATATTAAAACAAAGCAGTGTGAAGAAATGGAAATTTCCATTTTCTGCTACTGCAACTATTGCATTACTGCTGCATTACTAAGATGCTATTTTTCAGTTTGCATGAACATGCATCTTTGGTAACTGACCATGATCTAAAAAGCTGCAAAAAGAATTTAAATTAAATGTAGCCTCACCATTTTTGTCTGTTCCAACTTATTTGAAATGCATATTGTGTATCATAAAAATGACTTTAACTGGTGGGTGTTTGGATGTTCGTTTTCAAGTTTTGGTTTTGATTAAATTACATGAAATGTTGTTAGTCATGTATGATATTTACATTCACATTTGCAGCATATAGCAGACGCTCTTCTCCAGGGTGACTTAGAAATGTGCTTTGTCTCCACATTTGATCTTCATATTTGTAACCAGACTGTTATTAGCCTTTTAAGCAAGAATTAGAGAATTAAACCTGATACGAGCAGCCACAGGGAGCCAGTGCAGGTCCCGCAGTGTGGTAGAAGAGAACTTAGGAAGGTTGAAGACGAGTCTTGCAGCAGCGTTCTGAATCAACTGTAGTGGTCTTGTTGTCTTTAGTGGAAGACCTGCTAGAAAAGAGTTACAATAGTCTAGAGATGACCAGGGACCAGACCAGCAGCTGGGTTGCCTGGGTGGTGAGGAAAGGACATATTCTTCAGATGTTGAAGAGAAGGTGTCTGCAGGACCTAGAAAGATTAATGATATGAGAGGAGAAAGAGAGCTCATCATCAAATGTCAATATGAAGTATTTTCAGATAAAACCTCTTATCATATGATGCTAGTAACATGCTGTGTGGATGTACCATGTTGTCTGGATAAGTGGATTATAAGTGGATATGTGGGTTAGTGACTGTGCTTGAAATGGACCCTGCGTGCAATGTTTAGGGTGCTAGAGCCGCCTACCGCTGAGTAGAAGCTTCAGTAGAAGCTATTGAGCTTTCATGGTCATCTAAGCAAGCAGGGATCAGCAATCAAGGCAAATCCATACTCGCAAACAGAAAACAGAGCAAGGGTGAAAAACACTGGCAATCAAAAGCCATGAAGAACCCAAGAACACAATAAAACCCTTACACACGATAAAATAAAATTTTATAATGATATCAAAAATTTAATTATTAGCAGCAATAATATTAAAACCACCTGCTTAATATTGTGAAGGTCCCTTTTGTGGCACCAAAACAGCCCTGACCTCTCGAGGCAAGGAATCCACATGTCCACTGTGGTATCTGGCACTAACATGTTACCAGAAAATCTTTTAGGTTGTGAAATGTAGCTTCCGTGGATCACATCCCACAGATGCTTAAATAATTTGAGATCTGGGGAATTTGAATTTGAGGGTCAAATCAACACTTTGAAACACTTTTCTTATGTTGTTCAAACCATTTCTTAACAAATTTTGCAGCGTGGCAGAATGCATTATACTGCAGACACAGGTCACTGCCATAAGGAATATCATTGCCATAAATGGGAGTATTTTTTCTGGATGTTAAAGAAGATGTATGTGTCAGAGTAACTATGAATGGCGGGTCCCAAGATTCACCCAAAGCATCACACTGCCCCTGCTGACTGGCCTTTCTCCCATTGTGCTTCCTGGTGCCATTTCTTCCCCAAGTAAATGTCACAAATACACACAGTCATACACATAATGTAAAAGAACTGCCTGCTCACATCCGGTCATCTTCTTCCATTGCTTTAAGCTTCTTGTCAAAATCAGACAGATCTTTATGATTGCCCATTTTTCTTGCTTCCGACACATTAACTTCAAGAACTTACTGTTCTCTGGCTCCCTGAACTAACTGCAGGTATGTAAGTGGAGTAAGTAAGTGGAGCCAGGCTCAGACCAAAGGAAACAAGACAGCCTGCTTTTCCAAGAGTGGACAAGCCTAAAGAGAGTAGTGTAAGGCTTGCACAATGATATTAGCCAAGGTAATAAACTCCATGTCTGTGGCATCACCATTGTTTGGATTGTCATCACCGGAGCTAGAGTGGTACAGAGATCTTCTAAAATGTTTCTTGGAGTTTTTATTTAAATTTTGCTTCAGTTCATGTATCAAATCTAAATGCAATCAAATAATGGATCTCTACATAACATTTGTCAAGTTTTATCAGTGCAGGACAGGTGAATGCAAATATAAAGCCCCTACACATAAAGGCAGCCTTTTGTAACTCACGGCCCACACATATCTGCAGATTTATGCTGTGTAAAAGAAATGGAGCAGAGGTGCTTCAAGTGGTTTACTGTGGAGTTAGTTGCAGCGAAGATTCAGATACAGTGGAGTTGTCGGCCAACAATGGTAATTTGCCAACCTCTAGTAATCTTGTGGTAGGGGTTTTCTAATCAGCTGCAGGCACTTTTACCTAAAAGATGGGCAGCAGTGGACTAGTGACTAGTGGTTAGGGATTTGGCCACAGAATCGGAAGATTGTGGGTTCAACCCCCTTACCAATAGGTTGCCCTGAGGTACCTTTGAGCAAGGCACCTTCCCTGTCACAGCTCCCCGGGCGTTTTCATAGCTGCCCCCTGCTGCACGGTGTGTGTTTGTGCATGGGTTAAATGCAGAGATCCAGTTTCGTTGTGCTGTGCTGTGTGTATTCACAATACCAAGAATAGTCACGATCACCTTTTCATATGCCGTTTTCTGCTTGGGATTAAATGGGTTTATATGAATGCACTTGTTTACATGCATGTGGGGAGAGAAGAGGCAGAACATAGAGCACACTGGCCTCTCACTAGCCAGCTTCAAACATATAAGCTCTAAAATGCACAGTATAAAAAAGCTAAGGCCTTTTTGGAACTTTAAAGCATGTAAATGTATTTAAAGAGACACCAAACATATTATATACATGTTATTAACTGGGAAATGGAATACAGTTCAAAATGCTAAGAAATATTATGCAATCATTTATAGCACTTGAAGTCCACTTCATTGTGCAATAATGAAACTATGCATTTCATAAATGTTTCACTTTATTAAATAGAAAATGTTTTTCACTTTGTTGCCACATTCAGGAGAGAAGGCTGAGATCCACCTCAGTTTAATACTTTTAGATACATGTTTGCTCTGTCTCCAAGAGATGGACTAACCTGCTTGGCTGTGACAAGACCTCTAAGCAGACAATATAGAGTGGCAGTGGCTCATTTCAATTCTCCACACACTAACCCTAGTGCTGTGTACTCATTTCTGTATTTCCTTTGTTTTGGTTTATACTTGGTATGCTCAGTTTTCTCAGTCTGAGACACACATTGGCCACTTCAATTGAAGACAGCTCAACCTCCGGATCTTTCATTTAGAAAGACCCTGTTTGTTTCATTGAACCTTGCTGGATTAAATCCCTACAGCACTGAATAGCAGTGAAAATACGAGTATAACCGGCTAGCATTTTACCAGGTCTGTCATTGTGCTTAAGCTAAATATGATGTTTTATTTTTTGATCAAAGCACATCTTTTTCAACTTTAACCGTATGAGTTTGCCTTAGCAAGTCGGTCCTATTAGTGGGATTCAAACATAAATGTTAGAAAATTCAACCTTAGTTCTACATCTTTAAGCTGATTTTGCACAATGCAGCATGTAAAAAGCAAAAATATCCTGACACATTTGATTCATATCTGTAGCCATTGTTAGTGTTATTGTAAATTAAATCTGCCTTTATCTTAATGAGTTTGCCTGAAATGCATGATTGCTATTTTATGAATAAATAAATAGAAATATATATCAGTTCCACTGAATAAAGCAAGAAATGTTACCATTTAAAAGAAGTTTTGTTTACAAAACATACCACAGAATCTAGGATCACATGCAATTTTCCACGCCGCTGCTGCTGATATTTATATGATAATGATAATCACTTTTAAGGACTCTGTGTTACTCTGAATTAATTGACTCTGAGCAGATCATTAGAAGCAGACAAAACATATATGTAAAAGTGTTAAAAATACATTTGGTTTGGTCCCTGCTGCTCGGTGTTTGTGTGCATGGGTTCAATGCAGAGGTCTGCTGTGACCTCACAATGATAAGATTAGTCACTTTCACTTCACTTTAATGTCTTAATGATGAAGCAATATTTTGCTATTAAAAAACTAATAAAGGCACTAGCACTACAACTAGTGCCCCGTGGGAAGGCCATGGTCAACAGGTTGAAAACTGCTGTGCTGACTGGATTTCTATCACTATATTATAGAAACACAATGCTCCCTATACTGCTGGATGTGCTGTGAGACTTACAGAGTGAGTGTACGCCCACATTCAGAATGAAAATCCAATCTTTATTTATTTCTTACATCAAAAGATGACTGAAATGAAAAGTCTGATTTATATTATTGCTGGATTAAAACAGTTTGCAACTCAAAAAATATAATGAAAATGGCTTTGTTGCACAGTGCTGAAATGTGAAAGCAATATTGAGAAATCACATTGAAAAAAGAACAGCAGATTAAGAGGCTGAAACAGTTGTTTTTCGGGGGGCTTTGTAATAAATGTTAAGCTTTTTGTGCTTTGAGAATTGAGTGTTTGTGTTTCACATGAGTTCTCCATTAGATTGGAACCTGGAGGTGGCAGAGCCATCAGAAAGAAACACTTTGTTCACCTGTTCACTCACACAGAGTTGTTCTAAAGTTTGTAAAAGAGGGGGACAAGAGCCCGTTAACAATGCCTCTTAACAGCTTTTAATGAAAACACACTCAAAGCACAAGAGGGACTCTCGCATGCCCACTGTTCTGAGCACACTCCATTATCACTAGTATTTATTCTCGTTCACGTATACCACAGAGCTATGTTGCTATTAGTGCAGTATAAGTCTGCAAGAAGATGACCGTTATTCTTCCAGCATGTGTACCTTTATGTTGGCATGTGCTTGCACTGTAAACATCATATCAGTCAAAGCTACTTGCCATTTTAAAGTCCATATATGGATAAATAACCATTGCATTGCATTAATCAACAGCTAACATGATGCAAACCCATTAAGAAGTGAGACTTTTGAGTTGCTGTTTGTCGACTTCATTTAAACTGTTTTGGCATCAAACGTGCAAAACACTTTGGATTTCTGACCTTCTAGAGTTAAAGCCTTTGACCAATATTCTAAGCAAAACATTAATGCTACAAATTCCTAGAAACTAAGAGCAGGGATATGAAACAAATTCTCAAGCAAGTAGTAATGTTGGAATATGATTTCCTTGTGATAGTGTTAGTAGCTTGTTAGGCTATAAAATCACCCTGTCACCTATATAACGTTACAAGCTTCAATATTCCTCTATAAGTCTGACCTAGATGAGTAAGACATAGAAATATATTTAAGTAGGTTAATAGTCAAATACTTGCTTATTTGTTCCCCTCTAGATGAACGAGACTAGACTTAAGTGTGCCCTCACTCATCTCATTGTCAGTGTAACCAACTGAGAGCAAATGATGGTCTAACTGGTTCATATGAGTATCAACAGCCTCTATCAATTAATACAAACTGGTATCAAACACTGAAATAACACAGCAAGTCATTGAGACTAAGCAAAGTTTTTATTTGCCTCACTCTCAAATGATATGAAAACCGCTACCTATTCAGCAAAGCAGCTAAACAATTTAAAAACACACCACTAAATGAAGATTTAAAAGTTTTGGACTTACGACCATGTTATCGCTGCTGTGATGGAAAGCAGAGATCATCTGGTAAGCACCAAATCTGAATGCTTTTTTGAATTAAAATTTATACCTAGCTGAGGCAACAAATTTAAAAGAATTAAACATTTCTATATGGATTTCTACATGGATAGCACATTTTGTTACACTTGGATTAAGAAGCAAAAACGTTAACAGCTTACTAAAATGCTGTAATTATTATGACGCACCTCTGTATGTTGAAGACAACTTACTGTGTTGTTATATTGTGTGTACCATTTATTATACTCATGTTTTAAAATTTCAGTTTGGACCAAACACGACAGAAAAACATGTGTAGGGGGTTTTGCCGACATCTGAATAGATGTGACTGCACTGTGCTCTAGTTTTGTTCATCTTAGTATGTGGTTTATCCATCTGGCTCAACTGACAAAATTGGCACCCAATAAATCACACAGTACTCTCGAGGGATAGTCCATGCCTAACTACCACACTGCCAAAGTTGTAATTTCACGTTTTATATCATTCGGCTGTGTAGGGTGCCAATTTTTTTTCACATTCATCTGGATTCTGAGTGTTGGGATCTCCCTTTGCCCAAAGCCAAACTTTAAATTTACTGGATATTTACTTTTCATGTATCTTTTTCATTATTTTAATAAGGAACATTGCAGTTAGCTCATGTAACTTTCCTCAACGATAGGTAGACTTGTGGATTGTCATAAAGATGAAATTGTTCACCACGAAGAAGTGTGGGAGGAAGTGGTGCATATGCTGTTTTCAAGCATCAAGGTTCCAGGCATTCTTCAGGAGGGGGGGAAGCATGCTGTAGCAGTGGGAGTCAAATAGAGATTGTCAAGCTCTGTGTGGAAACTAGAAACAGAAAAATGTGATTGCTAATGGAAACGATCTCTGAAGTATCTTTGGTGCATGACAGTTCTAGATTGGGACTATATTTAACATCATACTGAAATGAATATCCCATTGTTTAGACATGATGAAGAACAGACATATGCATTTATCCAGAATGCATTTATCCATTACTTAGATGTTTTCAATCAATTATTCATTGTTTTCTCTCTTTTGGAAAGGTTTCCTGACTGATTAATTGTAGTCATAATACTTGAGAGCTCATGCCAGGAAATTCCCTTTTATAACTGCAGATAAGAATACAGCTCCTGACATGACAAATTTATTGAAGCGGCTTGTAGAAAAAGAAATATAAATCTTCAGCCTTGAACATAAGACTCATACACAGGGTAAATGCTGTTAGATGTGTAATGTTCTAGTTAGATATAGAATGTTCTACTTTGCAGGCTTTCAGAGTTCAAAGGTTCTCTGTCAGAGAAGAAACAAACACATCAAGCCAACCTAGCTGGAAATTTAGCATCTGCAGTCCACCTGATGTGCATGTGTTTACATAGTGGGAGCAAACCCACGTAGGCATGGGGTGAACTTGCACACAGAAAGTACATAAGGTCCACAACTAGGAAATTGCTTTGCCACCATGCCACCGGGCCACCAGCACCATTGAAGCATTACTTTTACTTTTACTTATACTTACATTACTAAGACTTTTCCAGTAATATTGAAGTGTCACAGTGAGATGATACTGTTAAAGAGAAGCAAATGAAAGTTATAAAATATATTAGGGGACTTCACTAAGGGAAGCCTAAAAACTCTGATAATAAACTTTTTAAAAAACTCTGATAATAGAACTCAACTTTTTTCAAAGTTGAGTTCTACACAAAATCTGCAAAGAGCACAGCAATACATTCATGTAGCAAATAATTAGATTTATTAAACATATCATAGATATTAATGTAAATAACGTTCTAAATTTAATTTAAATAACATAGGAAAATGCTATATGACCTACCTTCCATTTGGTAACTAAAGCATGAGTAGATAGTATGACACAAAAATAGTTCCTGCAATGAAAAAGCACTCCCAGATCTCACTTTTATCACATAAAACAAAGAAACTGAACCGAACCTGCTTGTGCTTGTGCACCCACATGCAGAATGCAACAGGGAATGAATAAGGATCTCACACTACAGTGCTCATGAACTTTCAGAGTCACGAAAAAAAAAACAGCTGAAAATATCGGAAGGCCTCTGATTACCCTGGAGCTTGACTAAAAGGCAAAAAATGTACTTGTTTCCTCCTTAACACTGTTACCAATCTCTCCCAATTGAGATTTCAACCTGAAAATGGTCCATTTTTCTCACTTCACAGTGTAAAAGAGTCGAAAACAATGTGGCTTGTTCAACATGCTGGAAATATGGCTTATGCAAGTGTTGTCGTTCTGGTTGTTCCAAAGCATTTTATTAGGTTCATAACCCTCCAACACAGGAAATTAAATGAAGTTGAACTGTGTTAAGTGAGCCCTGGTGATTTTACTGTTAAACCAAACAGCTACCTGTGGATTCATTTGATGATACACATGAAAACAAGAGAATTAAGATCTTAATAAATGGAAAGATTTTACATAAAAAATAAAAAAAAAACACGACTGCAGAAGAAGTCACTTCTTCACTGCATTCTGTTATTTCCAACTATCAAATATTGTGACTCCAAATGTTACTGAATTAATTAGAGGAGATGAGGGTGTAAAATTGGCCTCAATTTGAATAAATAAATCAGATTTTTATGTAAGAGCCAAATATGCAAGATTAACATTAAAAAGCCCATGAGATGAGGAGTGTACTGTTGGAATTATATGTGTTTACCTCTAAAAGGTTTTTCTTGTATTAAGGTGCTCCCTAAAAGGTTATTTAAAGGGGCATGAATAAATACATTTTTATAGTAATAAAAATAATAAACCACACTAATACACCCTATTTCAGTGTGGGTCCTCATATATACATTTTACATGTCCATGTATCAATTCTGCATAGCTGAAGGTACAGAGAAGAAAAATAAGTAATTCAGTGACCCATTCAGAGAGTCGTCTTTAATAAAAATAAAAAAAACTCCATAAATACAGAACTATGATGAAAAACAAGGCAGTTTAATAAGAGACTTAATTATACAAGTCTTTGAAGACAATGTAAAATCAAAATGGACTTTTTAGTTTGTTAATTCATATAATGTTTGACATATCTTGTCATAAATTTCTTGTTTTCATGTTTCTTTATCTGCAATCTTAGAATATTGATGCCTTACTCACAGAAAAAAGCTTTACAATTTTAACTACATCACTTTGCCCCAGTGGGCAGTGAAAACTAATATTCACCAAAAACGTTATGTTTCACCTCCTTCTCCCACTGCCCCCACCTGTCATCAAATGTAACTCTCAGCCAGCCCTCCCTTACTTCTTTTCACTCCAAAGTCTAGAGGGAAATGCAATGAGAATTTAGATTCACATTGACTTTAAACTTGGGTGAGCAGAAATGCACAGGGAGATACTGAAATTGAAATGTATTAAACATCTTTTTCCAGAATGTGCCATATAAGCACCCTACACAGTTTTCATGCAGATCAACCAACACTGGCAATAAAGAAGCAATACTGGTGCATTGCAAGATCTCCTTTCCTTCTTATTGAGAATTCTGTGACATTTCTGGCTGAGAATAGCTTTTCAGGTCATAATAACCCCCATTTAAACAGGGTGAAGTCTACAAAACGAGTTCTGAAATGTTTAATTAGCTGAAATTCAGAATGATTCTGTCGATCTGTTGGTTAGTTCCAGTGAATTCATGTATATCAGTCCTGTTCTGAACACCTCATGTGTCCTCTCCAATATTCTTGGCCCGAGGTCACAAACATTATTATTTCTGCCACATAGACTGACATTTAAGTCATTGTTATATTAGCTAAAAGGCAAAACCTTCCATGTTTTTGCATAAAACTACAAATTTTCAACCTTTTCCACTCTATCCCTCAGACAGAACAATGTGCAAAATGCTTAAATTTTTTCCTGAAAGTGGCTCACATAACTTTCTGAAGGATTACACCAAGGTATGTTTTAGCACGGGGGCTGCACCAGATCTTTTTTCCAAACATAGATGTTACTCTGTTAGTTGTTAGCAATGGACTAAAAGTCTCTGGACATCAGATTTCTTTCCCTCTTTTATTCAGCTTCATCTGAATCCTCCCCTTATGTCTGTAACATTTATCAGCTGCAACCTTCATCAAATCTTCACAGAACCACATTTTTTCAGCATATCATAAACTTAATCAGCTGAACATTGCATTGTGTGTCCACCTTTTTCTTTTTATATGGTCTTTTTATTTAACTGCTGTGGAATCTAAATTTTTCATCAAGGGTCAAATCTGTCCCTTCATTCATGCACAAACAGCAACTCCGAATGACCCCCACAAATACTAAAGAGCACTTAACCTGCAGTCTCATGGGTATGAGGCTACGCTAAACAAAGTAATTTATAACTATGAGGCGTTTGTGAAGTGTTGACCTCTAAGAAAAGCACAGACACTTAAAAATCTCCCCTCGCAACAAAGAAGCAATAATGGCCAAATAACTCTATTTATTATTCTGTTGTTCAATCCTTGTGTTTTCATGATGCACGTTTAGAATTAGGACCAGTCCAGAACATTTCTCCACCCTTTATTCTTAGAGCACTAGCCTCCAGCAACCTCCCAAAGTTGCTTTTATATAGTGTTACATGGTTCTCGGTTATTGTTCTGCTCAAATGAGCTGTGTTCATCCATCCATCCATTATCTGCCGCTTGTCCCAAACGGGGTCGCGGGGGAGTGCTGGTGTCCAACCCAGCGCACACAGGGCGAGGACGGGGGACGCACCCTGGACAGGTCGCCAGCCCATCGCAGGGAGGAGCTGTGTTCATTTACTTCCAAATGGTGATGGTGAAGAACCGAGATTTCATTGTTCTGACGGCACTTAACCAACATCTCATGGTTACTGTTATTGGTTACATTTTGACCGTCCAAAAGTAATTGAATATGTATGTGAATAAATGTGCATTTTAGTGGTATTTGACCTTGTTTATTAAGAGTAGTCCTTGGTCCAGTGGGCCTAGACATGGCACTGCATAAATGTATATACATTTCCCATGTTAAATGTGGCTTTTTTAATAGGTTTGTTTTTATGCTGTTACATTCTACGTCAAGGACAAGCGCTGAGCCCATTCTTGTTGGCAATAGTAATGGACAGGCTGAAGGACGAGGATAGACAGGAGCCCCTGTGGACGATGATGTTTGATGATGATATTGTGATCTGTAGCAAGAATAGGGAGCAGCTTGAGGCAAACCTGGAGAGCAGGAAGTATGCTCTAGAGAGGAGAGGAATGAAAGTGAGTAGGACAAAGACAGAATACATGAGTGTGAATGAAAGGGAGGAAAGTGGAGTGGTTAGGATGCAGGGAGTAGAGTTGACAAAGGTGGAGGAGTTTAAATACTTATGATCAATAATTCAGTGTAACGGTGAGTGTGGAAGAGAGAGGAAGAAGAGAGTGCAGGCAGGTTGGAATGAGTGGAGAAGAGTGGCAGGAGTGATCCATGACAGACATGTACCAGCAAGAGTGAAAGGAAAGGTTTACAGGACAGTAGTGAGACCAGCTATGTTGTACGGGTTGGAGACGGTGGCACTGACGAAAAGGCAGGAGGCGGAGCTGGAGGTGTCAGAGTTAAAGATGCTGATATTTTTGTTGGGTGTGACGAGGATGGACAGGATTAGAAATGAGAACATTAGAGGGACAGCTCAGGTTAGACATTTTGGAGACAAAGTTAGAGAAGCAAGGTTGCGTTGGTTTGGACATGTCCAGAGGAGAGACAAGAATTATATTGGGAGGATCTCAAAGATGGAGCTGCCAGGAAAGAGGAAAAGAGGAAGACCACAGAGGAGGTTTATGGACATGGTGAGAGAGGACATGCAGGTGGTCGTTTGGAAGGGGGAAGATGCAGAGGATCGGAAGAAATGGAAACAGATCATTCATGTGCCGACCCCTAAACAGGAGAGGCTGAAAGAAGAAGACATTCTGATGCAGTCTGAAATTGCAATTAAACCATGATTATAATTTTTCCATGTACAGTGGTACCTTAACTTACAAGTGTCCCAACTAACGAGTTTTTCAAGATACGAGCTGTATCTCCGCCATTTTTTGGCTTTGAATTGAGAGCTAGAATTTGGGTTACAAGCCAGCTTCAGATACCCTCCACTAGTTGCCGCACTGAACTCTGCAACATCCACCCAGCATCCCGTGTCTCACTCATTCATCTTAAGCAGTTAGTTCACAGTGGAAGCTCTGTCGTGCTCACATTTGTGCTTACAGGTATTTTGCAAAACTTTGTTTTTCCAACCATGTGTCTGGAGAAAGTGAGTGCGAAGGACAGTGCTGAGAAGAAGCGGATGATGTGCATTGAATTAAAGAAAGAAATTATCAAAAAACATGACCAAGGTGTGCGTTTAGTCAACTTGGCGAAGCAGTATGAGCGTAGCGCTTCTACAATCTGCACTTTACTGAAGCAGAAGGGTGTACGATGGCGCTATTTAATGACATTTCGACTCATTTCAGAAACATTCAGAAAGGGAGGATGAAACAGACCACATTGGACAGGTTTTTATAGAAAACCCCTGCAGATGAAAGTGAGGAAAGTGTGGCAAGATGGGCCAAAATCAGTGAATAAGATTCAGTTATTCAGCCTTTCTCCTCTACCTTCGTCAGCATCTTCAAGTCGTCAGATCTCCAAGGCAAATGCTGTAAATTCTACTTAATAAAACCAGTACATTCTATTGTATTGTGTTTTTATACAATATTTGTTATTTCTAAGCACATTTTTCTTATTTAAAAACATGTAACAAAAAAAATGCAGTGTTTTTTTGGGGGGTCCGGAATGGATTAATGGCATTTCAGTTCATTTCAATGGGGAAAACTGATTTGACATATGAGTAATTTGAGTTACGAGCTCCGTCACCGAACAAATTAAACTTGTAAGTCAAGGCACCACTGTACCACCCATTATCAGCCTCATGAATGCTTCACAATAGCCACTGATTCATTTTAAATTAAGAACAAATCTCCATGCTTCTCTCAGGGATAATGAACGCATGCTTTCAGCTCACTCACATTTAAAACAGTGGTGACTTTTCTTTGTACTGAACAATTCTGAACATTTTACCTACTGAACGCCACATAAGCCTACCCCTTTTAATTAGTGAAATGGTTTTTGTGGAGGTCTAATGGTTCAACTGTCTGAAATTGTCACATGAAATTAAATGAAAAAATGTAAAATTTTGACAGATTATATGGAGAATACTCCACATATTCTGTTTTGCAATGTCATGGACAACCTACAATAGTAGTCACTAGTTCCTCTTGTACTATATACTGTGTTAGATTGAGTACCGAGCATGTTCTTTGGGCATGAGGGTAATGCCATTTTAAACCTAAAGGGAAAATTGTGCAGATTTGTAATGCTTCATTTAACAATTATGATGAAAACTAATTCAAACAGGCTTGACTGAAGTGTAATGTACCCGTCCAACATTAATGGACTGTGAAACCATGTCTGAGGCATCATACAACATATCTGTATTATTCATATAAAAGATTTTTATAAAGTCTTATAAATATATATAACATTTTTATGTGACAAGTGATGACAAGTGATGTGACAAGTGACATTAAACTCTTCAGACATCTGGTCCCTTTAAACTCTGAATAATTTTGATTATGTTTCACATCATTTCACATCAAATCACTTTGAATGACCTTTTTTCATCTTAATGGTTGAATTATGCAGTAATTTGGGGGAAATTACTGAAATTCCCTTTTAATGTTGTCTCTTAAGCACCCAGGTGGATTTATAAAAGGCAGTAAATTTGACATGCAGATGGGAGAGAAAACAATCAAGAGGCCTGGATCTAAGACTCCCAAGAACCAAGAAGGTTTCATTTCATGCTATAAATCAAACAGCCAAGCACAACCACATTGTTTTAACAAACAGGTTAGCAGTTAGAATAAATCTAATATATTGTTATATTGTTATGCAGTTTTTAACAGGATGAATGTGCAGTTCTAATCAGGTAGCTGTGGCCATGGCAACATGATGAGAAAACAAAAAAAATCTGAGGATGTAACAGGAAAGCTGAAATATAGTACCCTTAGACCCTACTTTTGACAAACGTCATGCTTTAAGTAGACTGTCCTTGTTGTTGTAATGTAAAAAGCTGAGTTCAACTGCGTTTTCAAGACGTAAGGTGCTTTTAAATCATTTTACCGGAGTGTTCAAGTGGTTGTGAGAATCCATTGGTTTGTGGCTAATTTTTAAAGAAAATTGTGAATTGTGCTTTTCTCCATCACCTGCAACTGAGGCATGGCCATAATTATGTCACCTGCTCAGTACTAGTACTCAAAAAGTTTCTTGTTTCCCATCAAGAAGATTAGATTCAGAGATCCAATACTGCAGGTTTTCAAACCCCTTTAGGTGACTCTGGGACTTGGACTCTTGGCCATGGCAACTGCCCCACAGTGTCCCCAATCTACTAAACATGTTTCCTCTGAAGATTATACAAGCTTTTTGCACAAAACCATCTGTGTCTCTAATGTGAACACCTAAAACAGCTGAATTCATTCAGTAGAAGGTATGTCTGCACACATTGTATCATGTGCTTAATCGATTTATAGAACAGTTACAGGATTTATACCTATTTATGGTTTATTTACCATGTAATAGGGTTGTTTTAAACCCAGTTACAGCCCTGATTTAAAGGAAAATATAAAAGTTAAACCAAAAATATTACACAGAAATTGTGGCTAAATACATTCATTCATTCATTTTCTACCGCTTTTCCCAAGCGGGGTCGCGGGGGAGTGCTGGAGTCCATCCCAGCTCACACAGGGCGAGGACTGGGGACGCACCCTGGAAAGGTCGCCAGTCCATCGCAGGGAGGAGCGTGATGGGCAACTTATTGGGAAGGGGTTCGAACCCCCAATCACGTGGCCAACGCCCTAACCACTAGGCCACCGCTCCTGCCCTGGCTAAATGCATTTTCTCCAAAATATACTAGCATTTGAGCAGATTTTCATGTCATTTTTAAATAGTCATATATTTGCAGTAATGTCTCAAAGGTGTGTGACTTGACGCCATGGCTTGAAAGAGGCATGAGCATCAAACGTGAAAATATTTACTGTTTGAGTAAAACTATTATAGCTCTCAGGGATATTTCATGATGTGGTCGCAGTATATGCACTCACAGACCATGTTATTGTTTCACAAATCTGTTTTCCTAGCTGGAGTAAAATCGCACCGCTATGGTGTATTTTGCTGAGAAAAAACTTCCTTGTTGATGGCACCATCATATCTTTAAGCCCTCCTCTGTAAACTCTGTGTCTCATAAGCACATGCAAATAAAGACGAAGACAAATGCGTGCTTTCAGACACATTATGGACAAATATTGTTTTACTTATCGTATACTGCCATGTCTTCCTTTACTGAGGCTTCTCATGTATTATGTATTGTTGGTAATTTCTGAAAAACATGCTTAGAGTTCCAGTTAGCAAATTGCTGTTTAATCAGAAAACATGTTTATTCAACTGTGCACAATAGGAGAGATGCAAGTTGAATCTAAAAGGGCTCATTGCGTCTCTGCATCTCACATTTTAGGGAATCATTTTGATTTTAAATATTCAACCAGCTGAAAAGCAGGATGCTAATCATGTACCCTGGCTTACTTGGCCACCCTGAGTGAAAGGAACCTAATCCACAGATTAATAATGGCAGAGAAGGCACTCATGAGTGATATTACCATAGAAACACACAATTCCAGAAACACTCCAACCTTATTTCTATGAAACACAGTCACCTAAATATACACAAGGTTATACACTGCCATTATTAACTACAATGAATATTAAATGAAGACAATAATTTCAAGGGGCAGTGGTGGCCTAGTGGTTAGGGCGTCAGCCTCATGATCGGAGGATCGGGGGTTCGAACCCCTTCCCAATGGGTTGCCCTGAGGTACCCTTGAGCAAGCTGCTGTCCCCGCCCCGCTCCTCCCTGCGATAGGCTGGCGACCTGTCCAGGGTACGTCCCCCGTCCTCGCCCTGTGTGCGCTGGGTTGGACACCAGCACTCCCCCGTGACCCCGTTTGGGACAAGCGGCAGATAATGGATGGATGGACAATAATTTCAATGTGAAACTTTTTTCTTACTTGAAGATCATGTTGGTAGTCTAAGTACATGTGCGTCTCATTCCCAATGTCTAGTAATACTTCAAATAGCTGACCATTTCTATATTTGCTCATTTCTGTCAGTTTGAGGGTGCTTTGCCCTTATAATCATGTTTCTTAGTGTTCCTGACTATTTAGATTTTCTGCTAACCTATCCTCCTCTCTTTAGGCAGGTATATTTGGTGGTTTTCCAATGACAAGAATTTTGATTCTTTTGAAAAAAGAAAAAAAAAAGCATAAAAGATCAGGTATCGCATTTTAACAAGGGCTCATAGTAGTACTGGATTGGTTTTTCCAACTGCATATTTTACAGCATATGGGCCAGCTGTCAGGAAAATGTAGCAAGCTGATTTTACATGACATTTTTTCTGCCAAGTGTAGCAGAGAATGATAAACTCAGTTGTGTGTAAGTGCTCTTCTTGTCGAGGTGGCACACAAGCACAATCTGTCATTGTACTCCTTCACCCCACAGGCAGTACAGACAGTGGCCCTGTGATGGTGTTTTTGTGATAACATTACAGTTTGTTAATGACAGACTGAAACTGTAGGTTCATGAACTTGCTGTATTGCAAGCTCGAAGGCCGGTGGGTGGAGGTGATAATTGGATACGACTATTCATCACTTCTTCTTAGATGCACATCAGTGATACTGCAGCTGATGTTTACTGTGGTGTAGAGGTTGTTACAGCAATAACTGTAATGGATGTCACCCGAAGGAAAAGGGAAGAACATTGTGCACTTTCAATGCAATGTTCTTCTAAGGAGTTTTCATTGCTCTGTCAAAAAAATGTTAAGAATTTCAGCAATGTGAAGTTTGTTTGGTGAAGTGAATAGAGGTGATGGGTAGGAATGGTATCAAGGAGAGGAATGCTGAAGGTAAGATAGTTATAGATTTTGCAAAAAGGATGGAAATGACTGAAGAAGAGGAAAGAGCTCAGGTGTTGTATAAGAGTGGTGGAAATGCACACAGGTGATTATATCCTTTGCAGGAGGGTCAGTCTGAGGGACATTGGAGACTGCAAAGTAATGGCAGGGGAGAGTGTAGCTAAACAGCATAAGATGCAACACGATGACCAAGTGAGGTCCGAGGCAAGGATGGTGGAAGCTGAAAAAGGAAGACTGCAAGGTAAAATTCAGGCAAGAGTTAAGATGGAAACTGGGAAATAGTGAAGAGTTACCAGATTGATGGGCAACTACTGCTAAAGTGGTAAGGGAGACAGCTAGAAAGGTACTAGGTGTGACATCTGAACAGAGTATAAGGAAACCTGTTGGTGGAACTCAGAAGTCCAGGAGAGTATACAGAAGAAGAGGCAGGCAAAGATGATGGGAAGAGAGGAAGAAATTTGACAGAACTATAAGAGATGAAGTGCAGTGTGAACAAAGCAGTGGTGAAGGCTAAAGATTAGGTGTATGTGAGTTGTATTGCCTGTGGAAGCATAGAGATGTTTAGGAGAGATGGCAGTTGAGTTTCCGATCAGACTGTTTAACACAGTCTTGGGAAGTGAGGAGTGGAGGAGAAGTAAACTAGTACCGATTTTAAAGAATAAGTGAAAGTGACTACCCTTGTCATTGTGAAACGCAGCACAGCACAACACAACGAAATTCAACCTCTGCGTTTCACCCACATATGCAGCAGGGGGCAGCTATTGAAAGCACCCAGGAAGTAGGGACGGGGACGGTACCTTGCTCAAGGGTACCTCAGAGCAACCTATTGCTGAGGGAATCGAACCCACAATCTTCAGATCTGGGGCGACTCACTAAGCACTAGGCTACGACTGCCCCAAAAATAATAAGGGTGATGCACAGAGCTGTAGTGACTATAGAGGGATAAAGTTGATCAGCCACAGCATGAAGTTATGGGAAAAAGTAGTGAAAGCTAGGTTAAGAAAAGAGATGAGGATTATGAGGGTGTTGATGGAGAAGTACAGCTAAGTACAGACGGTCAGAAGGAGTTCCATTGTGCCTTTGTGGATTATAGAAAGCATATGACAGGGTGCCTAGAGAGGAGCTGAGGTTTTGTATGAGGAAGTCAGGAGTGGCAGAGAAGAAGGTTCTGGAGAGATGGAGATATGCTCTAGAGAGGAGAGGAATGAGTGTGAATGAAAGAATGGTGGAGTGGTTAGGATGAAGGGAGTAGAGTTGACAAAGGTAAAGGAATTTAAAAATTTAGGATCAACAGTTCAAAGTAATGGCGAGTGGAGAAAAGAAGTGAAGAAGAGAGTGCAGGCTGGTTGGAATGGGTGGAGAAGAGTGGCAGGAGTGATCCGTGATAGACAAGTACCAGCAAGAGTGAAAGGGAAGGTTTACAGGATGGTAGTGAGGCCAGCTATGGACAAGGATGGACAGGATTACTAGACAGGAAGAAATGGAAACTGTCGATCTGCTATGGCAGGAGCGGCCAAAAGAAGAAGAAGAAGTTACTTTTTGAAAATGCAGCATTCTCTATTGCATGTAAACATTGTAAACATTTCTGAATTTATTTTACACACTGTATGCAGTATCTAGCTATCATTATTTCTCAATACATTTTCTCCAACTCTTTTTTTATGGTTACAAATTGTGGTATCTTTCAGACTCTTTGGTGATTTAAATAACCGTGCCATGACTTACTTTGTTAAAAAAAAAACAACTATGTCATCCGTCAAGAACAGTTAAGATCCATGCAATCCATGTTTTGTTTTTTTTTTCTCACAAACATTAACAGATACTAATATATTTTGCATTATAATCTGATTGGGGAATTATTTCATGAGCCAAAAGGACAGGTTTTGAAATCTTCCCTGGCAGCAAAAGAGTGACGATCTAGGACATTTATGCTACTTCTATAACGTTACATCTATGCATTGCAATCTTTGCAGTGGTTCTATGGCAACGGATTTGGTTGCTAATTATATTAAACTGCTGCTGAAGTCCTGCTGGCATCTATAAGCATGATAAGAATTCTCTTGGCATATAAGTAGACGCAAGCTTGGGACTTAGTGAGAATGATTTGAGGAGCACCTCAAGAACAGAGCAGCTGTCACTTATCAGTAAACAGATGCTTCTACTTTGGCAGCTGATTCTGTGCTCTTGTCCGTATGAGGCTGGAGTCGGTGGAATAGCTCAAGCACTGCATTTTCTGCTCCAGTTAGTATTATATATGTTGATATTTTAGAATGTTGCAGAAGTTCATCTTATAGCAAAAATCTTAGTGGACGAATTCACCAGGAAGGGTTTAATTAATGTTTAGTTAAAATTTGATTTCTGCTTTTGAAATAAAATACGTTATAAGCACATTGTTACTTCTGCTTGATTCAGTATTACCTTGATGTTACTAAGCCTTCACTTCAGAATAGGAAAAACCTAATTTGTCCCATACATTTCAGCTTTATTAATGTAGCATATTATTAAAAACATTAATGCTAATTATCATTCAATTATATCATTATACTAATTATTATTGTTTCATTGTCCTGTAACTATAGCCCATTTGTCTGTGAGGAAGAACTACTGCTTACTAATTCATGGCCCAGCAAAGCCATCATTTCATTGTTGCCTCCTTTCTTCTTTGAAATGTAGCATTATTTAGCACTAAATCTGTTGGCTGGGCTGAAATAAAACAGCGCTCTATAACAGAAGATGGCCATATTTGTAAAACAACCAAAGAATAAAGTATATATTGTTTGCGTTTTCTTTTCAACCTTAAACTAAACCTAGTCTGTAACAGTGGAAGTGAACAACTGATAGCTAGCATGACACGAAATAATGCAAATGTTTGTACATTAAACAGTGAAATGAAGATTGGTTCATGAAAAACAATATTTGAGACCCCTCTACATTCTCAAAATGAAACTATTACTGGACTGGATCTATTGTCATCAAAAAAATGGCTGTTCTCTGGCATTGGTACAAAAAAAAAAACCTTCCTAACACATTTATTTAATGTGTTCAACTAAAAACTGCATAGCAGTATATATCCTTGCAATAGACTTTCATTTTTATCCTTCTATTATCCCTCTCAGCACCAAGAGGGACAATAAAAGCTATGAACTGAAATCCTGAACCAAGTGACCAAGTCAGGAGATTGTGTTTCATATCAGAAATGCATTGTTTTATCCCTCACTGTGCAAGAAATGTGCTACATCTTTTCTTTACCTCTCAGGTGGCTTGGCAACCATGGGTGGCACTGTGACACAATGGCTTTTATTCTTACTTTTTTCTAATGATCTAGCTGTGATATCTCCTCTTGTGACAGCAGACGCTTATATTTCCGGATAGTCCAGCTGGTTCTCAGCTTGAGCTGGAAATCTCAAGGGCTGCAGCTTGTATTTAATTTTGTTAATTGCTGCCATTCTTCCTCTATCTAGTAACACAATAATCTGTAGAATAATGAGGCGCAAGCCAAGTACTTATATAGGATACATATTGCGATATATTACCTGTCAGGTAAGTCAATTTAAGTTGAAGGTGCCCCAAAAACAGTGAAATATATTATCGCTGACAGAACAAAATAATATTTGTCTACTTTAGTTGTTTTCATTTATTAACACGATTTAAAAATCAGCTTCTCTTATCATTGTGTGAAAACAATCACGATCGGTGGAGCAATAGAAACAGACCAAAATTGATTGAGATAAAATCTTACATTAACTCATATTGAAAGTCCAATTTGTAGACTTTTATTTGCAGAGCTATTTAAACAGTTTTCTTCCCTTCAGCAGCTGAATGAGCTCACAGACCCCAGTGCCACAAACTCTGCCTTTAACCTCTCATCCCCACAGCGAACAGTCAAAATAACGAGCATGGGCGATGCAGAAAACTCCTCTTCTTTTACAATTCTTTGTATTTCTCTCTACTTGTTATAATTAGGTCAGATTGTGTCTTCCTGTCTGATCTCCTGTACTTTGAACTTCTGCAATCTGGGGAGGGGGGCTAAAAGCTCAACAGAGAATTTATCGGTTGGAAGTATGCGTTCTTGGACTTTAAATAGAACGCCATTCAAATAAATCTAGTATTCAGAGAAACTCAAAGAAAAAAAAAAACAGAACAAAAGGAACTGAAACACTTATTAAGGCAAGCAATGCTACACAAATATGATTAGCGCTGTGTCTATGATATCAGATAAGAAGTTTATTGACTCAGCTTTCAGTTGAAGAACACAGTCCTCTCTGTTTGCACATTAAGTGGTTTAAATTTGCCACAGCTATTAGCAGGTTACAATAAAATGGCTTTATGTTTCATGAAATACTCCAATTACTGTTACTGCTGGTGCTTTTGAAAGGCTTCCATTTTTATTTGTCTAGGGTAACATGATGTAATAGGCTTCTAATTGCTCAATGAAAAGTGAAAGTGAAGTGTAAGTGACTATTTGCCATTATTAGCACACAGCACAGCATGACACTCAGGGAACCACAAGTGCATCCTCACACCGTGCAGCAATGGGCAGTCATGTCCTGAATCCAGGAAGCAGTGATGGGATGGTACCTTGCTCAAGGGTACATCAGAGCAGCCTACTGGTCCAAGATTCAAACCCATGACCTTCCTGTGGCCTAGTCCCCACTGCTGGCTCAAAAGGAGTGATAAGTACATACACACAAAAGTGCCCAGGCACTGCATCTAATAAGTAAATTCGACTTTAAGGATCCACTGCTGAAATGCCATAGGGAACAAGAATTTACATTTTAAAGCCTGAAAGCTCAAAGGCACCAAACAAAACTGCACTGCTCATTCACAGTTTGGTGCAGACATCCAGCTGACAACAGTACGTTGCCTTTGACTGCAGACACTTACAAGATCAGCATGAGTGCTTAAAAAAAAAAAAAAAAAGAAGAAGTCTTCATCCCAGCAGCGAATTGAGGGTTACTAACCTTTGCGCAAGCCAACTCTTCCCTATCAAAGCCAGTCTTTTATCGAGGAAACAAATGTTCTCTGTTTATCTTTGGTGTTTCAAACCATAAAAGCCTGCTTTAGGCAAACCACATGTTGAATTATTCATTTTTAATATTTTATTTCAGTAGTGCTAAATTTAATCTTTCACCAATTTATTTTTTTCATCCCATTTATCTGCACCTTCTTGAGGATAGGCAGAAAAGCTTGGGTTGGGCCTATGGTGTCTGCATCAGACCATACTTACCTAAACATTTAAAGTGAAAGGGACTATTTGTCATTGTGAAACACAGCACAGCACACAGTGAACCACAACGAAATGCCTTCTCTCATACACACACTTGCAGCAGCGGGCTATGTCCAGCTATGTCCAGTGCCTGAGGAGCAGTGATGGGGATGGTACCTTGCTCAAAGGTACCTCAGAGCAAACTACTGATCCGGGATTCAAACCCACGACCTTCCGATCCTGGGGCCTAGTCCCTAACCATTAGGTCACTGCTGCGCCTTAGACAAATAAGTACAAAGACCTGTACAAAGCTGAGGATTGCTTGAGATGCCATAGTTTTTGGAGGTGGTCAAAATGAAGTGGAAAAAATATTCAAGACTACCACTGACTTCACTTTATCATTCTGTGTCATCAAACTTGTGTTTGCACCAATATGACTCACTGTGGCATAGGTTTGACCAAAAATAAACAAAAAGATCAGCTTTAGTTCACTGGTTCAATATCAAAATATTTTGCCAGTTGTCTTCCCACAGCATATGGAACAACTGAAACAACGGAAACATGGTGACATGTTATAAGCCTCTGTTGCTCTGTTGATATTTTATGCTTGTTGACTTCCTCTTATGCATGACATGCAGCAAGCTAGGCAGAGTACAACTAAGTCGGTCTAATGCTACCACCACGAGTGTAACGCTGGAGTGGTGTAGGTAGGACGTAAGCACGAAGCCAGAATTCTCACACTTGACTTTATTAACCGATCTGAACATAAACCATACAGATACAAATCTAAAGCACCACTGTTACAAAGGAGATCACCTGTGTGAATGACTGACACTCTGCTCTGACTCACTGTGGCTTATAAATCCATCCCCCAGTGAAGCACACCTGGGCTCAGTCAGAGCAGAGCGCCGTCTACCGTGACAACAAGAAATCATAACTTAAACCAAAAGGAGTGA
This sequence comes from Hepsetus odoe, assembly GCA_017165825.1. Taxonomy (NCBI): domain Eukaryota; kingdom Metazoa; phylum Chordata; class Actinopteri; order Characiformes; family Hepsetidae; genus Hepsetus; species Hepsetus odoe. The sequence continues at coordinate 10,491,192 of CM029391.1, read as the reverse complement.
TAAGTACATACACACGAAAGTGTCCAGGCACTGCATCTCATAAGTAAATTCAACTTTAAGGATCCTTTTTTCACGGCTTAAGGTTGACTATGGCAAGACTCAAATTTCCACGTCCTGCTCCAATGATGACGTTTTCTTTTTTTCAAATGTCTGTATAAAGTATCCCATTTTTTAAAAATGTATTTATTTTTTACATTTTACTTTCACTCCACTGCATTTTACTGCAACCTACGATTCTAAAGTGGAAAAATGAAAATTGTCCAGCTGGGTGTGAATAAACATTTGGAGGTAAAAGATTAATCTATCCAGCAGTGACAAAAGCACTCTCTCCATTCATAGAGTGTTTGCTGGAGTCATCTAGAGGAGAACCATTCCTTGAAGATTGCCTCTTCAGAACAAGTATACTCCCATAGTAGTAAGTAGTTAGAAGAATGCTGGAGGAATAAGCCTTGACACAGCAGTACAAGGTTGTTTTCAAGCTTTACCATGTGCAGATGCAATGTTGTCCCTTTCCCAAGGATCATTTTAATCCTTAAAACTAAAAAAAACATTAGGAATTTATCAGGAAAGCACATATATTACCATTTTTATACATTTCAATCTTGAGGGACTTTTGAGTAAAGGTGAAGGACTGCTTGATAATTTACAAAACCTCAGCATAACATAAAGGTTAATGAAGGTCTTTTGAATTAGAACAACTCATCCAACCTAAGAACTACTGAAGAGTATATGCACTATGAGGCTCCCACAGCTTTCCTGAAAATTGTGGCAACACTTCAGTGCTACTTTAATAATGTCATCATTCTATATATTAAAAGGATCAGAAAAACAACCTGAGGACTGTGCTATATTGTACAAGGACAGAACAATGGATTTTGCTCGGCTTCTCTTATAATTAAAAACGAAAGCACTGTAATGTTTATAATGCTTCTATCTTCTGTGAAACTCATACATAATGTGAAATATGCACTGTATATTGCTCCACCATGGTACAGTTTGCTTATTTAATGCAAGATACACTTGCAAAGCACAGCCTGCAGGAATGTGTTTATGGAAGCACATCTCATAAAACACTGTTGAAGCTGGGCTTCAGTGGCAGTTTATGACAGATTGAAATGTTTACTGTTTTAGGGGAGTGAATTTAGAAACTTTTGGTCTTCCTCAGACTTCACTGGGAGTCTATGATGCTTTCTAGAATGTTTTTTACCTTTGAAATCATCTTAAAATGTTTGGACTTTTTGCATGCATTTTTGTTCCATCTTTAAGCTGCGATGATTGGTGGAGTTCTCAAAGGGGGTGGATTTGAGAGCGAGTTGCCATTACAGAACAATCTAGAATTTTTTATTATTAATTATAATTCATATTAGATAATATATATATTTTTTATAAGTTCTTATGGAGTTTAAGATGAGCTTGAGATGGGTGTCAGGGAGAGTGAAAGGAGAGATTTACAGGATGATAGTGAGTCCAGCTATGCTATACAGTTTGGAGACGGTGAAGTCATCCAAACGACAGGCATTGGAGCTGTAGGAGGCAGAGTTAAAATTTGCGTTGGGAGTGATGAGGATGGACAGGATCAAAATTAGTATATTAGAGGGACAGCTCAGGTTAGACATCTTAGAGACAAGGTTAGAGAAGCAAGCTTGTGTTGTGTTATGTCCAGAGGAGAGATGAGGATTATATTGGAAGGAGGATGCTGAAGATGGAAAGAAGAGAAAAGGAAGGACAAAGAAGAGGTTTGTGGATGTGCTGAGAGAGGACATGCAGTCAGCTGGATTGAAAGATGCAGAGGACCAAAAGATATAGAAACTGATGATCCACTATGACGACCACTAAATGGGAGCAGCCAAAAAAGAAGAAGTTTAACATTTGCCTTTCTTGTCAGTGTCAACTACTAGATGGCACCTTCTGCTGGGGCAGAGTTAGGACTCAGCGAGAGAAATGTTTACATACAGACTAAATGATGCTTCTACACAATCTCTGCAGACAGATAGCTGCTAGATGATGCACTGGTTGGTGTTATTCTGATAGATATATACCTCCTGCCAATGCTAGAACCTTGTTTTGCCTGAGTGCAAGATACCGCATCTTCCAAATTGTTTCTCAGTGCACAAACCATTAAGTTTGAAGGAAAAACCTAATGTTGGCCCAAAAGTCTGATTGTCTGATATTACATTGCATTGCTCTTTCTATAGACATTGAGGACTACACTCCCGTAGGGAGGTAGGAAGAATTTTAACCTCCAAAAAATGACATGCATGTCCCTGCTGGAAGAACATTTGTACTGAGCACCAGTCGTCAGATGTTAAGGATTCAATTGCTGCGTAGGTGATACTAATGTGAAGTGTGAGTGTAGGCACAGGTGATTAAGCCTTAAGTATAAATTCTTCTTCAAGTGGGCTTCTTATCATCCAAGTACACAGCACAACTTGTCTACCTTTTAAAGTCAGCTTATAATGATAATAATATATAATAATATAATAATAATAATAATACGTTTTTTTTCTTCCTAACCACTAGGCCACCGCTGCCCCATACCACAATCAACAGTTATTATAGAAAAATACTTTATTCCAAAATATAGACCTTTAAACCAATAAGTAAAAAACTAATATAATTGTATACTTTTTTTGGTTGAAAATGTTTTTTTTAAATAATTATATTCTGGTAGGAGTTACTGTTTTGGGGTCACGTGTCATTTTAAAAATGCAATGAAAACATTTAAATGTCATGACAACATGACAAATGTGAAATAGTTATGGAATATTATGGGGCAGCGGTGGCCTAGTGGTTAGGGAGTTGGCCACAGATTGTGGGTTCAAACCCCTACCAATACGTCGCCCTGAGGTACCCTTGAGCAAGGTACTGTCACTGCTCCCCAGGCGCTTTAAATAGCTGCCCCCTGCTGCACAGTGTTTGAGTGCATGGGTTAAATGCAGAGGTCCAATTTCATTGCGGTTCCCTGTGTGCTGGGACCTTGCAATGACAGGGTTGAAAACTTTTACAGATCCCCCTTCCCACCTGCAGATGGATAAAACAATTTCTCACACACCGTCCTCAATCGGTCAGACCTGGGCATCACCTCTCTTCCTCACTCACACAAAGCACCGGCTGTCCCCAGGGCTGTGTGCTGAGTCCTCTACTGTACGCCCTGTACACTTTCAACTGCACTTCAACCCACCCAACAAATGCCATCATCAAATATGCAGATGATACCACTGTGGTTTGGCTTATCTCAGATGGAGATGAGACAGCATACAGGGCTGAGGTAGAGAAACTGTCCCTCTGGTGCTGAGAATAATCTGTCAATGAATGTCCTCAAAACTAAAGAACTGATCATGGACTTCAGGAAGCACAAGCATGACCTCATCCCTCTGCTCATAGATGGAGAACGCGTGGAAATTGTCACTTCCCTCTAGTTCCTGGGCACCTACATCTCAGCTGACCTATCCTGGACTCACTACACCAAAGCTCTGGTGAAGAAGGCTCAACAGCGATTATATTTCCTGCATGTCCTCAGGAAAAACAAGCTGGACAGGAAGGTGCTGCTGGGCTTCTATCACTCTTCTGTGGAGAGTGTACTCACATACTGTTTGAGAGCATGGTATACAGGTTCCACAGTTGAGAACAGGAAGGCTGTGCAGGAGGTCGTAAATGCCGCTCAAAAAATTATCGGCTGCCCCTTACCCTCCATATTTGAAATATCCACATCTCATTGCCCATCATCTGTTTGAACTGATGCCTTCAGGAAGGCGTTATAGACCCATTAAGTCACACATGACTAGATTTAAAAATAGTTTTTTTCTATGGGCTATTCGAACCCTACACACTCAGTAACTCAATAGCCCTGACAGGGAACCAACCCCCCCCAATTTCGTTGCACATTTGTACAATAACAATAAACCCTATTCTATTCTATTCTATTCTATTCTAAAAAAAAAAAAAAGTTTTGAAAATTGATTTGTCTACTTGACCATTGTAGTTTAATGATTGTAGTTTAATAATTGTACTTTGAAGATAAATGTGATGGGTAGTTGTGTTACACCAGACATAAGTGCGGAGTTGGGTATCTGGAACTGAGTTTTATTAAACATGAACGTAAACATACACTCACAAGCACTGAACTCTTGTGTCTCCCATTGTGGAATCCAGAATGACCGAGGCTCTTCTCTGACTCATTGGGGTCTTTATAACTTTGAGTCAGTGAGGCACATCTGACGTCCTGATGAAGCACCAGGCGTGTTCAGTCAGGGCAGAGTGCAGCAAACCGTGACAATAAATTGGAGGAATAATTTGTTAAATACTCAGGTGTATGTAAATTATACTGCAATACTAGCATGTCAAATCTCAAGATGAATCATAGCTGAGGCATCGGCCATAATATAGTATCTTCTAAATGCAGCAATTCTGACCTGTATTTTGAACATGATTGCTGGTGTATCAGCACTTTGACAGCTGTAAGCCAGAAGCTCACCTCTATCATCAGCAGTGAAGTAAATCAAAGTGAAACATTTTCAAATCATGAACCTCAGTCATTATTCATGAGCTCTCACAGAGAAAAAACCACCTCAGATGACCTGCCCATGCTGCTTGCCATCAAGAGTAAAATGTATCAGGTTATGCCTCCACATTGCAGTTATACAAGGACAGCCACGCAAAAGCACTGTTTAGAAATTCCTGACAAAAACACTTCACATAAGCCTGCGGTCTGTCCATCAAAACTACCTCATGGGAGAAGCTCCTGCCCAAGGCAAAGACGAAGCTGCTGTGTGGATAAAAAAATACACAAACACTTGCAGAGTGCAAAAGCAGCCAACTTTAACAGAAAGGAAATAAGTAATGAAGAACCAAGTTCACTACAGATTCTGTGCTTCTCTGCATCAACAGGGGCAGCCACAACGGGGCAGCGGTGGCCCAGTGGTTAGGGCGTTGGCCGGAGGATCGGGGGTTTGAACCCCTTCCTGATAGGTTGCCCTGAGGTACCCTTGAGCAAGGTACCGTCCCCGTCACTGCTCCCTGGGCACTTTCAGTAGCTGCCCACTGCTGCACGGTGTTTGAGTGTGCATGGGTTAAATGCAGAGGTCCAATTTCGTTGTGGTTCATTGTCTGCTGTGCTTTGACCTCGCAATGACAAGGGTTGTCACTTTCACTTTTTCACAATAATACTTAATTGTAATAAACAACATATTCATTGTATATTGGTTTATATGTATATATTCCAGGTGTAAATTGGTTTAGATGTATTTATTACTGGTTTATTGATTTTGATGTATATACTAATGGTTTTGATGTACATAGCACAGGTATACATTGGTTTTGATGTATATATTACAGGTATGTGTTGTTTTAGATGTATATAGTACTGGTAAATGTTGGTTTTACAATCACATTCACAGCATTTAGCAGACGCTCTTCTCCAGGGTGACTTACAACAGTGCTTTGTCTCCACTTTTGAACTTCATGTTAGTAACCAGCTACAATCAACAACTGCTGATTCACTATTACAACCAAGTAACACATTTATTAACCCTGTGACTAGAACAAAAGAAAGTGCCATTAGTTATTTTTTTTGTTTTTTTCTTTTTTTGAATATATTCAAGTTCAAGTTCAAGTTCAAGTAGGGTTTATTGTCATTTCAGCCATATACACAGTACACAGTGAAATGAAATAACGTTCCTCCAGGAACGTTATTTCTCATTTAATATATTAAATGAGAAAAAGAACAGAGGTAAAGGAGCAGGACTGTTTGGGAAGATTATACCCCAAGAATTTTCCCCAAGAAATTCACCAAGAAATACCACCGCTTGAAGACAGCAAGGGATTCATCAGTTCTGGGTTTCAGGGGAAGTTTGTTCCACCACTGAGGATCCAGGACTGAGAAGAGTCTCGATGCATGTCTTCCTCTTCTCTTCAACAGTGGAGGTTCAAGGCAAGCAGTGCTTGATGGCCTGAGAGGACGAGAAGAGACACGTAGTTTGATAAGCGCAGTCAAGTAAGAGGGAGCAAGACTGTTTTTAGCCTTTTAAGCAAGAGTTAAAGATTTAAACCTGATACGAGCAGCCACAGGGAGCCAGTGCAGGTCCTGCTGCAGAGGCGTGGTAGAAGAGAAATTAGGAAGGTTGAAGACGAATCTTGCAGCAGCGTTCTGAATCAACTGTAGTGGTCTTGTTGTCTTCAGTGGAAGACCTGCCAGAGAGAACACATATAGTAGATGTATATAGGACTGGTGTATATTATTTTTTATGTATATAGTATTGCTTTATATTATTTTCTATGTATATAGTACTGGTGTATATTATTTTTGTTGTATATAGTACTGGTGTATATTCATTTTGATGTATATAGTACTGGTTTATATTAATTGTGTTGTATATAGTACTGGTGTATATTATTTTTGATGTATATAGTACTGGTGTATATTAATTGTGTTGTATATAGTACTGGTGTATATTATTTTTGTTGTATATAGTACTGGTGTATATTATTTTTGTTGTATATAGTACTGGTGTATATTATTTTCATTGTATATAGTATTGGTGAATATTCATTTTGTTGTATATAGTACTGGTGTATATTAATTGTGTTGTATATAGCACTGGTGTATATTGGATTTGATGTATATAGTACAGGTTTGGATATATACTACAGGTGTATATTGGTTTTGATTGGTTTTGGTGGTTTGGTGGTTGGTTAGCTGATGGACAAACGGAGAATTGTGAAAACTTTAAGCCAATAACATTTTCATGGAGGAAAATGTTCTTCGAGGAACATTACAGCTGAACTGAGTGAATGCCACCCAGCAAGAAGCTGCAGGAGGTACAAACACACTTATATAAATCCCTCGAAGCAACCAACACAGGAAAAAACACAGGAAACAACAGAAGCTAAAAGGAAACTCTGCTTGAATAGCATAAAGACTAACTAGTCTTTCAAAGTATCTGAAAGAGCAGCTACATAGAGATCATGTAAAGCATTAAACTCTAGGCTTAAAACTAGTCTGTGGCTATGCAGCTGCTGAATACAATTTACTGATGTTTGAATTTGATGGCCTGAGTTCGATATATAGAAAATACGTCTCTCTCTCTCTCTCTCTCTCTCTCTTTATAGTGGCAGGGTTTTTTTTTTTTTTTATAATATGCCATATCTGCCACATCATATCAATATATGTCACAGCGGCTGAGGTACATGACAGTTTGATGGGCTATGCAGGTAAAAGCCATTTACTTCACTGCATCTTAGGGGTTGCAGACATTTGATGTATACGGCTTTGTTCAGTGAGGCACAGAGAGGGCTGCTTGTGTATGGAAAATCACTGTAATTACAGATGAGTCAGACAGGGGTGTAATTAGCCTTTCTCTTTTTCCTTCTCCCTCTCTGGTTGTGTCCTGTCCTTTCATACTTCCAGAATTTTAAGATTCAGATTCAAAGGTGTCGACATTTAATCCAGCAAGGTGGTAAGAGTGTCTGCTTGTTTACTAGTGCGATTAGCTGTACATTTTAACTGCTTCAGCAGCCGATATTGATCTTTCCTGATAGTGTTTGTCACAGGGGACTGTAACAAATGAACCCACGAAACTTTGAGCACAAATGTAATTCCTATTGGTGTTAAATTGCCAAAGGTTTCTTTTGTGCTGACATAACATGAGAAGAATTTAAACTCTTACATGAGCCAATATGTTCAAAAAGATATGGAACCGCTTTCCTTCCAAATGATTTGCACACCTTTGTGTTATGCCCTTGTTTAAAATGTCCAAAATGATTGGCTTTGAGCAAAACGTTGCGCCTCAGCAATGTCAAACTTTGTGTTTACATCGTGCAAAAATGCACATTTAGAGAAACTGTTCAGAGTATCATGATCCAAATTCTGCAACAAAGTGACATGTACGCGAGTCCTGTGACCTTTTACTAAAGTCAACACTTTGATTAACTCCATTGTAGTGAATTATAGCACTCCGAGCCTACATTTCTTCTTACATTTTTTCACAACTTATCCCTTGAGGTCGATCTATGCTGTATAGGTCATTTTAAGCACCAAATGAAGTCTCCATTGTTATTTACATTGATATGACCACCTTCCAACTTTGCTTTATCCTTATGAAATGAGCTGTTCTTCTTTAATGCTTTAATGTGAATGACCTCTAACATGCTGCCTTGCATTGTGGCTATGGATATGTTTTGATTCCTTATCAAACTGCATGAACTCATTGACCTCAAAAAAGAGGCAATTTTGTTTTCCTATTATATGAACTCTTTAAAAATACCAGATCCAAAATACATGATAAAGTACTGGATAAATAAATAATGAAAAAAACAAAAAAAAACATTCATGGTTTTGACTCATAGGTCATTCCTGGTAGTTACTGATTTAAAGGGTAACAACAAAATGCTTGTTCCATAACACTCCATTCTGAGAAACACTCTATAACGGGAGGGAGACTTCAGGTCATCTGGGAGGGGCAGAGACTGGGTACCAATACAGAAAAGATCAAGCTTGTCTCGGTTACCTAACGCTTGTTCAAAACAACACGCTTTATGCAGACCGATCGCTGTGTGGTTCTGCAAGGCAGTAGTCATCATTACAAAAAAGTGACAGAAAACAAAAGTGTGATCATTTGTACAATATCACTATTGTAATTTATCTTTATAATTTATAATATCATTGGCCCCAGGTTAATCTTATCCAGTGTCCTTTAGAAATCCATCAGTCTGCAATATGATATTATATCAAAGAGACTAAAGTGCAACCGGACCATACTTTTGATAACTGCTTTAAATTCATGCCCTTCCCAGACTTATTTACACTTTCTTTTTTATGGATGGATCAGTGTGAACACGTGGATATTGGACTGAAAAATAAGAACTAAAAAGCATGCATAAATGGGAGAAACTACATTTTTAAAAATTATTATTATTATTATTGAAAGAATGACTATCGACAATCAAGGATCATGCAGACAATCTCCAATTTAAAAAAAATACTAATCTGAGATTCACTGGACAAACTGGGTTGACAACATAGTGCATTTTCAGTGCTTTTCTGGAGTCTTCGACTCAAAGATTCAGAGCAGATTTAATGTTTCTGGGTGAACTGCACAATATCAGCCGGGTTTTGATGGTATTCCTGATTAGTGTTGATTGCTAATGGTAACCTCATATGTGATGTGAACTCAGCAGTCACTGAACCTGGACAAGTGAAAACCATTCGCTTTAAGCTTGAAGGCTTTTATTAATAAGTAATTATATGGAGTTATGGAACGATTATGTGGAACAAAACAGAAGCTGAATGAAAACATTGAGGAATAAGGATGAGGTGATGTGCACTGCTGAGAAGTCAGAATCAGGGTCAAACCCTGCAGATACCTTTGAGACATTTGTTGAGATAGAAGTGAGAGATTTCCAGAGCTAGAGCTCCAAAGTACGGAAGACAGTTATTAAAAGAAAATTAAGTGTAAGGTCATCACTTGGACTTTTTCCTTTAAAGAAGAAATTACAGAAGCTGATTTTAAACCATGCTGAGGTTAGTCTTTCTTGTGACTAGGTTATTCACATTCTTGATGTATTCTGCTTTCTTGAAATGACGTAAACTTTAGCTTATCTTACAGTGGCAGTGCGGCGTGTGCAGTTTTCTGGCAGAATACATCTGAATCAGATTGCATCAGAAATTTGACAGCATTCATTTATAGCACCTCAAACTATGGTCATCAATAACGTCTAAGATTTCTAAGAATATCAGACTGACCTCACCAGAGGAGTGAAAATAAAGGAAAGAGAGACTTGAAAATAATAAATGGAGAGAGTGGACAAAAATAAAGGATGAATGAAAGGGGCATGTTTTCACAGTATTACATTTAGATTATAATCGTTACTGATGCAGCTAAATATTCGAATTTTGACTTCTGTGTCTTTCATCAGTTCAGTTTAAAAGTGGCCCCTCACGGTGCTCCAGGTTTAAAAACACATTCATTAAAGTTTTATCAAACTGTGACAACACCAAAGATGGGAACGTGCATCTTGTATTCAATTTCATAAAATATAAATAATCATTATATTATGTGAAATTCCTGTTGTGATTACCAAACTTTTTTTTTTCTGCTTTTTTCTTTAATCACTCATTAAAAATCTAAATATAGACACAATGCATCTATACCATGCACACACTAATGGCACTGGAAAGAGCATGATGAATATTCCATTAACACTGTTACCAATTCACAGGCGGCACTAAAAGCATTCCTTTCTTTGGGAAGTCGCACATTTCTTCATTTTCATTCACAGGATGCACAGTGCAAGTTTTAAAACGATCAGATTTTGATCTCAGTTTTATCTCAGTGAATTCCTCAACTTTCCTTGATACAGTCGCCATCTCCAGTGGGCTCCTTCTCAAACATACTTGGGCGGAGTTTATTTTGAGATTGTTTTAAGACAGGAGTTGATCTTATTTTAGGATTGAAATCCCATCACCATTTGCTCCAAGGTGTTGCCGTAATCATTAGCCCTTTTACCAACATCTTACAAACATTTTTTTCAATCTTATTTAGTTTCTCAGAAATTGAAAGAAAGAAGCTCTTTTTTCCAAAACTGCCACAACATGCAGCACATTGTGCTGACAGTCTTCAGAGATGAATGGATTTTAATTTTCTGGTGACCAGTAAGCCATGACTTCAACTGGTTGTCACCTCAGCTCTCAGCGTTTGCGAGTACTGATCATCATTTGCGCGTTAAGGATAGTTCTGGCTCTTTGAACACTGAGTAAGCTAATATTGGATTAGGTTTTCTGTTGGAAAGCCACAATTTACTGCACACATATAATCCAGAAAGAGACTTTAATCATTATCTAGACCATAAAGCTGGAAATATATCTACTCTTTTGTTTTTACTCTCTCACTTATTTGTATTGATTCTCTTTCAAAAAGAAGTATGAGTCTCGATCCTCTGTTTTTATGAAGTGAAAGGGGCTATTTATCATCGTGAGCACACAGCACAGCATTCAGAGGAGCACAACAGAATGCATCCTCAGTATTTACCTGATACACACACTGTGCAGCAGTGGGCAGCCATATCCAGCACTGGGGGAGCAGCAAGGGGGACAGAACCTTGCTCAAAGGTACCTCGTGGCAACCTTATTATCACAAAAAAAGGTCAAAATGGATCTACAGCTTAATTTCAAACTGCAAAAAATAGCACATTTTCCAGCCTTAACACTGTCAATAAACTCCAAACGTCTGACAACACATTAAAAGTCTCGTCTTTTGAGTCTTTGATTCAATTGGAGTTCATGTTCAGGCATCTTTCAGGTGGATCTCAGGCACTCATCATCAGTCAAATGAAAGTGACTATTTTTGTCATCGTGAAACACGGCACAGCACACAGTGAACCACAATGAAATTCGACCTCTGCATTTCTATTTAAAGCACTCAGGGAGCAGTGACGAGAACGGTACCTTGCTCAATTGTACCTCAGGGCAACCTATTGGTCTAGAATTTAAACCCATGACCTTCCAATGGGGCCTATTCCCTTACCACTAGGCCATCACTGCCCCTAGCTAGATTAATGATGCTGTAAGTGCTGTAAATATTATACAGAGTGCCGATTTTTCCATAACAATAGACACATATATATACATACACAGTACTGTGCAAACGTTTTAGGCAGGTGTGAAAAAATGCTGTAAACAAAGAATGCTCTCAGAAATGGAAGCATTTATTTTCGTTAATCAATAAAATGCAGTGAATGAACAAAAGAGAAATCTAAATCAAATCAATATTTGGTGTGACCACCCTTTGCCTTCAAAACAGCATCAGTTCTTCTAGGTACACTTGCACACAGTTTTTGAAGGAACTCTGCTGTGTTTCAGCCTCCGTGTGACATTGATGATCATCAGCACCTGTTTGGTAAAACTGGTTGATCAGACACCGACTATAATCCTACAAAATCCCTGACTTTGTGCGAGTGTACCTAGAAGAACTGATGCTGGTTTGAAGGCAAAAGGTGGTAACACCAAATATTGATCTGATTTAGATTTTTCTTTTTTTTTGCTGACTTTGCATTTTATTGATTGATGAAAATAAATGCTTCCATTTCTGAAAGCATTCTTTGTTTACAGCATTTTTTCACACCTGCCTAAAACCTTTATGCGTACTGTATATATATATATGTTATAAGTATATATATAAGCGTACCTAGTGGTTAGGGCGTTAAGTCGGAGATCGGGTTCGAACTCTTCCCGGCCAGGTTGCCCTGAGGTAACTCTGCATCAAGGTACCGTCCCCATCACTGCTCCCTGGGCACTTTAAATAGTTGCCCCTGCTGCACAATGTGTATGTGAAGCAGAGGTTGCATTTCAATATGTCTCACTGTGAAAAAATAGTCACTTTCACTTGTACATAGGTTTGCAGCTTCAGAATATGGTTTAAATAGCTTTATAGACATATTTACAGAAACAATTTAGGTGACTTCTAATTTTTTTTTGTTTGTCAGTTTTTTATCAACTTTATCCTTGTTGCTCCAGTGCTCAATTAATGAAGGAAAATTGAAACACTAAACGTTACCCCACCATTTCTGGGGTAAGTAAAAAACCCTGATTTTCTTATAAATCATTCTTCTGACACAGCTGAAGATCCCTTGGCACTGGTTCTTATAGTGTTTGTACAAGAGCTGCATTGAGAAAGGAGCAGCCTGGAACAAATTGTTACTGATTTACACGAACGTCTCTTTTACCAATGCAACTAATGCAAGGCCTAGTTTTCACTGACTCATTTGTCATTGTTATGCAAAAATCTCCCTGTTAATAATTTACCTGTGATTTGGATGTTCTGTGTCTCTGCCAATGTCACAGGCTTTCACATGCGACTGCTAGACCCTTCTGTACCTGTGCCTCAGGCTGAGTAATGACTCATCTGTACTTGGATTATGGGTACTTTTTTGGAATACAGAGTTCACTCTGTGTATTTTGACATCACCCTCTCTGTCTTTCGCTCTCTCTTTTTCTCACTAGACAGCACAGACAGTGCTGCTGGTCGTGGCTGCGTTCCTCTTGTGCTGGATGCCCCACCACATCATCGCAATGTGGGTGGAGTTTGGCGACTTCCCCTTGAATGACGCCTCCTTCGCCTTCCGCATCGTGTCGCACTGCCTGGCTTATGGCAACTCCTGTGTCAACCCCATCCTCTATGCCTTCCTGTCGGAGAACTTCCGCAAGGCATGCCGACAGGTCTTCACCTGCCACCTCTTCTATCCTCCCCCACCCGTGAAGAAAATAGTACGGATCAGGATGGAGAACTTCTCTACAACGCACTCCACCACTAACGTGTGAAAGAGCATCTGACCCTGACAAGCTCCACTTAGCTGAACCTGAGCCACATTTTGAAAGTGAAAGTGACTATTTATCATTGTGAATATATAATACAGCACACAGTGAACCGCAATGAAATTTCTGAATTTAACACATACACACCTTGCAGCAGGGGGCAGCCATACATCCGGTGCACAGGGAGCGGTGTTGGGGGATGGTGCCTTGTTCAAAGGTTCCTTAGGATAACCTGCTGGTCTGGGACTCAAACCCATGATTTTCCGATTATGGTGTCTGGTCCCAAACCACTAACCACTGGGCCACCACTGCCCCTTATCGAGTTAAATTCATGCCTAGTTAAAACATATATTCCCTTTTCTGATCTGAGACAGCACCCGTTTCATTTGCGAAGGGCTGCAAGCTTTTCATCTATCAGTTGTTATTCATTCATCATTAACACTGTTACTTATTCACAGCTGATCCTGGAGGCCTGAAAGCAATCATGGCCTCAAGAAGTCTAAAATTGCTTCATTAACATTTTGCACATGCACTGGCCAAGAGCAGCCAGGAGAGGCTGAAGCCATTAAAGATGATGTGGGTAAGAAGGGCCTTAGGGAAGAGAACCAAAACTTATAATACAGTTATTATTGGATGTAGTGTTGCTATTGACAGTAAAATGTATCAGACCTACAGATATAAGAAAACCCAGCACTCTTAGAGCTGTCAAGGCCCTTCATTCAAATGTATAGTATTTTTTTTTGCTTGTTTTTTATCTCAAGCTTGAAATATCTTAGTAATCGTGTTGTAATTAATTTGTGTATACTGAGACTATGAATAAATCAAGCTTAGAACTATTTCTATGGATAAAGATGTCAACTAGGTCTTGCAAAGCGTATGTTCAGTGTTCAGTGTTTCTTTTTCCTTTGTTTGACCAGTGCTACACTTGTCCTTGTTGTTTTGTGCCCTATGAAGCCAACTGTTTTATTTACTATGTCATGCATAGCTTGTAATGCCATTTTTGCCATCATAATAATAAAAGAGTGCACGTGATTTGCACGCAATCCCTTTATGAATGTATCTGGAGCTTAATAAACAGCCCATTATGAACAACAATCAGTGAAGTCATGTTTATGACTGGCTGCACTGTGCCTAACACTGAAATAAATGCTTCTAGAAAACCTTTGCAACAATGTTCTTATTTCCAAGCCTGCACTTGTGTGATGTACACAAGGTCAATGAACAGCTCTGAGACATCAGTCAGACAGCAAAGACTACAGTGTTAATACAAAGCAGGTGCCTTCATAAAAACACTCAAGAGCTAGAGCATGCCACCCATCCCTGGGTTTTTCTCGCTTTGATGTGTAAAGGACACAAAGCAGGGGAGACGGCAGAGAGACCGGCGGCTCATTTTCTTCCTGTCTGAATCATTTCACGCACAAGCACAATGCATGAGACGGTCCCACTCAGGCATTCAGTCTTTCTTAAAATGTCTCTCAGAGAATATGCTTTTACGCCTTTTAAAGCATTATATACAATATGTGAAAGCAATATGAAAAGCATAATGCTTCTTCTTGAGATAATTCCTTAAAGAAATATGCACACACTTTCTATTGTGTCCTCCAGTACTATATAATTCCCTCATTGGGACAATACACCAGTGAATCCAGGCATACATTTCACAAAAAAAGTAATGGAGCTCATGCAAGCCACAATAAAAGGCTGTCCCAAAGGAGCATTTTGTTTTTGAACAGAATGGATTTTGAACCAGGGTTATCCGGCCAACTTTGAAATCCTGCTTTGTGAGATATAAAGGCCAAGAAAGCAGTTAAGTTCAGCTTGAAGACTGGCCTTTTTTAAAGCCTGTGCACTTTTGGGATGAAGCCTGTCACCACCATGCCGAGTTCAATATTGTTTATACTGCTTCAGATCAGTGTTTACAAAAAGCTCTCTCCTCCAGGCGACAATGTCAGGAACTGGCAGGGTAAATTTAGGCCTATCTCATGGCAACACTCTTGTTGTGCTGTGATAATAAACAGAGGGTGGTAGAGCCTGCACTCGCTCCTCCCTGTCTCGCGCATGCATGCCGACATGCATGCCCACACACAGCCATCACTTAGACTGAAGTGCTGTTTGCACAGAGTAGCATCACAATTAATTAATTGTCTGCCTCCAGTAATTCCCCAGGTTCCAAAAACCTGTTAAGTAATCTTGTTAAATTAACAACATGCCCTTGGAAAGGATAGTCTGAGCTTTGTAGAAATCTTAAGAACACGCTGATGCAGTGAAGGCTAGCAACAGTTTCCCTTACAGATCTTGTTTAGGTTTTCGTATCTAGTCTAATAAAGATTACAGGTAAACATGTTACAACAGGTTGAACATTACTCGGAATATGATAATGAATGTAAATGTTTATAGACATAAAGTCCTTATAAGCAATAAAAGCTCAAGGCAATTACCTCCCTTTTCAATAGAGGAACTGAATACCCAAGGTCAACACAAAGTCCTCAGTTCTGTTAAGCTTTTTCTTTGATATATGGTAATTTCACAATTGCACTGCAGGCTTTCAAACTAGATTTGAAAAAAATATGCCATTTTTAATCCTAAACTCCTTTAAAATATCAGAACAATAAGATTTTATTCACAGCAATGCCACAGACCTGAGTTTGGTTTCCCAAATCATTTTAAATGTTCATTTTTGCGTCACCATTTAGGAAAATGTATTCTTAATGATGAAGCCCTGAGATCTAATTCTTGCAACACTATGATTTACTGCACATCTGAAACACTGTGAACATACTCAAACTGCTTTTTTAAAAGTCCCTGTAAAATGGAACTAAATATTTTATTTTTTTACTCCAATATGTAAACATTGTTTCATGCCATCCTCTCCTCAGCACGGTGCATACAGTACTGTGCAAAAAAGTTTTAGGCAAGTGTGAAAAAATGCTGTAAACAAAGAACGCTTTCAGAAATATAAATAATGATTGTTTATTTTTAGCAATTTACAAAATGCAAAGTGAGCGAACAAAAGAAAAATCTAAATCAGATCAATATTTGGTGTTACCACCTTTTGCCTTCAAACCAGCATCAATTCTTCTAGGTACACTTGCACAAAGTCAGGGATTCTGTAGGATTATAGTCGGTGTCTGATCAATCAGTTTTACCAAACAGGTGCTGATGATCATCAATGTCACACGAAGGCTGAAACACAGTCATGTTTGGAACAACCTCCCAGCCGAGTTCCTTCAAAAACTGGGTGCAAGTGTACCTAGAAGAACTGATGCTGTTTTACACAGTACTGTATGTGTAGACTATGCTGCAAAATAGATTTTTTTTTAATGAAAACCTATACATTTACATATATTGAATTGGTTAAGCTTAAACTCACATTGGTGTTACTAGAAGCATTGCAGTGCAGCTCATCATCTTTCTATGGAAACCAATACAAGGCAACTAATCAGAATTGTCATTTACTAATCAGTTTTAAAGGCACTGTAGCACCAAGAGCCTGTTTAATTGTAACGCATTAAAAAGACAATAAAAACAGTCAAAAATGTAAGTATATCAGATATGGAAAAATATGGACATCTGCTCTAATGTAATTATTTTCCAATTTCACATTTCAGAGTTCACTGTTCAATCAAATTTTTATTTTACACAATAGTGAGCTCTGGTTATTAACAAGCCATTTATGGCGGTGTGTGTGTGTGTGTGAGTGATGCTCTCCTGTTACTCTGGTTTGGCACTTGGTTTATGAATCTCTGTGCCCATTCCTGGTAAACACATTCTCCGCCTGGCTGCTGTCTCAATGCTTTGCACCAGCTCTACATCCCATGGATGGGTAACAAAACTCAGGACACATCCCCCATCTGAGCCTCCTGCCCTGCCAACACGGCCTGCACGGTGAATGTAGTCCGCATGAGACTCAGGGAAGTCATAGTTTACCACCAGACCAACTCTTTGGGTGTCAAGTCCTCGGGATGCGATGTCCGTACACAGTAGAACATTAACGTGCCCTTTCTGGAATTTCTGGAAGATTCCTTCTCTCATGGCTGCTGGCATTTCTCCCTGAAGCCGCATGTGACTTACACCCATCTCTTCCAGCATGTAGCCTAGCCAGTTGACAGTGGCAGCTGCTTTGCAAAATACTAACACACCTTTCTGTTCAGACTCTGCTTCTTTGAGGGCTTGGTGAAGCTCCAGAATCTTCTCCGAGCCTCTAACTTTCAGAAAGGTCTGCATGATGTGAGGCATCAGGTAATGCAGCATCCGGCTCTTGACCGTCACCAAGCTACCCAGGTCAGTCACTTTACTGAGGAGTTCTCCCACTCCTCCAGGGAAGGTAGCCCCCACAACGACAAGCTGGGCCTTAGGGGTCGGACCAACTGTTTCGGATGGGTTGGCTGCTACCTGTGTTTTGGACAGGATTTTCTCCAACATGCCCACAAAGCTGGGGTCAAACATGGTGTCAGCTTCATCCACTACCATGAAACGAAGCTCACTCATATCCACCAAGTGCCTCCACACCGCCTTCAACAGGGCACCAGGGGTCGCCACGAGGATGTGTGGTTGACCGTTGCAGAACGCCGATTTAATGCTCCCAACTCCTTTCCCTCCTCCCACCACTTTCACCACCAAGCCAAAGGGCTTGCCAACTGTCCTCGCAACTGCAGTGACCTGCTCCGCCAGCTCTCGGGACGGCGCAAGAACCACTGCCTGTATCCTTAGGTCCAGTGCTTCATCTGGTTGACGGTCCTTGAGCAGCTTGTGGATAATGGGCAAGAGATATGCCAGTGTCTTCCCACTACCTGTCTCTGCAGCACACAAAACATTGTGCCCCTGCAGCAGTTTAGGAATAGTCTGGATCTGCACAGTGGTGGGATGAGTTAAGTTGAGAATCTGCAAAGTCTCCACCAGCTCAGGGCACAGATGTAAGCTGCCAAATGTCCTTTTATGATCATCCTTTCTACTCTCCTCGACAACAAACGGAGGAGAGCTCTGTATGTTGTTTATGATAAAGTAGTCCCCAAATGATTTATTATTTTTCCAGCCCTTGGAAGTGAGAACAGGTTCTTCAAATTTGCCCAAAGTGTAGCTGACAGACTGGTTGTGCAGGGGGTTCTTACTCTTAATCAGCAGTCTGCCAGCTTTGACTGTGGGCACTCTGGTTAGTCTCTTCCCTTTCACCTGTTTGACACTTTCTATCCGCTCCTGCATGTGTCTCGGAATGCGGATCACAACGGGCTCTGCAGCTGCTGTAGACAACTCACGAACCCCGCCGCCATAAAAGTGATTTTGAACACATACCGAAAGTCCTAAACATCTTGAAGACCAGCAGTTTCGACTCAACAGCTGCTCGGAAAATAGACGAAAGAAAACAGACTTGACGGAATGCATTTCTAACCGTAAAGTCGACCTAAGCTAACGGCTAACCATTAACTTATTATCTTCTCTTCATATTTTGTACGCCAAACACGACGCATAAAAGCAAACACTCGACAAAATCAAAACGGCCCTTCTTCTAACAGTTTATAAAGAAAAATTAAACCACATGTGACTATAAAAAGCACTCTCACACCTAGCACTACCGCTTCCCACCGGTACAACAGCGGAAACGCGCTATAATAAAAGCCCAAAAGAAAGAAGGAAAGCTAAAGTAAAAGTCCTCTCCGACCATTAGTTAGCATGGTGTTTATCTTACAATGCTTTTCTGTACAATGTTTTTTTTTTCTTCCTTAAATCAGCATTAACGGTCATTTATGAGAAACAGAAGCAATGCAATACTCCTGTATGGAAAAGTATACATCTGTATAGTCAAATTAAATTTTATTTTATTAAATAAATATTAGACACAAATTTAACACGCAACACGTAACATATGTTACTCTCCAACATAATAATAATAATAATAATAATAATAATAATAATAATAATAATAATTAAAGAAAATGTACTTTAAGTTTGTTCATTCTACATATGATTAAAAACTTATTTTCATTGGAAAAATCAACACGTATTTTGATTGAGGGTGTTTCAGTACAATTGTCCACTTTTAGTCTTTAGACTGGAGAGATGAAATGTTATTCTTTCAAAAACACATTTTCTCAGGATACCACATCAGCCTCCCGTAGATGTTCAGCTGGTTACTGGTTTCGTGACTGTGAAGGCCACGGCACATGATTTACATCCTTTTTGTTTTATTTTTTATAAGCACACCGTTCAGCCAAATGAATAATAATAAAAAATTGAGTAGTACAAAATGTGATTTAGTGCCAGCTAGTCAAGCTTCCCAAATGCTATACAGCTGAATTTTTCCAGAAATTCTTAATGCCAGTGCTCACCTGTGCTGATGCAGTAAACTATGCCACAGGGATTAGTCTGAGCTCCTGAGGAAACGAGCGTTTCACAGGGACTATTTTCTCCAGACAGTTTGCACTTCTGGTGTTTTTTTGAAAATGATACCCTACTCCACAGTAAAGTATCCTGAGTTCATACTTTTATCATTTCTTTTAACACCAGTGTAGTTGCTCTTGATCCATTTACATCATATGCCCACGGGCAGAGAAGTCAGTTGAGATCATCTGCAAGACTCAGATGTGACTGGCCATTCTGAAAAGCCTGTCTCAAAACAATAAATTCTAGATTAGGAGTAAAAGAAAATCTAGCAATATGTAGTATACCCATATAACAATACACACTTTCAGAATTGATTTTCTTTATTCTAGGGCCAATATTGTCTGATATTGAGTAGTAGTGTGGAGTGGTGGTAGTCAAAGGGGTAGCGTAAACATTTGTGAATCAAGAGGTTGTAAATTATAGCCTGGCTCAATCTCCACCACAACTGTTATATGAGCTCTTGATCAAGGCACCTATTCCCAGGTAGTTTCGAGAAGACTGTCAATGTAATTGGACAATGTATGTTGTCTGGATTAAAGCCTCTGATAAAGATTCAGGAGTGACTGAAGGGTGTGATAGTGCTTCAAAAGAAATTTCTAAACATGTCTCTTAACTGCTCAAACCACATCCAGGTGTCACAGAGCTGTGGATGTGGTTTAGGACATAGAACCTTGGTGAAATTCAGAACCGAGTGGTTCTCACATTTACTTTGACTTTAATTCCAACCAGACATACCATGAAATATGGTGGGTTCAAAGGAAAGGACATTAAGAATCACTGCATTCCTTCCTTACCTTCCTATGTTTTTCTGAGTTGGGACATGCAGTGCATATGGAAAGTGTTCCAGTCCAGTTTTTCCCCATGATGAAACAAAATGATGATGGCAAAGTCCATGCTGCTTAATCGAACTAGAATTTGCCACAGATATTGGCCTGAATTACAAGATTTTGGCATTCTGAGCTTGCACTGCTTTTCAGTCAGCTGCTATTACGATGTGTCACTCATGCTGCCTAAAGCCCATCTGAACAATAGTGTTCAGCTAAATGTTATTGCCCTTTATAGCCTCATCCACAATTTGCAGCATAATTAAAATGTCTCCTGGGCCAGAATAAAATGTTTAATCAGATGAAGGCAGCTTGTGCCCTTCACAGAAGGTAGTTAGCAGAACAACATATTTATGAGCCCTCTATGTCTCTTGTACAATGTCATATCTTAATTTTATTCATTTCATCCTTTAGCCTTATATCTTTTAAAAGATGACTTGTTAGATTTTAAACTTCGGCTTACAGGTTATTTCTTCAGGGCTGGCTGAGACATAGTCTGCTATATTGTGTAAATACTCAAAACAAGGCCTTCTTTTATAATGTGAAATGTCGTCTTGCAAGGTCTTTTTTGGAGCTGAAGTTAGTTTGTGTCTTTTTTTTGTGTCTTTTTCTGTGAAAGCTTGTCACTGTGATCACAGCATGACGCACAGTGAACGACAATGAAATGCAGCCTCTGCATTTAACCCATACACACACAGATGCATCAGGGCCAGCTATTGAAAGCACCCAGGGAGCAGTGATGGGGACGGTACCTTGCTCGAGGATACCGCAGGGCAGCCTACTGGTAAGGGATTCAAGCCCATGATTTTCCAATTTGCCACCACTGCCCCACTGATTTAAGCAGTGATTTAAACCCTTCAGAAATGTTATTGCAGTAGGCAGTTATTAGGTATGGAAAGTATAACTGATGGTTGATGGTTTGTTTGCTGATAAATAGAGAACAATAATTTTTATGACAAGAAGTTAAGAACCATGGGTATGTTTTTAAATATTTTGCCTTGTGTTTTCATAGTTACTCTTATATGTGTTAATAAATGCAAATCCAAGATAATGTCCAGTTGCTAGTTCTAGCACATATAAAGTCAAATCGAAAGGTTAATGTAAGGGTGTCTTTATTTTATCTGGCCAATTTCTTAAACATAAATAATACAGCAGACCTCCCATTTGGTCTTGTTATTTGTTCTTTTCTGTTAGACTAGTATATTTGAAAGCTTTAAAGCATCAAATGGAACATCTCTTGTCAACTTACCTTTACTCTTTCGGGAGATTTTTAGATTCCTGGTGAGATTTTAGCAAGATAGAATTGAAATATGCAGGTGTTGCAGAAAATGAGGCTGAAAATGCAAAAAGCAGTTGAAATTACATATGTGACCAGTGGAGGAAAAAAGAAGGAAAATGCTGTGCTCTTCATTCTTTTTTCCTAATTAAGAGGTAACCTTCCACATGAAGAAAGCCTCCCTTGGGCAGAGCATGAAGCGTATGTATCCCCTTTCCAGGAACTGTGCTCAAGTGCCTCTCTGACTAATTAAGAGGCCACCAACATCACTGAAGGAGAGCAGGAGAATGAAGAGATAATTCCTATAGGACTTCAGAGAGACTCCTGTCTCTTGATTTACAAAACTCATAAAACTACCCAATGTCACAGCTTTGCTAGCAAAAAATTCATAAATGGTAAATCCAGAGTCTGGAGTGGGAGGGAAATTTACCGATTTCTGAAACTGAAAATACAAGAAGAGAGATGTGATGGGTGTGTAACGATGGCGGGGTGTAGGGAGGACGCCAATGCAGAGCCAGTGGTTCCGAAACGTAACTTTATTAACATAAAGGAACAATATAAACCAAAAGTGCCACCATTAACTGTGAGGCGTAGCCTCGATAATGAACCGCGCTCTGTCCTGACACACCGGGGCTTAAATAGCAGCCCCTATGAAGCACACCTGTATCTAACAAGCCCAGGTGTGCTCAGTCAGGGCAGAGCGCCATCTGTCGTGCCCGATCGGAACCACGGGCACGACAGACCGT
Organism: Hepsetus odoe; assembly: GCA_017165825.1. NCBI lineage: Eukaryota > Metazoa > Chordata > Actinopteri > Characiformes > Hepsetidae > Hepsetus > Hepsetus odoe. The sequence goes on along the minus strand of CM029391.1, from coordinate 10,468,662 downwards.
GACAGTAGCCCCCCCCAAAAAACGCCACTCCTGAGGCGTCAAAACAGATCCGAACCTCAGAGGGGAGGCTAAACAAAAACCCAGTTAAACTGGAACAGTCCCCTTTACGGGGCGCCTGGCCAGGCCCACAAACACCCAAATTACAACAACAGGGGACCTCTGGCCAGTAGTGTTCGGAGGTCCTGGCGGTGGTGAGGGGTATCCCAGAGTCTCAGTCCATATCTTCGTAACCGAGTCCCTTTGGTGTTTGGGTTTGGCCGCACAGTCCTTCGGTCTCTCTCTGCTATCCCGGGTTTCCTTCGTCACCTGTCTCGCTGACCCTGCAGCGGGACCTCTGAAGGACTCCTCTGATTGGCTCGAGAGCTCTGTCTGGTTTTCACCTGAAAAACAGTCGAATACAGGGGAATCTCTGTGTTTCGGAGGGGAAGAGTTAGTTACCTCGTGCGTGCTTCGCCTCCAGTCGCTGTCCTTCTTGCTTGTCCAGGCTTTACCCTTGGCAACCTGGATTACTCCTCTTTTCTGAATAGGCGGGGTTTCGATTAATCCCGACGCCTCTGGTGTCCGTGGGTCCTCCACAGGCACATCAGATGGGGCGGCTGGATTGTCGTCAGCGGTAGCACCCACAAAGCCTCTGAAGCACTCCTTCTCTGGATCACCTCTGGACAGGTCTTGCAGCTCAGTGGGTTTACCAGCCTCTCTCCTGACTTTTCTCAGTTCTGCCCGCAGAGCGACGTTTTGGTCTTGCACCTGTCTCAACTCTGCCCTGGTCTGGTTCAGTTGTTCTTCCATAGTGGCTATTTTAGCTTCCAGCTTCTCCTGAATGGTTGGAGTCTCAACTTTCCTCGTTGTCTGGCAGACAGTTAGGTTCCTCTGTTCATCCGTTCTCTCCAGCCTCTCTCTTTGGACAGCCGTCACAGCGTGCAGCTTTATTCTAGAGACATCTCTCCCTTCTCTAATTTTCGCGCTCTTTCCTTGAAGCTCACCTTTGTCTTGAGCCCGAGCCTTTCTTTCTGTTTCCATGGCTTCAATCTCCCCTTGGCCACTGGACAAGAGTCCTTTGGTCCTCTCCAGCTGAGGAAGCAGATAGGTGATCCTTTCCTTGCGTTTCAACCCTTCATTCGTGACCGAGGCATTCACCTGTAGCATCGAGGCTTCTTTCGCCATCAGCTGCTGGTAGAGCTCTGTCAACAACTCCCTCTGTTCCGTGAGCTGAACATTCATGTAGCTGATTTGTTCATCTCTGAGGTGAGATTGGATTGTCTTTGCAGCTCTGATCCGTTTGGCCAGATCCCTTGCCTGCTTTCCTCTGAATGACTTTTGCAAGCAAATTGCAGCATGTCTGAACAGCTGATACCTCTGCTTTTGTTGGTGCCCAAGCTTCCACCTTCTGAACCTCCTCTGAAGAACACTTGCTGCCCAGCACTGTTTCTTGAAAACCAGTCTTTGCTGGTGCATTCTTACTACCGCCTGGATCATGGTGGCAGCTTTGTGCATTGTAGCAACATCCTTTCGAACAGAAAAACTCCTAAAAGCTGCCTGGATGCATATCACTGACCTTCTCAACACCTGGAATCTTTCATGTTCCAGTTTACCTGTAGTGTAAGACCTATAATGTCTTTGAATGATGACAGCTGACACCCTTATGGCCTGGTACTTTGCTACCTCCCTGTGTCCTCTGAACGCTGCCTGTATTAGGGAAGCTGCCTGATGTTGTCGGACAATCTCCCTTCTGACCCTCTGACCCCTAACGCAGGCTTGCAGGAACATTGCAGCAGAGCGTAATTCCAAGAATTCCTCCCTCTGCTTTCTGGCATCAAGTGTGGAGCGATACCTAAGCTGGATGGCAACAGCAGCATATTTTATACATAGATATCGCGTCCGAGCACAGTGAGCCCTGTAAACGCATTGTATCACTGTGGCGGCCTGGTGTTTCTGTCTCAGAGTCTGTCTGGCCTTTCTCCCTCGGAATGCGGCTTGCAGGACAACAGCAGCCCCCCTTTTCTCCTTCAAAGACCTCATCTCTTGCTTCATCATCTTCTTAGCTCGGTAATGTTGCTGCACAATCCTGGCTGCCCACAGTAGCTTCAGGTAGTGTTTTCTGCCTAAGTACTTTCTCACCTGTGCCTGAATGGTTACTGCAGCCTCATGTTCAATCCACATCTGTACCCAAACTTTCATTTCTAAATACCCACTAACCTGGAGCTGCTGCTTCTCTGCTTTCGGCCCAGCAGATGGGTTAGTAGTGGATTCGGGGGTCGACTTTTTGATGCCGCTTTTCTTGTTGCGATGGGCTTTCTTGGTCGACCTCCCTGGTTGCACGATGCAGGAAGTGGTCTCCCCCATCCTCCTACTCTCAGTGTCAGGGACGACTTTCTTTGCCTTTGCCACGCTTTTCTGGTTGCAGGCGGCCTTCTTCGCCGTTCTGTCGTGAGGAGGGGTCAGCTATCAGCTTCGCGCAGCGCTCTCTCCGCTGGCGGACTGTGGTTGCTGTCGCGGTGCGCGAAGGGCGGCGCGGCTGACAGTGTGTCTCCGCATTGCGCGGAGGGCGGCGCGGCTGACGCGGTGCTTCCGCATTGCGCGGAGGGCGGCGCGGCTGGCGCTGTGCTTCCGCATTGCGCGGAGGGCGGCGCGGCTGGCGCTGTGCTTCCGCATTGCGCGGAGGCAGCCTTCAAAGAAGCCCCGTCTTCCATGTCGCCTGTAAAAAACACCACGTGGTTCAGCGTGTGGAGGTAGCGCTGTGCCCTTGTAGCCATGGAGATCAGCATCCGGAGGAACAGCGCGAACCGATCCATGCGCAGCTCGGGATCCGGGGTGGGACCGAGTGGGAGCAGCGACGTCACATTCCTCAGACGGCGCTTGAGCTCCTTGGCCGTGGCCGTCGGTGTCCGTCGCACCCATTCCTCACCCTCCAGACGCTCGCGGAGGTCCAGAACCGTTTCCTCCGTCTCCCAGGCCCTTATCAGCCGCAGCGTCTGCTCGACCACGTTCGCTGCCGTCCATAACGCCTGCTCCTGCTCGCGCTCTTGGCTCGCGACGTCCAGGTACTGGCGGTTCATTCTGTAACGATGGCGGGGTGTAGGGAGGACGCCAATGCAGAGCCAATGGTTCCGAAACGTAACTTTATTAACATAAAGGAACAATATAAACCAAAAGTGCCACCATTAACTGTGAGGCGTAGCCTCGATAATGAACCGCGCTCTGTCCTGACACACCGGGGCTTAAATAGCAGCCCCTATGAAGCACACCTGTATCTAACAAGCCCAGGTGTGCTCAGTCAGGGCAGAGCGCCATCTGTCGTGCCCGATCGGAACCACGGGCACGACAGACCGTGACAGGGTGTGGAATAAAGAACGTAAACCCCCAAGTTACCAAGAAAATAAGGAAGATATAATGCACATCTGGTATGTGGCCTAGTAAGCCAGTCAACAAGCCTGCTTATCTACTGAAGTGTTTCTTTTTGGAAATAAATTCAAATTCAATTAAAAACCAATTATTGGATTAAATTGACAGAAACCATTAATGAAAAAACAGAAACTATACTATCCACTGCACTCTTGGTTAAATACAGTCTCGGCAAAGTTAACATTCAGAGTAGAGGTTTAAACTCTACAGAGCACTGCAGAATTAAATGGAGAATGGTGCAGACTGTGCAGACCTTTGCTATTAAGCTAAGCTTAGGGCGAAAGTAGTTAACAGCACATTATGCATTATACATTTGGTATAAATTTAGACGCATGTCCTTAGAGGGATTGTGCAGGGACTTGTTTGTATCTTGTGTTGCATGCAGGACTGCCATTGGTTAAGATGGTTGGCTTTTGTGTGTTCTTATTTATTGGTTTTAGTGCGGAGGCACAATTTTGTTCCACCTACACCATCAGAATGTCAAGTAGGGGCTCTGACCAGATGATTGAACCATGTTATGGTAGTTTTAAAAGATGAGAGGGGAGCTTGTACCAGCCTTCACTGGACGTATTGTGGGATTGGATAATCCTAGCTAAAATGTGGAACTTGTCATGATCAAATGGAAAAAAAAAAACTTGTTTCAAGACAAAAACACTTTTATTTTCAGTAGCGTAGCACTCCCCCAGCCATTAGGTGTTCGAGCATGTGCACACATTTTGTATGCGCATATTGATAGAGCCAAATGGTCTTTATTCATGCTGCCCACTTGGTCATCACTATGATCACTTCTTACAGATGTGACAGATGGAACAGCACTGAAATGAGTGGCTCTTAATAGTACAGAGACTACACTTCATCAATATTCACCCGCTTGTTATGCCTATTGGTTTGGAGTGGTTGTTAATTAATTGTTGCAGACTTAACTGGTTTTACTGGAGTGCTAGTTTAGCCCATATTCTCTTCTCTTCTCTTCTCTTCTCTTCTCTTCTCTTCTCTTCTCTTCTCTTCTCTTCTCTTCTCTGTTCATGTATAAGGGTAACACCGGCTCAGGCTGCCATTACTGAATGTTAATGAAAATACAAAAATATCATTTTAATGAAAGAGAATGAGCCTCTAGACATAGTTTATATAAAAAGCACGGATTTCAGAGAGCTCTACAAAATGAATGGTAATGCATGCGGATAAAAGCTCTCTCGCCTTCTTTTTTCATCTTTTCTTTCAGTTCTGATAAAAGCATGCCTGGAAAGGAATTGACCTTGCAGAGGCTGCAAAAGGTAATACTGATTCAGCTCACTTGTGTTAAAAAATAAATAGATATGTATAATAATTCATTTAAAATGTAAATAATTGCACACTAAAAGATTTGGTTGTTGTTGCTGAATCTGTTGTTTGAATCTATTCTCATTAAAATTAAAAGCTTGAGGCTATAGACTTTAATTAGGTTTAATTTTTTTTTTTGTTGCCTTACAAGAATCAAAAACAAAACCCTGTATTACTGTTACTGATGAAACGAACAAACTACCTTAGATAAAATTCTTACATAAAGTACTCTGCAAGACCTTGAACACACACACGCACACACACACACACACACACACACACACACACACACACACGCACACATGCACGCATCTCTTGTATTTTTTAATGTTAGACAGTTTCAAGAAATTCTTTGAAAGTTTGCCTAATAATGGCACTTTGCAGGGTTTGCATGATAAGAGAGCCATTCAGCCATCCACTTAAATAGACAGAATGCACTGCTATTGTTCCGTTTAAAATCCAGCATGCTGGAAAAATAATAATCAAAATATTATTATTTTGATAATCCCAGCATAAAAATATTTTGAGTGTATATTGTTCTTTTCGCACATTATGTTTGCAAGTATGAGCCACACAAGAACCTCAAAGCAGTTTATTTAGCAGAAATCATGCATGCAGCCCCCTACTATCCAGGCGTGACAAGACAGCATATGGGTCTCTTTTGAAAATGAAGTAAGCAAATCTTAGGAGCTAATCGCAACATGATACTTGCCTTGAAATCATTTCTCCCATGCTCTTGCACTATGAGGGCTCTCATTAGTTAATGTTCCTCTTTCCAGGTGACCCTGTTTCAGGGTTGAACACAACAGACCCCATATTGACTGCCAACCCCCCTCTAACTTTATGTGTTCTGGAGGATCAGAGCATTTTCAATTTAAGTGCCCAATGCCTACTAAATTACGGCACAAAGCCTTTGCCTCCATGGCAATGAGAGAGACTGGGCTGATCAAATGCAAGCCACCCCCTCAAACTCACTGACATTTAGTCTCCTGCTTGTGCAAAATGGCTTTATCCTGCCCAATCCCTAACCAGCCAAATAAGCTTTTGTGTTGGCTAGAAACTGCATGGGTGTGACTAAGCCTTTATTCCCAAAATCCCAGAACTCTCAGGCTTTTTGATAATATCACATTTAGACATATGTGTTTGTGTACCTTTGTGAGCAGTAGTAGAAAAGATAGGAACTTGGAGTTACCCTTGAGGCAGGGACCAGAGACATCTATGGTCTAGTAAAAAAAAAAATTGTGCTACTCTACAAATTCATTACAAGCTTCCTGCCAACATGCTGGCACAGAGTTGCCTTAGAAAACCTATGTTTGAATGTACAGACTATTCCAAGTGATGTTATCTGATATTTCATAGTAATATTCATGAACATAAATTTAGTGTTGCACATTGAACAAACTCAATAAGCAATAATAATAAACCCTGTCCCTCTAATATACTAATTTCTATTCCAGTCCTTTCATCACTTCCAGCAAGAATCTCAGCATCTTTATCTCTGCCACCACCAGCCTGTCTTTTTGTCAGCACCACCGTCTCCAACTCGTATAGCATAGCTGGTCTTAATAGCCATCCTGTAACCTCCCTTTTCACTATTGCTGGTACCTGTCTGTCACAGATTACTCCTCTCCACCCATTCCACCCTGCCTGCACTCTCTTCTTCACTTCTGTTCTGCATTCAACATTACTCTGAACTGTTGATCCCAAGTACGTAAGTTGTTCTACCTTTGTCACTTCTACTCCCTGCATCCTAACCACTCCACTGTTCTTCCTTTCATTCACACTCATATATTCTGTCTTTGTGCTTCTCACTTTTATTCCTCTTCTCTCTAGTGCATATCTCCATCTCTCCAGTGTCTCCTCAAGCTATTCTCGCTACAGATCACATTATCATCAGCAAACATCATAGTCGACAGTCTAACCTTGTCCATCAACCTGTCCATTACCATTGCAAACAAGAATGGGCTCAATGCTGATTTTTGATGGAATTCAACCTGTACATTACGTGTCATGCATTAGTCACTTCTACTGCAGACCTTACCACTGTCACATAGCTCTGATACATATCCTGTACCACTCTGACATACGTCTCTGCCACTCCTGACTTCCACAACTCCTCTCTAGACACCCTGTCATATGTATTCTCTAAGTCCACAAAGGCATAATGCAACTCCTTCTGATGTTCCCTATACTACCCCTCCATCACCACCCTCAGAGCGCACGTTGCATCAGTAGAGCTCTTTCTCTGCATGAAACCATACTGCTGCTCATTAATCATCACCTCTTTTCTTAACCTAGCTTCCACTACTCTTTCCCATAACTTCATAATGTGGTGGATCAACTTTATCCCTCTATAGTTACTACACCTCTGTGTATCACCTTTATTCTTGAAAACCAGTACCAGTGCACTTCTCCTCCACTCCTCAGGCATCCTCTCACTTTCCAAGATTGTGTTCAACAATCTGGTCAGAAAATGTCATCTGGACGAACAGCCTTTCCATTCTTCATCCTAATTTCATTTTGCTAATTTGCTGCACTTCCTGGTTCAATATCCTAGTATCATCCAATATACTCTCACTCTGTTTCTCTTCATTCATCAGCTCATCAAATTATTCTTTCCATCTGCTCAACGTTCCCTGCTCACTTGTAAGTACATTTCCATTTCTATCCTTTATCTCTCTGACCTCCTGCACATCTTTCCCAGCCCTGTCTCTCTGTCTAGCCAATTGATATAGATCCTCATTCACCATGCACCTTATTTGTATATATTGTTAATGCATATGCCCCACAAGTTGGCTGTGAGATGAAGAATAAAGAAGAATTCTGGAGTGAGTTAAATGAAGTGATAGAGAGTGTACCCAGGGGAGAGAGTGTTGTGATTTTTGTAGACTTTAATGGAAATGCTGGTGAAGGGAACAGAGGGGTTGAGGAAGTGATGGATAGACATTGTGTCATGAAAGGATAGATGGATGTGGATTTTAAAAAGACAAGAAGGACATCAAGAAGAGTTGTAAAATGAGGGCAGAGAATAGGATTAAATGGAAGAAGCTGAGTGAAGAAGAGTAAGGTGGAATTCAGGCAGGAGAACGGACACTGGGAGGTGTTGAAGAATTACCAAATTGCTGGTATGCAAAACTACTGCAAAAATGGTAAAGGAGGCAGCTAGAATGAAATGAAAACCTGGTAAGTTCAGGAGGAAGAGGCTGGAAAAGAAGAATTGGGATAATAATAATAATAATAATAATAATAATAATAATAAATTATAATTGCCCCTTTCTCAATCCCAAGGTCACTTTATGGAGGAGTGATGGGGAGTGTGGATGAAAAGTGAAGAGAGAGCAGGCAGGTTGGAATGGATGTGTGGCAGGAGTGATCTGTGACAGATGGGCACCAGCTTGTGTATCTCAAAGAAAAAAGCCAGTGTAGCTAAATAGAGAACTTTGATATTCTCTTATTTATTTAAATGTTTTATTATTTATTTATTTATTTTAGTGTAGCTTTCTTAAAACCTAGTAGCATTCTGTTGAGAAAAATGCATTAATAATTCTATTTTTATTGTAAGTATGCAGTGTACAGGTACAGAACCAATGAAATGCCATTAGCATCTAACAAGAAGTGCAAAGAATAGTAAACATGCAGTATAAATGACCGAATGCAACATAAGTGGAGCTGTATGTCAAAATGTGTGCAGAATTATAAACAATGCTATTACTATTACTTATTTAATTTAGCTTATGTCTGTTGGCCTCCCTCCATGGTGAAGCCCAGAGCACTGCTGATCAGCAATTTGCTGTTGTAGTTGATTAAAGAAGAAACGAGGACTGTCCTGATGGTTTGTTTTAAAGAATGGTTTAATTGGCATCATACATTCGTCTTCCATAAATAATCTATCCTCTAATGCAGGCAGTACTTATTTTTGCTATTATATATTTGTTAGATTTAGATTTGGTAGATTATAATCTATTTTTGTTACAACCATTACAAAGGTTTTTAATGCAAAAATCCCATGTCACCTCACAAAAATTAGTAAAAATAAATAAATAAATAAATTAAAAACACCCCAGGGTGTTCCTGTGCTAGGCAATGGCAAGAGAGTTAAAGATCAGGGTAAGAAGGAGTGCCTCAGCTTCTTTGAAGGTGTGGACATCTTGAAAGAGTGTTTCTGCTTAAAATGTGCCATTAACTGTGACTAAAAGCTCATCTTCTCCCGGCAGCAATTAGCCTTGAAGCTGTTATGGCCAAGAGGCCTTACTGAGAAGAGCTGAAGGTTGAGGGATGGCAGAAATAGACCTTTTATTCCACCCACGAAAGCATGCTAAAAACATCATTCTCATGTAAGAGCTGAGTGATTTGCTTTGCTCAAGAGCACGACACAGCTTGCAGACAAAGCAGCCCCATGATATACAACAAAATAAACACATTTCATCACTGTCAGAACAGAAGCTTCCAACTCTTTTTTTGTCATTTTTAATAGAAAAATAATAATGAAAATATCAAAGGATCCAATATTGAATTAATAAAAAAGTTTTTACAATAACTTCCTTTTTTGCTTATCCTATGGAGTTACCAGTTTAAGGTTACAAGGTCTGGTTCCAACAGTGATCATTTCAATAATAAAAATTAAATATAGACTCCACTGTAAAGTGTTACATTTCTTCCAAAAACTAAATATGCCATTCACACTGCCCTCCACCTATTTCCTGTTTCTAAAACTTTCTTGCTGACTTCAATGGCAAGGTTGACTGAATCAGATGATCAGCAATATTAAAAAAGGTTTCTGGGCCATATGCAAGTGAAGGAGCTCTAATTAGGCAGTATCTCAATAAATGTATGTTGGTGATGTTTTCTTCCACCGCCCAAGATTTCTTAACAGTGACAATGAAGTGAATGTCAGCATAAAAACTTTTAACCGCCACACAAGATGTACATTTATACTGAACTGACAGCTGGTATTAACACTTCCCATAGATGCAGATCAGAAAGTACAGTTTTTAAATAAGTGTGAAAAAGACAGTTTAGCATATTTTTTTTCAAATGATAACATCTTTTACTAGCAGTAGCATTATGGTAATAAAGAAAATTCAAATATGTTTGTGTCATTTTTATCTAAAGACCCTTTATGGCAACAATCCTGAAGACTCAAACTAACTTGACCCCTCACCTCAGTCTTTGGACTATAGGAGGAGACTGGAGCAGCCAGAGGAAACCCACACAGCCACAGGGAGAACATGCAAACTCCACACACACTCCCTATCTGGGAATCAAACCCAGAATCTTCCCAGGAACTTCTTGCTGCGAGGCGACAGGGCTACCCACTACACCCCTGTGCCACCCCGTATTAAACTGTGAACCAGAAAACGGGAGAACAGAGCAAAAGTTGGCCTTGTGTTCCTGCAAGTCAGTCCCTACAAGTCACCATATCGAAACATTCTTCTCAAACGCACCCATTTGTGCTTTGGTGCAACAATGATTGGTTCTATTTGAGCCTTTATGAAAACTCCTTCATTCATCTTCTTATGGCAACTGGCTGTTGCCCTACTCTGGGCTCTGCTGCGCACCCACTTGTTCAAATGAAAAACACAATTTGTCTTCCTTTCGGAGTGATACAAAACTGAATACAAACAGAAACACACAAACACGTACCCACAGGTCACCTTCAGTCTCTTCTCACTGCGCTCTAATGAGGTGCACTTTGCTTTGGCCTCTGCACTGAGAGAGACCTGAGCTTGTTATCAGAGTAGTGGAACCCAGGCTGTGCTCAAGCTGTGTAGTTTTTTTTCATCTTTTGGCTGTTTGTCATCAGGTTTATAATACTTTTCTTCTCCGTAACACCCTAATTTCAAATGTCTGTTTTAAGGTTGTTCTCAGAGTGTGCAGATTTGATATCATTTTATGTGATGCCATTATATTATACATAAAATGAAATATTGTTAAAATTATTGTAATGTCACACCCTAGCCTAGAATGCACTCCTATTACTGCTAATGTCAGTCAGTCAGTCATTTTCTGGCGCTTGTCCCAAGCGGGGTCACGGGGGAGTGCTGGAGTCCATCCCGGCTCACACAGGGCGAAGGACAGGGGACACTCCCTGGACAGGAGCGTGACAGGGGCGGCACCTTGCTCAAGGGTACCTCAGGGCAACCTATTGGGAAGTGGCTCGAACCCCCGATCATGCGGCCAATGCCCTAACCACCAGGCCATCGCTGCCCTACGGCTAATGTATTATTATTATTCATTTTGGTTATGCAATATTTCAATTATACAAACATTTAATATATGTTGTAATCTCTGTGCTTCCATTGAAAGTTGCATTGAGGAAACGACTACGTTAGGGGTTCCCATCCTCTTTCTAGTGAACTCCATGCTCTGCACAGATTTGTTTTTTCACTGCCGTCCCAAATTAAACCACCTTTTACAAATGCCTGCGCCACTTCACTTGGAAGTGCTGTTACACAAGTGACAAAAGTAAAAATGGATTTAATTGGCTATACAAAGTTTGAAATCAAAAACCTTTTTGAAGGACTGAATATAATGAAAATAATATAAATATCTTGAAAACGTCTTGATCATGGAATAATGGAAGAAGGTGGCCTGGTCTGCGGAATCAAATTTTCCATGTGGAAGGCTTGGTTAGAACCTTGGGAAGGGATGGCACCAAGATGCATTATGGGAAGGAGGAAAGCCATCCAAGGCAGTGTGATGGTCTGGACAATGTTCTAAAGTATTGTTTTTTCAAACGCTGTGTATAAAAGTGCAAACAGCTTGCCTGCTAAACATTCTCAGTCAAATCAACCATTGCCTGCTTTGAAAGTGGACTTTTATGTGTGAGAACCTGCTAATCACATTTAGTTTGATCCACAGTTCGTTGTTTCCCTCAGGTCTCAAAAAGCTCAGTAGACACTTGAAAAGTTGCAATGACAAGCTCCGTGTGCCTTTAAACACTCTAACTTTTAAGCACCAAGTGATAATGAGAGATTTAGCCTTGAGGCAGATCAGCAAGAATTAAGTGACTCGGGAATAATTATAATTAGGTAAACATAATAAAGTTACAAGATATAATCACAAAACATTTTTGCTTTGCGGCCCCGCCAGCATAAGACGACCAACTAGCGCCCTACCATCTGTATATGTTGCTAAGGGACCAGTTAAACTGACATAGATCAGTGGATAAATGTACTCTACTCAGAAATGGGAAACATTTTCACTTTCTTCCAAGCAGCCAATTTATTCAGTTGATGGTGAAGGAGGCAGATGCTTCTTCGCTATAGTGAATGCATCTATAATGAAGATACTGCTCCCAGCCTAAATGTGTAACCATATTCAAATGTGTATGTACAGTATTGAGTTATGGAGACATTTTTGATCTAAAGTGAAAGTGAAAACCCTTGTCATTGCGAGGTCATGGCACAGCACACATGAACCACAATGAAATTGGACCTCTGCATTTTACCCATGCACACTCAAATCCATGCAGCAGTGGGCAGCTATTGAAAGCGCCCGGGGAGCAGTGACAGGGACGGCACCTTGCTCAAGGGTACCTCAGGGCAACCTATCGGGAAGGGGTTTGAACCCCTGATCCTCCGAGCATGCGTCTAACGCCCTAACCACTAGGCCACCACTATACCACAGCTATAGGTTTTACCTTTATAAGTGAGACAGATCAGTTACATATCTGTACATTGCATATTCAGTACTGGAACAGGGCTAAAGAACCAACCTGGATCTAAGAAGTCCTAGACAAAGACCATGATCTTGCTTAGATAATGTTGGCCATCATTCAGTCTGTAGCTGGTTTTCCCTGAAAATGACTTGAATGAAGTTTATAGCTGGAGGTCTAAAGATTATATTGTAGAGACTTTTGGATGTTTGATTTTGTGTCAGATTTTCACAACTAAATAGAACAAGATCAGTCTGATAGCTCTTATCTGAAGGGTGACAGTAATTACACTTTCTCCAGCCTGTCGTCCATATGTTCCCATCTTCAAAAAGGCCTGCATTTCTGATTAGAGCACAGGAGATAACAATAGATTGGGGAAATTGAAAATGAATGAGTAGCCAATAGAAAACATGTCTGAGATTTTTAGTGTGCTGATTTTTACAATAGTGTTCAAAGTCAGGAAAAATTCAGTGCAGATCTCACAGCAGCGAATAAGATATTAGGTGGCCAATAGGATACTTGTTTTTATAGTTATTGTTTAATAACCAGCACATGCCTTTATGTGTTTTTTTCTGCTGTTACTTTTGCTGCAAAACAAATCTAGTACAGCTCTAGAAAGCTAAAGCATGGCCTACAGTATAAGGTTTAGGAATGCTATAGTGATATAGTGCGTTAACTACTCTTTTTTCCTCGCCTTACAGCTTCATATTCTTTACAACATACAATCTTATATTGCGCAGCTTTCTGAAAGAAACTAATTTTTAACCTAAAATGCTGTGCTATTCTGCAAACTACGTTTGTCTTCTTTTTTGCTGGAAAAGCTTCTCCTTTTGGCAAAAGGTGCTTGGCCTCTGCAGCAGCTGCTGCTCACCGAATGTGAAGTCAATTATATTCATCATTTTCATAATTATTGTCATAGTTCTCTAAGCCTCTTTTTATAGGTTGAAGAATGAAGCTGATTTGTTTTAGGGGATTCCCAAAGAAAGCACTGATGCACGTGTCGTGTAATGCTCTTCGTTCTCTGAATATCAAACTCATCAACACATAGCAATGAATATGCTGATCCAAATGCGTTTCCGTTTTCACGGAAGAGATAACTACCATGTTAAGTAGGTTTTGGCTTATGCTGTGTCATAAATTAGTCCTTTTCTGTCAGAATTAATTCACGTAATCACATATTTAGCATCCAGAACTTTTATTGTGTCTGACACATGCATTGGTAGGAAAAGTAAGTCTGTTAAACCTTGTCACGGTTGAGGTTCGTTTTGGGCACGGTAGAGTGTGCTCTGTTCTGACTGAGCACACCTGAGCTCATGAAGGCACAGGTGTGCTTCATTGGGGCTGCTATTTAAGCCCCGATGAGTCAGAACAGAGCGCGGCTCATTCACTAGGTGAAGCCTACACTTAATGGTGGTTTTGATAACTTGGTTTAGTCAGACTGCAGTTCCTTGGCTCTTGGTTTTGATTAGAACTGCAGTCCTTGGATCTTGTTTTTGTTGATCTGAGTAATAAAGTTATGTTCCTGACACCTGGCTCTGCATTGATGTCCTTCCCGCACCCCGTCACCATTACAAACCTTTCCTGTCTGAACAGAGCATTATGTTTAATTTTTTAACTATTGCAATGTAATGAAGGAATAGAGAGCAAACCTTATTGTGTAATTATGATAAAGCAAATACACATCAATTCATTAAGAATCAGTTCTTTAAATAATGTTAAATATATAGTTATGATATATGAGTCCACTCTTTGTTATGTGAGTCCACTTCAGTTAATCTTAATATCAATCTTACATTTTAAACCTGTTTCTGTGTGAAAAATATAACTGGAGGAAATGTTAACAATTGTGTAAGCTAATAAACCTCAATCTCAGACTGGATGTATCATCTATAATTCAATAATTATTGTAAATTTGGCTGAGCATTTATGTATTTATAAATTTAATTTTACAACCATCATTTATTATGATGATTATTATGATGATTATGATTAGTCATAATCCCATGGAAGCAATATTAAAAAGAAAGAAAGAGAAAAAAAATCACTGATATAAACTCAAGGGCCCTTTGTTTGTGCAAATGCAAATGTGTGTTTGTATCATATTGTACAGTACTGTGCAAAAGTTTTAGGCAGGTGTGACAAAAATGCTGTAAACAAAGAATGTTTTCAGAAATATAAATAATGATTGTTTATTTTTATCAATTTACAAAATGCAAAGTGAGCGAACAAAAGAAAAATCTAAATCAAATCAATATTTGGTGTTACTACCTTTTGCCTTCAAACCAGCATCAGTTCTTCTAGGTACACTTGCACAAAGTCAGGGATTCTGTAGGATTATAGTCGGTGTCTGATCAACCAGTTTTACCAAACAGGTCCTGATGATCATCAATGTCACACGGAGGAGAAACACAGTCATGTTTGAAACAACCTACCAGCCGAGTTCCTTCAAAAACTGTGTGCAAGTGTACCTAGACGAATTGATGCTGTTTTGAAGGCAAAGGGTGGTCACACCAAATATTGATTTGATTTAGATTCTCTTTTGTTCATTCACTGCATTTTGTTGATTGATGAAAACAAATGATTAACACTTCCATTTCTGAAAGCCTTCACAGATACACATACACTAAACCTACAATGTGGGGCTTTAATTAAAATTACTGCAGTGACAAGTTAAACTGGAAATACAGATATGTGAGTCATGCTAGCTAACCCTGGAAGTATATTATTTACAACAGATAATCTAGGTATAAATACTAATGAAACATATTAGGCAAGTTTTCTGGTCAACTATTTTGCCTAGAAAAATGATCAATAGGCAGGCACAGCTATGATGAACTGGTCAAGTGGGCAGCGGTGGCCTAGTGGTTAGGGACTAAGCCCCAGCATTCGAAGGTCATGGGTTCAAATCCTAGGCCAGTAGTTTGCCCTGAGGAACCCTTGAGCAAGGTACCGTCCTCATCACTGCTCCCCAGGCACTGGATTTAGCTGCCCCCTGCTGCACGTGTGTGTATGTGTTAAATGCAGAGGGTGCATTTTGTTGTGTGTCACTCAATATAAAACATTACAAGATTGCACTTAGTGCAAACCTGCAACATGACTTTATTAAAACTAAAATATGATTAAATGTCAAAGTCGATTAAAAGATCTATCAATACCTAAAGTTTTTAAAGTGAGGAGGGTTAAAAAATTCTAATTCACCCACATGTATTAAATGCTGTTTCATTTCATTCGTTCTTGTTATTCATTCTTAGTTATAAACCAAGCTGTTTATACCACAGTATTGCTTGTGCACATTAAAAAGGGGAATTTTTTACCTTCTTCGAATCATAGCATAGTTGTTATACAACCTAAGTAATTCAGATTGGCCTGATGTTAAATTTTATTCAATATTCCAAATGACAAGTAAGATGTTTATGCTGACAGAAAGGAGAAAAATATGGATGAATCTAATAGAAAAGTCTATGAGTAAGCAAGTTTCTGATTATTTTTGTAATCTCTGGAGCCGGATGCAGGCAAAATTATCATTCAGAATGTAAAAGCATGAAAATTGGTTAAGCTTAAGTCGAGATGCTGTTTTCCTAAGCTGTTTCTACGCCTTTGCCAGAAAGTTTTAGCATAACTGAAACGTACCCTCAGACTTGATTTTTGTAGTTTGTTTTCACTCTCTTGAAATGAGAAAATGTCAGTCATATAATACTGACTGTGCCACTCCATACTAAGAGTAATTTAATCCTATAACATCTATAAAAACTCAAATCTCAGATATTGATAGACTTTAACATAACTGAAGACATTTCTGACTTTAAAGGAAATATCTAATTGTATATACTTTTAATAAAATATACATAGCACAACACACAGGGAACCCCAATGAAATGCTTCTCCGCATTTAACCCGTACACACTGTATAGCAGGGGACAGCCATATATCCAGCACCCAGGGAGCAATGTTGGGCACAGTACCTTGCTCAAATGTACCTCAGGGAACAGGCTGATTAAACTGATAATCAGTATAGGTGCAAGAGAAGAGGAGTTGCTTGTAAGAGTTCTTTTATTATTCTTCATCTTTTCTTTTTAGTCATTGTATTATGTTTTATTAGTATTTTTTAAATGGATGATTTTGCCGGAAATGGAATGAGTGCGGTGTCTGTTTTTGCTATGTATGACCATGAAACTCCCGAAATTAATGTTGAGATTCATAATGAAAACATCAAATATACGTTTGTATTGCGATGGTGAGGTAATTCTACTTCCTCTATATTTGAATTTGGAGCGTCATCAAAGAAAATAGTATAACCAAGATACACAGGATCCTGTTATTTTTTCGTGAATCAACTACTTTACTTTGTATTTGAAACAACAGTATCCATTAACAAGCCTTACACTTGGTGGTAAAGTAGAAGGAATGATTCTCACATTGCTGTTGATTAAGATTCATGCTAACATGCGAAACAAATGTAGAATAACAGTCAAGAAAATGAGGCAAATGGAAGATGAATAAAAGGAAATCACATGCAGAAAATTGACCAGAGTGCCACTCTTCTGGACAGTGATGCTTTGTTCTTCCAGCAAATGGCTCTTCAGGCAACAGTTTCATCAGTCAAATAGGGCTCAAGGCCTCAGTGTTAGCGATTTAAATGATCTGGGGATGAGCTTAGGGGTTCTCTGTAGGAGCTGCTCAGAAATAAAAAAGCTCGCTGACACCAAAAGATAGGCAGCTGAACTGTGGGATGACATGTTGAATCATTGTCTAAAACATCTGGACCACTCTGATCTCACACACTTGATTAACTAGGTTGTGCCTCTAGATCATCTATCATCCAGACTGGGCCCAGTTAGTAATCTAGCTTCTTGTCAGTACAGAACAAAGCATGTTTTAATCTCAGCTCAATTCTGTATGTGGTTGAGTTTGAGACTAGAGTGCCATTTACTTCCAAAATTATCTATCTATCTATCTGTCTATCTATCTATCTATCTATCTATCTATCTATCCAGCTATCCATCTATCTATCTATCTATCTATCTATCTATCTATCTATCTATCTATCCATCTATCCATCTATCCATCTGTCTATCTATCTATCCATCTATCCATCTATCCATCTATCCATCTATCTATCTATCCATCTATCCATCTATCCATCTATCCATCTGTCTATCTGTCTATCTATCTATCTATCCATCTATCTATCTATCTATCTATCCATCTATCCATCTATCCATCTATCTTTCTATCTCTGTGTCCATCTTTATCTATCTATCTATCTATCTATCTATCTATCTATCTATCTATCTATCTCTGTGTCAATCTTTATCTATCTATCTATCTATCTATCTATCTATCTATCTATCTATCTATCTCTGTGTCAATCTTTATCTATCTATCTATCTATCTATCTATCTATCTATCTATCTATCTATCTCTGTGTCAGTCTTTATCTATCTATCTATCTATCTATCTATCTATCTATCTATCTATCTATCTATCTATATCTGTGTCAATCTTTATCTATCTATCTATCTATCTATCTATCTATCTATCTATCTATCTATCTATCTATCTATCTATCTATCTATCTATCCATCCATCCATCCCTCCGTTCATCCATCTATCTGTCTATCTATCCATCCATGCATCCGTCCGTCCGTCCGTCCATCATCCATCCATCTATCTATCTATCTATCTATCTATCTATCTATCTATCTATCTATCTATCTATCTATCTTTCGCTGCTCTCTTCATGTTCCTTTGCCCTTCTGAATTTATAGCTTCTTCAAATACCCCAGTAAAAAATGTACCAACCTGACTTCATCCAGCACCTTCAGAGAAAAAATAAATAAATATTGTTTCTTAAATGTGCAAACATTCATTTCCCTCTTGATTACTGTCCTCCCTAACAAACCAGAGAAATTACAGTAAAGACTTCGCACACTGGTAAGTAAAGTCACAGGGGAAATGGGATTGAAAAGGGGTCACAATAACCACAAACACACGAACACACGCGCACGCACACACACACACACACACACACACACACACACACACACACACACACGTAGACACACAAACATGAATCCATTTGCTTGCATTTTGTTCAAAGCAATCAGTCATGTCAGTGGGTGAATAAAAAAAGTTACAGTTTATTCTAAATCAGGGCGTCTGCAAGTAAAATGCTGTTAAAACATGAATCTGCTGGTTAGATGCTCAGAGAACTCAGAGACCGGAGCCTTTTACAGCAAAAATATAGTTATGAAAATATACTTATTTACTTGCTTATGAAAGGCAGTTTTGGAGCTGTAGATAATGACTCATACGCCACCCTTTAATTTATTTACTGTGATAGGAAACTGCTCACAAAATACAAACTAGAATTATAATTTGTTAATGGAATATAACTTACTGAAAAAATAAATACATCAGTTTTGATAAAGTGATATTACAAACATTAAGTAAAATCATCTTGCTGTAATGGAACATTGCACAACTTGTGAGTGATGTGGGTAATGGTGAAATAGTTACATGCGCAGCACGTTCATCTCTGATTGGTCTGAATATGTTTTGGGGGGTAAAACTTTCAGCAAACTGTGTCTCAGGCATGAGGCAACATATTCAGCTATTTCGTAATCTATTTTTCGGTGAGGTGTCAGGTAG
Source organism: Hepsetus odoe (assembly GCA_017165825.1). Lineage (NCBI taxonomy): Eukaryota > Metazoa > Chordata > Actinopteri > Characiformes > Hepsetidae > Hepsetus > Hepsetus odoe. Next base: position 10,449,632 of record CM029391.1, on the reverse strand, counting down.
TAAAATAAAAACAAAACCAAAAAAAAAAAAAAAAACATTCTGTGTTTTTTCTTTCCCCCAGTTTTTGAAGGAGGGCCATTTTTGATTTGCTACTGGAAGACGATCCAGAGTCCTGAGGGGAAAGAGAGAAAGAGAGAAAACTCATGTCCTTGGAAATAAGTTCTCTGGAAGTACTGGTGATGTTTTTTTAATGACAGGAGAGTTTAGTTCGGGATGAGAGGAGGAGTTGGATGGTGTGTGAATATGTAGCAGCCATGGAGCAGAAAGCTGCAAGATTGCTGAAGTGAGAAGCAGGAAGCAGAAGTGTAAAAGGGAGAAAATGAGACATGGGCAACAGACCCAGCTTGTGTGCGCGTGTGTGTGTGTGTGTGTGCGTGCGTGCATGCGTGCGTGCGTGAGAGTGTGTGTGTGTGTGTGTGTATGAGTCTGAAATGTGGTGTTCATTAACCTACTGTATTGGTCTAAATGTGCCAGAGCCACAAATTGCCGTTCTCTGTTATTAAAGACTGAAATGTCAAAGCTTAATTAACTTGAGCAGCTACTGAGTACAGTGCCAACACATTAAGCTGTGGATGATGTGCTGTTATTACAGTGCGTTTTCAATGCATTGAATTATAATTCAACGTATAAATCAACGTGTTTCTATTTAGTGGTACTCCATCAAGAACATGCTTAGGTACATAAATAATTGATGTGCCTGGCAATTGGCATTGTAATAGTTATTGTTATTGTTATTATTATTAGGATCATTTTGTACTAAATTTGACTGTGTTTAGAGTGTGTGCAGATTTATTCTTGGCATTCATTTACGGCATGATGATCCTTGATGGCTTTTGGCAGAAAAACACCCTCCAAACATCAAGAGATTGTCCATCATACTTAACAGTGGAGCAAGGCTTCATTCTGTGTAAGGCCCAAAAGTTCTGTTTTTGTTTCATGTGACCATGGAAACCTGCTTGCACTCCAGGTTTGAGTAGCATCAAATAAACTGCATTTGTGGTTAGGTGTAAGAAACATGCTTTTTGGCCTTTGGAGGTTGTGTCTAATTGTAGATTTTTTTTTCTATAGCCGTTTGTGGACTGGTCAATACACTTTCGGTTTATTTTATCGTGTTTTCTCTAATCTTTCAGGGCTGATGAATGATTCAGTTGCAGATGAAAACAGGACAATCTGAGAGTGCTGTTAACAAAGGCTTTCCTTAGTATGGCTGGCCTAATCCTAATGAATGCAACATTATCAGACCTTGTATTTTTTTCAGTGAAGAACTCTGCAGCTTATGAAAGGCCATGCTTGGTACATTGCAGATTACTATTAGTTTATAGCATAAATGCAGAAAAGCAATCAATTACATTTTTAATTTCCTTTAAATGACCTCTAAAATGAATTTCTTTGCAAGCATACTTAGAAAAGTGGAATGAAAGTGACCGTTTCTGCCCCAGCTGCATTGTTGTTTAGCTGCCTCAAATCTCTGTGGATTTAAGTATGTGTGTGTTCACAGTTGTGTATATTGATCGCCTAACTGGAAAATCTCCCATGTGTTAAATTGATTGGCTCGTTGATTGATGTTCTGTGGCTCCAGCACATCACACACATTAACTATAGGCCTGACAGACACACACACACACACACACACACACACACATCCATTTGTGACAGAACATTACTCTAGTCCAAGTAGACATGGCTGCCTCATTTTATACCAACGCACAAACACACACACACACACACACACACACACACACACAAACGCACACAAACACAGTTCCTTTCTTTTCCCACATGAAACGTGTGCTCAGAGCTCCGAGCTGTTAACAAAAGCAGCCAAAAGGTGAACATTTGATGAAGATTGTCCAGCGATATTTATGAAACTATGCCGTTTTTTTCTTAACTGTCAGGTCTTTCTGGCTAATTAAGCTTCCTTGAACCTCCTGGAACTTGTTCCACACCAAAAGCAATTTTTAATAAAGGCCTTGTGTAAGCATTGAGACACACAAACAGCTTGGAAAGCAATGAAAATTCAACAATTTTAGGTCATAAGGAACAGCTAGAAGTACGATGCTTAGGTTTAGTGCATGTGATAATGTGACCAACTATATATTTATTGTATTTGAAAGCACTCCAAGTCATCCAGTTGTGTCCACGGTGCATCAGCATTAGAGTAGAGCTTGTTCTATCAGGGGCACAGTGGGGTTCTGAGCTGTGGGATTAACTGTGGCTACTTCGCTCAGTGTGCGAAATGTGTGTAGTCCCCTGAAAGAACTGAGATAACTGACAGACTTTTATTAATGTTTTTCTTTCTCTCACTGCCTTTTTTATGTCTTTTCTTTCGCTTTCTGTTCATCTCATTTTCCTTTTTTATTTGCATTAATACATAACTTTTCAGATTAATACACAGAGCTGGAGAAAAAGTCTTAAGAAAAATACCCTTGTAAATGTGAAAATCAATCCTTCATAAAAGCATAACGTAATTATATTTTTGAGTCCTCATTTTCATTCACTGCCATTCTTGACATTGCTGTATTTTCATTGCAACTAGTGAGAACTTACGAGCATGTGCTAGTAGGAGCATGTGCTATAACCAACTATTGAAACAATTTTACAGTTAACAGATCTTTGACATGGACAAAGCTACAGTAAGCGCTATGACCATCTATTTAAAGGATGTACGGCTGAAGGACTTTTATCGTGAAAAGCTATTTTTTATATTTAATCATGAATTGGACATGCTACAGGACAGTCATAAGAGAAGCCACTTATATATATATTAGCCTTGAATACAAAGAAACTATAAACAGCATAAACTGAAATAGGAAAGTGGGAAGAAACAGAAACTCCTTAAGTTAACCTTAGCTAAAGTGAAAGTGACTACCCTTGTCATTGTGAAACACAGCACAGCACGACGCTCACCCCTTCCTAAAATGCTCACCCCTTCCAAAAGCAGTCACGTTTCCAAAGTGAAGTGTGTAAACACAGAATGCTCTTAGGCAGATGCAGTAATGCATGATCACATGAATATCGAATTCCCCATTTGTGGGTGAAAAATAACATGTCTTTTTGTCTGTAATGGACATTCGTATAGGCACTGTGGCAGAAAAATAAATACAAAATTCACCTGTGAAAACAGTAAAGATCGTTTAATTTCCTCATTTACTCACAGCTGAAAGAAGAAGACTCATTATAATCAAGCGACATGGTGTGAGATAACAGTTGGGGTAAATTTACGCCATTTAGCAGACGCTCTTATCCAGAGCGACTTCCAAATCCTGGATAACAGGAACAGCCCCCCTGGGGTGACTCAGGGTTAAGGGTCTTGCTCAGGAACCCAATGAAAGTAGTGCTGGAGATGGCATTTGAACCTACAACATCTTGGTCCATAGGCTCATATCCTGCACCACCATCCCACAGGATGGAGAACGTTGATAAAATTTGTGAATAATTGCATAAGCAGCAATAAACAGTAGAGATCCCGTTAGAACCCACCTGCATTCCAGGATTTAATGCCATACAGGTGTACCAGTGCCTTTCTGTTATGTTTGAACAGGGAGGCTTTATCTAGTTTCTATAGATTGCACTTGATTAGTACAACTGTGTGAGCATGCTTACAGTCCTTTAAGGCATTTTGAGTAAGGCAATGGCTTTTGATGCTGAAGATCACAGCTGAAACAGACAAATGTGAAGTGTACAGTCGATCAGAAAGGATTTTTTGTAGTGTAAACTGCCTCATCCCTCATCGGCCTATATTCAGAATGTAGAGCCTTATTTTTCGTTCTGCCTGTTCGCCCCTTTTGTCACTTTCAGCTGTTATAATTTGCCCTTCATTTCTCAGCTGCGATTATCTTCCCCTCATTTTGCGGCACCACATAGGTTATGAGAACCACCGAGTGTGATCTGTGCATGCTTGCCCCAGCACCATTTCTGAGGTCATTCATAATGTATTATGAATGTGGTGTATAGAGGGACACGTACTGCTCCAAATACTGCACTAAGAGCCACTCATTACTGAGTGAAAAAAAGACGTAGTGATATTTGTGCCTGAGGTGAAATCATGTGTGTTGGCTTCACGTGTCCCCATAGCAGAGGTTGTCACTAATGAGTCAGGGGGACTTTTCTTGGCTCTTGGTTGTCCCCTGTTGGAAGCTGTGAGAAGTGACTGGGAAAATAAGTGGCATTCATTAGAGCTGAAATGAGCAAGTAAGGGGTTAACCCATTAAAATCCACTTGCTACTGTATTTATTCAATCACCACCATGAATTATAACATAAGTACTGTGAAAATAATGAGTTATGTAACTATGAGTGTGAATGCCCACCATATGTCTAAAATCAGACCTCCTTTCTAATCTGTGAACACTATCAGTACAGCAGCATTAAGTGTGCGTGTGGGCATTGTGCTATAAATAGAATGGGACTCAATTAGCATCAAAATAGACGAAACTAAAGAATCAGTGAAAGTGTTGATTATTTTTAACACACACATCTCAACATTCTGAGGTTCTGAGAGAACATGACTTAACCTGCCATTTAACCTTGAAACAGACTCTTTCACACAGCACTGCGATGTGCTATGAAGGTCTCCAGCTGAAAAATCATGTGGACATCCTGCTGGTTGATTTTTTCATCACATATTTGATACTTCAGTTAAAAGCAGGTTCTTAATTAAGAGAAGGAAAAAAAAGAGAAGAAGTTTAAGCAATGTAATAAAAGAAGCACATTTGGTACACTAAAGAACCATATTCCAAAAAGACTTTTTGAGTCTGAAGTCTATGTTTTAAAGAAGCAAAAGGGGTTCTAGAAAAACTATTTTTTTCAAAGCCACAAAGCTCAGGACTCGATATGGAGCCTGATGTCAATTATTTGCTGGGGATGATGGTGGTCGTGTGGTAGGATCCTTGCCTATAGACCTATGGCTCAAGAGGTCCCAGGTTTGAATCCCACCTCTGGCACCACCACCACTGGGTCCCTGAGCAAGACCCTTAACCCTGAGTTGCTCTGGGGGGACTGTCCCTGTAATTAGGACATGGAAGTTGCTCTGGATAAGAGCGTCTGCTAAATGCCGTAAATGTAAATATTTATCTGTTTGGGAGCCATAACACAGAAGAGCTTTCTGATTCCATGTTACATCAGATATTAACCTTTCATGTGTAGATCTCCAAATGCTCCCTTATAAAGCACGGTAGAGACACTACCTGGTGTCCACCAGCTGAAGGTTGTATTCAAGGTGGGAACATTTCCATCACAAACATCACAGCGGCTGATTAGTACACATATGTGATATGTCAAAAAAACTGCCTACAACTGGAAGAAGAAACCTAGGTACGAACAAACACTCAGAAGGGGAATCCGTCCTCCTCCGTTCGGCACCACATAATCAAGAAGGAGAAAGAAGGGACAGTTAAATAGATTCGAGCGCTGATTGCCGGTACAGTTTGGGTTCTTATAAAAGTGGTCCATTAGAGTCTTTAATTGGGAGTTCAATAAATGGTTTTGAGCTGATAGTAGCAGGAGTACAGGCGGGAAGAAGAGTCGGATAATGCTTGCTTCGATCTAGATGACAGTCTGTTCAGTCTCCTGTTCTGGAGTTCAGGAAACCCTCACAGTGGTTTATGGAGCTGAGTGGGCACCCTTTCCTTCCAGGAAATACATTAGCTGGCAGAATGGCAGATGAGGCGTTTCTGCAGACAAACAAATAATCTCATCAAACTTCAAGCCAGTGTAACTCCTGAGCTGAACAAGCTTGGCCAGAATTTAGGTTTTCATAATAGCCCAGAGCCAAACACAAAGTAACACAAAGAAACACAAATGGTTTCATTCTGTTGCTCCCTGCAACACCCTCCATGTACGTCTCTGCCATTAATAGATTTTTAAACATATGTTATAAATGAAAATCTTTACACAATACTTCATTAAACACCATCTCAGGCACAAATCTGTAAGCAGTTTGTGTGAGACACATTTTAGAGGCAGTAATACTTCCGACAGCTGGTTCCTATCTCCACAACTGGAAAAAAATCTGACTTGCTAATTTTCACTAAAAGGGAACATTTTTACATCAAACCACTATGAAGGTACTTATGATTGCTCATTTTAAACCAGTTTCCAGTTACCCAGTATTTTTGGAAGCTCAGATCTTAGGGAGGCAGAAAGGTTTTTCTCTTGTATAGGCTGAATGCTTTATAGGACACAGCTGACCATAATCACCAAAACTGAAGGCCCACTGAAGTGGATTTTCAGAGCTAGGATACAAAAAACAGCAGCTGGGAATAAGAGGAAATGCAATTGCTTCTATGGCACATTCTCTCCCAAGAGAAATACGTTTGTATTTTGATCAGTATTTCACCTGTGTTAAAGTGCTGAGCATGCTGAAAGCAAAATGTCCATCATGAAAAATGGAATCTCTGCACTATGCATCTCAAATATGTAAGATGCTACAAAATCAGAAACAGGTACATGGGTATTGTTGCCAGAAACCTATCAGGGCTTGATGAAGTGGTAACAGAATATGGCAGCGTTGATTCCATTCTTAGCGTTTTCAGTGATTTTCTGTGATCATCTTTAACCCGATACTAAGCTGTAACAGGAATTGGGACCGACCATACAATATTGTATTTCTTTAAACTGGCTACCACAAACAGCTGGATCAAGTAAAGACAAAGCTGGACCAGCAATCTGGCAGACCAAGCGCTTTCCCTTCACATAATGGCTAAAATAAGCAGCATATGTGCATATACAAAAACATGCTTTAGATTTACATAAAATGAACCCTGTAGTGAATGCTCACAATGTTTGTGTGAATTTATAAGACAATGCACTTATATATATTAACGAACACATAACATTTCACTGGTAATTACAGATCTCAACAGCTAACGGGGAAAAAACAGGGAAAAAAAGGGAATCAAGGCTGTTACATGAAGCAAGTATTCATCTGGCACCTTTTTAAAGCTGTGTGGTAAAATTAACAACCATTTGTAAGTTTATTTGTGACAGAATGGCTCCTCTGAAATAATTCTTCCAATGATGTCCATTGACATAGTAACAGTATAGTAACTCCCTTTGCCCTGGCTCTTTGATTGTGGGTTCGATTCCTTCACCAGTAGGTTGCCCTGAGGTACCCTTGAGCAAGGTACCGTCCCCATCACTGCTCCCTGGGCACTTTCAAAAGCTGCCCCCTGCTGCGCGTGTGTGTATGGGTTAAACGCAGAGGTTTAATTTCGTTCTGCTGTGCTGCGTTTCACAATGACAGGGGTAGTCACTTTCACTTTCACTGCCCGTTACTGTAAAATGAACATATACGTGTTCAATTTCTACAAACCTGCCAAACTCCCACAATTAAGATTAAAACCTAATATATATATATTAGGATACAGTGCACAATTCATGGTTTTGCCCCGGAGGCCAGAAACTGTGTTCCCTGTGTTCTGTGTTTGTAGCAGATATTTATATCCTCTATCAACAGAAGAAAAATTCAAACAAACGCCATACAGTAATTGCCACAGAATTTCAGGCAATAGAAACAGCAAAGTCCTTGCCAGAGCTCCACCTTGGCAAGGTCTGTATCTTGTGGAGGATCCCACCCCATACACCGCCAACATGTTAAAAGTATAAAACATAAAGACAGCTGGGTGTATTTTCAGTGTGGACGGGTTAGTGATGCTGTTGCCTGGGAGATGAAGTTCTTTACACTCAAGGCAAAGGTAATCAGCTTAAATTAGTTAACTAGCACATTTATTTCAAAAATCAGCAGTAAGTTTTCAGATTAAAAATGAACCTTTCCTTCAAGAAGAAGGAAATTATTATTCATTATTTAGCTATTGTTATCTAACCGTTAACATGATTGCGGCTGTGTCCCAAACTACTACCACACTAACTAGTTAGCAAGAAATAGAACACAGCCATTGGAAACGCATTCAGTGACATAGTGTGTGAAGCATAGAAGAGTTTGGGTTTGGGACACAGCTTTGATCTATTCTGCTAGCATGACTCATCAAGGCCACTGTGTAGGTCCACAAAAGCGTACAGTGCTAGAACATACATCATAAAAATAAAACATTTTTATAAACATATTGAGCTTGTCTTTGCTGCAAAGACATTTGAAATACTGGTTGCTATTGTTTCATTCACTCCCCAAAGAAAACACATCTAAAGGTAAAAATCCTGGACTTTGTTTCTTTGTTATGATTGTTTAGATGTTCAAAAATGATGTTAATAGAAACTGTCTGGTAGGCCTCACATTGAGGTAACTACCCAGGTTTCCTAATCAAGGAGTTTGAGTTAGCTAGCTCAGTACTAGACATAAATGTTTAGAAAGAAATAAGCTATAGATTCTATAACATGATATTGCATTCATTTTAGATGCAGCCAACTCATTTTGCTTGATCAGTCAACAGGGTCGCCAGTTTTGCCTCCCTTGTTTGCATATTTTCTTGAATAATGAATAATGAAGACATTAGCATTAAAATGCTGATTGAAGCTTTGAACTAAGTTAATTGCTCAATGCTTAGCTGGTGTTGAGCAGTTGAGCACAGTACTGTTTATTGAGCATGGTTCTGTTTAAATCTCAGAATACCAGCACCAGCGGTGGCCTAGTGGTTAGGGAGTTGCCCCCTCACCAGTAGTTTGCCCTGAGGTACCCTTGAGCAAGGTACCGTCCCCATCACTGCTCCCTGGGCGCTTTAGCTGTCCACTGTTGCACAGTGTTTGCATGGGTTAAATGCAGAGATCCAATTTAGTTGTGGTTCACTGTGTGCTGTGCTGTGACCTCGCAATGACAAGGATTGTCACTTTCCCTTTTTTTTCACTTTCACATAGCAAATATAAAACTATCGAGAGTCATGTCCACATGTCCATGCAGCTACAGATGAGTACTAAGCAGTAAACAAGCATACTTGCCAGTAGTCCCACTAATAAGATTCTAGAAAAATTAGTTGTGAGACAACTGCAGTCATATCTAGACACGCATAATCTCTTAGATAAATTCCAATCAGGCTTCCGGCACGGTCATAGCACAGAAACTGCTCTAACTAGAGTGGTGAATGATATAATGGTCTCAAGTGATGCAGGAAACCTTACTGTTCTTGTTCTGTTAGATCTTAGTGCTGCGTTCGACACAGTAGATCACTCCATTGTAGTAAATAGGCTTCACTCCACTGTCGACATTACCGGAACAGCCCTTAAATGGTTCAACTCCTATCTCACAAACCGTTACTACTTCATCCAAATGGATGATTATGGCACCCCCTCACCTAAGTCACTAGTTAATTATGGAGTCCCACAAGGGTCGGTGTTAGGCCCAGTGCTCTTCTCCCTCTACATGCTCCCACTAAGCACTATTATACGCAAGCATAATGTTAGTTACCACTCTTACGCTGATGACACTCAGCTATACCTATCTGTTAAATCATGTGATAAAGCATCAACCGGCACTTTAATTAGCTGCCTCAGTGATATTAGGGATTGGATGAATAACAACTTCCTCTCACTAAACCCCGAAAAAACTGAGCTGCTCTTGTTTTGTAGTAGTGATGTAGACAGGGCCAACTTCATTTCACATATCCGGGATGCAGGGTAGAAGTTTTCAGTTAGTACTCTGGCACGTAACCTTGGTGTTATTTTTTATTCAAATCTTTCATTTAATCTCCATGTTAATTCAATTGCGAAGATATGCTTCCTGCACCTTCGGAACATTGCCAAACTACGGCGTTTTCTGTCAATGGAAGACACGGCGAAAGTAGTACATGCATTTGTATACGGTAGATTAGATTACTGTAACGCCCTACTTTCTGGAAGCACTCAGGGCACATTAAGCACCCTACAGCGCATTCAGAACACAGCCGCTAGGATTGTTAGCAGGAGCAGGAAGTACCCACACATCACTCCCATACTCTCCTCGCTTCAATGGCTTCCTGTTAGGTACAGGGCTGACTTCAAGGTCCTCCTCTTAACCTACAAGGCACTTAAAGGTCTTGTCCCAATATACCTAACCGAACTGCTTAATACCTATACACCTAACCGCCCACTTAGATCCCAGAATAAAGATCTCCTAATTGTCCCTCGCATAAATAAATGTATAGGAACACGAGCTTTCAGTTACAGGGCCCCTAGATTGTGGAATAGCTTGCTTGCTTACGTACGGGATGTCGAATCAGTATCAGTCTTTAAATCACGGCTGAAGACTTACTTTTATAGTTTAGCTTACCCGCATCAATCACCATAGCGCACCACTACTAATGTTGCTAGTGCTGCTGTACATGCCATCGCACTGTATTGTTTCATTTCTGTGTCTGTCACTACTGGATCCTGCTCATTACTGACCATCCCCATTCCATTTCTCTCCCCACATGTCCGGGGGGGCCCGCTGTGGTCATCGCCTGAGACCAGTACCGAACTACCATCTGGTTTGTGCTGTGCATCCGATGCGCCAAGAGATCCTGGCGGCTCATCTGTCCCTGGGGCCGCACCCGACTTGCTGAGCCTGGGAGCAGTTTGGGACTCCTTACTGATCCTGGAGTTTAAAACCAAACTAACTTTGTACTGCTAGTATACCCAAGGGGGTTGGTCGACCTTGGACCCTCAGAGGTTTTTTTCTCCACACAGTGGAGTTTTTGGTTCCTCTCCTCCGTAGTCGTCTGGCTTTAACTTCTATTACTGTAACCTGTCTACCTTCTACCACCAATGTAAAGTGCCTTGGGGCAACTCTGTTGTACAAGAATAAATTGAATTGAATTGAATTAATAACTTGCGGTCCTGACCCAGGTTAATGTGAGGGGTGCAACAGCATGTCTGCACAACTCGTTTGATGCAAACACTGGCTGAAATTATGAGAATTTTAATAGATGTATCCCTACACCAGAAGTCTTTTATTATTTTTAACACTGTTCATAAAGCCAGAATGTCCAACATTTTCAAACAAGTCTATCACCATCTTGTCCTCTTCTGCTTCTTATTTAATTCCATTTCCATTTCTTCATGTCCTCTGCATCTTCCTCCTTCAAACTGACCAACTGCATGTCCTCTCTTGTCCTAGCAGAACATAATGTCATGAGGTTGGGTGTCTGGGGAGACCTACCTGTGTTTACACTAATAGTTAACACATATTAGCTCCTTTATATTTACTTATTAGAGCTAATTCAATGGATACAGAATACAGAATACAGAATTAAAAATAATAGAAAGCATAATTTCCCTCATACTTATGAAGGTAAAATAATATAATATAATATAATATTACAGTTTTAATTCAGAGAATACAATTATTTTCTAATTGGATAATTGAATTTAATAATTGGATAAAAGATATAAGAAAATGTTGCTGTTCTCTGTGCTTTCATATTCTGTGCTGATATGCTGTCTGCTGTTTATAGTTTGGGAAGATTAATGATTGTTGGTTTGCTATTTCATTTCTCTTACTGTACACCGCTGAAATGTTTTGATCATCTAGTGCATGGCTGGGTTCTCTGTCCCGCTCTCTGATTTTCTTAACCACAGACCACTAAAGGCTGCCATAGAAGAGGCGTGTGTGTGTCCGGTTTCTTTGCTTTGTAGTCCAAATCTGCTGAGCACATCCTTATAGCTCTGAGTTACCCCACTGATGTGAGGCAGGCTGAACACCTCAGTCTCTTCAGAACACTCCTTTCGTACAGACTTTTAGAATTGTTTTAATCCACTGTCCTGTTACGTTTTATAATGCAGAATGAGAAGAAAAGATTACAGGTGAAGAAAATGCATTTTATGAAAATTGAATATATATTTTTAAATACAGATTTGCTCAATAGTTTACAATATTCAGAACCACTCTGCAAATCAAATGTCTGTGCAGCTTAAACAGTTGTGTTGTGTGTATGTGGGTGAATAATGTGTACCATGTTGTTATGAATAGGATGCAATAGTATGAAGAGTTCTATTATAAATATTAGTGATGTATATTTTAAAATGTCGATTAAATATGCAGTACAGGCCAATACACCATTTGATCTGGTGTTTAAAACGGGCTCTTTCCTCCAGCACTGTGATGTGTTACAAGTGTCTCTAGCCGGAAGGGCTGGAGAGAGTGATTATGGAGTTCAGATTGTGCCACAACTACAGCACTTCTGCCTGGACAGAAATGGTATTTTTAAAATTGGGCACTTTGGGAAAATGGGTTCCACTACAAAGTGAACTGTTCAAGGCAAAAAAAAAAAAGGAGAGATCAAAGCCATTCCCTGCCCTCATCCCAGCTCCCTAGAAGAGTTGTTTCAAAGGCATCATATGTATTATAATAGGGATGCTCCCAATATGAGTTATGCAGTGCTGCCTGAGCTGACAATGACTTCTCCGAAAACATACGAGCCTTCTGATGAGATTCCTTTCTGATTATTTTCACCCTCATTTCAAGGAACATGAATTTGCACGGTATCTTCAGCCTAGTTTGAGGTTGGTGCTGCTGTGTTAAAAATAGACATTAGGTGGCAGCATTAAACAACCCAAACTGCTCCAGCCACAGCGTTCGTTTGTATTTTTACATTAATATCCATATTATTACACACTAATGCACTCAATATTTGAATACAAAAAAATAAGGGGTGATTTTTGAAAGGGAGGCAATTAATGTTAGTCTTTTAAAGTAAAAAGGTAATGCTCCTCATAAAAAAAAAACATCTCAATTGGTTTATTGTTTCATTGAATTTTTTATTTTTTTTTTTTTTTTTGTATACATTTACTGTTGGAGCAATACCTCCTATTTCCTAAAGTAGTAATTATGCAGGAAAAGAAAAAAAAAATCTTAACTTACTATGACACATAATGTGAAAATAACTTCCAGTTCATTTTAGATCATTCTGGATTGCCCTTTTACTGTGAATTTCCACTTGACACATCTACTTGAAACAAACTACTTTCTCACTACTTAACTTCAGTGAGCGAATGTGCTGATATATGAGGACAAGTTAGGGTTATTTGAACTTCAAGTCAAGTCAAGCCAAGTAGACTTGATTGTCATTTCAACCATATACACAGTACACAGTGGAACGAAACATCGTTCCTCCAGGACCCTGGTGCTTCACATGAGACAACGTAGGACATGACATAGAACATAAGACAAGAGACTAACACATGCAACCAAGAAAAAAAACAGTGCAAAGACAATTGCACAACAGAGGACAGAAAACATTCGTCCGACTTTAAAAAACAGAGGCAGTATGTACATGAGCGGAGTTACTGTGCAGAGCAGCAGTATTAGAACTAAGCATTGTAACTAATACTGTGTAAAGTAGCATCGACAAAGTGCAGAGTGCAAATTTTAAAAGCAATTACAGTTATAAATATGTGTGCAAACAGCAAGAGCTAGATAAGTGGTGGCCTAGTGTTTTGGGAGTTGGCCCTAGTATCGGAAGGTCATGCGTTTGAATCCTATACCAGTATGTTGCCCTGAGTTACCCTTGAGCAAGGTACCGACCCCATCACTGCTCCCCGGGCAGCTTTGTGGGTTTTGGTAAAATGCAGAGGTTTAATTTCATTGTGGTTCTCTGTGTGCTGTGCTGCGTACTCACAATGACAAGTCGCTGTGATGGTCACTTTCGCTTTCACTTTCAAATATGGGCGTATGACTGGAACCTGGAGATGCTGAGTCAGTTACGGTACAGGAGTCTGGTGGCCAGAGGGAAGGTCTCCCAGTCAGGAGGTCCAGGATCCAATAACAGAGGGAGGTGTTCAGGCCCAGAAGTCTCAGCTTCTCACTCAAATGCTTGGGGATGATGGTGTTTAAACGCTGAACTGAAGTCTATGAACAGCATTTTTACATAACTGTCCTTTCTGTCCAGATGGGTAAGGGCCAGATGGAAGGTGGTGCTGATGGCATTGTTCGTTGAGCGGCTGGGAACTGCAGGGGGTCCAGTGAGAGTAGGAGTTGAGTTTTTATGTGCCTCATAACCAGCCTCGAGAAGCACTTCATGATGACAGGTGTGAGTGCGACGGGATGATAGTCATTGAGATGACTTCTTCGGCACGGGGGTGATGGCGGTGATCATGAAGCACCTTAAACACCAGTGGTGCTCAGATAGATGTTGAAGGTGTCTGTGAGAACATCTGCTAACTGTTCTGCAAATCCTTTGAGCATGTGGCCAGGTATGTTGTCTGGACCAGCAGCTTTTTGTGGGTTGACTCTCAGTAGAGATCTTCTCATCTCAGTTGCGGTCAGGCAGAGAATCTCTGCGTTGCATAGAACAGACTCAGAGCCTCTGGAAGGGAGGCCTCACTGTCACAGGTAGGTACAGATGTCCTGTAATTGGTGATTCCCTGCCACATGCACCGTGGTTCCCAGGTGTTCTTGAAGTGGCCATGGATTCTCTGGGCGTGTGCACACTTTGCTGCTCTGGTGGCCTGAACAGTGGTCTGAGGCCAGCTCAGCGGTTGTACACCACTCTGTGCTAATGTAAACACCCGGACCCCTCCATGGCAGACAGAGCGTTCCTGTCTGAGCGAAACACGGAGAGTCCACCCAGCTGAATGGTGGCATATGTCGACTCATGCCCATTAAAACAGATAGACAGGTATGCAAATGCTTTATTTCTGATTTGCTCATTGGGTGTTTCAAGAAATTAACACTAATGAGCAGTTCAGCCTGATGAGCATGATAAAAAATGAACTAAAAACTGAAAACATGTATTTTTATCTGCCAGAAATGAGGAAAAGAAAGCAAGAATTCCAGGGTCACCCAGGAAAAAAAAAAAATTCTCACATCTGTTTTCAGAATGGCGCTCAGTACCGTTTTACAGGGCGCTTCTCTGACATCTGCATTAATTACACAGTAATAACACAGCCTTGTTAATAAAGCAGTAATAATGCAGGGCTTGTGATGCAGCACCGCGGAGAAACGACAGGATTCATTTAACCAAAGAAGCACTCGCTCCTCAATCTGTAAGAGAAAGTTTTTTTTTTTTTTCTGTTGTTGACTTTCTTTACGAGAACACAATATCACAAACCACATCGTGCCTCCCACGCAAAACTGCGGATACCGTGTGCTTTATCCTGCTCCCTCAAAGGTCATCAGACCAGATAAGACATGCAGGTATTTTCAGTTGTAAACAATTAAGCTGTGTAATTTCAACACAGTCTTCATCATTTCAGTTCTGAGCTTTCCATTTCTTTTCCTGCAGGATTCCTTCCTAAGCATGCAAACTGGATAAAACTCTGTCCTGTCTGCAGACCATAGGATTAGTGCTTGGGATCTAATTAAAGAGATATGAACAGCTCTATAGGGTTTTTCATGCAACATTTATTGCTGCACTCATCATTCAATTATTAATACTGCATTGTGCATTGAAAGTTCATGATCAAGCTGTCATGTTAGTATGCAAGTTAGCAAGTTTTTTTTGTCTTCTCTGTGTTCTTCAAACTGCAGGTTTGTGTAGGCGGTGTGTTTTTGTGTGTGTGTGTTTTCATGCACATCTGCTTTCATAAGTGGGTGGCCACCTTTCTAGCAAGATAATACAATGATATTATATGTTTCTTTTACACCAAACACCACTAGCATATGTTCTTATTGCACGACAATGCAAAGGAAAGGAACATATAACTCGCAAGAATTGCACACACCAATTTCAACACTATGGATTTAGATTTAAACTCATTTAGTCATTCCAGCCAATTTGGCACAATCTATTGTTTATAACAGGTGATCGAACTGAGCTAGACAGTGTGAACAGTCTGCAGAAAAGCTGGGACCGTCTGTCCGTCTCACGCTGCCCACCAATCAACCCGCCCACTCTGCTATTAGGGTCCCCAACCAAAATTTTACGCTCAATTCTGAGTCGTGAGCATGTCTTGGAGGAAATTAAGACCACAGGAAATGTGATATTGATGTTTTTCGCGTGCATATGTGAACTTTGCGTTTTTACGCCCACATGCATCAAACAAAAACATTCTCCATTTTAAGTCTGTAAATTCCCTGTCACTACAAGCTCTGATAAGAAAGTGCAGGCTCTGCACCTTTCACTCTGGTTGTAATTCTATAGAAAGTGCTGATACGTACTGCATTGTGTTTTTTTTTCCCACTCTGTTTATATTTCCAGCTTCTGTTTTATAGCTCACATAAAAGCTGGTTCTGTTATTTGCCTTCTCTTTTAAAAAAATGAAGCAGTCGTTACAGAAGACTCATTTTTGGTTTATTACAGAATCATGTTTAAAAAAATAATGATTTTAGTCTGAAGATCTTTGTATATCTATAAAGAATCAACATGCAATATAAGTAGAGTAGAGTGATCTTGTTATTTTTAAAAGCTAGAAACTAATCCTTGATTTCTAGTTCTTCTTTACGTTCTTTACCAACCACTTCTCTAAAGAACTATCCATTTTTTTTAGCAACCAAAAGTGGTTCTGGAAGAAAACTTTTTTCTTCAATGCCATAAAATCTATCAGGGCACAGATAAGGAGCCGGACGTTTAATCTCTTTGGGAGCTGTGATACAGAAGAGCTTTCTGATTCCGAGTTACATCAGATAACAGCCCACTCTTTCATGTGTACGTCTGGGGGGAGCAACATCTCCAAATGCTCCCTTATAAAGCGCAGAAGAGACACTCTTGGTGTCCTTCAGTTGAAGATTATACTCAAGGTGGAAACATTTCTCTTACAAACATCACAGCGGCAGATAAGTACATGCTCTATGGCCGAAAAACAAAACAAACGACAACAAAGAAACAGAAACAAACAAACAAATACACAAAAACAACAAGTTTTTATGATCTGAATTCATTCACCTCTCATTACGCATAAATTTGCTTGCTGATGAACCACATACACTGGGTGAGTGAATTGCCTGATTGACTGTTGCATTTTATCCTCCAGTTCAGCTTGGAGAAAAGTCTAATACCCTAAAAAAAAACATTTTTGCTTTTAAAATGATTTCAGACGTTGAAAAAAGAAACCGAGATAAATGATGGCATGTAATATTATAATCAATAAAGAGGCAATTTTGTAGAATAGACTACACCAGCCCTTTATAGGAGCAGGACAGTAATACATACTACAATTATTTAATTTCCTCCTTTTAAATATTCCCTTCATTTTCAGATTCTGGCTTCGGGATGTTTACAGCTACCGTTCCAAGCCTTATGACATACTTCTGTACTCTACTGTCACAAGCGCGTCTGAATAACTAATCCGAGGCAAGTGATTTGGACGTGCAGGTTGTAAGCTTAGGCCAAAGTTAACTTAACACGTTAAAATGTGTGTTAAATGAGTAGCAATATTTGATGGAGGGGAAAATGTATAGTAGATTTTTAAAAAATCAAAAAATCTAAAGCCTAAGATGGTAAACTAGTACAATATCTACTCTGTAATTGTTCAGCTGTGATGGCAATCGCTTTTCTACAGCAGATCATCATTTGATTAAATTTTAATATAAGTTGCTGTCTTTCCCCAAATATTGGCTATGGCTCAGTAGGCTGTAGAAATGAACGTACCTCTGTGATAAGTTTTTCATTCGATACCCTCATCAGCACTTTTAAGATTAGGTTATTTTAATCCATCATGGTGTAAAATAAACCAATCCTTGAAAGAGGCACCAGTGTGAAACATTTAAATTTGTGTTTATTGTAGGCGTGTGTGTGTGTGTGTGTGTGTGTGTGTGAGCGTGTGTGCATGTGTGTGTGTTAACTCAAGCTGGGCATCCCCTTGTGAAGAAGCACTGTAACTGGCAGCAAACTTCTCAGACAGTTCCTGCTTATTGTCTCTGACACGTCTCTCTGCCACAGCCTGAACCAGCAGCTAAGCAGCAGTTTTCCCTTCTGAATGTTAAAAAAGTACTTGATAATTGATGACAACTCCAGATTTGTACTGCAGCCAGTAGTAACCTACATTCCTCAATGTCCACACATACGAAAAAGTTCAAGCAAATTGTGAACCTGTAATTAAATCACAGACATGCACGCACAAACCCATATAAACACACACACACACACACACACACATGCACACACACACACACTCACACACACACACACACACACACACACACACACACACATCACGGCCATTTTTCTCTGACTTGGGTCGCAGGATGTGTTGGAGCCATCCCAACACAAGTAACGCGAAAAAACACCCTGAACAGGCATTTCTTTAATGCCCTTAATGAGGCTCAAAGAGAAGAGATGAATTTTAGTCTTCAGTAGATATTCAGGGCAGATATAACACGAAGAGGGATGTTGCCTGTGCACCACATGGCAGAAACACAAACAACCTCAAAGAAAGTCACATCTAGAGCTCAAATAAGCATCTCTGATCCACCTGAGGGAGCACCTGAAGGAAACTGAAATGGACAGGCAACAAGAACAAGCAAACTAGGTATCAGGCTGTCCTACATGGGAATATATATATATATATACATACAGTACTGTGCAAAAGTTTTAGGCAGGTGTGAAAAAATGCTGTAAATAAAGAACGCTTTCAGAAATGGAAGTGTCAATCATTTGTTTTCATCAATCAACAAAATGCAGTGAATGAACAAAAGAGAATCTAAATCAAATCAATATTTGGTGTGAGCACCCTTTGCCTTCAAAACAGCATCAATTCTTCTAGGTACTCTTGCACACAGTTTGTGAAGGAACTCGGCTGGTAGGTTGTTCCAGACATGACTGTGTTTCAACCTCCGTGTGACAGTGATGATCATCAGCACCTGTTTGGTAAAATTAGTTGATCACACACCGACTATAATCCTACAGAATCCCTGACTCTGTGCAAGTGTGCCTAGAAGAACTGATGCTGGTTTGAAGGCACAAGGTAGTAACACCAAATATTGATTTGATTTAGATTTTTCTTTTGTTCGCTCACTTTGCATTTTGTAAATTGATAAAAATATCATTACTTATATTTCTGAAAGCATTCTTTGTTTACAAGGCATTTTTCCCACCTGCCTAAAACTTCTGTTAAAACTTTGTGTACACTCACATATATATATATATATATATATATATATATATATATATATATGTGTGTATAGTATGTATGTGTGTGTGTGTGTGTGTGTGTGTTGTGTGTGTGTGTATGTGTATATATTATATATATATATATACCCACCCACCCACACACAGTCCACACACACACACACACACACACACACACGTAAACAGGTTGTAAGGCAACTCAGAATGTTTCATGGAACAATTAAATGAATATTAATAAGCTTTTTGTGTGAGGCAGACTTTCTGTGTTTCTCTAGAAAGAAACATTTCACATCCGATCGCTATGGAGGACATCATAAAGTGACACTAGATCTCTGGATCTTAGAAAAATAAAACAGTAAAATTACCCTTCAGCCCTGACATTACTGGACTGCACTAGATTTATTTGTCTTGATTTATTACACTTAAAAAAAAATCATATACTAACAGTGTTAAACATAGAGGGCTGTTCTTGCTGTCAGTCTGGTGAAGCAGAAAAAAAATTAAGGAAACCAGGTAACTTACTTTTTAAAGTTTAAAAGCAAATATTTGAACAGTGAAGGTGCTCCTATAAAGCTTAAGTTTCGGAGTCAGTCACATTAATGAAACATCCTCGATGTAAGGCTGACCTACTGCTGCTACTAAACTTCCATGAAGAAAAGTAAGTCCATTTAAATGAGGCTCCACTCGTGGAGATTTCTGCGGCCAGAGCGAGAGGACGCTAAACTAACTACAATTCCCATCAGCCCCTCCTCCAGCTCCAGCATGGGCCTGCTGACGTCACAGCGCTGGAACTGCCCTGTCACGCGCTGTTAGTAAAAGTTGGGATAGAGAGATAGAGAGAGAGAGAAAGAGAGAACGAACGGAGAGGGAGTGAGAGGGATTTTACGGAGTCTTTTTTGCCCGACTGTGTTGATAAACACCGACAGGTCTCCTCCCGAGCCGAACTCACTGACAGTCAGAGAGAAGTTACCAGGAGCCGAACTGAGAGAGAGCGAGAGCGCGCGCTTCATTAACAGTCAGAACTGACACCAACTGCCAGTGACGGACTAAACCCGGTGGAGAAAGTTTGTAGTTCTGTCTGTTAGTAAATGTTGTGACGCGGGGGAGCCGCTTGGCGAGTGTCGGCGCGGAGAGACGGGAGAGCCCGATGTCTAGTGCGAGCTGCAGCGGGAATGAGGAGCTGGACTTCAGGCTGATCTTCGGCGAGGACGGGCCGCCGCTGTCGCTGCCGCCGCCGCCGCCGCCGGGCCCTGCAGGTCGGTGTCTCCTCCCCGCGCCTCCCGGTCAGCCTGCCGCTGCCGCGCTGTCCCCGAAGCGTGTCGGCGTAGTTTCTGCAACTAGTTTAAAGCCGGTGTGCGGCCGTGACTGCAGGCTGTATGCTGCTTTCTGCGCGACGGGACTGTTGAAATGTTCGGCGCTGAGTTGTAAGAAAATAAACCCGTCCGGTCGCAGCGTCCAGCCGCTCCGGACCGCCTGCTAGCCGCGTTAGCTGCCCTGCTAACCAGCAAGAGCCGGTCACTGCTGTTCGCTCTGCTAAAAGTTCCGCAGACCGCGCTGTCTGAGCCGAAGCGGACAGTTTCTCTGTAAAAGCGAGGCGCTGCAGGGAGCTGAACTGGGCTCGGCCACGTTAACGGCCGTCCAGTCCGGCTGAGCTGCGTTGACAGTTCAGGACAGTGTTGACATGATGATACTCCTCCCTGCAGGACAGTATTTACAGATACTTCGGGCCGGTCTTTATTTACAAACCTTCTGGATTTATTTGAACAACTTCAGCTCAGTTGACAGACGCCTTTGAACTTGTTTGTAAATTTTGGCGCCTTCTCAGCCAGGTCAGTTGAGGGTGGTAGGGGTCACACCTTTCCGTGGGTTTATCAAGCTGATCATCAGGGAGAGTTGTGTGTGTTGTTCTGCTGAGGCTGAAAGTCCTCCGACAGCTCCCGGTTCCTGACACTTCATTCATTCCCCTCCTGTGTTCAAGACTCTTCTTCTAGGAGAGGAATAAACAGGTGCTCTCCTGAGTCTCACAGCAGACCGTGCAGGGACACAGCTGGACATCATGTCCGAATTTCATCCAGTCATTCAGATCGGTTCATTCTCAGAGAAACACTCCCATCTTGGGTTCTACCGGACTTTAGGTTCTAGATTTTGATCCCAGTGATTTGATGCCTCTGAAAGCTGCACAGCGCGGGCCATCAGTGCATGAACGGGAATCACCTTGAGCTCTTTTTGCATCGTCTTAATGGCTGATATTTATACGGAGAATATAAAAGTACATTTTTCAAATGTGCCGTTTAAACCGGTCAGCAAATAAAACCCGGGGTCCACTTTCTTCATTAGTCATATACGCAGTAGACACGTGGACGACCCCTAGTTCCCATTACTATCAAAGTTAAAAAAATAAAATAAAATAAAAAAGTCGACTTGGTTAGTTTCTCTACAGTGACTTCGTTTACAACCCATTCCGCAGATTTTTGATGGAGCTCTTTAACATACTTGTTTCTGTGTTTAAAATGTGGTCATAGTCCGAGAAGACGTGAAAAAGCCGAAGATGAACTGCATAGGACTGATATACTTTTAACCTGTATTAGTGATACGAAGCTATAAAGGAAGAATATTTAGTTTTTTGCATGATAAAGAGGTCCAACAGCATGGTCTCTCCCATGCTGGATAACTGTAAACTAAAGCAGGTGATGCGGTTTGTTTCAGTTTTCACGCTTTAATTGTAAGTGAACAAAAGCTGCTGTCTAATAAACGAATAGAGAAGGTCGTCAGCAACTAGTGGGAACTTGTACAAGTGGCATAAACTAGTAGGACTAACAATAGTAATCCGAATTTGAAACCTGGCTCTGTTGTGGCTCAGGCTCTGCTGGCACACACTGAGTGTGTGTTAAGTTTGATGCTGCCTCATCAGTAGAGCTTGTTGATCCTAGCTGTGACTGCAAGGCCCTCAATTTGAATTTGACCGCTAAGAAACAGATGTGAGTTTGATTTTAAATGTTGGTCAGAGAGAAACAAGACTTTGTGTGGAAAATAGCTCGCAAATCAGCATCTGTCAGTGTGCTCGAGTGTGTCAAGAAGGAAGCAGATTTTGTATGAAGTATGGCCGCGACGCCTTGCGTGTAAGTGTGTGGGTGGATAAGTATGAGTGTGTTTTGAATTTTTATTGTACAAATGCAGTTTGACTGTGAAAGCCCCTTCATGGATGCAAAACAGTATATAAAGTGCGGCAAACAAGCCGTTTTGCATAACGTGACACAGAACCTTAGACAGCCTCGTTCATGTGGCGCGCATAAGCGAGGAAAAGGCAAGGGAAAATAACATTTCCCACAATCTGGTTGCGTGTTATTGCTTTGATACCAACATGTTTGAAGTCAGGCCTAGTTAAAGTCTTCTGTATGGAGGGTCAGACTAATTAAACTAGAAACCCACACTGCAGTTTTCCGTCCGTCTATGCGTTCGTCACATCACTTGCTTTTGGCGCCATTGACATCCTCTTGAAAACCCTATTAGGGACGGGACGAGCCTGTAAAACATGTATAACTCCTTTATTATTTAGAATGTTTTACAACTTTAAATAAAATGATCTTAAATTGTAGCATTTTCAAATTTTACTTGGTACTCCAGCATGTCAGGGGTTAGTCATAGCGCTGGACATTTGCAAGTGTAAATTAGGATTGGTGTTGGACTTGAACAGTTCAAATTTGTCACATTTTCCTTGGTCATCTTGTTTTCTGCTGAAAAACTGCGTTCTTTCCTGCTAAGCTCAACTTTTGCCCTGACATTAAGTTTTTTTTGCCTCCGTCCTTTTCACGAATCTCTGGAAAAGGGATGAACTCAACGCCTGGAAACTCTCTTACCCGATTAAGTTTTCCCCAAA
The DNA here is from genome assembly GCA_017165825.1 of Hepsetus odoe. Taxonomy (NCBI): domain Eukaryota; kingdom Metazoa; phylum Chordata; class Actinopteri; order Characiformes; family Hepsetidae; genus Hepsetus; species Hepsetus odoe. The sequence goes on along the minus strand of CM029391.1, from coordinate 10,426,845 downwards.
TTAACTTTTAAAAAAGAAGTAATAATAAGTGCAGGAAAGGGGATTTGGAGGGAGAGTTTTGAGAAGAATGGATTTGGACTGAATGATGGAAATTGAAATGTCAATGTGGTTTTCTTTGCGCTGGACTTGTGTAGAGTCTGTACAGACACGTGTTAGCTGAGTGTTGAACCGAATCGCTCTGCTGTCTGGACGGGACCTTGTGTGTCCTTGCTGAACCAGTTACAGTTGTGGCACTGGGACCAGTTTAGCCTGGAAAGACACTAATGCTCATCGTCATCATCCAAGATGCAGAGTTTAGAATGAAGATTATGATGACAGGGACATTTTTTATTTTTTTTACTTTCTTTTCATTTCTGTCTCTTGTCTATTTCAACAAAGGGATCAGAAGAAAAATGATTTGACAGATATTGCTAAGGAATCAGAATTTTGCAAGTCCGCAGGGCAACATATCCTCATGTTAAACTGTTGTTAGTTTTAGCTTCCATCAGTTCAGGTTCTATCTAGGTTTTATCCATCCACAAAGCATAGTTGCCTTCTGTCACTTTAGCAAACTGAATTGGCAGCAATGTTTTTAAAGTGTTTTTCACTTTGCCGTTTTGTCAGTTTACAAGAGTCCTTGCTTAGATGTTACCTTGGATTTCTTGGTGACCTCACTGACTTTTACAGACCTTGTTTCTTGATTGATCTTTCTTTGTTCTGATGAAGGTAAAATGGCTATAAATTAAGAGTGTTAGAAATTGTCTAGAGAAAGTTTTGTGACTCCCTGTGAGTATCAAGAACTCCTTTTTTTTGAGGTCGTCAGAAATCTTTTTTTTTTTTTGTGCCATGGTACAAAATCCACCGACAAAAGATTTCCTGTCAAAGACTGGGTAGGTACTTTGTTTGTCTTCTTGTAAATGAATATGATCATGCAGACAATGCACACCAGGTCATGTAAGGTCATTTGGATAATTTCTTGGGGATATTTGCATTAAAGGAATGAAGCTGTCAGCCCTACACACTTTTTCTGCTCCTGAGCAGTACTCAACAACAGTATTTCAATATTACAAAGTGGCTGAAATGTAACATGTATTATAAAAAAATCAGTTGAAGAAAAGTTTTAGGATCCATGCCATTCTTTAGTGGGGGGTGATCTGTCTAGTTCTGTCGCAGGTTCTACACAGATGCAGATTTTGGATCGATTGCTATACTAGCAGTTTGCTGTGAACGGGGAGTTATGAGCTAAACTGTAATTATATATTTCTATAACTATATATTTCTTCCATTTCAGACTTTATCAGCATAGCACAATGATGTAACTGTGCACATATTTTCTGATTAAATACCACTTTCAGCTTTGAGGTCAACTATCCAAATACATTTAGATATAAATCTAGAATTAGCTATATTTGTGTTCAAATGCAAAGTGTCATGCTCTGGAAAAAATGTATTAATCAGCTCTAAGCAACACACTTTGAACTGCCTACAGCTGAGCAATAAAACCTGAGTTGCCTGAGTAGATAAACCCATTTTCAACCCTCGTCATTTAAATAGTCAATATTGTAAATGAAGTATTGTGGGAAAATACAGAGGGGCATATCAATATTGCTTATATTATGATGCATAGTATTACTCACATATGCACACACTCCATCAAATGTTCATCTTTGTGATACTGTGGTGAAACTATTAGGGCCATAAAACTGCATTAGTTTCCATGAAGAAGTGAGATTGTATTTTGTTATTCTAATCACCTTCCCTTCCGTTTTTATGGGAAAGAAGTGGGTCAGACATGCTTGACAATTCACAGCCAACAGTCAACGCCATCACAAACATTTTTTCCTGCCATGCACTAGAAGAGCAATTTAGGAAAATGTATGTCCCCATCAAATGGCAATTTGCAGCTTTTGAAACCCCTGTTATGTTACCCCATCTACTCATGTAGGACCAAATCTCTCCAAGCAGAGAGTGAGCAGAGAACTGATCATGTCTAACAGCATCTTTTAACACTTAATTTAACACCATCTACTTTTTCATGAAAAGGACCTGTAGAAATGGTCCAGAATTACTTAAAATGTTACAAGAACGTACATAAAGCTAGAAAACAAACAAACAAACAAACAAACAAACAACACCCTTGTCCTAAAATCCTACATTTTGGAAACTTTGTATATTAAATGAAATCAATTTATAAGCTATGATCATTCAATACTGACTGTGTCAAGCAGTTTTTAGTGGTGTTATAACACCTTTTACCTGTTCCTAATGAGTGAACATCTCATGAAGAATAGACCTGTAGAAAAAGTCCACAGGTACCTGTAATAAATTCTCATTACAGGAATGTACATAAAAGTGAATAAGTGTTCTTCTGCTTTGGAGAAGACTTTGGAGATGTATTTAATGTGCTTCATTTGGGTGTTGAAGTTTGTACAGCAGCGTCACAGCTGTGAATCATAGTGCTTTCATGTGTAGAAGAGGTATTACTAAGGGCAGAAGGTGCCCTCTCCAGACGACGGTGGGTGCTTCAGATATGGTAGAATTGTGCGTGTGTGTGTGTGTGTGTGTGTGGGTGTGGAGTTGTCTGGATGTGTGCCCAGACATGCCATGTGGTCCTCAGATGGCAGTGGAATTTAAGGGGAGGGCCAGACAGACCACCACTTCTATCCCACTGAGACAGGAACAGGAAAAGGTGCGCTCTCTCTCTCTCTCTTTCTTTCTCTCTCTCTCTCTCTGTCACCTCCTCTCCTGGTCTCGTTCTCTCTCTCTTTCTGTCTTCGTATCTTACAGAACCTCCCTTTCACCTCTTTCACCTCCTGTAACCCGTCTAGCAGTTCAGTTTCTTCCGTTAAATCAGCACATTCTGCTTGAGCACCTTCTCCCTTCCTCTCAGGATGTGAAAGACCCCTGAGTGCGAACACCCGCAGGGACTTAGCAGGTTCAATTGCTATAGGTTTGCATTCGGCCGATTGCGAGATTCGCGCAGAGTATAGAGGAGTGATTAAACTAAAGAAAGTTGCTAATATGGCTTTTTCTTCATTCTTACTAATCCTGGCTTATAGGTAACTCGTTTGCTCAAAATGTCCGCTAGTAATTAAGCATGTTTGCTCTAGTAAGTTATACTTTTGTCTATAAGTAGAAGAGGAAACATTTAATTAAGACTTTATTGTGTGTATAGTTAGAATATTTTTTTTTTTTTTAACCTTTTGGTCATGGTTTTTGCAGATGGGAAAAGTAGGTAGTGCAGTTTCAGATCTGTTGATGCAGAATATAAATTTAAAATAAATGCAGTTTATCAAGTTGCTAGCTGTGTAATGAATTAGGTATTTATGGGTTTTAATTTAGTAGTGGAGGAAAGTGGTTAGCACAAATCAACTCTGGACTTCAGAGGGTTAACAGATGGGCCAGAGAAAGGGAGAGAACTCTATTAAAGTACCGAATGCAGATGTAGTTTGAAGAGAAAGTGGCCAGTGAATGTTTAGGCTGCCCTCTTTGGAGAGGCTGGGCTAGCCTCACGTCTAGTCCCGCTGGCCAGCTGTCTCAGTCGTGGGAAAGACTGAAATTACATCGCTCTCAGGGCCAGTTATTTTCGGCCACGGCGAGAGAGGTAGAGGGTAGAAGTTCGGTCCTTCTGCCCTCTTGAAAAAGGACTGTCCTGACAGCTTCTGTCCCGCTAACAGCCACACAGCTGAGCGAGAATGCTGTGTGCCACGTCCCCAGGTGAGTGTAAGAGCTCAGCCTGGTGTGTGTGTATGCGCGCGTGCGCGTGTGTGTGCATGTGTGTGTGTGTGGCGGCTTGTAGGTCAGAAAGAGGTGGGAGGCGGCAGGTCATCTCAGCCAGGCAGCTTTATTTAGACTCGCACTGTATAATGATAAGCTTGGCAGGGAAGCTATGAAGCATGCAAGCAAATGAACTAATAAAATAAAAAATCATGACAATATCTAATTTTGGAGTAGATATTAAAAAATATTAATAAAGTGTATATGTGTTGCTGCTTTGTTGAGACCTACTTTGCATTGATAAGCTTTAAAAGGTAACTACATAGTTATGCAAACTTTATAAATGAAACAAAGCCACAAAAGCAGGTTATCAAATCAGATCCTTTATTTCTTGATTTTTCTTTTCTTTTCAGGTGTTTAACTTATAATGGTTGGATTTTTAAGCAGTCATTTTCTGACCTCAGTTTATCCCTTAGAACTAAACAGGTCCTTTTTGTTACCGTTCTTTTTGGAACGATGTAATTAAATGACCTCTGTTCTGACCGGCTGTAAATTACTGTGCTTCATTCAGAAAGCTGTCTAAGCTGAAACACTCAGTTCAACTTCAGCATGAAGGGTCATGGCTAAACTGGCTAAACATGGTTAAAGTAAAGGGGGTGTTCATACTCATTTATTTGCACATCTAAACACATTGCTCTTGAAATACATTAAATCGTCAGGGCAGAAGCATTAATACAGTGCCTGTTGCTGGAGTCAGATGTTGCCCGATATTATTTAGAAGATAGGAAGACTAAAGTCCTGATTAAGTTACTTGAATTTATACCTCCTTTTTTTAAATTTTTTTTTTTAAATAATGTTAGTTTTTGCAGGGTATCCCTTTGCAGATGTACAAATGTAGTCACATGGAGTCATGATATCATTTTCACAATAATAACATGTATAGAGTCAGAGATTGTTTAATCATGTAGAAAGACAACCACTATAAGCTGTGTGTTTAATGGATGAGCGCTTCTTTAGATAGTGACCATGCAGATAATGTAGCCTGCTTCTCAGCTGTTAGTGACTCAGGCATTGTTTAGGCAGCGATGAACAGGGAAAACATGCTGTGCGCTGGGCTTGAAAACACACAAGTGCATGCTGACTCACTCAGGCCCCTGCTCGGCTCTGTTAACATTTAACCCAAACGTGTGAACCAGCACCCTGCTGCAGCACAGAGAGTATACAGTCTAAACAGGGCTGATTTTGGAGCCCCAGATAGCCAGTGAACGGGAGAGAGGAGGGTGGGTGGGAGAGAGCGAGAGATGGAGGGAGGGAGGGAGAGACGGAGCAGGCAAGTTTTTGCACATTCATGTCAATGTAACATGCTTGGATTTAAGTGTAATCCAATCAGCCCTTTATTTAATTTTAAAGACAGTGCAGTGGAAAGTGAACGTGACTATTTGTCACAACAAACTGCAGCCTCAACTGCAGCAACTTCGCCCATACACACTGTGCAGCAGTGGGCTATTTAAAGTGCACTGAGCTCAAGGGTACCTGAGTGCAACCTACTGGTCTGGGATTTAAACCCACGACCTTCCAATCCTGGGGCCTAGTCCCTTACCACTAGGCCACCTGGAAATACGAAATACGGCCTTTTATTATTTTTTTGCATGTATAAGAATGTAGTGTCTGCCACCAGCAAAACATACATTTACCACAATAGTTTTTGCTCCCGATATTAAAATATTAAAGATAATAAAACGATTTACTTTTAAAACAAATACTTTTGTTGCCGGAAAAAAAACCTGCAGCTTCCTCGCAACACACTTACCCTCCCACTACAAACGTATTGCAGAAATATCATGCCACAAAAGCACATATTTGTGAGTGTGACTTGGAAAGATCCGTTTTTTTTAATTATTTTTTATCAGTAACAAAAGATTTTTCTAGATGGGTTACTCTCAGCACCAGTAAAACTGATGTTTTGCCTGCATTGTCCATCCCAGCCTGAGGAGTAGAGAACCACAAGTTAATAAGTCCATTCATTTTTAAAAAACCCTTTTTTTTTTATTTGCTTGTTTGTCAGTTTATTTAGCACGCACCAGCCAGGTCAGGTTAAGTGAATATGATAAATGAATGTATGAATGAATATATGATAAATGAAAATATGAATGAATAAATGAATTAAGCTTGGCTTAGCATATAGCTTGACCCTGTTCATCACTATTGTGATATTGTTATACAATATGTGTTATGTGTACTTTGCTTGTTTCCCGACACCTATTACCCCCGAGGGTCAGTATGTGTGTTAGAGGGTTGACGGTGGAGAGTGATGGCTCTACCATGGCAAGTGTGTATGGAAGTCAATTGTTTCCTGGGGCGAGGCACGAGCAGATATGTGTGGCATTTGTCTAGTTTAAATTTAGTGTAACTGAAGCCAGAACAGACTGCTCTCCATCGGCATGCCTGTGATGCTGTACAGGGGACGGAATGGGATTGAACTCTCGCATTTAGGCAGAAAGCAAGAGGGTCTTCTGGAACGTGGAGGACTGGGTCCCCAAACCATTCCCGAGTGAGTCATGTGATTTCAGTTGGTGGCTACGCCTGTGATTTCTATGCTGTCTGCCAGCTTATTGAATGCTTCGGGACTCACAAGTGGAAAAAGCATCTAGACTTTGACGCTGTTGTCAGTTTGAACCCTGGCATTGCCACAGTCATCCAATTCTGGGCAAGAAAGCATTACTGGCCTCCCTGATCGGGATGCTACCCAGCTAACGGTTTGTTCGCTGATTTACATTTACGGCATTTAGCAGACGCTCTTATCCAGAGCGACTTACATGTCCTAATTACAGGGACAGTCCCCCTGGAGCAATTCAGGGTTAAGGGTCTTGCTCAGGGACCCAGTGGTGGTAGTGCTAGAGGTGGGATTCGAACCGGGGACCTCTTGATCCAGAGGTCCGTAGGGAAGTACCCTACCACTAGACCACCGCCACCCGTCATGCTTATAAAACAGAAAGGAAAGCCAGCACTCTCCTTCAAGTATGTTGAGCTGTTCAGTAATTAAATTAGCATTAGCTGTGAAAGATAACGCTGAGGAAGCATCGAGTGTCCCACCTTGATAAATGGAGTCCCAGCATGAGTGAATACACTTTCTGTGCATTGTGAATGTCACACAGCTGCCTCGATCAGTTGTTTCAGTTTACCTGGATTTAGTGCAGTGCGGGTTGTAACATGCTCATTAAAAATCATGGTTCTGATAAAACTTCAATTGTAGTAATTGTAGTTTATTTTTAGTTCATTATCAGGGAAAATACATTTTATACATTTTAAATCGGGTTTTGTAAAAAGGTTTTGTAGATTTGTGATGTTTTTGTCTTTTTAATAAGACCAAGCTCATGGGTAGCACTTGGCTTAATTGTGGGAAAAAATGTGCGCTTTGGCACATTAAGCAGTATTTGGGCTGAAATTCTTAGGATATTAAGCAAGACTATTTGCAAGCATTTTCTGAGACAATGCAGACAATATTGAACGTTTAGTGTTACATTGAATTTGCTGAAACTATTATTCATTAATGATGATCAGTGGTATCAGTGGGGAGATGTGTATTTCAACCAATTCAATGAAATGTGAAATATTATCAACGATGCAGTGCTGCAGTTTCGTTCCAGATTTAAATGAAATAGACCTACGTATGTTAAACATTACTCCAAAATATAAATGCATTAACATAAACTGTGTAATGTGGCACTTAAAGCCTAAATTTATGGGATTATATTTTAAAAGGATGTTTGAGTAGAAGAATAAAGTAATTCAAATGCAGCTTGGGACATCTGTAACTGTAACTGAGTGATTATTACTCTGAACGTATGAGTAACCGAGTCACTGAGTGCGTAGTTAGTTCTTGGAAGAAATTGGAACTGTAGTACGCATGGGTCTTTGGATGATTAGTAGTTAATTATGAAGCTTAGGATGTTGTTAACTTGAGCAAGTGTGTATGAAATGTGGGACATGTATTCTTAGCAAATTCTTTGAGTGTAAAAACTGCTTTCTGAACCTTCATGTAAACTTGCTCAGCGATGCAAACATGGCCTGCTGTTCATTTTCATGAATCGATTTGTTCTGATGCAAATAACATGGACCCTGGAAAGGCAAGAAAGAATGCATATGGAGTAGGTAACTAAGTCATTAATGGATTTATTACAAATGTGGACAATTGTGAAATGTTTTTTTTTTTTTCTTTTAGTGTGGTCAACTAATTAAGCATGGAAACAGTTAAACCAGTGAACAATTAACTGACCTGATGGCTACTTAAAAGCTAAATATTTAACCTTATCTTTTGTTGTTATCTGAAAGCATGTTATATCAACTTGGGGTCATGAGAAAAATTTCCATCATAAATTATGTCCTCAGGGACATGTAGCTTTTGTCTCGTGTATTAAATAATGCTAAGATAGCACAGTTCATAGGTATCAAGGACAAGTAACCTCTCCGTACGAACTGGACAAACAATAATCGTCTTTTATTTCGTGGAAAAGCTGTGATCGTGTCTCGGTCATGGTGATGTGTTTTTCCCAGCATTCACAATGAAGTGACCAGTTAAAAGGTTTGCATAACCCAGGTTTACCCCCTTACACAAACCCCCCCAAAGGAAAAAAAATCCCCAACTTAAAATCCCCCACCCTCACATTTGACTTGCTCAATGATTTACTTAGTAGGCAGTGAATCGTAGTGAATTTGTTGAAACGTATCTGTAGCCCTTTTAAATATGATTTAATTACCTCCTCTGTAAGCTGAACACGTTGCACGCAACAGCGTAGCGAGGTAAAATAGATAAGCCCCCCCGGTCTGAGGAATATTCGCCAGAGTTTGGCAGAGATGGTGGGTGTTCATTTCAGAAACTCATGTTTGACCTGAGAGGAAGAGGATGTTTAGCGCACTGCCTGTTTACAGCAACTTAAAATCCTTCACTTGAAAAAAGTCTTCCAAGTCAATGCTGAGTGGGCTTTCATTTTTTTGAAGAACTACTTTGTGGTCTTCCACTCATATCTGGTATTGTGCAATGAAAGAAAGCAGAAGCAGTTTGCATAGCAATAGATATTTAAAATTAGTTTTGAGGACAGTTTTTGAGTTTTTTTGTTTATTTATTTAATTTTTGTTTGAGAGATGAGAAAAGAGACTGAAATTGCAATTGTTTATTTGCATGGGTTTCCTGTTAGATTCTTGGATCTCCAGTTGCAGAGCTGTGTGAGGAAAGTATCTGAATGGATGTCGTCCACTCTTCTCCAGATGAGGCAGACCATGTAATCAAAACTGTATCAAATATACAAAATTCATAAAGGACGGGAATGGATTGTTTTCAGATGTGTTGTTACTGCGCGGCTGGTTTTTCCCCTCAACTCACAAATAAGCGCCTTAAATGATGGATGGATGGTTTCATGAAACCATCATTTTTTGAAAAGTGGATGTTTTGAAAACAAATTAGGAAGAATTAGGAGATTTTCATTCCTAAAAAAAATATTTTAATAGTTAAAAATATCACTGTTTGAGATAAAGGATTATATAAAGTATTTTGTGGAAAACTCTTCATCAACTCGCCAACTTTTAAAGCGGTGGCGGTGATAGAAAGCAGCGGCTCAAATTCAAATATAAGCTGTTCATTTTCTGAGCAGCAGTGATCTTGCGTGTCTTCTGATTAATATGTAAAATAGTTGCAAATCTACTGGTTTCTATTGTTTTCTGTTTTACTCTCTAGTGACCTACACGTACCTCTTCATCATAAATAGATTTTTTTTTGGTGGTCTAGTGGTTAGGGAGTTTGCCCTGGATCGGAAGAATGTGGGTTCGATTCCCTCCCCATTAGGTTGCCCTGAGGTACCCTTGAGCAAGGTACCGTCCCCGTCACTGCTCCCCGAGCGCTTTCATAGCTGCCCACTGCTACACGGTGTTTGCATGGGTTAAATGCAGAGGTCCAATTTCGTTGTGGTTCATTGTGTGCTGTGCTGTGACCCCGCAATGACAAAAACAGTCACTTTCACTTTTCACAATTTAAATTTAATTTGTTTAGTTTTTCCCAGAGTTAATCCAGCTTTTATGCTTGCTATAAATATGTAAACGTAATTAAAAAAAATGTAAAAAAGCAATTGCACACATTTCAGTAATAATGGTAAAAATGAAAATGAATTTTTTTGAATAACTGCAGAGAATGGTATGATTTTGAGATCTGAAGGCCAGTGGTTACAGAGCTCTTTATCAGTCACCGTGTAAGATCCTGTCACTCTCCACTGGGTCACTGCCTCACTTCCTTCCCTTTCTCACCGTCCCTGAAGCAGCCTTACACAATTTGCCTTCTGGACTGTTGTGTAATTAAGAATGTGTCACACACGCAGACAGAGGCTTGACTGAGGTAGTGTGTGTACGTGTGTGAGAGTCTGTGTGATGGTGTCTACAGTCATAAAGTGTTTTGCTGATATTACGGGTTCTAAATATAATGTGTTTTATTTCTTTTCAGAAAAGTTGCATTAATACTTGTTGATGCTGGGTGTGTTCTGCTTCTGTTCATAACCAAACAGATTATTTATAAAAGGGTAACTTAGTGTTTTTTTTTGTTTTTTTTTTCTTTTCACAAATCACTTACAGTGTGAACTCTGTCTTCAGGTAGTTATAGCATGAAGGAAAAATGTTCAGATTTTTGCCTTTTTTTTTTTTTCTTTTTTCCCCCAGATAATTTTGGGTGTCTGTGAAAAGCTAAGTCAGGTCATGTAGTACCCTGTCATACAGTGCTGTGAGGTTTGGTTGAGTTTATGTGATGGGGTGTGAACTGATGCTCAGGTGTAAGATGGAGTGTGATCGGATTGAGACCAGGGATACTTTGTGTTAAGTCACTGTTTTTTTTTTTTTTTTTTATTATTATTACTCTTCTATTCTCCCCTTAAGCCCTCTCATGACATACATCACTCTTTATTTATGTATTTATTTATTTATTTTGCTTGTATCTCATTGAACCATTCGATACTAAAGCTTCTGAACTCTCGACCCCAGACATCTGCATACCTAACTACAATTTAATTTATACCTGGTTTTATAGAAAATAAATAAATCCATATTTTTTCATGGATGGAAGAGTCAAAAGTAAAATGTAAAACCGACTGAATGACAGGGTTATTCCATTTTAAATTTTAATGGTAATATTAGAATAAGATTTTTATAGTTATAGTTAAAGCCGTTTCGACTGGATGAAAGTTTAGGTGATGCTGGGCTGATTTCTTTGAGCGGTCTAGTGGTAGGATACTTGCCTATGGACCAAGAGGTTGCAGGTTCAAATCCCACCACCAGCACCCACAACACTGAGTTCCTGAGCAAGACCCTTAACCCCAAATAGCCCCATGTAAATCTAGAAATAAACAATAGTATGTAGGGGCAGCGGTGGCCTAGTGGTTAGGGCGTTGGCCGGAGGATCGGGGGTTCGAACCCCTTCCCAATAGGTTGCCCTGAGGTACCCTTGAGCAAGGTGCCGTCCCCAACACTGCTCCCCGGGCGCTTTCAATAGCTGCCCACTGTTTTTGAGTGTGATGTAAATGCAGAGGTCCAATTTCATTGTGGTTCATTGTCTGCTGTGCTGTGACCTCGCAATGACAAGGGATGTCACCTTCAGTTTCACGTTTTCACTTAGTACTTTATTAATTGCACTTCACGTTGGATGATTTAAACTTCAGAAAACATTGATTAGATATAGGATGTCTAAAATTTAGCATTTTTGTCTGATCTTTGTTTTCCTTTAATGTGCTGTCCACCTCATATATTCTTGCATGTATTTTATGACTGAAATGACACAGGGCAGCATTCTGATTTTAGCCATAGTCATGCTTGTTAAACAGATGTTTCAGCCTGAAGTTACAAAGTATGGCTTTCCTCGTGAAACATGACTTTGTGGTTAAATTGTAAGCGCTTTAGGCAGAATGCAAACTGCCAGTTCTGTTATGTCAGCTAACAGATGCCTGCGCTAGCGGGCTAGCCATTTTGATTGTGGGAAAGGGAAGGCCACCCTACATATGAAAAGCAAGACCAAATAAGCTTTCTTGGATACCCAGCCTTGATGTGTTATAGTGTTGCCAGATATCGGAACTGGCACCCTCTCCGTGATGCACCATTCTGGAGAATCAATGCTGGCAGAGATGAATACATACCGAAAAAAGATTGGAACCAGCACTTAGATCCCAGATCAGTGCCTAGTAAGTTCATTCTGTATTTGTAATTCCACTTAAAAAGCCATAGTGCACATGTGAAGCTCAATTGAAGTTTCTGTGCAATGTTGTAGGCCTCTGGACTTCTTCTTTGATAGGTTGTGTTATTTTGAGTTAGTTTTCAATTCATATTTCTCAGTGTTTTCAGTAAATGCAGTTACAGTAGAGACAGAACTGAAAGTAGCCCACTGCCATAGTCCATCTGTGACAGACATGGTCCGGACCAACTGGACCTGAGGCGTTGGCTCAGTCTGCCGTCTGGGCTTTGTTTATCCTGTAATATTATCACAGCATGGGATGCCTTAATCAGCGAGCTTTATTTAGAATGCAAACATACGTTCCTGTTGGCTAAGGCTGCCGGTGGGCAGCACAGCGGACGTCCGCAGCCTGTCGGTGATGTAACCAGCTGCACCACTGCGAAGCCTGCCCTGGCCCAGCCGCTCTGGGACATAGGCTGCATATCAGGTCCTGTGCTTGTGAAGGGTATTGAGCTCAAAGGTGTTGAAAGCGAAGCAGCCGGCATTTACAAACAAGAGGGATTTGCAGCACGAGAGGAAAAAGCCTGTGTGTAAATTAGCTAGGCACACTGTTCCTGTCCAGAGCAGAAAGAGTGAGTGACCTTAGAATGAATCCCAGCTGTACTCCCTGTCTGATCGACTTACAGCATCCAGCATTGACTGAAAAGACATACACGCACTCCGTGCACACTGTGTCTGTCAGTCTGTGTCACTCTCTCATTCATTCAGTCACACCACATAGACACATACACACTGGGAATTTAAAGAAATAGCATGACATAGTATTTGAAAAGTGCATCTTTAGATCATGGGCTTAAATTCTAAAGCTATATTTCAAAATCCAATACTCTAATGGAGTAGTTTAGTTAGAAAAGCTAGTATTGCTAACACTGGGTGTTTTGTTTTTTTTTAAACAGTTTAAAATGCGCCTTAACAAACCTTTTCCTTCACATTAACAAATTTAGCGAGTAGAGGCCACATTTGTTAGAACGTCATGTGTATGTTAATGAGTTCCAACTGTTTGTAAATTGTTGGTCGTACATATTTTTTAAAAGGTTACATACATATTATTACCAAGATCTTAAAGTGCACCTGATGTGGAAAACGAGGCGCTGGCAGCATCGAATAGGATGAATCGGTCTTATGGGCTGTAATATAAAGAAAATGTTCCCAAGTTTGCTTTCACGTTCTGAAACTTAACTTGGATGTTTTTAGTTGATATTTTATCAGAATGCAATCATGTCACTTATATTTACCCAAGGAATTGTGGCGAAGGAGGTTCTGTGGTTAAAAATGAATGAGAACACACATAACAGACACACAAAATTCCCACTTTTCTGTTAAAAGAGCCAATCGCCCAGTTTGTAGCAAACCCCAACCTTACTGTGAAAAAAAGCTGCCAGGTATTAGGGGTATTTGTCAGATTGTACTAGAGATATATGTTTGCGAAATTGTACTGTGGCATCTATTTGTGTGGTCTGTCACCATTCAAAGAGATAGCAGCCTGATCTTTTAAAAGTGCAGATTAACGACTGACTGGTTGCCAGTAAGGCTGCTGAGTGAACAGCCTTTTTTATAACGCCTTCTTTTGAATTTCCACATGGTTTGTGTGAGGTCATGAGCAGGTATAACTTTTGTTTGCACTCAAACATTTTAAGATCACAAAAGGATTTATTAAAAGTATGCTAAAACTGTTTTATGAACGGTTTGTTCCGCTCATGTTTCATGACTAAAGCCGATGAGCGAATGCAAATGGCTACCAGGTAGCATTATGGAAATGGCATCATGTGAATTGATGACTATTGCCTGTTATTTATCAGCTTCATCCCCATATAAAGCTGATCTGCTACGCCATAAATAGTATGTGCAGATATATGAATTGTTACAAAAAGATTAAAAGGCTTCTTATCTGATACACGTCTTCACTAAGTGCAGCCACAGTTGTGTTGCTGTGTCAGTAGACCTGCAGGTGTGGGCTGGTCCCATGCCTGCGTCAGGGACGGTGTGTGTGTGTGTGTGTGTGTGTGTGTGTGTTAAAGAAGAGAAGGCGCTCTGCCAGCAGTTCTTAGAAGCATGAGCAAAATAGAAGCCTTGTTTAGAGAGCCCTCTGCCATCCTAGTGTATGCACAGTAATGACGCAATCAGGCCTCGATTATGGTAATCATAGTTCTTTCAATTTATTGAGTACAGGCTCAAGTTGTCAAAAAACAAAAAAAAACAAAATCATGTAAAATGGAGAAAAAAAAAACTTCCAAATGTAGGTTAAATTCCTTTTTAAGTGAAATCATGCTGACAGCCTGCTTTTGGCTTCAACTCAAAATGCAGGAACTGTGAGTGAAGCCTGCTGTTAGTGAGAGAGTGCTGCATCACAGCAGGGACCTGGGCTAAGGTTACACCTGTCCCCACACAACTAAAGTGTGCACGCACATATAAGCATACACACACAAGTGTGTGCTGAAGCCAGGATGTTGTGTAACTAATGTAGTTCAGGATTTGACCTTGAGAGGAAGTTAGGGTTGCACAGCCCAAACCTAAAAGGAAGGCTTTTTAATAAACACAGTGTTTATTAAACCAATTTAAAATAAGAAGATGTTTAAAATCAGGTTATGATTAAAAATGAGTTTTTAAATGTTAAGTAGTTCATTCATGAATAACCACATAGTTATATGGATTCAAAAAATTGAATAAAAGGAACAACAGTGACATTTTCTTTAGGAAAAAAAGAAATTAGATGAAGCTTACATCTATAAGGAGGACTGATTGACTGATGGAAAAGACACTGTAAGAAAAGTAACCAAGAGAATCTCATATTTCACCCTTAAAGTAACTCTTTGTGGCAACAAATGCAACACTGGGTTGTGGAAGGTCAAGGCCACACTTGGCTTTATTTGGTGCTCTTGCTTAAAATTATATATATTTGTTTAATAACTTTTACATTTTACCAGGATTGGGTTTTTAATGGGTGTTAAAATGGCTTACACACACACACACACACACACACACAAACACAAAAGTGCCACAGTATCTGAATCTTAAGGTGTCAGAAAGGTTTAGTGTGTGTGTGTGTGTGTGTGTGTGTGTGTGTGATTAAAACCCTGTTATATTGTATAGCTAATTTGAACTTTGTCTAGCATGTTGTTCTAATGGAATTCCTCTGTGGGGTCTTACCACATGGGCTGTCATCGCACACACTTGCAAGAATGAGCCTTGGGCTCTCCATAAAACTGTCACCAGTTCAGAGGTGAACTTCCTTTGGAGCAATTTGGTAGGTACTTAATACTGCATATTCAGAACGCCCCACAAGACCTCTCAATTTAGAGATGCTCTGACTGGGTTACTTATTATTTACTATTTGGCCCTTTGCCAAAATCGCTCAGATCTGAGTCGCTCAGATCCTTTTATTTTACCCATTTTTCCTGCTTTCAGTACATCAACATAAATATATAAGTATAAATAATATGACCAGTGCTTGCACCTGAACATCCAGATGCAGACTCAAAAGTGGATTTGACGCAACTTCCTTTGTGCGTGTGTGTGTGTGTATTCCTGGGTAGTCTGAACCGAGAGAGCAGGCTTGAGCAGCAGTGCTTTATCCGCTAATTACTGTGCCCGTGTGACGTCACGTCACACACACAAACACACAACGGGATGCAAAGAGGGCAAGTGATGGCCACTGAACCTCTGTGGGCAGAGAAAGCCCCGACTGGTGCGTGCGTCACACTGTGGAGCAGACGAGGCATAGAGTGGCACGCTGCAGCGTTTTCCTGCTATTATTAGCTTAGGAACAGCAAAGCTGCTTAGGGCTCTTTATTTAACCGGATAGGCAGACTGATGTGGGACTGAGTGTCTGCTGTAAGCAGGCTGTGACAGGAACATCTCAACATATTCAAGGTGAAGGACTGATCTTAGATCAGTTGCATTACTGATTACACTTGTGTCAGGTAGCTTGGGCTGGGCAAGATGGCAATATTTATTGTTGTTGTGGTTTTATATATATTAGTATTTAGTATTCCTCGCCCTGTGTGCGCTGGGTTGGACACCAGCACTCCCCCGCGACCCCGTTTGGGACAAAAGGCAGATAATGGATGGATAGTATTTAGTATCATTTAAAAAAAAAAAAAGATAATACGATCGCATTGGAGTACCTTGTTTTGTTTTTCTGTTTTATGGGTCAGAGTCAGTTTTGCTGATCCTACAAAGACATGTCTTTAATCTGTCTTGAAGGTTTTCGAGGAGCGTGATGAAATGGTAACAGGCATGATGCTAGTGTGCATGAAACTTATTTTGCTTGTTGTAATTTCAATGATAAAAGCAAAGTAGAAGACTTGAGAGAGTAAACAATTTAGGGAAATGTTTTGCTTACAGTTGCTGAAATATTGCCTGCTTCATGGACCATTGGCAGTCATTTTGCCTGTCTGCCCGGACTCTTTTATTCTTCTTATCTCCAGAGGCAGGTGGTCCAACCCTGGCCAGGGTAGGGTGCTTTCCCACTTCAAGATGAAGCCGTAAGCAGCTATCAGGTTGCTGTCGTGTCCTTACAGAGGTCATGTGTGTGTTTGGAGGGGGTGGCTGTGTGATGAAGCAATATACAAGAAGGCAGCACGTCTTCTATAAAGCTGGCCTGCAACTTCTTTTATACACAGTACTGTGCAAAAGGTTTAGGGTGGTGTGAAAAAATGCTGTAAACAAAGAATACTTTCAGAAAGATCAATAATGATTGTTTATTTTTATCAATTTACAAAATGCAAAGGGAGCGAACAAAAGAAAAATCTAAATCAAATTAATATTTGGTGTTACTACCTTTTGCCTTCAAACCAGCATCAGTTCTTCTGGGTCTAGAAGACTAACAAGTTGAGATCTTATTTTAAAGCATGGGTGCTTTGTTACTGCTAGAAAACATAACTATAGTCTCACGATGGAGAGTCGATCTCAGAAGATAAGCTTTATGGTTTAGAATAATGCTTAGTGTTGGTCATCAAAAATGTCCTCCAGTTTGACGATGTCTTTGGAACTAGCTAGATTTTAGGATATTTTTTGCCTGCTTTCCTCTTTAAATAAATTTTCAGAATTGTAAAGCTTCATAATAATCATAATAATAATAATCCTTTATTTATAATCCCACAAATGGGAAATTCATCCTCTGCATTTTACCCATACACACACGTGCAGCAGTGGGCAGATATTGAAAGCGCCCGGGGAGCAGTGACGGGGACAGTACCTTGCTCAAGGGTACTTCAGGGCAACCCACTGGGGATGGAATCGAACCCACAATCTTCCGATCCAGGGGCAACTCCCTAAGCACTAGGCCACCGCTGCCCAAATCATTGTTTTAAAATACTTTAATGCAGCCTGAGATTACATAATTAAAGCATTTTCAGAATAATTATAAAAGGTAATCTGTGTTCAAAATGGATGATGCTTGTTAGTCCACAGTTCACTGTTCATCTGTTCTTTCAGTCACTTTCTGTATCCTTCCTTTGTTTCATTTTTTCTTCTATGCTGTGTTAACATATTGGCAGCCAGTGGTGATTTGTTGAATGGCTGTTCAGCAAATCTGAAATATGAACGTTCAAAGAAGTGCTGGTGTTGGATTTACTGGTTAAGATGAACTGGGAAGATGTCCTTTTCAAGGAGACAATTGCCGAATTCCCCAGGGCAATTGGCTTATTCCCCGAACTCTAATTGAATTGGAAAGGTAATGGGTTATGTGTCAACATGTGAGAGTTTCTGATAGGGCTGCATCATTTTTTTTTTTATCATGATGTTGGCAACAATATGCGAACAGCATTAAAACCTCCAAGGAGTTTCAGTGGATGTTTTTATGAACTGAGGCATTCGTGGCAGTCAACAAATAAGTTTCAATTTTCTTTTCAAGCCAGTTTTTAATCATGATAAAGCAGGCAGCAGATATAACATCTCAGTTCTTGGGGCATTTATTTCAATATGCGTTACACACATTGAAGACATGCCACCTGACATCCAGTAAACTACTTTCTTTACAGTTAAACAGTTACTATATGCTGGTGGTTGTTTACAGTAAAACTAATATTGATCACGATGGTAGTTGATTTTTCAAAAAAGGTTTATTTTCATTTTCATTTTCAGCTTATGTACACCTTTTACATTGCTAGAGTGATGCTTTGCTTTTGGATATTTGAAGCCAAATATCACAATATTTACTAAAATGAATATCGTAAAGTGTCATTCAGGCCTTGTTTCCTGTAACTTAGTAATGGTGAAAGATTTGCACAGGAAGTTATTGCTTTGTCATATTGTTGGATTTAGACATGCACAAATGAGTCACTCAACATCACTTGTAGTGAGGAAAAAAAAGAAGCACTTCAGATAAATGTACTATGTGTGCAGAGAGAGAGAGAGAGAGAGAGCGAGAGAGACCGGCACGCAGGGATCTGCAGGAGCAAGTAGTTGAGGTCTTTCGCGGTCAGAATGCAACCACCTGACATTATGGTCTGAAGTGTGTAACGTCCTTCCAGCTGTGTTGGGGATATCACCATCTCTCTTTGCTTTGATTCAGAGGTGTTGTGATTTTGGAGAATTTCCTGACAAATTATAAGATACAACATCATAAATGTTTTATAAAATATATGAAAGGATTAATACAGGATTCTTCATAACTTCAAAATGTTTTATTAAACACTAATCACAAGCTAATACGTTTGCCCGAGTTAACGTATGGCTCCCAGTTTATGCAGATCTGAAGTGCTATTTTCAGGTAAGGGTTTGCTCTCAGTATATTTAAGGGAGAAGTATGTATTCTTGTTGATTGTATTGTGTGACGTTTAGAACAGTGAATTGATCAAATGTTAAATTGTTACTGTAGTAGATTATTGTCAGATGTTCAGAGTGTCTGAGTTGGAAACTGTCAGTATGAGAGATGTCTGAAAGATAACCAGGCTTATTGTTATAATAAGGGTGTTAAAAGAAAAAGTAGGTCTGTAAAGTGTACCCAATCTAAGAGGAGCATTGTAAAAAAAATACCAACAGTAACTATAAAATGATCAAATAAAACAATAAAATAAAAAAAGTTTAAATGCTGGATTTGTTTATAATAATAATAATAATAATTTTTATTTATATAGTGCATTCTCAAACCCAGGGTCACTTTACAGAGCAGAAGATATAAATTAAAAACAATATAAATTAAATCAGTTAACACGAAACACAAAGACAGTGACAAACAAACAGCAGAATTAGGAAATCCAGAATGGGGAGAAGTGGAAACGCACAGACTGAATAGATATTTTTCAACAGAGTTTTGAAGAGAGACAGAGAGGACGTTAGGCGCGGGTTTTCAGGGAGGGAATTCCAGAGTTTAGGGGCAGCAACACTAAATGATCTACCACCCATGGTAGCTAACCTGAATTTAGGAACTGTGAGTAACCCGGTACCGGAGGTGTGCAGTGAGCGGGTAGGAGTGTATGAATGGAGTAATTCAGTGAGGTATGGCGGAGCGGATCCATGAAGGGCTTTAAACGTCATGAGAAGCAGTTTGTAGTGAATACGATATGATATTGGCAGCCAGTGCAGTTTTTGGAGAACGGGAGTGATGTGTTCAGATTTTTTGGTTTAGGTAAGTCACCAGGTTGCAAAGGACAGATTTTGTGACGGTATCTTACTGTTAGAAGTCATGTTAAGGTAGCCCTGAAAGGTTTTTTTTTGGTCAAAATACATTTTTTACAGGGAAGAATTTAAATTACAGGAATTGTTTAGCACAAAAAGGCCATGGTTAAGGTAAGCGAAAATGGATTAATTACAAACTAGGTCAGGCCACATGACTTTCTTGGAGGGTCATATTCAAGTAATGGTCATGAACAAGCAAAAAGGTATATAGAATTTGATGCGTAAATACAATTACAAATATTTGAACCAAATAAATATGATGATAAAATATGCTGGTTTCCAAAACCTGTAAGCAACAAAAAGGCTCTTAACTGATGAACTGAAAGCACATCAGTATCTTTTGACATATTAAGAAAACAATGTTAGTGTGTGTGTGTGTGTGTGTGTGTGTGTGTGTGTGTGTGTGTGTGTGTGTGTGTGTGTTGTTGGGTTCTGTAACTGGTGTTGTTAATAGGGCTGATCTCTGCGTAGTTGTAACAGGCTGAATCTTGCACCTGTATTTGAATATGTTTCCCAAAAGTGTATGTGTGAGTGTGTGCGCATGCGTACAGTATTTGGGTGTGTGGGTGTGTTTCCTGGTTTTAAATGTGCTGACTTTTCACCCCTGAACAGTTTCTGTGTTGCTGTTTAACTCCGTTTGTTTCCTTTTTACTTTTACTTTTTATTGTATTTTAGCTTTGTATACTTTTTTCTTTGTCTACGCTCTCTCCACTTTCTCATCTGGTGGCACATCCCTCTCCCTCACGCTCACTTTCTCGCTGGGGTTGATATGGTGCAATCAGCATTGCTTGTGCACTTAATACTTTCTTAGCTGAACTGGTGCCAGAATTGCAGACTGGGTGGATTCCCTGGTGGCTTGTTTGAAGACTGCCAAAATCTTCTTCAGTCAAGGCCACCATAAAAGTACTCCTATAAAGGAGAGAGAGAAAGGAAGAGAGTAGAGGGGGTGGGGGAGAGGATGGGGAGAAGGGGGAGAGATGGAGAGACCTGCTTGACTATTTGCTTTAATCTGTCTTATCTGTCTCCTGAGACTCCAGCTTTGAAAGATAGGAACAGATGGCATGTTAACCACACCCTCACCAGGGGAAAAGAGCTTGATTTGCCACCTCAGTGACATAAGCAGGAGGGTCCAACTTGGAAGTCGAAGTCTTTAGCATGGTAAACACCATGATGAAAAACAAAAGCACACCTATGCCCATTTATGGAAAGATCGTTTCTCTGTACACGAAACGGTGTTCGACATCCGAGGTTTACTTAAAATCTGAAGCTGCCAGATGCTGTACCTGTGTGTGTGTTGTATAGATTCTGGTGAGATGTTTTGGTCCGCCATGTGCTTTTTAAGCCTTTCTTGATACCTTGTTGTCCGCAGGTTCTGTGGTGACAGCAGCAAGGAGCAACATACTTGCAGCACTTGTGGTTCTGCAATTTCTGGCTCCTCTAATTTTCTTGTCTTTCTTTTTTTGGCCAATGGTGTGGTCACATACAATGTTACAGCAGTTTCTTTATTTCATACATTTTATTCTTACTCCAGTAATTAAGATGACAAAAGCACCCAGGGCCTAGGAATAACGGGTGTGAATGGCACTGAAAATAAAACTTGCAGAATTTATTACAAAAGCATGTTTAACTCATTTGGTGTCATGTTTTTTAAATATAATATATATATAACATTATGCTTGTCATTCACACTTATTCACATTTATTTTTCTTCTTTTTCAGATCTGGAGCCGGATGACAACACATCATTCTACATCCTGAATGTTGGTCAGCCTCCATCAATGACCAACCAGTCCCACGGCATACAGAGGCATGGAATCCAGCCACACTCACAGCTCACTGCCACATCTCCTCCACTGCAGCCACACCTTAAACCCTATGAGCCTAGCTATGAGTCCCAGGACTCAAAATACACTTCTGCAGGAGGGGGTGGGGTGGGGGGCCCTCCCAAGGCTTTTGAATGCCCCAGCATCCAGATCACATCAATTTCCCCAAGCTGCCAGCAAGAGATGGACGCAAACGACGACGAAATGAGGGCTAAGGGTCAAGACAGGGATTACCATGACAGACCCCTGTCCCGGGATCACCTATACCTGCCACTAGATCACTCTTACCGGGATTCATCGCTGAGTCCCAGCCCCTGCAGCAGTCTTTCGTCTCGTAGCTGGTTCTCAGACGCCTCATCGTGTGAGTCCATTTCACACGTGTATGACGATGTGGATTCTGAACTAAATGAAGCAGCAGCACGGTTCACCCTGGGGTCACCTCTGACCTCTCCTGGTTGTTCACCTCAGGGAGGCCCACTGGAGGAACCATGGCAACAGCAGCAGCCACAGCAACATCATCACCACCCAGCCTTTGCTCACTCGCTCTCTCACCCACACACTCACTCCCTATCACCCCGAGGGTCACCCTGTCATTCACCCCGGACCAGTGTAACTGATGAAAACTGGCTCAGCCCTCGGCCACCCTCACGCCCTTCTTCAAGACCAACCTCGCCATGTGGCAAGAGACGCCACTCCAGTGCAGATATATGCTACTCAGGCTCACCTCACCACTCCCCGACTCCCACTCCTGGACCTTCACCCCGGGGCAGTGTCACAGAGGATTCATGGATTGGGAGTCCCTCTATGGGCATGTCACCATTCCAGTGCTGCCCTGCAGACACTGACATACCATCCAAGACTAGGAAGACATCCCAGGACTGCACGGCCGTTATGCAGCCTGGGAAAGGCGAACTTGGCTTAGATGATTCAGGAAACGTGTCCCCACTGCTGGACTCCCCAGCCGAGGAAACCATGCATGGCTTGAAAAAGGATGGACCAGGGGAGCAGTTTCTGTCTGTGCCCTCTCACTTCACCTGGAACAAACCCAAACCAGGACACACACCCATATTCAGGTAAAATAAAAACAACGCAAATACTAAAACAAACAAACAAAAAGCTAAGCAGTAAATTTTAAAATATTGAAAAATATTTTTATCAGATGACAGATGTTCTAACAACCTCTTTAAAAGACTTGTTGATGCTTATCAGGCTAGAAAAACCTACAAAAGAGTTTGGACTCTACAGTCCACAGTCATACACATTGTGTCTAACAATAATAACAATTGCTCTGAGAGTGTAATTGTCCGGTAGTAGCCAAGGGTAAACAAATGAAGGCCACTCTTACAGTGGCTGATGTTATTGTTCTTAACATCTGCATCAGGAGAACAGTGTGTGAGAAAGCCACCGCCTTGCAAAAATAAGTCCACTCTCCGTCCAGTTGCTTAAAGACCTCATGGACAAGCCAGAATACTGTTGGAAAAACATGAAAGAATGGGATCATGATTGACCTTTTTGTATTTGAGCCTAAAAACCCCATCTCGCGTTAAACATGGTGGCGGAGGTGTCAATATTTGTTTTGCTGTATCTGGGCCGGTGCGGCCATTAAAATATCTTTCATGTACACATAAGATAGCGCACAATTATTTCTTTTGCTTAACTGAGCTCTCTTTTTCTATTTGTTTAAAAACATCTGATGCTCTTTTAGGTCAAGCTTATGTTGAAATATTGAAAACTCTAAAGGGTCCACAAACTTCTAAGCAACTTCTAAGAATGTTTCTGTTAAGGTGGAACGCATGGTCTCTGTCAGCGTTACTAAACTAAGTAGTGCTGCAGTCACGTCCCAGTACTATACACACTCCCTCTCTCCTTGTCATGCACAAACACGCCCTCTTTTGCAGCCTTTTCTGCATGCACGCTGTCAGCTGCTCGACCCAAACAGACCATGAAAGCTTCAGTCAGCCGAGTGCTCCGTGTCTGTTCTACTTAACCCCCGTCACAGCCATACTCACACACAACAGTGACATGATACATGATCTGGCCATCCGATCCTGCGGCCTCGGCAACCAGACCTTCCCCCGCTGTGTGTGTGTGTGTGTGTGTGTGTGTGTGTGTGTGTGAGAGAGAGATAGAAGGCTCTGGAAGCCTAGTTTTTCTGAGCAGATGGTCCTTGTGGAAGTGTTGGCAGAGAGCTGTGGTGTGGAGATGTCTGGGGAAACATGGCTTAACGGAACACGTCCTCACACTAATGAAGCCTTAATTCAGACTTGTACACCACACACACCAACACATAAATACAGAATTATATTGACACATTCTCTCTCACCCTTGATAGTATGTATTAGGAGGCATATGAGGAAGCTGAAAAACTTTCAACCACTATCAAAGTAAACAGTGAATGAACACTCATTAAATAGGTCACACACACTTTAAAAAAGCAAAAAAGGGAAGCAGTTACCATAAAAATCTGATTACTATAAATGTATGATAAAGCTGACCGCTACAATACTGGCTGAAGGGGAAGACAAATTAGGATTGTCCTGTTAGCAGAACAGTCTGACAATTTAACAGTAATGGTGAATAAAACATCATTAGCTGGCTGTTTAAAAGTTATACATCAACTTTTAAATGATCATTTTAAAGGTGATTGTGATCTTATTAATGCTGTTATTTAACCGGTTTTCAATCATCTTTAATTCTTGATAAAGTTTTGTCACACTGTGAAATCTTTGAGCTCTTAAGTAAGCTCTTTGAGCTCTTAAGTCGAACTTTAAAGCTGTCCTCAAATATGAGTGAATTGTTCATTTTAAATGACATCAGTGAATATGTTAAAATGTATGATGTACTGGTGTAGAAACTTGAGTGCTGGATAGAAAGTAGGTGAGATTTGTAGGCCATGGAACTAACTCTCACACTGTTATCGGGCCTAGGATTCCCCCGATAACCAAACCAGCCTTGGTTACTATGACAGCAGGGCACATACACGTCATGGGAGAGGGAGAGCCAATGTGAGAGTTTGGGGAAAGAGCTGGAAGGAAAGAAACATGTGGGATGAGGAGGCAAAAATGAATGGCCAGATGTGTTTGTTTAGTTTGTCTGTTTTATTTGTAGACATTTGAATCAACACTGATTTAGTGATGATTATGGCACCTTACAGGATGGTCCTTCCTGTAGTTTAGACCTGTTTTTGCCCCCAGGTAAATGAGATTTTTGTGTTCTGAGTGTGCAGTTAATTCTGAAGCTGCTGATCCACTTTGTTAAAACTATTGATAACTATTAAGGATAGTTTTTACCCTTTTTATTTTTCATTTAAAGTGACGATGACTTGGGACAGTCCTGCTTCTCTGATTTCTTAATGCTTATTTCACTGTTTGTTAACTTTATAACAGCTTAAATCAGCCCTGTTCTCTTTAATTTTTTAAATAGTGATTCTATCAGTTCTGCTCCTTTTGACTTCTTACTTTTTATAAAGTTTCTGTTGATTCAGATTAGAACTAGTTCGGCTTTGACCTTTGACCAGTTACTGCTTGGTTTCTAGTCATTGAGTGTAATGCTACTTATTCTGTTTTCTTCAGTTCTTACTTCACATTAGGAGTGTGTTTATTGAGTGCATGACTGCTAATAACACGTGTCCTGAATTCATGGACCTTCCTTCTCCTGGAATCTACAGTGCAGGGACTGTAATTTCATTCAGAAGTACAACACCAGCCATGACTTCAAAATGACACAGGCACAAAGCCCTCATTGATCAAAATGTCAGAAACACGTGCCCCCCCATCCCAGCTTTTTTTTTTTTTTCTTCCTCCCAATGTAAATGTCAGGCCTTTTATTCATTTCATTTTCCAGGACTTTCAGAACTATTTTCCAACCCATACCCTGGAAAAGGCAGATCGTCTTTTGCCTTGAAAGTTGGAAAGAAAAGCTTACTACTTGAGTTGGTCCTGTTTCATTAACTGCCTGGCTAATGTGTGTAATTGTTCCTTCTTTTGGTGACAGTATAAGTCTGTGTGTTTCACTCTGACATAGAGGGTTCATTTTGGTGAGATTTATGCACAGAGGAAAAATGCAGTAAGGCTTGCTGGCCAACGAAACAGCAGCGTCAATGGCAGCCACTTTCACAGGATGCCAGCCGCGAGCAAAGCAAACATGCATTGAAGCCAGTACACACACACTTTGTGTCCATCTTGCTGGCATACAATTTTACACGAATTCACACACCTGCATTTACGTTTACCTATTTTAGTCTTCAAAAAACCCTTCTCCTGTAAAAAGGCCACTTCTTTACCTGTAGTGTGGGAGGTGTGCTTTGAATGACCGCATTAGAGGAGACGGTTAACCTGCAGCTAAATAAAAACACATAACGCATATGAATATACACATGCACAAAATGATTGGAATAGCTAAAGCGCCACGTTTATTTTAAGGCTGTAGCTAAATTCATATAAGTAAAAAAAAAAAGACATAAAAAAAATCGGAAAATGTTTGTGTAAAATAGAAAGGCATGTCTTGAATGTAAACATACACAAATATAATAGTAAATATCTTAAGTGGGAAAAAATTATCATGGTCTTTTAAAAGGGTGTGTGTGTGTGTCTCTGTCTGTAGGACATCATCCTTGCCTCCCCTCGACTGGCCTTTACCGAACCAGTATGGCCAGTATGAGTTGAAGATTGAGGTCCACCCCAAAGCCCACCATCGAGCACACTACGAGACTGAGGGCAGCAGAGGAGCCGTGAAAGCAGCCTCCGGTGGACACCCCATCGTCAAGGTGAGTCTCCACAGCAACCTGCCACCTGCCGACCATGATGTAAGTGCACCTGAGTGTCTTGTTACCTGCCTGCTGAGGGTGAGTTTGTTTTTGCTAGCTTTGTTCCATATTACGTAAGTGGTTTACTGGGAGTGGAGTCTGTGCGTTTAATATATGAGGCCATTCCTATTCACTCCTAATATTTTAGTACTCGTTACGCAGACACCATGTGGATGGTGACCTTAGTCCTATCATTTGCAGACTGACAAATCTGTGCCCTGCTGAAGCTTTGATCGGATCAACACAGCCGCCATTGAATTAGAATAGGTAAAGGTATTTCTATGCAAAACAGGACAAAGGATTTGTATACATTTGTTTGGGTGGATCGTCTGCCATTTAAAGTGCTCCATTAGGAATGCGAATGCTGGGTGAAGAATCTTTGCAGTCATGTTTAACAATATTTTTCTTATTAAACATAGGAGACGTGTAATCTGTGGTTGGCTGGGCCGTGTTTAGAGAACTACTTTTCTGTATCATTTGAGCCAAAGCTGACCTTTGTATTGTGTAAAAATCTCGTGAAGAATTCATTCAAATGCTTTTTTGCCTTCTCAAATAAAGTGATCATATCAGAGATAATGCTTTTATAATGTTTATGTTGCTGTTGGCTATTATAATCTAGGCATTCCACACACCAGCAGCACTCCAATGCATATAATGGTAGATTGCCAAGATCTTATGTTGGTGCAACATCAGAGTTGAGGAGTAACAAAAAAGTCCTGAAAAAGAGCTTTAAATTCCAATGAACCAATCAGTTTGATTTCGAATTTATGCCAATGGTTTGTATAGCTAAGTTTGTCACTGCTGTTTCCTATGGAGTTTTTCTTGCTTTGTTGGCTAAATTAACTAATTCAATACTTAAATTCAAGGAGAAAACTTTTTTTTTTTAAGTGAATTGATAAACATGACATTTTAAGGCAGTTTAAACTAGTAAATTGTAATTGTCATCACATGGTTGAAACTCTTATTCAGAGCATATCAATGTACATTTTGTTTTTTTTTTTAACATTTAGCTCTTGTTTATTTATTTTATAGTATATTTATATTCTAGTACATAAAAAACCTACATTAAATGTGAAGTTACAGGTATAGGGATGGGGCTGACTGGGAGAAATGGGGTCCACTGTGATGTAAAAGGAGGACCAATTAGTATCCTTCTATGTCATTCGATACTGCAGATCAGGTAGGTACCTAGGAGATCTCTCACTACAGTACCCTCATAGAAAGGCAGGAAGAGGGAGAGATACAGAGTGTGTAAGGCAGCTTGGAACTTGACAACCAGTTTCTGAATATTTTATGGACTTCAGGGTGTTGGTTCTTTTTGTTCTGGCCATACTGGAGCAAGAGAACCCAATCCTAACCATGTGACAGTCTGGGATCAAATGCGTTAAAGAAAAATGGTGTAAATTTTGGTTTTAATGTAGCACATATCATTTTATGTAGACAGCACAGCTAACTTCAGAACCAAAACTGCATATGGAGTTTGTTTAGTACTGAAACTAATCATTCATCAGCACACACACATGACATGAAAATCCATTTCACTTGATTACATTTTTAAAAAAGGAATGAGCAATTAACTATTAGATGAAAAATGTGGGATTATTTGATGCATGTGTTGAATAGTGGTTGACAACAACACTCGTGATCTAGAGGGATTATTTTGCCCGCGATGTGTTTTGTTACACTTAACTTATATAGCCTATCGAGTTGAGTCAAGTCAGTTTTATTCATACAGCGCTTTTTACAACTATTGTTGTCACAAAGCAGCTTTACAGAAACTGGGTCCAAGCCCCAAGTGAGTAAAACGAGGGTGACAGAGGCAAGGAAAAACTCCCCAAAACAGGAGGAAGAAACCATGGGAGGAACCAAGACTCAAAAGGGGAACCCATCCTCCTCTGGTCGACATCAGAAATAAGGAAGGAAAGAAAGAAAGAGAAAGTGCATTTCAAAAATGGGTGTTGGTGGTCTAGTGGTAGGATACTTGCCTATGGATCTATGCTCAAGAGCTCAAGAGGTCCCAGGTTCGAATCCCACCTCTGGCTCTACCACCACTGGGTCCCTGAGCAAGACCCTTAACCCTGAGCTGCTCCAGGGGGACTGTCCCTGTAATTAGGACATGGAAGTCGCTCTGGATAAGAGCGTCCGCTGAATGCCGCATATGTAAATGTAAATGTTGATAGAGTCTGTAGTTGGAAGTTCAGTGAGCTAATAGTGGTGCTTCTGCTTGAGTGGGTGAAGCTTTTTGTTAATCTTCGTGGCAGCAGCTCATGCAGATGATCCAGTTTGATGTAGCTGATATGAAATTCAGGTGGGGAGAGAAATCTGATAGTAGTTTGGTCAACTTGGTGGAGTAGCTGGTATTGAGTTCAGGAAACCCTCACAGTAATTGATGGACTTGGCTGGGAGGCCTTTACTTTCCGGAAATGCCCAAGCTGTCCATCGTACAGTTGGATGACAGCTGTCCATCTCAAACAGAAAGAGAAATTAGTTATGTAACTCTTATTGTGCAGACCATGAAGTTATAGCGTGCAGTACTGTGACTCCGCCAAGCGCGAGAGCACCCTGAGATCTTGGGGTCACCCCCACACCACTGTCAACAATCCGGAGTGATGTCGTGAGAGTGGTGGGCCAGTAGCACCAACATCCCAGTTTACAGTAATTCTCTGTAATTCTCTGCGTATAATTCAGTGTGTCTGAGTCCCGAGCAATAGCTGGAAGACTGTTTCAGAGATTCGGGGCTTTGAATGAAAAGGCTCTTTCCCTTGTTGCTGTTTTCAAATCCTGGAAACTGTTAGAAAGCCGGCACCTTGCAATCTAAGTGAGCGTGGTGGTTCATAACTGGGGATTAACACTGAAGGTACTGTGGCCCAGACGGGGTACAGGGAAACATCACTGAAGACTCTCACTGAAGCCCATAACACATAGATTTAGTGATTAGCTGTACTTCTATTTCTCTTCATATCAGTTTCTTGGCATCTGAGCTATTGAGCTTAACTGTTTCAGCAAACTCAATTGGAGCCAAGAGGGTTTGGCAGTTTTAGCCTTTAGGCAACATTATCTGGGCTACAGTTTCTCCTCTGTCTTCTGTTCAGCACCTGAAAGCCTTGTGCACACATGGCCATGTCCTTTTTTTGGGTCACTTGTGGTAGATAATGCCAGGAGCACCTCACAAGACCAGTTGTTTTGATTTCATTCATTGATTTAGCCATGACCAAAATAATCATCATAAATAAAGTCAAACCCTTATATGCATATGTATATAAAATTTGTTTTTACTATGTACTGAATGCATCCGGGTTTAAGATTAATAGAAGCGTGTGAGAAGAAAGGTTCTCAGCTTTTATTCCTTGGGAAAATTCATTTAAATCCTTTGACAAGCTATTTGTAATGTCCTGGAAAAGAAATACAGAATTAAAGACTAGTCTACTGAGCAACAGGCACCAACCTGGTTGTCAAGGAAAACAACAGAAACATGTTTTGGACACGTATGGCTTTTTCTTTTTTTTTTTTTTTTGGATCAGGCTCGATTAACTTTATTGACAGTGTTACTCACAATAGTAGAAACAGAATTATTTCTGAAGTCCACGGAAAAATTTGTCTGCCAATGTGCAAATAAACACATCCAAACTAAACAGGAGATAGGAAGACAGCAGTCCAAAACACACTAGTTAACAAAGTTAATGTAAACAAAGGATATAATTTACTTCCTGTTTAAATAATTCTCAAACACCAGTGTCTTCAGAGCAAAATGAATCAATTGGCCTTGCAATTATCCCCCCCGGTACTTTTCGGAAGAGACTTATGTAGCCACATTTGTAGTCCATTAGCCTGTGAACTCATGGTGTACATGTGTGTATTGGTCTTAATTCACCAGTACACTACCTGACATGTGCGGGTGCTACTGTGTTTGTTTGTGTGTAGGAGTGTGTGTTCGTCGCGTAGCAGTGGGTTCATATGTATTTACTAAACATTCGTCTGCATCTGCGCTCACTGCCACCTTGCACTTACTTTACCCACCTCTTCAACCAGCTTGCTCTGTTTGTCTGGCCGCAGAGCTGATTCAGTGTTGTTACACAAACAGCAATACGTCGATCTCGTCCAGGATAAACAGACCCTTGCGGCAGGAGATACTTGGATATTTGCTGATTTGCTGTTAGTCAGCCATGTGCTGCGACGACAGAATGCAAATCGATGCCATTACCTCGGACCAATGCTGAAATGAAGTTGGAATTATGCAGGGATACTCAGGGTCTTAAGCTACTCCCCTCCTACAGAGGGGTATTTGGGGCCGTGACCGTGCCGTACGACCTCACTGCTTCGATCTGTCCTACATACACAAACACACACGCACACATGAAAAGAAGTGTCATTACTAAAATTATAATTTTTCACTCTCTTCTGAAAGATACAGCAGGCCTTTGGTTGTTACTGTGCCTTTAAAGCTGACATTCTCCAACAATCTCCTTTTTGTTTTGTTGCTGTAGCTCATTCAAAAGGAATATAAGATTTGGGCTTTTTGAGATTTTTGAGGGGGAGCAAAAAAAAAAGGGCAAAATAAGATTCTTTTTTTTTCCCCCACCTGCTACCTAGTTATAATTCAGCCAAACTATGTGTTCATCTGTTCTAGTCTTTTCAGAAGATGTGTCCTGGCAGAGCCAACATGTTTCAGAGCAGATGAAGGCTTTCGACCTGAATAGCTCTTCAGGGTTTTTTGTGTGTGTGTGTGTGTGTGTGTGTGTGTGTTTTGATGGTTACATTTGTCTTTTTTCACCCTCACACCTTGGCATTCCTCTATCGCTCTGTCCTGACATGTTCTCCGCTGAGGTTGTAAAGCTCTGCTCCTCCATTCAGCCTAGTGGAGAGGGACCTGTGAATGTTTATTCTAAGCAGAGTACGGCAGAGTATTTCCTGCACCTTTCATAGGCTTGCACAGTATATCCTTGCTGTTTGTCATACTATTAAACTATTAAACTTTGAAACACCTTTGTCATAATAATAATAATAATCCTTTATTTATAATCCCACAAATGGGAAATTCGCTCTCTGCATTTCACACATACACACATGTGCAGCAGTGGGCTGCTATTGAAAGCGCCCGGGGAGCAGTGATGGGGACGGCACCTTGCTCAAGGGTACCTCAGGGCAACCTACTGGGAAGGGGTTCGGACCCCCGATCCTCGGATCATGTGGCTGACGCCCTAACCACTAGGCCACCGCTGCCCATGTCCCAGAAGGCTGCAATATGAAATTGAGACCTGTGACTGATCAGAATGCTAAGGCTGATATATTTATAAAGATGCAGGTAAATGTATCTGCGAAGAATAAAAAAAAATAAAACAACTTCATGACTTTGCATAGCTAACATAGTCCTTGTGAAATCAAAGAGCTCCCTGTCAAGCAGTTTGCAGGCTGTTTGGTAGCATCGATGACAGGATGAGGCGCAAACAATACTCAACTACAACTAGGATGAAATTAAAAGGAGGCTCCCTCAAAATTAATGAGGTAGAAAAGGTGTTTTATTGCCTATTTAACTGCCACACCAGTCTGAGAAGGTCATGGGTTCGAATCCCAGGCCAGCAGGTTGCCCTGAGGTACCCTTTTTACAAGGTACCATCCCCGTCACTGCTCCCCTGGTGTTTTTGATAGTATGTGTGTTAGTGTATGGGTAATTTCATTGTGGCTCACAATGACGAGTAGTCACTTTCACTGTGCTGCGTATTAACAATGACAAGAATGGTCACTTTCACTTTCACTTACAGTGCTATGCAAAAGTTTTAGGCAGGTGTGGAAAAAATTCAAAGAATGCTTTCAAAAATGGAAGTGTTAATCGTTTATATTTATCAATTAACAATATGCAGTGAATGAACAAAAGAGAAATCTAAATCAAATCAATATTTGCTGTGACCGCCCTTTGCCTTCAAAACAGCATCAGTTCTTCTAGGTACACTTGCACACAGTTTTTGAGGGAACTCGGCTGGTAGGTTGTTCCAGACATCTTGGAGAACTAACCACAGATCTTCTGTGGATGTAGGCTTC
Source organism: Hepsetus odoe (assembly GCA_017165825.1). Taxonomy (NCBI): domain Eukaryota; kingdom Metazoa; phylum Chordata; class Actinopteri; order Characiformes; family Hepsetidae; genus Hepsetus; species Hepsetus odoe. Next base: position 10,394,609 of record CM029391.1, on the reverse strand, counting down.
CTCACATCCTTCTGTCTCTTCATGTAATCCAGACACACTGGATGATGTTGAGATCAGGGCTCTGTGGGGGCCAGAAGAACTGATGCTGGTTTGAAGGCAAAAGGTAGTAACACCAAATATTGATTTGATTTAGATTTTTCTTTTGTTCTTTGTTTACAGCATTTTTTCCACACCTGCCTAAAACTTTTGCACAGTACTATATAAACACATATCTGGGCTGTACTAACTTGAACTTGAATTTGAAGGTTTGTTTGAGCATTTTACTGTCGCGTGTGTGCGTGTGTGTGTGTGTTTGCATCCAAATATAGATAACATGACTGACATAGAGAACTCAAACTGTTATAGGTAGAAAAATTTAGTTACATTTGCATTAGAGGAGAACATAAATGACTTAATCTTACAGCTCATTACACACACATGCACACACCCCTCAAAGGATAGTGTTATCGCCTAGCGAGAAGGTTCTGGGTTTGAGTTCCAGGTGGAGTTTGCATGTTTTCCCTCTGGCTGAATGGGTTTCCTCTGGGAGCTCCGGTTTCCTCCCGCCATCCAAAGACATGCTTATTCCTGCAAGTGCGAGTGCGTTTGTCTGTGTCAACCTGTCCAGGGTGTGTCCGTGGCTTTCGTCCTGTGAGAGCTCAGATCTCTACCAAAGTGACGAAAAGGCCTAAGTGTAGATACATGCTCATGATATGCTCAGGATTCAAAACTCATCTCTGAAGCACAGTGGAAGTAGTGTCATGGCTTGGGCTTGCAAGGCTACTTCTTGATCAGGCTCAGTAACCTTTATTGTATAATGTTACTCACATTATAGGAAAAGAATGAGTTTGAAAAAGTCTACAGCAACATTTTATTTTATGTGTTTTTTCTTTTTGAACAGGTGTTAACCTTCAGTTTCAGCTAGAAACACAACAGGCATGCTTAGTATTTATTCTAGTATTAATCTATTTTTAATATATATATATATTTTTTTATTTTTTAAGTGCCTTCTTTGTAGTGTTTTACCACAGTGTAAGTACATTACTTTCTGTGGTAAAACAGACTGCTGGTGTCATGGTTATAAAATAGTGGGTTCCTCAGTCGGTCAATTTGGAGCAACCCAAAAGTCTGTATCTTTTCAGTTTACACACTAAAAGCATGGTTGCATTGTGCGGTAGTGGTGTAAGAAGGTAACTTTTATTTTTCCATTATCTGCCGCTTGTCCCAAACGGGGTCGCGGGGGAGTGCTGGCGTCCAACCCAGCGCACACAGGGTGAGGACGGGGGACGCACCCTGGACAGGTCGCCAGCCCATCGCAGGGAGGAGCGGGACAGGGACGGCACCTTGCTCAAGGGTACCTCAGGGCAACCCATTGGGAAGGGGTTGATCATGTGGCCAACACCCTAACCACTAGGCCACCACTGCCCCTTTTATTTTTCACTTTTTTTTATTCTAAGTGGCTGAAACACTTGCTGCCTCAGCTCCCCTAGCACACTACTGCATAGTAAGGATTATAGTTGTTTCAACCTGAATTGAGGCACGGATGAAAACCATACTTATTGTATTCATTATGTTTTTCCTGGTCTTTTAAAAGTGCTTTTTATGCATTTAAAAGAAAACACAAAAACTTCAAACAAAGGATACTAAGTATATCAAAGATATCAAGGGTCAACATCGTGATACTTAGGCTATGTTCGTCACACTCAGTGTAGTGCATGAATACTAGGTGTGGATTTAACACAGAGCAGATTTGTGTGTTTTTAAAAAAAAAAAAAAAAAGAAAAGAAGAATTGATATGCAAATTGAGAAAGAAAAACTAGAAATGTGGTATATGCATAATAACATATAAAGTTATTATACCAGGCAGCTTCTGTGTCGCAGTAGCCAGACATCATGGCCAAGAAAGTGACACTGCTTTACTGTAGTGTTTGGACTGCCCTGATTCACAGGATTGCACTGAGGAGAATGCCCCATACTGCCTACTAGCACCCCCTCCCTTCTCTCTCTCTCTCTCTCTCTCTCTCTCTCTCTCTCTGCCTGTCTCTCTTTCATTCTCTCTTTACTGGCCTCACTCTCTGTCTCTTTCTCTCTCTCGCCCTGTAGCACCTGCGCACGTGCGCTCTCTCTCTCTCTCTCTCTCTCTCTCTCTCTCTTTTACTGTCTGTCTCTCTTTCATTCTCTCTCTCTCTTTTACTGTCTCTCTCACTCTCTGTCCCTTTCTCTCTCTGCTCTCTAGCACCTGCGCACTCTCTCTCTCTCTCTCTCTCTCTCTCTCTCTCTCTCTCTCTCTGTCTCTCCTCTTACTGTCTCTCCCTTTCACTCTCTCTGTCTCTTTCTCGCTCTCTAGCACCTGCGCACTCTCTCTCTCTCTCTGTCACTCCCTCTTTTACTGTCTCTCCCTTTCACCTCTGTCTCTTCTCGCTCTCTAGCACCTGCGCACTCTCTCTTCTTCTCTCTCTCTCTCTTTGTCTTTGTCTCCCTTGCTTCAGGGCTAAATGTTACAGGGGACAAACCATAATCAGCACACCTGTTGCTAGGAGACATGTAATTCCCAAGCCCATCTGGCGTAGGCATCCCTGTGTGTGTGTGTGTGTGTGTGTGTGTGCGTGCGTGCGTGTATAATTAAACCTCGCACACAGACACACAAAGACTTTCAGCATTGGCCTTCATACATGAACCATGTTGACTTCTTCAGTAGTTAGAGGTTATAACTTCAAAGTTTCTGCAGGTCCACTAGTGGCCATTTTTCCAACAGAATGGATGGTGCCTCCAGTTTTTTTTAGACAACAGTCAAGTGAAACATTTCCTTTGTTTAGTCTCTGTTAGCAGGTGGACAAAGGACATGGTTGGCTTTCTGTGTGTGAATTGCTGTGATGGTTGAGCGAAGTGAAAGTGACAACTCCTTGTCATTGCGGCGTCACAGCACAGCACACAGTGAACCACAACACAATTGGATCTTCTGCATTTAACCCATGCAAATACCGTGCAGCAGTGGGCAGCTATTGAAAGTGCCTGGGGAGCAGTGACAGGGACGGTACCTTGCTCAAGGGTACCAGGTACTTATCATGAGGGAATCAAACCCACACCCGATGCAGGGCCACCCCCAACCACTAGGCCACGCTGGGGTATTCTAGCGAGCAATGAGGTGTGAACTCCCTAAAGTGCCAGCAATGCAAACATAATAAAACAAATTTACCACTAAAACATAAAACATATATATCTAATTTATATAGTGGACGAATATATAAATTTAAAATATATACACTATCATGCAAAAGTTTGAGGCAGGTGTGAAAAAATGCTGTAAACAAAGAATGCTTTCAGAAAAAATCTAAATCAAATCAATATTTGGTGTTACTTACCTTTTGCCTTCAAACCAGCATCAGTTCTCTAGTACACTTGCACAAAGTCAGGGATTCTGTAGGATTATAGTCGGTGTATGATCAACTGTTTTACCACACAGGTGCTGATGATCATCAATGTCACACGGAGGTTGAAACACAGTCATGTGTGGAACAACCTACCAGCCGAGTTCCTTCAAAAACTGTGTGCAAGAGTACCTAGAAGAATTGATGCTGTTTTGAAGGCAAAGGTGGCCACCAAATATTGATTTGATTAGATTTCTTCTTTTGCTCATTCACTGCACATTTGTTGATTGATGAAAATAAATGATTAACACTTCCATTTCTGAAAGCATTCTTTGTTTACAGCATTTGTTCACACCTGCCTAAAACTCTTGCACAGTACTGTGTGTGCATATATATATATATATATATATATATATATATATATATATATATATATATATATATAAGTGAAAGTCATTGTGAAGCACAGCACTCAGTGAACCGCAATGAAATGTATCCTCTGCACTTTACCCAACACACGTGCGTCAGTCAGGGAGCAGTGATGGAGACTGTACCCTGCTCAAGGATACCGCAGGAAAAACCTACTGGTTTGTAATTCAAACCCACAACCTTCTGATCTTGGAGCCTAGTCCCTAACCACTAGGCCACCACTGCATCAAGTAATGTGTACTAAATACTTCATAATACATTTAATATGTTTACTTACTGTATAATTGGTAAGGCTGTTGTCATTACTATTATAACTTGAGTTTAAGGAGCACATTTTGCATGTCCATTACCTGTTACCTTCTCCCTTCTGGTTCCCTGACATATTTACCTAGTTTAGTGAATGAAATCATAGCAAAATCTTGTTACCTATTTTTTTTTTTTAATTGTTGTTTATAGCACTGCTCTTCATGTAGCATGAACACTTGACAAAATTTCCTTTTCCCTTGTTTTGTGGATTTGTTTTTTTGGGAGGTGCAGTTTTGTTACAACAACAATGAAAGGTGTGTGTGTGTGTGTGTGTGTGTGTGTGTGTGTGTGTGTGTGTGTGTGTGTGTGTGTGTGTGTGTGTGTGTGTGTGTGTGTGTGTGTGTGTGTGTGAGGATAGAGTAAATTCCTGAGGGTGTATTTGATGTCGAATCTGATGCAGGCTGAATTGAGGAATAGGAGGACACAGACACACACACAGTTGAGTGGTGAGCTGGGAAGCCCTTACAGCAGGACAACACACTACAGTAAATGCCACGTGTGTGTGTGTGTGTGTGCGCGCGCTGACTATGTTTAAACAAACGACTGCCCAACCTCCCAGACCTGTATGCACTGTTTGTGCAAACCTCTTTCTTTCTCTCTCTCCTCCCCCCGCTTTTCTCTCTATCTCTCTCTCTATCCTCACTCCGCTTCTCTCTTCCTTCTCTCTCTCTCCCGCTTTCTCTCTCTCTCTCTCCCTCTCTCTCTCTCTCTCTCTCTCCTCTCCCTGCTTTTTCTCTCTCTCTCTCTCTCTCTCTCTCTATCCTCACCCTACTTCTCTCTCTCTCTCTCTCTATCCTCACCCTACTTCTCTCTCTCTCTCTCTCTCTCTCTCTATCCTCACCCCGCTTCTCTCTCTCTCTCTCTCTCTCTCATATATATCTCGCTATCCTCCCCTGCCTCTCTCTCTCCCTCTCTCACTCTGCCTTTCACATACACACACATGTTGTGTAAACACTGTGGTGCTGAACAGACCTCTCTTAGTGACCAGCTAACAGTGACTGTTAGACTGTGACAGCACATTATGAGGCCAGGGGCCACTACTTTGTGTGTGTGTGTGTGTGTGTGTGTGTGTGTGTGTCTGTGTGTGTGACCTTGAGCGTGTAACCTCCCCCCCCCCAGCACATGAATGCACACACAAATTTGCACTCACGCATGCACACACACGCACTGACTACCCCTCGCCATAGCAACTACAGAGCAACACAGGGAAACAACTCAGTAGCATAGAGAGAGAGAGAGCGCGAGAGAGAGAGTGTGCTAATGAAAATGAAAGAAGGATTAAAAGTGAAGGAGAAAAAGAGAGAGTGAGTTGTGAAACTTTCAAGGCGTAAGGAAGAGATGGGATTTAACTGGAAGTTTGAGGATTGCGACCTAAAACTTGTTTGGGCAAGTTTGCATACAAGTGTTACGGCTGTTTAATTTCAACATTGTATTAAAATAAGTGTTTGTGTTTTATTTGCCTTGGCCCCAACCCCTACCTGCAAATGAAGTGTGAAGTATGTAGTGTGAAGTGTTTTTAGGTTTGCATTCCAAAAACACTGACAACTAATTTAACATGACCACTTCCAAACCTTTCCCTAAAATTATAAATATAATCCCTATTATTATACAAGAGTTTCGGTGGTTCTTGATAGACAAATAAAGAAAATATATTTCAACAAAAAATGCTGCACATCAAATTTGATCCCATTCCTCTGTACAGAACAGCTTCCAGGATGTTGCTGGGTTTCTTACCCAGCAGTTGTTGATGACCTGCTGACATGACCTTGTTGTTGACCTGACTGCTCACGTGTGGTCTTGACTTTGGCCTTAGCAAAACAAAGTTTCCTTTTCTTTTTGTTACGACTTTTGTGCTTAAAGCTATTGTTGGGTGTCCCACATCCTCTCCTCTTCAGTTTAAGAACAAATTTACAGCCTTTTTCCTTTAGAATTCACTGCTATAATTCAGAATTGACTGACACCCATGCAGCAAAACGGATCCAAACCACAATGCCACCACCACCACATTTCACCGATGATGTGAGATTCTTATACATTCTTTGACTTTTTCTTGCATAAAGCCTCTCGTTAACCTAAACGTTGTCTTGCTTTATCATAGTGAGGGTAACTACTTTAGTCTGACTCAGAGGACATGTACATGAATTTTATGTTTTCTCAGACATGACAAATACTGTCAAACTCTAAAAAAGAAGTAAGAAAACATGATATTTATCCACTGTATACAGGGCGTTTAAAACTGAAAACAAACAGTAATCACACAAACACATTTGTCTTTCTCTGTTCAGGGTCTGTCTTCTTGATACTGTCCCTTGTTCCATCTGACATGCTCATTCTTCCTCTATTACTGAGTGTTGAACAGATGTCTCACAACCAGACGCCTTTGCCAATTTCAATATAAGGCTATCCAGAAGTGCTATTTCTGCTCCAGTTAACTTAGTCCAACAGTGGGACATGTGATGGCTCTAATGTCACCCGTTTAATATAACCCGGGATGGATGGGGGAAGAAGACATGAAGGCAAAGACATTTATGCACAGATACAATTGTCACAAGACACTGCACAAAGAAATGTGTCAGGGTTTTTTGAACATTTCCGTGTGATCTGTTGGAAAAGTGTAGCAGTGTAGCTACCTTTACATAAACAGGTCATTTAAATGGACAAAATTGCAGTTTACTCATAGCTGCTTCTAGTTGTTAGAAAAATGTGGAATTATCTGGATATGGCTTTGAAAATGTAATCTGATTTTCATCATGGTGGGGTTGGCAAGGCGGTGCACAGGTTAGCACTGATGCCTCAGATGAGGTCCTGGGTTTAATTCGAGGCCAGGGTGGCCAAGGTTTGATTCTGTTAGGAGTTTGAGTGTGTTGGTCTGGGCCTCAACCAGCAGCTCCAGTTTTCCTCTCCAGTTCAAGAAAATGAGCACAGGTGGATTGAAGTAATGTCAGTGTCACCTGTCACCCAGCACTCCCATACCCTGGATAGATAATAACAACAAACAATCTCTACTATCAGAATTAGAAGAAGTATATTGGTCTAGCATACTGTGAATGTTTCTTGATAGATCTGGGATGTACACAAATGGATAAAAGAAAAAGTGAAAGTGACAACCCTTGTCATTGCGAGGTCACAGCACTGCACACCATGAACCACAACGAAATTGGACCTCTGCTTTTAACCCATGCACACAAACACTATGCAGCAGGCAGTTACGAAAGCTACTCGTGAGCAGGATTGGGACGGCACTTTGTCTAGGGGTACCTTAGGCAACTCTACTTCAGAGGAATCGAACTCACATCTTCGATGCGTAAGAACTCCCTTAACCACTCAGGCCACTTGTGTGGTTAGGGTTATTCTTAAAAGAGTAGAATAGTAGAATAGTATAAATAGTAAAAATAAAAAGCATTAAAGACAAAGAATCAAGTCACAAAGGATTTTAGAAAATGTATGCTGTTCATTGTCTGTAAGGTAAGTAAACTGATTTTAATGCCAGCTTTTTATATAATTATATATAAGTCATGGTAAACATATATGTGGTAACTAGTAGGACTTCTTTCAGGTAATACTCTTGATTGAATGGGCTTATACTTCTAATCAGTCCTCCACAGTAGTTAGAAAGTATTATTCTAGATTGCAAACCTTCCAAGGCTTCAGTGATCAGAGCAGACACACATGGTTATATACCCCCCATCATACTTCAGATTTTGATTGAAGTGTTTGCAGACTTTGCTTTTTTTTTTTTTTTCCTCTCTCTAAACAAATGCTGAAACTTCAACATCAGGAACATTTTGTTCCACTGGTGGTAGGAGTTGAGAGGAAGTGTTGTCAACATGTGTATGTGAGACTTGATGTAACCTATGGCCTTCACTTCAAGCAACCATAGCTTTTGATTAAGGATTATTTCATGATCAGATGTTTCTGATGTATGTTTTTAAGGGCTTTTGTTGTTTTTGAAGTGCTTCTTTAAAGCATATCCAAGAAGACTGTTTTGTAGTTTAGGTTGCAGAACCTGCTGAAAATAACTGGCTACGCCGATTTCTAAGTTTCGTTTCTGTTTAGTTGCTTGTGGCAATTTACAAGATGCCTCTACACTTTAACTGCAATGCCGGACTCAACATTAAAACCTGAATGTGAACAATAATGATTTATTCCTACAATGCGAGTTGCCTGCTGCAGCCTTGAGCGAGTGCCCATGCTGTCCCAGTCCACTGCCATTGACCCCAGAAGGCCACAGGAAGATGGCTGGTCTCAAATCCCAAGCCTTTACATGAACAATGAGCAACATGAGATGGCTCTAGGTTGATCTACAGAAAGAAGTCGGCAGAGGCATTTTGATGATCTTGGCAGTGTTCTTGCAGGAAACCTTTGACGTGACATTGACATGGACGCTAATTAAACTGACATGCACCACCTGTTTAAACACTGGCGCTTTCCACTCTTCAATGGCAATGCCATTCGCTAATGGCCTCTTTGGGCAGGATAATGGCCCTTGCTACAGTGTAAAATTGTTCAGGAATGGTTTTAGGAAGACAGTATTTAGTGTTGACTTGACTTCCAAATTCCCAGGTCTCAATCTGATCAATCTGACCTTTCAGCTTTTTTCCTTTTTTTTTTGTTTTTTTTTTGTTTAAACTTCTTTGTTTTTATCTCCACATTGCTTAAAGAGATGTTTGGCCAGAACTGACTATCCACTGCTTTTTGTTTTATCATATCCTATAGAAACTCTGGAGAAATATATGATTATTACTTATACATTTACGGCATTTAGCAGACGCTCTTATCCAGAGCGACTTACATTTCCTAATTACAGGGACAGTCCTCTGGAGACACTCTCAGGTTAAGGGTCTTGCTCAGGGACCCAGTGGTATAGTGCCAGAGGTGGATTCGAACCTGGGACCTCTTGAGCCAGGTCCATAGGTGTGTTATCCTACCACTAGACCACCAACACCCTACCACTAGTTTCAGCTCTTCACTTTCTGAACTGTAGAAAGTCACTGACAGCATCAGTACATAGGTGATTGTTTTCAGATTTGTCATAGATTTTTCTATGTAAAAAATCTTAAAATGAAGTGATAGAACTTTGTACCCCTTTGTAACCAGTCCTTCTCACTGCAGTCACAGAGGTTTTGTGAATTTTCAAGCCATGGAAGTGGTTAAGAAATTTAAGTCATTAATGCTTTAGTATGGAATGCAGCATCTGCCTCACATAATACTTGAGACATTTTTTGTGGTGTGTTGCAATCTGTTTATCCCAGATCAGTTTGTAATATAAAATATAGGCCTCCTATCTACAGATCTACTCCTAATGAGTAGCACTGAAATAAGCAATGAAGTAAAAATATGATGGTCATTTGCAAACCTCTACTGATCATTAAACATCATTGCCATAGCAAACTAGTTATCTTGTCTTTTTCTGTCTCTCCTGACAGCTTTCTGACAGTCTGTCAGAAGTCTGTATTTGGCATATATAACTTATGGCACTAACGACAGGCAAAATAAGATCTTCGCCTTTTAACGGAAAACATTAACATTAGTCTGTGATTTGTATCTTCATTATATCAACACTTTTGCCTGTATTCTGTAAGTTATCCACCCATCAGTGATCTGGATTTCTGTTGCTGCTGCTGCATTTTTATTTCCCTGCTACCTCTAACAATTCATTTTCGCCTCTTCTGTTCCTTTATTCTTTCTTCCGCTTCTTCAGCTGCTTCTTCTTTTAAGAGTGTATTTCATACCACTCCTTGTCTTGCACTTCCCACACTTTAACCAGGTAGATCCTTTTTTAGCAAAGTCAGCTAAGAAGAGCATTCTGTTGAAATTTCCATTCAAATCACATTCAGTCCATCCTGTGGAGACCATGCTAAACACTGAGTGCATCATGATAAACCAAGACAGCAAAGGAGAAGCTGAAGGGAAGGACTGAAAAGCAAGAAGCAGTGAGAGGTACAGATAGCAACAGGACATGGTGAGACCCATATAGCCTCTTACAGGCTCAGGCTGCTGCTTGGCTGGCAGCAGCTAATAGGAAGGCTTAACTGCAGGAGGAAGCCTTCTGCTTCCTAGAAGAACTGTCATTCTTCTGTATGAACCTGCTTTAGAGGTCAGTGGCCAGAGGGCTGACCGCTGGCTAAAACAGAAGCTAAATGTCGCTATGAGGCTTCACCAAGCCTTCTGCTTTCTGGGAAGGTGATCCTAGAAAGAGTCTGAGGGGAGGTACTCTTGCTGAGTTAAAAGGGGGACCATATATGGGCGTCTGTGAATAAACAGTTTTTTGTTTGTTTGTTTGGTTTTCTTTCAGTTGCAGCTTATTAGGATGCAGGTTGGGGTTTTTTTTTGTTTTTTTTTTTGAGGTCAGTGTTTCAAAAAAAAAAAAAAACTATATAATTTTCATACACTTTACACTTTTTCAGTTAAAAAAATTGTATGACACTAGAAAGATACAAATCTAAATCTTCCTTTTCATATGTCTAAGCTTCATGTAATGTAAATGTAAAGTTTTTTATTTGGGCAATAAGCATTTACTTACAGCAAATCACTAATGTAAAATATGCATTACTGTGCAAAAGTTTTAGGCAGGTGTGGAAAAAATGCTGTAAACAAAGAATGCTTTCAGAAATATCAATAATGATTGTTTATTTTGATCAATTTACAAAATGCAAAGTGAGCGAACAAAAGAAAAATCTAAATCAAATCAATATTTGGTGTTACTACCTTTTGCCTTCAAAGCAGCATCAGTTCTTCTGGCCCCCACAGAGCCCTGATCTCAACATCATCCAGTGTGTCTGGATTACATGAAGAGACAGAAGGATGTGAGGAAGCTACATCCACAGAAGATCTGTGGTTAGTTCTTCAAGATGTTTGGAACAATCTACAAGCCGAGCTCCTTCAAAAACTGTGTGCAAGTGTACCTAGAAGAACTGATGCTGTTTTGAAGGCAAAGGGTGGTCACACCAAATATTGATTTGATTTAGATTTCCCTTTTGTTCATTCACTGCATTTTGTTGATTGATGAAAATAAATGATGAACACTTCCATTTCTGAAAGCATTCTTTGTTAACTTTGTTTTGACCTCTCCCCAGGAAATGGCAGTAATTTGTAATTCATTATTTTAAATATGGTTTCACTTCACTGTAAGGGGCAGTGGTGGCCTAGTGGTTAGGGAGTTGCCCCGGATCTTGAGCAAGGTGCCGTCCCCGTCAGCTTGTCCTCCCTGCGATAGGCTGGCGACCTGTCCAGGGTGTGTCCTCGTCCTTCGCCCTGTGTGAGCTGGAATGGACTCCACCCCCCCGCGACCCTAGTCAGGACAAGCGGCCCAAAAAATGACTGACTGACTTCACTGTTGTAGGTTGGCTCAGCGCATCAAGGAGAAATCTGGAACTAAACCTGTGTTCTTAAAACCAGATCATGTTGTTGTTGTTGTTGTTGTTGTTGTTGTGTTTTTTATATACATTTATATATATATATATATTTTATATATACATACATACATACATACATACATACATACATACATACATACATACAGAAAAAAATATATATATATATAATTATATATAATATATATATATTTTTTGTGTTATTGGGAAAGACTTTGCACAAAATTAAATATACAATTTTTGGACATTTTTTTTTTTTTACAGAGGGGGGGTTCTCTGAAATGAAGCAGAAATAGAATAAAACAAAATGTGGCTTTGTGTTCCTCGAAGTCTTGTATAGACATGGAATCGGATTCTTCAGCTTGACTAACTGTATTACTAATCTGTTATTCTCCATTCTTACAATGAATGTAGCCTAGTTGTTTTAAGGAAATGTAGTGTAATTCACTCAGATAAACAGTGTTTTAATTTCAAAGTGTTTTAATCCTTGGGCGGGACTGGTCTTGATGTTGGGAAGAAGTCTGGCTGAATTTAAGCTCTATAAGCAACACAGTGTCTGACAGTCATCGCATTTTTCTCTGTCACTTCTGGGAAAATAAATAAACCTTTTCAGTGACCCATTTGAACCTGGAAGCCTGGTCCGCACAACAAGTAGTTGTTTATTAGCTTCTTTTTTACACACTCTCTCTCTCTCGCTCGCCTGCTCTCTTTTGCTCGCTCTCTCACACACACACACACACACACACACACACACACACACACACACATATAATACACAACATGAAGATTAATTGGCCTGGAAAGTAAGGCTCTGTGATCAAGGTTCCCCTAACTGAAGTAAACTCCGATGCCCCCAAACATACACTCTCCGATGGTGGGGGTCAGAGGTCATGTGTTTTGAACCTCCTGCCTCTATTTAGGCCTCCGAGTACAGAAATAACCCCTGCTCCGGGCTGCCCCATTATCCAGAAGCCAGTGGTGCAGTTAGGGCTAACAGGTCCAACAAAAAAGCTCTCTGTGTTTTCAGCCCTCACCTCTGTGCCCTGCAAACACCACTGCGTTTTATAGCTGCTCCGTTTGTTTTCATTTGTAGACCCTTTTGCCTACTGTTCTCAGCCCTTAGCCTGGGTCTGTATGTGTGTCTGTGCACTTGTTTCTGTGTAAGTTTGTACTTGGAGCAAATCAAATGAAAAGAAAAAAAACAGAATACTATTTGAGGTGTGTAATTCTTCACTCTAGGCCACTCAGTCTGCTCCATGGTGTAATTCTAATGCTCACGTGCCTGTTGCAGGTGTAAAGACTCTCTCTGAAATCATGTCACTTTGAAAGATGATTTATACTTTCACGTTCATTTGAATAAATAGCTTCAGGTCTTTGTGAAGGTTCACTCACTGATGAATTGTGTTCTTTGTGGCACTGAGGCTTAGGCTCTGGTATCTAAAATTGCTGTGAGGAAAAGTCAATATTATGAAACGTGTCATTTTGGTTTGATTTTTTTTGTGTGTGTGTGCACGTGTTTCCACAGCAATTATGAGTGCCCGCGCACATGAACTAATTTCTACACCACCTCCACCTCTCTCTTTTCCTCTCTCCATCATGCTATCTTTTCCAAACTGCTGTCAGTTTCTCTCCATTTATAATTCTTTGCATGTGGCTTAGTGGCACCAACATGTTTGTCTGTGATGGCAAGAATGGTTGATTTGAATCTCAGCTAGCTCTGAAAGGGTTCGTTCTCTCTCTCTCTCTCTCTCTCTCTCTGTCTGAGCTTGCCAAACATAACATAAAATGAAGATTGTATAGCAATGTGATTTTGTCCCATGTGGCCCCCCCCACCATCAAAAACACACACACGCAAGCAGAAAAGACCTCCTGCTCACTGTAGCACTCACCTATCTGGCAGGCTTTTTGGCAGGTCAGACTCACACATGTACGCATGAACACACACAGAGTGCTGGACTGCTTTCCCACCAGCCTGCTTAGCAGTAAGGTGTAAACTGGCAGGGAAGTGGATTGGGCTCAAGCACAACTCTTAAAATATAATTTATTGTGATATTTTTGACCCTTTTTGAAATATTCATCAAATTTGATCTCTTTCTTTTCAGGTATGTCATCTTTCCATTGGAACTATAAATTATTCACTTTTATTTTTGCATCCGTGTGTCCTTTCTTTTCCCCAGAATACATTTTACTGTTCTAGCACATTTAAATTGGCAGCTGTGATGTGCTTTTAGTAGGTCTTGAAGCATTTAATCTGACGTCCAAGATCCAGGTTTAAAGAAAGTGATTGCATGCACATGTGTGGGACTTGAGTTAAGCATGTGAAAGAGGAAAATGTGACCTTGAAGCAGAGACCAGTACCAATGTTAACATAGGAAGTGTTCTGGTTCCAAATGAATCTCCACAAATGCTTCCAGAAGCAGGAGATTTAATATTACCACTCCCAGTTGGACTCATACCTGAAAAAAAGCCTTTTTTTCAATTGAGTAAAGTTAGCAATCAGCCCCACATTATATTTATTTCATGTTTCTGCATTTATCCTTTCAGCTCATCGGCTACAACGACAAGCCCGTAAACCTACAGATGTTCATCGGCACAGCAGATGACCGGTATTTGAGGCCGCATGCTTTCTATCAGGTCCACCGCATCACGGGGAAAACAGTGGCCACAGCCAGCCAGGAAATTATGGTTTCTAGCACCAAGGTTCTAGAGATTCCACTCCTTCCTGAAAACAACATGTCTGCCAGGTAAAGTCAGGACCCATTTTCATTTACATCACTTTGTACCCTGTACAACTTGAACACACACATTTTGTGCAAATTTAGATTCAAAGAGTGCTGTAATGTCTTCCACTGTGGCTAATCTTTAATATGAGCCAACAGCAGGTTTGACTCCAAGGAAAATGTGTGGGTTTCTGACTGAGCGAGAACTATTATACTATTTTCCATTATTTTATAATCAGCACAAAAGTTATAAAATGTACGTGATCAGTTCTGTTAACCTTAGTGGAATTAGTTCTTATTTAACAAGTGCCTCTTTGTGGCAAAGGGTCAAAGAGGCAAGGAAAAACTCCTTAAAACTGCAGGAAATATCATCGGGAGGAATCAGTGCTCGAAAAGAAGAGCACAGACCTCCCCAATTGAAACTGTATAGCAATAGAGGAAAAAAAAAATACAAAAAGAAAGAATAATTGTGGAATGAGTTACTGTGTGTGTTTGAAGTTGTGGTTGGGAAGGGAAGCATTGATCAATCAAATGTGGTTTTTCTACTGTTATTTTTCCAGTATTGACTGTGCTGGGATTCTGAAGTTAAGAAACTCAGACATTGAGCTGAGGAAAGGAGAAACGGATATCGGGCGTAAAAATACCCGTGTACGCGTGGTGTTTCGAGTGCATATCCCACAACCCAACGGAAAAGTTCTCTCTTTACAAGCTGCCTCTATCCCTGTAGAGTGCTGTAAGTAGAGCATGAGCAAAGATAATCCTTTCACACACAGTGGGGTCCAGAAAAGACCACATTGAATTCCCAGATTAAAAATATCAGATTGCTGCAGTGCTCTATTATGTCAATCAATGTCCTTTTTAATAAGCCTGTGAAATGCAAAAGTCAAAAGTTCACTTTGATTCTATTGTCCCATAGTTTCTACCTAGAAAAGAAACAGAAGGAGTATTCTTGCTCTGCTGTGCAATCATAATCAAAACAGCAAACCGCTATATTTCAACTTTTAGCAGCAACTTTGCACTAGAACAGCTGAAATGAGCCTAATGAGCCTGTCATGTTGCAATGTGGGTGCGCCGAGCATGCCACATTACTTCCAGAGAAAAATTTGCTGTGTAAATTCTGGAATTTAAATAATTACTTCAAAGAGTGTACAAAATTCTGAATTAGCACTCGCATTTTTAAAGTGATTTTTGCATAAATAAAGAAAATGCAACAAAGAAGCATTTACGGTGTTCATCTGAGACGTTTGGACCCCACTGCACATGCAGCGAGAGTTTTCTTCTTGTTTTACAGTTCTCTCTCAAGTGTACTCATATATATGTTTTTTTTTATTTGTTTTTTTTATGGCTTTATCCATAGCACAACGCTCGGCACAGGAATTACCTCAGGTTGAGAAGGTCAGTTTGAGCAGCTGTACTGTGAGTGGAGGAGAGGAGATGGTCATCACAGGTTCCAACTTCTTCCCTGAGTCAAAGGTCATCTTCCTAGAAAAAGGCCCTGGTAAGAGCAGTTCTGTCTCTATCCTCTGCTTTAAAGGCAGAATCAGACACTTGATATTTGTTGTTGTTTGTTAGGTTTTATTTTGGCTAAAAACAATCGGTCACAGTTGCTAATTTATCCAATAGAGGACAGTTCTTATATTTTATTATTTCTCACCTAATACCACATTTGTTTTATGTATGTGGGAGAAGAGGTGCTTTATCATGACATAACCTAATATCATTGTTGTGTGTGACCTTTTCATTTTTTTCTTGGTATCAAAACAAATGGAAATATATATGTAGATTTTTTTTTTTTTTTTCCCCATAAACTAATTACATTTATAAACTATGTCAAAATTTAATTGAAACTTCAGATTGTGATTGTTTCACAAAAAAAGGCTTTAAGTAAACTTAGCATCTGAATTTTAGCTACGTGCTTTTACAGACGGATCAGTGATTGAAATGTCTGTTAATTTATGACGTCTGCATTTTTCTTTTTTTGTATGTTTCGGCAATGCTGATCCTGTTGGGAATTCTGACTGTGAGGCAAACGGCTGTTGTTCTCTACTTATACAGAGATTATTCTCATGAACATTTGAAGTATGCTGAGTGCTGTATTTGGGGAAATAGGCTTTATCTTGTCTTGGTCATGGAAATGAACCTAATGAGTGAATGGGGAGTTGATCGTTGTAGTCATTTATTAACTCGTTTACATCAAATAGAGGATGTGTCAACCTGGTGTGTGTGAGAGTTGTGTAGATTATCAGCAGTGTATCAGCAGCTTGACCTCCCACGGTTTCCCTTTCTCTCCGGGGAGGGTGTGTACTTCAAAGTGTGAGACACCTACCGAAATTCACACACACACACAAAGCCACGCGCATGCACTAAAGAATAATTTTTTGAGAATATCAGTGTTTGAATTTTCCTAGATATGCACTGCTTTTTTTCTACCCTTTTTTTTTCTCAGTCAGAAAATTACACACTTGTACACGCACACACCTCTTGTACAGTTTTACGAGAGGCAGTAAAATCTGTGAGCTCCTGCTGTTAAGTGACCCACAGGTAAGTGAGGCTGCACCGTCTGCCTCAGCCCTAACACGTTTGTCACTTTATTGGACTCCTTGTGTCTCAGCAAGCTTAAAGAAATAATGTTTCTGAATTATTACACTCTGCTGCGATCTGCTGCAGGATCCCCGCAGATTATTCCCGTCAATAGTTCCAATGTATTTTCTTGTACTTAGAAAGCAATAGTTAATGTGTTCATTAGAAAGTTCCTTATAGTCATTGGGCAGATGCTGAATTGAATTGCCTATAGACCTATGGCTAAAGAGGTCCCCAGTTCGAATTCCACCTCTAGCACTACCACCACTGGCTCCCTGAGCAAGACCCTTAACCCTGAGTGTCTCCAGGGGGACTGTCCCTGTAATCAGGACATGTAAGTTGCTCTGGATAAGAGCATCTGCTAAATGCCGCAAATGTAAATGAATAAATACGAATTATTATGTTTTCTTTGTTTCTGTTTTTTTAAGGATAGGGAAACAGGAAAGGGCAGTGCCTAGTGGTTAGGAACTAAGGTCATGGGTTTGAGACTCGGGACTAGTAAGTACCCTTCAGCAAGGGACCGTCCCCAACACAGCCACCTGGGCGCTGAATATGGCTGCCCTCTGCTTTACTGTGTGAATGGGTGAAATGCAAAAAAGTATTTCCTTGTAGTTCACTGTGTCCTGTACTGTGTATTTCCAATGACCAGTAGAAACTTTCACTTCACTTCAAATGAACTGTTTGTTAATTTCAACTCCAAACAAGAGATCTAGTTTCATAAGACTAAGGTAAAACTTTAAATCCTTTCCTCCAATATAAGCATTCATTTTCCTTCATCTTTTTCCCTCACATCTTGAGTGGAACACCTGAGAGACACTGTCAAACTAGCCGAAGCATCCTGGGATCAACGAGTCCATGCCTGCCCTTAGAATGCGTCTGTTTGAGAGTCACACTGTGTGATTCAGAAGGAGCATTTTTATGGATACCTGCAGGCCTTTGGTTTTAATCCAGGTCAGAAGTTCATGGAAGTTTTGTTTGGAGCCCATGTAAACATGAAAAGAAAAATCTTTTTTAAATATCACTAAAGGTCTCAGATATTAATTGAATTAGTTTTGAGGAGTTTTAAGAGGTAACGAAGCCACTTCTGCTAAGGAGAAGTGTAAAAGTAAGGAGTTGTATAAAGTGTGTTAGACCAGGCCAGGGTTATGCCAGAATATACAGGGCAGGAGCATTTAAAGCACCAGGGATGCCATGACCTGAAATATTAACTGTAACTTTAATGTTGCTGAAAAGAAACGACACACGGGAAAAAAGTGTCCTACCAGTCCTACCAATGTACTTAAAAATAGTGGAGCCAATAAGGTTATCTTTGGATAAATGCTGTAGCAGAGACACTTGATTCTGCGAATAGCCTTTCATTTGAAGGTTCTATTAAAAATCAGCTGAAACCACTTTATTTGAAAGATTCGGTGGAGGGGAAAAGTAGTTCCTCTATGGCATCTCCCCAGAGAGCCCTTACCCTTAGTGATGTCACCGCTCCTTACTTTTTGTTTGAGCAAAAATGAAGAAAAATGCTCTTTTGAGAGACATTTTGGATGTTCTCCGCCCTCCTTGTATTGCCTGTTCTTGTTTTTCAATCGTGTTTGCCACAGGTGGAACACTGCAGTTGACTTTACTATAAGGAGAATGACGTGTGCCGTGTGGGTGTATCGCTGGAGCAATCCCATTGAAATCTTGAGGGTATTCCCAGGCGCATTCTTTCCTTATCAGAGTGCCACGTGCCTGTGCTGAAAGATGTCCCTTATTGTTGTAGCTGTTTTTTTTTTTTTTGTTTTGTTTTTTTTTGGAGCTGAGAATTAGGAAAGTATGAGCTAGATTACTTACGCCTTTGGCTGAAATCCTGGAGTCTGGAATATTTGACACAGTGTCCACAAATCATGCAAAGTTTAAGCTCAACACTGCATGTCTGGAAACGCAGGGCTGGTCCCCAGGGGACACTTTGAGTTAAGAGTCCTGTTTACAGCATGCAAGAGGAGAAGATCCTCAGTTTAGTTCCTAATCGTTCTTCTCAGATTATATCTAATCAAATTGGTGGACTTATTGGATCATTGATAATTGGATGGGCTGACTCTAATTGTGTAGGTCATTTATACAATGTGCTACTGTGTCGGTGGTTCTTAACGTAACCAATAGCCACAAGGAATTTTTTTTTTTTTCTTTTACTTAATAGCCATTGAAAACCATGTTTAATTGTTCAATGGTTTATTGTAATACATTTTGGTAAAAGCTTTAATGCTCCTTGTAAATACATGTTCCTTTCCCCAAAAAAAAAAAAAAAAAAAAGTTTCTCTGCTTCTCTGCCCTACCATAAGAGATGTTTTTGTGTGCATTAGGAACCTTTTTTTATAAATAAAATCATGTCCAGTTCTTGATAAAAAAAAAACTGACATTCTCATACTTTTTTAGGATTTGTGATTGATTCCTTATTCAGATGATTTTTTGCTTGTGGACGTTTTTGCCATGTTATATTGAGTGACGGGGGAAAAAGATGGGGAAAATCCACAAATGGAAAACTGTGTCCTGACCATTTGCAGTGGAGTCAGCTACAGGAAAGCTAGATATTTTGGCTTTGCTGTGTTTTTGCCGTTATTGAACAAGGAAGTTTTTACAGTGGGAGCGCAGGCAAGCCTGTGCAATCAGCTGGATTTGATAATTAAAAAAAAGAAAACGACTTTGCCAACAGTATATTATTTTCCACGCCAAAATATATATTTACTGAGAATGTTAATTTAGTCACAGCACTGGTGTTTCTGGAGAGAAGGGTTGGGAGGGTGAACATGTCTCTAGGTCTCAGTATTTTGGTTCATGCTTGTACTTGCCTTCTTTTAGTGCATGTGGGGCCCTCTCTGGTGTGTGTTGAATGTCAACATGTGCAGCAAAAATGCATTTCCCAACGTCAAAGGCATCCAAGGTCATTGTGGGATTAGTAGAAAGCTTTTAGACACACTGGGGTCCAGAGCTAGCCAGAAATCCCTCACTGAGACTTGCAGCAAGGTCTGATGGAACTGAGGATCATCAGAATTGATTGTGTCAAGTCTGACCAGTTTTAGGGAAGACTGTAAGAAACAAGTAAACAAGCATTACAAGCTTTTAAATGTGTCACTCACAGTCAGGCAAAGCTGTTGCTATACTTGTTTGTGGATCAACAGCCCTGAAAAACATGTTGCTCACAGACTAAAAGCTTTTTCAGTGTTTCAGGGAAGCCTTTTTTTGTGACATGCATGCAAGCATGCACGTGTGCTGCATCAGGACATCAGTTTTTTAGCAACTAAAGGAACAAACATCTCTGCGATGAGCTGGCCAAACTAGTCAGATCCTTGAAGGGCTCCACTTAATAACTTAGAGAACCTAAAGGATATACACAGAAGACGTTTAGAGGTCCTGTGGGATATCAAATGTGAATTTTCTGATAAAATCACCTCACAATGTCAACACCATATTGTTTTACCTGACATTGATGTTTTTTTTTTTTTTTTCCTGAACATGTGTGCACCCCCACCCTCTCTCTTTCTCAAACACAGGTGCACTTGACTTACACATAAGCCTACCCTGCAGTGCCCACCTGTTACACTAACTTAACTTCCCATCACTTCAGAGAGCTTAAGAAGGCTGCACTGTTGTTTATTGAGGGAGTGTTAAACCCACTCATGGTAGAAATATTGCTTACTCAGCTTCCTCAGCTCCTCACCACCTCTTTTGATTGGCCTTTTTAGCTCTCTGGCCAGCTAATTAGTTGAGTGTGCAGTTTGGGGGGAAAAAAAGCTACATGACTGTACGTTTCCAAGGCCCTTTGAGGTTTTGGCATCACTAACACGTGGAGGCATTTTAAAACGAACCACGTTGTTCCGCTCGCTGCTCCATAACTCTTCCCAGACAAGAGAGCCACTGGGACAGTGCTGATTATTATAATAGTTGTAAAAAAACGTTCACCACAGGGATTCAGTAGGCTTTATAAATGACATCATTAGCCCTCTCGGATCCTGGGAGCAATTTGAAATCACTTGCTTTTAGGCAGCTTTTGTGGTTCCCCTTGCAATGTGGGGTTGATATTTCTATTAAATGAGGAGCCTCTGGAGAGAAGGAGAGGAAATCACTCCCATAATGCTATTCTCGCCTTTGAACTGGGCTTTCTTTCATGAGACTAATTGATATAATGTTTATTTTTTTGTAGTCAGTTCTCTCTTTGTGTAAATGCTGAAATGTTTGAACCTAATATCCCTCAAGAAAACTATCTTGTAGTCAAAGCACAAACATAGTTTATTTTCTGTGGTAAGGCAATTTTCAGATGCCATTCATTAAATTCTGGTTTAAATGCTGATGTAAAACCCCAGCATAACCCAAAGGCAATGACATGAGCATTAATCCAGAAACATGATATCAAATTAAATGAATGTCCTGTGACATGAATTAATCTTTTTTTTTTTTTTCTTTTTCTTTTTTCATCTTTCATGCTTTTATGTTTATACTGTCAACTGAATAAAGATTACCTTGTTTGTATCTAGCCAGCATCATAAGAGAAACATCCTTTAGAATAATAATTTACTCTTTCTTGGTCTTCTTAACCTCAGATGGACGACCACAGTGGGAAGTGGAGGCAAAGATCGTTCGTGAGAAGAGTCAAGGGGTGAGTAAAATCGTTCTTCTTTTATTTATGTAGTTGAAAGAAGAACGTTTTTGACATTGGCAGCAAACGTTTAGCAGTACTTTTGCTGACACTGAGTGGATCCGGTCAGGAGCCTTTTTTCAGAGCCTGAAAATACAGCATTACTCGCCCTGTCTGTACCTTTTTTTTTTTTTTTTTTTTTAACTATCTGGGGTACGCTTTCAATAATAGTGCCTGAAAGTGACAAATGTCTATGCTATGTTTCCCAAGTTAGCTCTTTCATTTATCTCATCGCTCAACATGATGCCTACTGACGGTGGGGAAAAACATTTACATTTGCGGCATTTAGCAGACGCTCTTATCCAGAGCGACTTACATGTCCTAATTACAGGGACAGTCCCCCTGGAGCAACTCAGGGTTAAGGGTCTTGCTCAGGGACCCAGTGGTGGTAGTGCTGGAGGTGGGATTCGAACCTGGGACCTCTTGAGCCATAGGTCCATAGGCAAGTACCCTACCACTAGACCACCAACACCCCTAAAAGTGCCACATGCTTCTTTAGAGTGATTCCATAGAAGAACTACTTTTGGGACCCTGAAGCAGTGGGTCCCCCTTGACAATCCAGATTTTTTTTTCTCTGTCCCAAAGTATTGAGTGTGAGCTTGGAACAAAATACATAAACGCCTATACGAAAATGGCTTTAAAGTATAGAAATGGGGACAACATCTACTTGGGTTAGCATTTTGGCAAAATGTTTACAACTGCAGAAAAATAAAGATAATACAATTTTTTTGTATATTTCAAAGATTTTTTTGCAAAGCAGCCTGAAATCACCTTAGCATTCTGCTCTTTGGAGAAAAATCAATACATAATCAAATACATATTATAAATATAATTAAGGTCAAATCTAAACATATGTCCAACGTGTATGTTTTTAAGGGTTTATTTGTCAGATCTTATTCAATTATTGTAATGTATTCTGGGTAAATGCCCAAGTCAAGAATCTGGGAACCTTTATTTTTATGAGTTCAAGGTCTGGAAACATTGTACCATAATGGTTTAGTTAGTATGTTTGCTTTGAGACTGACCAGAAGTCTGTTGTATTTCTTTCTAGTCGAACATTGTGGTGGAAGTCCCGCCCTACCACAGCAAAACAATCACCTCTGCTGTACAGGTGCAGTTCTACGTTTGCAATGGGAAAAGGAAAAGAAGCCAATCTCAGCGATTCACCTACTTGTCAGGTACATCATACCCCAGCTACCCCAGATCCCATACTTATCACATAACAGCAATAATGGGAAAAAAAAACAGAACTAGTAAAACTATTAAAAACTAACTAAATACTTATAAACGCCTCACAGCAAGAAAGTCCTGGGTTGCTTCTCAGGAATGGGTTTCCTCTGAGTGCTCTGCTTTCCTGCCACAGTCCTAAGACATCCATGTCAGGTTTATTGGAGATGCTAAATTGCTGTCTGGGTGTGAAAGTGTGTGTGAGTGTGTTTGTGTGTCTGCTCTGCGAAGGACTGGCAACCTGTCCGGAGTCTTTCTCCCCTTTTTCCTCTGTGAGCACTGGCATAGGCTCCAGCACCACCTGCAACCCGCAGACAGGAAAGGTGGTGAATAACGTCTTTGTTTAATTGGCCAGCAAGTTATTTTATTTCAAAAGTTAATGCAGCGATTTCTTAAACTTCAAATTTTGTACAATCATAAAGAAAAAAGGCATTGGTGTTTGAGGAGGGAGCTTTCATTGTTCATTGTTCTGTTATGTTCTGTCATGTAATTTCTTTGTGTCTCCCTTTTGCATTTTGCTCTGTGTGGTTTGGTGGAGGGCAATTCCTGCTTACAGTCTTGCACCTGCTAACTGCTCATGTTTAGCATTTTAAACCGTGACTGTAGGTGAACAAGGGAAGCATTTATGTAGAACTTCAAACATGCTCATGCACTTCAGAAAACAAGTTTACTCATTTACCATCTCTATACATCTCGATACTTTACATGCTATACTCTATGCCTGTAGCTAGAGTGTGGAGTGAGTCATGGTCTATAAAATGTCCTGACATTTTCCTCACATTTAAATAACTGGTGCCCTGGTTCTGTGACCACCAATCTCACTTTCAGGGCCATGCATTTGAACTGCACATCTTGGACTAATTAAAAAAAAATAAAAAAAAAAAAAAAATATATATATATATATATATATATATATATATATATATATATATATATATATATATATATATATATATATCAAACTTATTATTACATATTAATATTACATTAATATGTCAAATCTAATATTCTATTGTTGATACAAGTTTTAGAGAGTTTTTTTCAGTGCTTTAGTAATCGTCATTGTGGTTGCTGCTTTAATTTTAACTCATGTTGCCATCACAGCCTATTTTTAAAATGGAAGATGCTTTTTAATTTAATTCAAAGATAGCCTTAGTTCACCAAGTGAAATTTTAGTTAATGCTTTCTAAGGATCCAAATAATATTTCTAATGAGGTTTTTATGCAATCATGGCTTTATCTTCAGTTAGATCTTTTGTTGTTATTGCTGGCAGTACATTTAGAGCCGTTTTATTGTAGAAAAGCCGTCCGTTCATGGAATTAAACGTTAACGATGTCATTTAACTGCATGTGTGAATGTACGCTCTGTACATGTATCGCTGTATGCAACTTTGTTATTATTTTCCCAATGTGAGTCAAACTGAAAATAAGCGTTGGCGTAATTTAATCACACGTGAGGCTTTTTTCTTTTTTTTCTCACTCTATAACCTAACCATGCAGCTTAGGAGCGCGAGAATGAGGCCCAGCCTACCACTCACCTTGTGGGTTTGAATCTCAGACCATTAGGTTGCCCTGAGTTACCCTTGAGCAAGGTACCGTTGTCATCACTGTTCCCAGGGTGCTTTAAACAGCTGCCCCCTGCTGCACGGTGTGTATGGATGAGATGCAGTGGAAGCGTTTCATTGTGGTTCATAGTGCACTGTGTTGGGTTTCACAATGACAAACTGTCACTTTCACTTCACTTATTGAACAAATACTGATAAGACAGCAGTTCCACTATTTCTCACTTCAAGCTTAATCATCAAAAATAAATAAATAATTTCTGTATAAACTATTCTATGCAAAACAATACCCCCACTGTTTGTTATTCCCATAGATTCACTCAAATATTTTAAGAAACTAGTGAGAGAACATGTGGCACATTGGACACAAAATAAATATATATATATATATATATATATATATATATAATTTTTTATTCATTTATTTTATTTGTGTTTTATTTTTTTACTTGCTCTCACAGTCCTGTTTTGGTGGAATGGCACTGAACTGGATTTGTTGCTCCTATTTGGAGCTTTGCTGGAGGGCGGAGAGCCCAGTGCCTCTCCCATTCCCGACACTGACTGGTTTGTGTGGCACTCGGAGCAGGCGCCATATGCTCGCTCATAGTCAACACTGAGTAAAAATAAACCCCCATGCGTGGACCAGGGAAACGCCAGATTGGGAAATGGGTTACTGATCACTATGTGGCATCTGCTTTTTGGGACAGTTTTCCTGATTTGTACCAATTTTGGACTGATTTACACCTATAGTTGTATCCTCCCATTTCTGCTTTTCAGTCTAAAAATGTGAAGAATATATCTCTTCTCTGATGGACCCTTATGTACTGATAACGTTTCATTTTTAAGGGTTTTTCTTTAAACATTAATGCTCAAATATTTATACATTTTGACAAGATTAACAAAATGTACATATAATTCAACATATATATGATGTGTACCTTAAACAGAGAAGCAAACTTTCCAGTGTTCCTTTTAACCCATTCTATTAAAGTAGGCAAATAGTGCTGGTGACTTTCCTAACATTTTGTCTCTGTCTCTCTTTCTGTCTCCGTCCTGCAGTTCTAGTTAAGCAGGAGCACAGAGAGGATTTGGACCCCCCCGCCATGCCACCTATGCCCATGCCTCTGGCGCATGCCCCTGTCCTGGTTCGTTCTCAGCCACTGCCCTCACCAGAGCAGTCTCATCCACAGGACGGCCTTCTGTCCAGTTCACCCCATTCACTGGCCCCTGGCCTGCACCCTCTGCAGGCGCCCTGTGCCCCTGTTGGCTCCCCTACCTTTCCCCACCTGCCTCTTCATCTTCAGGCCCGAGGACTCCACCCACCTCCAGAATGCCGAATGCCCTTCCACCCTGCCCCAAGACCATCCTACACACCTCTCCAACACAACCTGCCCTTTAATGGTCAGCCTGGTCTTCCCATGCCTGGCGCCACCTCCCCTCAAGCCTACGAGCGCATGCCATTTCAGCCAGACCCAGCTAGTTGTCATCCTCTGGGTATGGGGATGGTATATGTGCCCCCTGTTTCAGCCCCAGCCTCTGGAGCAGGGGGTCCAGCCTCAAGCCCCAGCCATGTGGCCTGTACCAGCAGTAGCCAGCCAATGGCACACTCTGCTCCACACCTTCACTCCCTGGGCTACCACTGTCCCACCTCAGGCCAGCTACCACCTTCTCCCACCCATGCCCTTGGGCAGCCAGCCACCCAGCTTCAGCGGCCACTTGGCTACCATCCGGCCGGCCAGCGCTCTGCCTCTTGCCCCACACCTTCCAGTGCCCCACCCCGGATGGTGCCTTCACCCCACTCGGGCCCTTCCTCTCCTCAGCTGCACTCTTTGCCCTATCAGTCTCCCACCTCACCCTCATCCACCAGCAGCCCCCTGGGGCCCCTGTCTCACTCTGGACAGCCCTCACCCCAGGCCAGCAGCCCCGTCCTTGCTGGCTTGCCTACCACTGGGCCTATGGTGCATCCTTTAGCACAGCAGCAACATAGCCCATTCCCTGCCGACGGAGAGAGGCTGAACATTAAGCAGGAACCTGAGGACCGAGAGCTTACCTTCCGCTCAATAGGCCTTCAGGATATAACACTGGATGATGGTGAGTGGTTGTGCATTTAAACGCAACTCTCTTTCTCTTTCTATTCAATTTTTCCTCTCTTTCTCTCTCTCCTATTTCATTTAAGGGTGTACAAGCTTTATTGGTGGCTGATAATTGTTTGATAAAAATTGGAGAAATATTATTAACCAATAAATACAACTTTACAGTAAATAAATAAATAAAGTCAGGGCTATGTAAATAACATAAATGGTTGGTTGGTGTCTGAAGCGTATACATTATGGAGTTAAATTATAGAGACGATTTAGAAGGCAAACTTTAACTGAACTTTTTTTTTTTGTTTCTTCATCTGCTGCTCCTACCACACAAGAGAATTTTATTTACCAGTGATTGTGTATCATAATAAAACTAGTGGTAATTAGCTGTAATGCAATGATACTCTCTCTTTGAATCTCTTTGTAGCCACATGTCTGCTGCTGACTGGTGTGTATTAATCTCACCAGACCTCCTGGTGGCACAAGAGGAAATAGCACAGGCTGATAGTTTGCTCATTCATAAACCGGACATTGATGTTAGATGGAGAATGATTGACAGTCTCAGTAATGAAATCTTTATGCGTGCACGGTGTGCTTGTATGTTGAGGTAGTTTGTTAGGCCCTAGTGGACCAGCTGCTCTGTAAACTCCCAATGCGATGTGCAGATAAGCAGCAGCAGCACTATCATTCATAGCTAATCCTCATTAGCTTCACTGAGGCCTATAAGAAGAGGCACTTCGCTTCTTAGTGAGGAGAAGGAGTGAAACAGAAAGAGTGTTCTGAGCTTTAACTGAGCAGTCGTAGTTTTGTTTAGTCCACTCATCACTCAAACATGTTTCATCTCTACTTCATGATTGTGCAGAACTTTAAAGTATTAAGTGTAAACAGCCCATATGTAAAATGCTTAGGTTAGCTAGAGTAGGCATTGAAGGCACTTCAGTAATTAGATTTTTTTAAACTTAATGTTGTTCTACTTTTCAAAGATAGATTTTTGACAAGAAACTATTTGATTATTGGCATCATTAGATAAGCAACCAACCTTTCTTGGCCAGTTTGGTTCTAAATATTTTACTGTCAAATTTCCAGATTTTTTTTTTATTTTTGTTTTTATTTTTTATAAAGTATATTTCATATCTATGTGAGTTTAACAAATACTTTAGCATATTTTATCTGTTATAGCATATTATATCTGTTAGCTAATATCACCAGTCTTTTAAGCCAGTCTGGTATCTTATGTTCTTAAATGAAAATCAACAGACTATTTCAATAACAGGATTCAAATTAATTGTTATTCAAACTGGCCAAAAGCAGCATGTCTTAACATGTGAAATTGAAAACTGGCTGATTGCAAAAAAAAATCTGCTGATTGCAATCTTAGTTTCTCCCAACATCATATTTGATAACTGACTTAAAAGAACTACTGTAGTTTCTTTCATTTTATTAAAATAAAACTTCAAATTGTAGTGGGGAAAAAAGCATAAATGGTCGTCAAAATTTACATTCATGCAAAAAATAATTGTGTGCAAGTAAAACCACAACAGATTTTATCCATATTGGACTTAGGTACCCAAAAACTTTCATTAACAGAGAGCAGTTATAGCCCAGTATATGGCAGATGTTGCGGGATAAAAGATGGGTGGGTGGGATAAAAGAAGTATCATTTTTGGACCTGTTTCCATGATTTCCCTTCAGCCCCAAATAGATTTATATACATAAACATATTGACATACCTTTTTAGCTATAAATAATATTGTGCAGATTTTGGCAATGTGATGCTCTTCTGAAGCTGTTCTGTGATCTGCAAGTCTTTAAGGAGGTCAAAGCCACTCTGGAAATAGACTACCGCTTCAATCAGTGAGATGAATTCATGCTCTCTCTCTCTCTCTCTCTCTCTCTCTCTCTCGCGCTCTCTCTCTTGCGCTCTCTCTCTCTCGCGCTCTCGCTCTCTCTCTCGCTCTCTCTCACTCTCTCTCGCTCTCTCTCTCTCGCGCTCTCTCTCGCTCTCTCTCTCTCTCTCCCTCTCGCGCTCTCTCTCGCGCTCTCACTCTCTCTCTCGCTCTCTCTCACTCTCTCTCGCTCTCTCTCTCTCTCGCGCTCTCTCTTGCTCGCTCGCTCTCGCTCTCTCTCTCGCTCTCTCTCACTCTCTCTCGTTCTCTTTTTCTGTTTCATTCTCTAGCTCCTTCTCTCGCTCTATCTCTCTTTCTCTGTTGCTCTCTAGCTCCTGCTTCCCCCCCTCTCTCTCTACACCCCCTACCACTTTCTGCCCATGTCTTTTTCTCTCTTGCTTTTCAAACACTTCCTCCCTGTCATGAATCACTATTTTACGGTTGCCCAAGCTGACGCATTTGCAAGTTTCACTGGGGTAAAATACAAAGGCTTTTTGGAATTGCTCACTCAGGCTACTGGTTCTGTTCTTAATCAGGCTTTTCCCCTTGTCATTTGCTTCCATTTTATGAATCACACTTCATTAGAACTCAGCAGTGGCCTAGTGCCTAATTTGGACTCTGTATATACACATTTAAGTATGTGACATGGTGCTACATTCATAAAACTTTTAATACATTCAAATGTTGATTTTGATTTCATGGAGCCTCGTCAAGTCCCCATATAAATGTACTTATTACCCCATTTAAGGTCAATCATTCATGTCACGTTTGATGGCCAAATGTCACTTCTGTAGTTTAGCATTAAAGCTGCAGGGCTGTAACAGCTAACAAACACATTGTGAGTTATCACCCAAATCATTGTCCTCCAATCCTTCTTTGAAGTGGCACAGACTTGTTGATGTAATCTAGAACATGGTATGACCTCTTCTATGATATAAAAATGGAAAATCATAGAATCTTTTCCTTTGATTTTATGGTGGCTGTCACAAAAATTGCATTCAGCTAAACATTTCTGTTTTATCCAAAACCACACTGAAAAGTCTACACCACCGTAGTGAAGATCTGGTTTAGTTTTGGATGGGTTAGGAAATGTTTAGGGCTTTATAAAAATGATTTTGGTAAGTCTCACAGTCTGTTGTTTTTTGGAAATGTTAGACTTGTAGATAATTTTCTTAACTAAAGAAGGAAAATAGGCACAAAAAGATGTCCAGGCTGATGGACTATTTCTGGGCTAAGTAGAAAAACATGTACATTCTTATTGAATTTTATAGATGTTATGCCTAGTTCTGTAATGAATAACTCCAAAGTAGGAACTTCAGAGAAGAAGAAAGTTAAATTGTTAACTATTGAAAGTTTATTCCATTTGTTATTTATATTGTTCCGCTGCGCAATATGATCAAGATATTAGTATTGTGATCATACTGCTAACTAGTGATGCGTTTTTGTATATTTATGAAAGCTAAGCTGCAAAATTGTTTTCAAATAATTGTTTTTATGATGTCACAGAGTCAATACATGATGAAATATTAAATATTATGAATAAAGTTTTTGGTGCACAAATCCACCTTAACATAATGGAAAAGAAATTAAATGAGAATAACATGTTTAATATGGACTCTTGGTGAATCCGTGTCAAAATAGGTTTTGCTGAATCCTTAATATCAGTATCGCGGAAGCTGTTGTGGCAATAATGATTAATAGGCAATACGTCCTGCCGCACTGGTTCTTATCAATCAAGTATTCATACAGTGTAACCTGACTGTTTGAAATGGTGTACATAAGATAAAACGACATAATACAACAATAATACAAAGATTAAAAGCAAACATCAGAATTACAATTGAGGGAAGACTTCAAATTTGCTGCACTTTATAACCAGGGGAGTGAACCTGTAGTGTGTGTTTTTGGTGAACTTATATTTCATTATTTTGTTGCACTGGTGTTGCACAGATGTAAGCGCTAAGTATATACTGGTTTCTGAAGTGCTGTGCTGAGGGAACATGTGGAGATAATCTATTCCCCCACTGTGATGGCGCACATTGCAAAGAGTGAATCATGTACAGTAAGATGGGGTGGGGGACTGATATTTCTGCCTGTTCGTGTGTGTGTGTACTTTTTGAGTGTATGGATGTGAATGAGTGTGAGTGCATGTGCAAATGCATTGTGTGTGTGTGTGTGTGTGTGTGTGTGTGTGTGTGTGTGTGTGTGTGTGTGTGTGTGTGTGTGTGTGTGTGTGTGTGTGTGTGTGTGTGTGTGTGTGTGTGTGATTATGCGTATGAGATAGCAGATGGCTCAGGCAATGTAGTCCCTTTGCAGGTGGTGAGAATGGAGGGGTTATATATTGATGCACAGATGGACAGTGTGTAGACAAATGCAAGCGTTCACAAAAACATTGTCCAGCTACATGTTTCTAGCACATTAATATGATTTGAACTTGGAAGGAGTTTTTTGATATTGCTGTGCTTTCAGGTGTTGCACAAAGGTCACCTGACCTTTAAAACACACAGATCAACATGATGTTAATAAATGCTTTGTGTGCGTGTGTGCGTGTGTGTGCGTGTGTGTGTGTGTAATATGGCATAAGGCATTAACAAGGGTGCCATATCTCCTCTGATGGTGTTGGAGGATGTTGTGAACAGAAGGAGCAGCGTATGCTGTCTTTTTTCATTCTCTTCTCTTCTTTTTTGCTTTTTTTTATCTTCCCTTAACTTCCACGCCCAACACACACACACACACACACACAGTATTTATTAACATCATGTTGATCTGTGTGTTTTAATTCCCTTCCTGCATTTGCAGATTCAGCCCTATGTTTATGTTTAAGTGTAGTCATATAAGAGACTCCTGTGGGGACGTTATCAGTTTGTGTGTGTTTGTGTGTGGGAGGTGCTTTATTTGCTCTTCAGTTTGAGTCGAATGCAGCTGACACCTTGGCATGAGCTGATCTGGGTTAATGGCTGAAACCTCCTGTGTTTTGGTCAAATATTACCACTGTTCACCCATGCAAACACACACACCCTTGCATGCTCAAGCTACACAGTTTATAGTGTCTTTGTTATCAAAATGTTAAGCAGTGCAATACACTGCCTTACACTACGCCAGACCTGTTAATTAGTTAAACTCAATCACTCTCACTCATTTTCATAGCTGCTCAGGGTGAAAGGAGAAACAACATTTCTAATCCTGAGCATTTGAATGAATACAACAAAAGCCAACTGTGTTCTCTGAGCACACTGATCAATATCAGATGCTGCTGATGAGTGGTCAATGAGTTTGTTCAGAAAGAACAGCCAGTTATGTGGTCCCACATGTGTACATTCAATGCATCTGCAGCTCTATTCTGAACCACAACAGTTCAAAACATTTTTTTTTTCCTTGTTGAAATTGTAACACCAGCACTGTTGTCCTTGAACTAATGCTTTCTAAATGAATGTTTTGCCCTTTCATATATTAATTCGGAAAAAAAAAAAAAAAGGGAGCAGTCCAGCATTAATCAGCCAGTATGCTTTAGCCTTTGGAGCTGTTAGTGGAATCACACCGAAGAAAGGAGGATTTTTTTTATGTTTGGAGCAAAACTGAAGGTTAAAGCAGGCCATGTCTGACCACACATAGTCTCAGGCCAAGTATAGCAGCACATGGGGAATCACCCTTTCCACTCAGATTGAAAGACCGATGTGTTTTGGCCTTTCCTGTTCTTCATCTCTATTTTGGCTGTTGCCCTTTTATTTTTTCATGCTTTGTTTCTTGGTCAAAGCGGTCAAAATCAATAAAAAAATGGAGTGCATGAAGTAACGGCAAATGAGACCCATAAAAATGGTGCACTAGTGCAAGCACATGGAACAATAAATAGACACTGCTTTTCTTTAGCTGTTTCTGCGTAGGGACGGCTTTTGAAATGGATGTGATGAATTTAGAGCTCAGTGAGTTTGCATTTTTAATAAAGCAAGGATATTAATGAATCTAACATATTTATTCTTGAACATAACACAACTAAGATTTCTTTACCTTTTTACAATCTGCCAGCAATAAATAATACGTAAAATAATTGCAATAATTAGCTTGCAAATAGTAGTTATTTGATTGGTCATGATCTTAATCTCAACATTTACATCTCATTTCAGGGTAGGTAGTGTCTACTCTGACTGCACATCATGGATGTGCTTTAATTTCCACCAGTCTGTCTTGTTCTCTCTCTAAGTTAGAAAGTCCATGATGTTTCTTGCTCCAGCCTACCTTCTGTAGGCACAGCTCATCAATCATGTATTCATGCAGATGAATACTACTACTTGGCAATCATTGTCCAGGGAAAAAGCAAGAGCATGGAAGGAAAATCTACAGCCTGTTAGCCATATACTTCGGTCTGTTTAAAAAAGTGGTAACTTCCTCCCATGCCTTTCCAGCTTTGAGAATAGAACACTATGTTTCACTAGGGGCAGTGGTGGCCTAGTGGTTAGGCAGTTGCCCCCACATCGGAAGATTGTGGGTTCGATTCCCCACCAGTAGGTTGCCCTGAGGTACCCTTGAGCAAGGTACCGTCCCTGTCACTGCTCCCCGGGCGCTTTCAATAGCTGTCCACTGCTGCACAGTGTTTGCATGGGTTAAATGCAGAGGTCCAATTTCATTGTGGTTCACTGTGTGCTGTGCTGTGACATGGGTTGTCACTTTCACTTTCACTTTCACTATGGTCTTGGCAGAGCATAACCTGTGGCCTTATGGGCGGTCAGTTTTGGACTGCAGCAAAGTTTGGGTGCTGCAGTGTTATAATCGGGATGTGATGGGATATTCTCTTGCCAGGAAACTGATCCTGAGTTTATCCACTTGTCTTTTCTGTAGGCAAACTCTAAGTGACACTTTTGTATTTGTTTGGTTAGGTCAATTTTTTTTTTGCCTTGTGGTTTCATTTGTAAGTTCAAAGACTTTCCATTCATGCAGAGCAGAAACCAAATTTACGTAAAGGCTGATTGTGAGTGAATGGAATGGTTCTATTGCAGAGGACTAATATTATACTGAGGAGTACAAATGTGTTTCGCTGTACTCATCGATTCAGTTACCTCCTGGTGCTTTAATGTTCCATATGCTGCACTTTTAATGGTGCCAAAAATGATTTTTAGTCCATTAAAAAAACCACTTGTTCCCTAAAGAACCACAAGGTGGTCCTTCAAAGAGTATTTTTCTATGTTTCAGTTTAAAAATGGAAGAACATTTCCATAGTATAACTGGTCTTTATACATTTTTCTCAAATATTTTCAAGCATAGAACACTAGCAAATTCATTTTTTTTCCCACTCCCTCAGCATGACCTTGTGCTTTGCTTTCCTTTTGGATTCATTGTGCAAAGCTATCTCAACTCAGTATTGTTCAAATCTGGTCAACGACATAGAAATGAAGCTTAATCAATCTTTGCTGTGAACACTGCTAAAAACTTTTTTTTTTTTGAGAGAGAGAGAGAGAGAGAGAGAGAGAGACACAGTGAGAGAGAGAGAGAGAGAGAGAGAGAGACACAGAGACACAGTGAGAGAGAGAGAGAGAGAGAGAGAGAGACAGTGAGTGAGAGAGAGAGAGAGAGACACACAGAGACACAGTGAGAGAGAGAGAGAGAGACAGAGAGACACAGAGAGAGAGAGAGAGAGACACAGAGAGAGAGAGAGAGAGAGACAGAGAGACACAGTGAGAGAGAGAGAGAGACAGAGACACAGTGAGAGAGACACAGAGAGAGAGACAGAGAGACACAGAGAGAGAGAGACAGAGAGACACAGTGAGAAAGAGAGAGAGAGAGAGAGAGACAGAGAGACACAGTGAGAGACAGAGAGAGAGAGAGAGAGAGAGAGAGAGAGAGAGAGAGAGAATTGCTAGGGCCTAGGCCAAATTTTTATAATTCCAGTTTTATTAGCTGTCCAAGCTAGCAGGTTCAGTAAGAAGATGCCAAGTTGAGGTTTTTTTTTAATTTTTTAATTATTATTATCTTTCTTTCACTCTTTTAATCTCAATTTAAACTGACCGCTTTCAAAAAAGACAGGGAATATGGAAGCACAGAGAACATGGTATGGGAACCTGGAACAATGTTTAAATATAGTTCTCATAGAGCTTCTTTTCCTTTTTTTGTGTTATAGTAATCAAGTCGGTCACTCTTCCATTTTTTAAAAACAAAAAAAAAATGTAATGATTGGTAAACCTTTAATAAATGGAACATATACCACATTAACAAAACTTTTATTACTAATAGCTAAGTGTGTTGATATTCCGGCTGCATCCGACATTATCCAACAGTGTGTTGAGCTAATAAATAGCTCTACAGAGTTGAGAACTTTGTTAAAAGACTCGTACCTCATTCATTGTTACTCTTCATCACAGATGTCTGTAAAGCCAAAAAAAAAGTGAGAACTGAGAACTTTCATTGAAATGAAATAGAGGTTTGTAAATTCTGTCCTTTTAGCAAGATAACTCAGAATAAATTAATTTATCCTACAAGACCCTCCAGCAGAAGGGGAAACAGCAGATCGTTACTGTTGACCTAAGTGCTCCTAAATTCCCCCATTTTATAACTCATCAAAGCGACAGGGGCAGATTATGGTTGAAGTCTTAAAGCAGCCTTCGTGTTGAGCTGGTAGTTATCGCCTGGTACAGCTTTCACTTTGTAAGACCTCTAATACCAGGAGTTGAACATGTATGTGGTGCGATTGGTATTACTGTGTGTATTTGCAAATAAGGGGTGTCCCCTTGCGGTCCTCCAAAGAGGATCCCCTCTTTCTGAGAGTAAGTTTAAGCCATGTGACACTTATGAGAGAAATTCTATATGAATCATGCTTTCTTACATGTGGGGTAACAGTTTTCTGAAATCCTTCAACACGGCAGCAATGGCTTCCCGTATTCGACTGAGTCATTCAAAATTGGCTTGCAGGCATGCTGTGTCTTGGCTGCGATTTCTGTGTAAAATGATGAACTTTAACTGGAAGCATTAACTGTTTAAAAAAATGCATCTTGAGTGTTGCATTTCCAATGATTAGGAACAAATGTAGTTTTGTACCAAAAAAAACAAAAAAATTGAACAGCAATACTACAAAAAAAAAGAAATTAAGTTGTATTTTTTTCAGCATCCGTCACAAGCCTAACGTTTTTGTTACATTTGAATGGAACTGTAATACGTTTTGTTTTTGGTTCATTCTGTACAGCTGGTCCATTTCAGTTTTCACGCTATAAATTGTGGAGCAGACTTTTTTTTTTTCTCTCTAATGATCCATATTATCATTGAGAGGTGAGAGGTTATCGTTTGGAAATGGCAGCATTTATATTCTGTTTAAATTTCAAGATAAACAATGCTCTAAAATACTGGGTATCTTTTTTGTTAAGTAGTAGTTTTTCTTTTCCTTTAAGTTTCTGTTTTGGAGTTATACAGTTTAGCTCTAACGTTATACGATGCTCTGATGATGTTGAGAGTAAGTGTTACTTCTTGAGGGCACCACACGTAATCCCGTTGAATATCTTTTCTATTCTTCATCCTTTGTGGAGGTGAATGATGCAAGAGTTGAGTGCTATTAGCATCAGGGAGTTTCTGAGCCTTACGATTACCTTTCAGAAACCTAGGTGGAAAAACTGTCATAGAAATATTTTTGTTCAACATTACATGGTGATTTTCACATCTAACAAGTGAATCACGTGTGTTGGATGTCCACATGATTACTCACTAAACCCAGCTGGACTGAGTATCAGTAAAAGGTGCAAAGTACTGACAATTGAACGAATAAATTAACAAATCAAATCGGTCAGTTGAACTTGTGCACTGGGTTCTGGTGATCATTTATGTGCCTTCTGAAGACAGTTTCCAATTAAGGACAGTGAACAGACCCATGTCCTCATCTGATCTGCTGTTAGACAGCATCCAAGTTAAGTTCAAGAATGCTTTGTGCATTTTGTGTGTGTGTTTTGAAAAATGGAAAAACTGAGCAAAGGAAAAAGCTTCTGTATTTATGTGGAAAGAGTCATTTTCATATCATTAAAAAGCCTGAACAAAAATGAACGTAATCTATGCTCAGCCCAGTTCCGCATGTAGAAGCCCAGAAACACGGTCACTACCTCACTGTCTGAATATATCGAGCCACTTTAAACGTGCAGTGTTTAATGCTGCTTATTGTTCTGATTTTACTTAGCTGATTAAAGGCCATTTAAAGCTGAATAACAGTAATGAATGTGACAGACTAATTACTGAACACTGACATTTTAAATAATAATTGTTTTGGACTGTGTGTCTTCAGCAGGCCTGTAATGGAGATCATCAGTTTGTTTGTTGGTAGTTTTTATGATGAAAATGCACATTTTCTGGGTTCACTTAGAATAAAAAGACTTCTCTTAATCTCTTTTTTTTGTGTAGTATTGTAGTATACAGTAATGTTTATTTAGGTAAGTTGTATGATCTATATATATATATATATATATATATATATATATATATATATATATATATATATATAATTTAGCTGAGCTTTAAAAAATTTAATTTGTATTTGTTTAAAAAAATTACATTTGATTAAACAGAGATCAACAGATAAACAAAGGATTGTGATTTGTGAGATCTCCCTGTGAGTTTATCAGTTCAAAATGTATTTTTTTTTAATCTGCTGAACAAATTCAATGTGATTGCACCAGGGAGTCCACCCAGAAATCAGGAATCAAAGCTTTTTATGCTTGTATTCATTTGAACAAGATATTAATAAAATCGTTTGTTTTTCTGTAATAGTTTTTTATGTAGTAAAGTAACTTTGTCTTTTATGTGCACCATTGTTCCTTGCTTTCAGTACTCTATGAATTTTATAAGGCCACTTTGTTCCCATGCACCTCCTTTCAGGGCGACAGCACCCACTCTTATCTTCTGAAATCCTTCGCCTGTGGTTTTGATCATCTCCCGGCCGCCCTCCCGCATAACTCCCACATTGCCGAAAGTGCTGAGTTGCCCTAGCTTGCACGCAAATCCCTTTTGATTTGGTAGTGAGAATAGTGTTGCATTTTTTGTGTGTGTGTGTGTGTGTGTGTGTGTGTGTGTGTGTGTGTGCATGCTGCTGCTGCTGTTGCGGAGTAGGTTAGCGCACAGCAGCAGTCGTGCTGGCCCACTGCAGCAGGCCTGTATGTGTGAAGAGCGCTCATAGCAAAGGAAGAAACACGCCTACATGAACAGGATGATCTGAGGCAGCGGCCGGGCATTTCAAACATCTCAGTAACCTCTAAACTTGCACATATAAAAGAAACAAAGTGAATATATGCACAAATGTGCAGATGCTTTATGAACAAATATACACAAATAAGCAAACAAGTGGAGATTCATATTCATAGTCATATCTGAATGATGAAGTAATAAGGGCATTTCTACTTTTCACGATTAGGACTTTTTGTGAGATGGTTGAAAACTAGATGTCTTTATGAAATCGTGACTTTTAGAGAATCAGATGCAATCATGTGTGTTTTCGCGACACGATTATCAGTCTGCTTCGTGAGATAATAGAGAGATCAGCCCTCAGTTAAAACACATCACAGGCCAAACATTACATCCTATATTTTCTTATACGCGAAGTTGCTAAATTAAGCCATGTTTGACATTTAGATGCTTTTTTGAAAGATCAGAGTCAGACGCGCAAGAATCAAAAAGAGGTGTACAGTCTTTCATTTTGATTTGTGTCAGAAAAAGTTGGCATTGTCTTTTCTTTTAAAGTGTTCATCCCTCTTTTTTTTTCTTTAGAGTGACATTCCCGTTTATTCTGCATGGGAGAGGATAAACATGCTAATGTGCTCTGATCTGGCCATTGACCTTCCTTTCTTTATAGCAGTTAAACACTGTATGTTTTATTCCTATTCTATTTTTATAATTTCTAATCCCCTAAGCCCTCTCTATCATTGGATGTCTTGCTGACAGAAGTCTTTTTGCGTCATTCCAGGGGCATTTTTATGTTGTTTCAAAGCACATATATGGACCTAAGGCCTTAAGAGACAGGAATAGATCGGGGCCTGTGTTCTGAACTGTTTGAGACAGCTCACCTGTTGCAACTCTTGTTCAAACTGAGGCTTAAGGACATAAAGGCATAGTCACAGTATCTCTACACTTTGGAGCGTCGCCTGTGTGGGCTTATACTCCCTGCTCTCAGTGGAATGGTTGTTGATTTTCTGTCTTTTATACACTTTGAAAAGGGACCATCAATTGCAAGGTCAAAAAAAACAACAACTTTGTAGCACCATTATTTTAGTATCAATAGCAGTATTAAATGTCATTCACACCACTGGTCAGAATCTTCCATCATCCTAGAGTGCGGCTGTATCTTTCTTTCCTTTTTTTCTTGTTTTTTTATTTATTTATTTATTTTATTTTATTTATTTATTTTATTTTATTTATTTATTTTACTTGACCAGTAAATGCTGTTTTGCTCTGAAAACCCCAAAGATTATAGTTAATTCACTAAATGTAATAAAGTGTGATAGTTTGTCAGAGTTTAACCATTTCCAAATTTCTATTTATTCTGTTTATTTTTATTTATATCCCAATACCATGTTAGTTAAAACAGTTGCTGGTGGTGGATTTAAACACATTAATGCAAAACCTATAGTACTGACAATTAGGGTCATATCTATTATACTAATTACACAGTTAAAGCAAATGTGAACTTTATATAATTTTTCTTTCTATAAAATTACACTTCTCTCAGTAAAGCAAAATATTAGGAAGTGTTTGGAGTGATAGGCACAACATGCTAGCTGGTTAATTTTTTTTTTTTCTTACTTTCTGGTGCATGGTGATGTATTTATTACTTGGTATTGTATGGAATAATTAATTGTGTTTGATAGGACCATCAAACTTTAAGATGGGATGTAGGCGAAAGAAGAATTCTGGAGTGAGTTTGATGACGTGATAGAGAGTGCACCAAGGGGAGAGAGTGGTGATTGATTTGGGCTTTAAAGTACATGTTAGTGAAGGGAACAGAGATGATGAGGAGGTGATGGGTAGGCATGGTATCAAGGAAAGAAATTCATGATTTTGCTGGATGTGGCTGTAGTAAATACTTATTTTAAGAGGAAGGAGCACAGGGTTAATGTATTAGAGTGAAGGAAGATGCACACAGGTGGATTATAAGCTTTGCAGGAGAAGCATAGAGGTATGTCAGAGTGGTACAGGATATGTATAAGGATGGTGTGACAGTGGAGAGGTCTGCAGTTGAAATGATGGATGCTTTAAAGGTAGAGGTGGGATTATATCAAGGATCAGCCCTGAGCCCATTCTTTTTTGCCATGGTAATGGACAGTTTGACAAATAAGACAGGATTCCTCAAGGACTATTATGTTTGCTTTTTACATTTTGATCTATAGTGAGAGAGCTTGAGGAGACAATGGAGATGATGATGATATATTTCAGACTAACTAGGTATTATCCAGAACACCTTCCTCTCCTAAGGCAAAAAGCTTTAAACCGTTTTCTTGGCTGGATTGGCAGTTTTAGGCTTAGTGCTGTACATTTCTATTCTCTCTTTGTCTCTTTCTCTTCTATATGTGCTAGATGGAGCAGAAGATACTGAGCACTGGCTAGTGTTAAAGAAACACCCACTGAGATGCTTGCTGTGTCTTAGGCAATAAGATGTGTGGCAATACTGGCTCGGCTAGTGGAGCATGTGGAGACTGGTGGCTCAGACAATAAAATGTTTGAATAGAAACGGCTTCGGTTTCAGTACAACAATCATGGCTCAGTGAACAGTTCCACTGAAAAATTGACCCCATGTTGGGTTACATGCTGACTTAGTCATTTAATATCTGTCGTCCAGCCTGCTTTCTAGTCGCTTCAGTGCAGCTTATGATGCAGAGCATATGTTTTAAGAGTTTATAAATATATATAAACCAGTCAACCATAACTTTTGAAGCAACATTTTATTATAGCATTCATTATTGTTTGCCTGTTGTTTTGGAGATGCGATGACCCATTAATGTAAGTATTATTATTTGGTCCTTGTTTCTGTTGCTCAGGGGCTTATGCCCAATTTTCTTTATTCCAACATATTAACTTTTCTGTATAATATCTGGCACCTCTTTACAGATGCCATATTAACAAGATAACCAATGTTATTTACTTTACCAGTCAGTGGTTTGATGATGTGGTTAAATGCTGTACATACCTAATAATTAGTTTTTTATAGTACTCATAGAATCAATTGAATAAGAGATTGTAACCAAGTCCCGCTAGACAGATTTATTAACTGAGGCTGTTTGCAAAAATTGCACACGGTTTAATGAACTGGAGGAAGGCAGTCGTAGAAGACTGACAACTGCTACCTAAATTCACACTTTGACTCTCTCTTTTGCTGTTTCTTTTTATTGGTATCACTCTCTCTCTATCACACACACACACACACACACACACACACACACACACACACACACACAATCTATTCATGGTTATTCTGCTGCAACCACTGAATGGAATAGTCCTGCCCGTCTTTCCATTTGCTGCAAGTGCGTCACCACCCAAAGTCTTGAGTTTGTTTGGGTTTTTCTTTTCTTCCTCTCTATGTCTTTCCGTTGGCTCTTTAAAGAGTGGTGTTACTCCACCATGCACTGCTGGCACATGTGGCTGCAGCTTAGCATGGCTCAACACTGCCGTCTGCTGGAAAATAAGTCTGATCCGGCTCCAACAGTGGAGGTGCCAGTTACAGCTGATGCCTCAGTGCAGTTGAACTATCAAGATCAGAAACGAAGACTCAGACTGCATACATGTGAAGCAGATTTAGAGAAAAATTTGGTAAAGGATGGGTTACCAGTGCAGGTAACCTAAAACGAAAAACTGACAATCTGACCAAATTGTAACACCAATGATAGTCAGCTCCATATATTTCATTCTTCTTTAATAATACAGAAAAATAATTGATTTAGTTGTTCATAAACATGGTGTAGGCCGACAGGGCAAAAGCTCAGTTGCAAGTGCATCATTAGCCAATCACATAATTTAGGCTTTTAAAACCTAAAACGAAAAACTGTTTTCAAATGTGCATGCATTGCTAGGGGTGTCAAATGAGGCTAAATATATTTAGAAGATAACAGTAGCTCCACAAAGCACCTCCTGCCACCATCATTGGTTTCCAACCTTAAATCCAAATCCAAACTATAATATTACAGGAATTTCTATAAGACTCATATAGGGATGTATAAAAAAGTATAAACCAGAACTCCTATAGGAACCTCAGTAAATGCAATAACCTTTTCAAATGACTTTAGCATTACAATAAGTAGTAAACAATTGAATAAATGGAATAGTGTTATAGAATTTCTCTTGGGTTGATGTGATAAAAGTATGTATTAATCAATCCTTATACTAATATATTATTGGAGAGCTGTGCTGCCATGCTTAAGGGGTTGTGGCGCAGCAAAATCTACCTAACAACATGGCCTAAGATTTCCTCAGATTTCATTTTTTCGCAAATGATTTTGGCCACCATGTTTAACCAATTGAGCCAGAGTAGTCTAATCGTTTCTATGAACAGCAGACAGAAAACTTTAAGCTATATGAATCTCAAAGGTGACTGGTTACTGGGTGGGCTAAATTAATTGTTCTGTGGATATTCTGCAAATTAATAAACCTATTAGAGAATAAAACCATATCTATATTTAATTCTCACTGTAAGGTTTAGTTAACATTAAATAAAAATGAGACAGATTGTCTAGTCAAGCCATTTTTATTTATATAGACATTTTTACAGATGTGGTTGTTGTCACAAAGCAGTTCTACAGAACAGTTCTAAGACACTAGTGCGTAAGCCAAATGCAACAGAGGCAAAATCCATACAGTTGGAGAAAAAAACCTTGGGAGGTTTACACTGCATGACAATAGAGAAAGTAGATTATTTCTAAAACGTCAGTTAACAGTTACTCCAGTTCTTATGGTTTGGAATGTGTAAGCTAGCTGT
Source organism: Hepsetus odoe (assembly GCA_017165825.1). Classification (NCBI taxonomy): domain Eukaryota; kingdom Metazoa; phylum Chordata; class Actinopteri; order Characiformes; family Hepsetidae; genus Hepsetus; species Hepsetus odoe. Next base: position 10,352,512 of record CM029391.1, on the reverse strand, counting down.
TTTACTAGTACCATCCCACAGCTCCATCTTAACAAGCTTCCTCTGTGTTTGTGTTTTACAGTGAATGAAATCATTGGCAGAGACATGTCTCAGGCTCCGGGGGTTCATGGCTCAACGACAACGCACAGTCAGTCCTAGCTCACCGCCTGCTGCTCTGATCCAGGCAGCATAGTGTGTGAACAACCCCACGGAGCGATGGACTGAGCCACACCCAGCCACAGCGCTTCCATCCACATGCCCAGCCAAGGCACACACAGTACAGGGAGGTCCTGCCCATGCTGGTGTCAAGCTGAGCCTAGACCACCCCCACCCCCTCGATTCTTCTGGACTCACCAGGCATCACTGGTTATAAGAAGAAAGAGATAATATGAAGACATTTGGGGGGAGAGAAATACATACACACACAAACACAAAGTTACAGCATAATATTGATATGTGGTTGTTCCTATTACCCATCTTTCTCAGTATGTAGCTTGAATGAATCAGGTCTTTCTCTGCTTGTTTTTCAACAGTAGTTCTCAGGCTTTTTCTTCATTATGACAAAGATGTTTTGGATCTGGCATCATATGAAAGAGAGCAAGATATGCAGCCCATGGTCCTTATAATTAGCGTATGCAATACGAACCTATGATTTTGTTGACCGTCGTGGCAGAATATGTGTCAGTGCTGGTGTCTGGGGTTTAGATGAAATGGAATTGACTTACCCTTTTTAGTCTACATGCTCCCACTTGAAATCAGGGCAGTTTCAGTGGTGCCCTCTGAAGGACAAACGGAGTTCTGCAGACGTGCGGATAATATGCAACATTCCATTCTAGTGTCCTTTTTCAAGCTGTAGATAAACTTACGAATGATCCCCTTTTCTCCTCTTCAGGTTGAACAAAGGCCTTATGAACTTAGCAGCTTGGATTGAGTGAAGAAATGCTTTAGGGATAGATGTTACGCTTATTTTCTTCTTCCTCAACCTGTTTTCAAAGCTGAATTGTGCCGACATTCATCCAAATCACGTTTCTGTTTATTTATTTCTTTTTTTCCCTTTTAGAGTTAGCCTATTCTTATAAGTGCATCAGTGAAAAATAACTCTTAAAGCACAGTGTGTCCAAACTAAAATGAATAGTTTCAGAATATACTCTTAGTACCTATAGAGACACATTTAGGAGACAAATGGTTCTAAAAAGCAACTCCTTCAGTAAGCTGATATCTCCAGTGTGCCTTTCAAATGACAATCATGCTCAGATCTGTAACAAGAAAACAATCCACATAGCATCTTCATACGAAGTTTTTCAACAGGGGCCATAGTGAAGGGGACAAAACTTATTCTCTTTGTCCTTTTAGAGGCTGCTTTATGACAATCTTATACACTTTCCTAATATCATGAGACATGAAGTTGCACTTTGGCCGTTTCTCAATATGCATTTTTCTTTGGTCTCATTGACTTTGTGAAATGTGATTAGTCACCTCCCTAAGTTAATTCTAGCCAAGTACTGATCAAATACCAGAAAGTGTCCTTGGTTTGTGGGTTTCAGCAGGGATGCATCACGAGAGACTTAAATGTACTTGGGTAATCGAGTGACCCAGAATGCATTTCACACAAAGGAGCAATAGTGGCAGAGGAACTTTCCCAAAACTGCAGGTTTTGTATTATAACTGTTGTCCTGTAAGCTGTAGCGGGCTGCCCGTCAAGATTGAGCTGAACCAAGTTGTGATTTCATCAATAGCGCTGCTATTCCAGATGCTGAGTGTCCTGCATCCTCCCACCATTATGAGTCTGGATTCCCTTGCAGAACTTGCTAGGTCTATATTTATTCATACTTGATGTACTCCATATTGAGAAACCGGCCTTGTCCCCGATTGACATTGGAACAGGTGACAAGAAACCAACTTTTTAGATTCAGACATTTGTTTTTGTGGTCATACCAGAAAGAACAGATCTAAACTGTTTTAGAGAGAGATTTATTTTTATTGCAAATATATTGAAATCAGTGTTTGTGTATGTGGACACATGGCAAGTACAGCCCAAAGTAAGAGAAAAGTCTGAGGATTTAATGGATGTGTTTGACTGATTTCAAAACCCTCAATGAAATGATTGGGTGCTATCTTTCTATAAGAAATGTATTTTTAAAATGCCTGGAGCTTACCTACATACCTGGGGGTTTAATTGAGAGAAAAAAAAAAAAAACAAATCTATAAAGAATTGTATTGGCTCCTTGCCTTAAAAAAGGTTTCAATTTGGGGGGAAAAAAAATACTATGATGTGTATATTTTCTATTAAGGAAACTAGTACAGCCGCTTATTTTTTTTATTTTTTTTGGGGGGGTGGGGTCTTTAAATTTACGGTATTAATGACTGTTGTTATAGGTTGCAAAATGGAGAAAAAAAAAAAAGTTGAAAAAGATCTTTTGCTATGCACTAAAAATCTGCCTGTTGCCTTTCAAAATGAAAAGAAAAAAGAAAACCTGGATGCCTCTAGGTGTAGATGCTGTAGTGTAGCTTAGATTTAGAATAGTATGCCATACAATCTATTCTTCGTCATAACAGAATATTGTGTGCGTGTGAGTGTGAGTGGGTGTGTGTGTGTACTCCTGCCTTTTAAAGGACTAGAGCGACCGTCTTAACAGCGTGTGTGAGCTCATCAGCAAGTATCCCTTTTTTAAACTTCTTAAATTTCAGTAGCGAGAAAGCACACAGATGAACTGAGGCTATGCAAGGACAAACAGCAACATGATGGCGCAATGTCTGGCATTTTTGTTATTCAGCTCTTGCATTTCTACACATGTATATATGTGTGTATATGTTTTGTGGTGTATGTGAACCCATAACGATGTAGTGACAGTTGATTTCAATGCCACTTTGACTATTTAATTTAAACTATCAAAAATACAGTAGGAAAGCCTTAAGTTGTGTTTGATCTACAGATGTGTTTTAACGTTTGGGTTTGATTTAGGAGTAGAGTTTTTGTTCATTGTCTACAATTTTTTTTCAATGTCAAAGGAAGGCATAATGGAAAACAGGGATTTCTGGGACAAAACCAGCTACTGTCAAGCACCTATTTTCATCCTGTTCTCCAAACCAAAGAGTGAACAATGTGTTCCCATTTTACAGACAGATGACAACACAGACTCTAGAACTCTATTTTTGATACTTTGAAATGGTGGATGTCATTCCTAAAGCTGGGGGGGATATATATATATATATATATATATATATATATATATATATATATATATATATATATATGCTGCTCTCTCTGCTCATAATATTTTGTAAAATAAAAGGGAAATACAAGTTTAGCTGCTGTTTACAGAGCCTTGTATTGTCATTTCTTGTACATTTTGTATTTTAAACCTTTTGTAATTTTTAAGACTGCAGTGCTTTTTGAAATTATCCAAAGGGAATACTTTGCATTGTAGGCTCTTCTGAGGTAGTGTTTCAACAATAAAAGCAAAAGTAAAAAAACAAAACAAAACAATGATCACTCATTACTTCCAGTTATTGATGTCTTTTGTGTATTCTGTCCCAATGTTCCCAGCTTTTTCTCTCTACAGCTCTTACGTTAATAGTGTACATTTGACAACGGGTGCGGAAATACACTTCAGCTGCTATTTTGGAATGAAATTCTGAGAAAAGAAATGAAATGTTGCTAATGTTAGAGTTTTAGCAGGTCCACTTACTTGTATCTCTTGGGTGTCTAAAGTTAGCTCAACTGGCCTAGTTGTGAAGAATTTAAATAACTTTATTCTTCACATTTTTTTTTCTTCTGTTTGTTGAGACATTTGGAAACTTTCAAATGCTAGAAAAGTTTAATTTAAATCATGTCCTAGATTCAGCAGGTTTGTCATGGCTACTCTCGCTTTCAACTGGCATCAGTTAAATGGTTAATTGGATGATTTATTGACTAAGGGTGCAGTTACTTTTTCACATGGGTGATTTAGGTGTTGGAGAGGTTTTGTCAGAAAGTCATGCCTGCCCAGCAGATATTTATAATAAAGTTTTTGAATGTCTTCTTGCCAACTGAAAAATAAATCAATATTGATGAAAAATCAACAGTACGATAAAATTCTGAAGATTCAATGCAAGCAACAAAAATCTCACCCCCGCGGTGTTTTGGAAAAGGTTATATGAGCAGTTGTTGCATATGATCTGTGATCTGGTTGGTGTTCTGTAAAAGCCTAACCTTTTGTGAGGTCAGTAACTATTTAGGACTGTAAACACAACTGCAACGTACTGTAACTCACCAGTGGATTATCGAAGGATTAGTCTGCTGCTCGTTTATTCTGCCCTCTCCACATTTGCCCAGTAGCTCAGCAGCCCTAGCATAACAGGCCAACCAGACCCAACAAAGTTCAAATCTTCACTGAGGTCATCTCTAAAAGTGCAATATACAAGAACTTCCAGCTGTTACAAGCTTGAAATACATCCACCATCCGATATGAGCTTTATTTTACATCATTGTAACACAGATAAAAGAGCTGCTTGTGTTTCACATTTCTGACTCTCTACAGACTTTGAAGAAAGGAGGATAACATTTCAAACTCAAGTGACCATCCTGTCATTATGTTATTGTATTTATCGATTCAGCTGTTAAATAACACTGGATCAAAAGTGCCATTTGATCCCAATATTGGGAATATTTCTGAAGATGTTTCTTCTGAAGGCCAGCACGGTGACTCAGTGGGTAGACAAGAAGGTTGAACCCTGAAGGTCCTGAGAAGGTCTTGGGTTCAATTCAAATGTGGGGAGGTTCGGGCACTTTCTGTGTGGAGTTTGCATTTTCTCCCCGTGTCTCCATGGAGTTCCTCTGGGTGGATCCTTCCATCATCCATGCTCATTGGTGGATTGGAGGTGCTGAATTAGCCCCTAGGGCGTGTCTATCATGTGTCTGCCTGTGATGGACTGCCCACCTTTTCTGGGTATTTCCCTACTTACACCCTGTGAGAGCTGGGAGAGGCTCCAGAACCCCCCTGCAACCTTGTCAGGACAAGCAGCTATGAAAATGACTGAGTTAGGGTGAGTTTCTTCTGAAACTAACCCTGCAGTGAAAGACGGTATAGCTTGATAATGTCTTACAGATTGATCGGTTGCTAGAGGGCAAGTATCAAAGTCAGTTCAAAATGAATGGGCTCAAAGATACAAAATTGTAATTTGTGCTTAACTGACATAATCAATCAAAAAACATAATCCATCGAGTACATTTTTACAAGAATTCACTTGTTTTCCAGAAAAGAAAGCAGGAAAATTTTAATTGTTTTTAAAGCCAGTGGAAAAGCTGCTCAGCTCAAAAACCAATCTGCACTCAGAAGCCAGAATTTTAAAATCATACAGCTCAGAAACTGAATGTGAAAAAATGAAATATCTAAACCACATTTGTATTTATTTTTAATCTAGTGCATAGAAAAATTTCTAGATGAATCACATAAAAACATTAATATTTTTTGCTCTTTAACCCAGGTACCCCCAATTAGAAGAAAAAAAGAATTCAGTCTACTCAAACTAGAGTTCACAGAAGGCACAAAAAGGTTTCTATCAGTGCAAAGCCTTAAAACTGACAAAGGTCAAGGACTAAAGGAAGAAACTTTAAAATTTATGGGCTAAAGTGTACGCTCTGAGAGAACCTGATAGGTGTCAGTGAGGCACAGAGACACTTTGGCTTCTCTTTCTCCCTGTTTTGGCCTTTGGCTTCATAGTTAATGAGACTTTTTCTGTATAATGAAATGTCTTTTCCAGCCTAGACCTGGAGACCAAAGACTAACAGTTTGGGATCTATTATTGTTTTTTTTGTTTGCTTGTTTTTTTTTTAATAAAGTTCTCTTTGATTGACACAGACAGCAATAGCCAAGCCCAATTTTTTTTTTCCTAAAGATACCTAAAGTGGACGTGCAGTATTAAGGCAGTGCTATCAGGCCAACATTACTTTATTCTTCACTGGCAGAAAGTGAATAACTGTTTTAAAAAAAGATGTGATACAGTGTGTCTTTGTATGTTGTCCTTCAGCTCTTATCCACTATTGTTTAGTCACAGCATTTAATCGCAGTCCTTCATCACAGAGTGATTTCCAGCCAGTCTGAGTAAAAATGTCAGGCTGATTTTACAGATATGGTGTTTCTGAACAGAGGACTTCATGGCGGTTTTTTCACATTTTCCTTGCATGGAGAAATTCAGCTAGAGCTTCCCCTTATGGATGTTTTGAGAATTCCTAAAACATTCCCAAAATCAATGATCTAGACAATCCAAACTATACTAAAGATACAAAAATATTGTTGAGCTATCATAATTCAACTCCAAACATACACACAAATACAGTGCGCTATATGTAATACATGTGCATGGTGTTTGTTTTGGTTTTTTACAGCATTTTAAGATTTTAAGACGAAGCTGAGATAAGGACTTGTTTTTTCCTAAGCTCAGATAAAGCCTAAGTTATTTCCTTTGTGTGACCCAGATGTCCCTGCCTCCCATTATAAAACTGGAACTGGGTATTTCCATTACTTCCTGATTAAATGTAACCAGCGTTATTGTGTTTAGCTATGTTCTTGAATCAATCCAAGCATTCTAGTATTTCTGCTGTGTAGAGACTAGATTCGTCATAGTTTATTTAATGAACATATAGTAACACTCTGAAATTCAGCATTATGCTCGACTAAGGGTTTTGCTTTAGTTAAGCCTTTAGATGAGAACTTGAGCACATAAACATGTTGCATGTTGCTGCTGCTTCCACTTTGTGCTGCAGTTTGTTTGGGTCTGTGTACTGGTCACACTTTCTGTAATGTGAAAGAGAAGTGAGGAAACACCAGGGAGACTCTCATGGCTCTCTCACCTCTTGAAACCCCGGAAGTACGCCTGTCCAGAAAAACTGAACTTGTCCTCTTATACTCAACTGGTGTAAGTTTCACCAGACCTAATGTTGCTTTTGTCGTGCTAGCATGTTGCTTAAATATACAGTATCTCACAAAAGTGAGTACACCCCTCACATTTTAGTAAATATTTTTTTTATATCTTTTCATAGGATAACACTAGAATGTGTACTTTGATACAATGTGAAGTAGTCAGCGTGCAGCTTGTTGAACAGTGTACATTTGCTGTCCCCTCCAAATTACTCAACACATGGCCATTAATGTCTAAACCACTGGCAACAAAACTGAGTACACCCCTAAGTGAAAATTTTAGAAAAATGCCTTCTTTTTCTTCTTTTGTCCGCGGGTTCACCACAGTGGATCAACCATCTTCATTTCTTCTTGTCCTCTGCATTTTCCTTCTTTGAACCAACTGTCTGCATGTCCTCTCTCACAACATCCATAAACCTTCCTCTTTTTACTCTTTCCTGGCAGCTCCATCTTTAACATCCGCCTCCCAATATAATCTCGTCTCTCCTCTGGACATGCTCCAAACCAAGCACTTAACCTTGCTTCTCTAACTTTGTGCGTCTAACCTGAGCTGTCCCTCTAATATACTCATTTCTAATCCTGTGCATCCTCGTCACACCCAACGAAAATCTCAGCATCTTTAGCTCTGACACCTCCAGCTCCGACTCCTGTCTTTTCATCAGTGCCACCGTCTCCAGCCCTTATAGCATAGTTAGTCTCACAAACCTTTTCTTTCACTCTTGCTGGTACCCATCTGTTACAGATCACCCCTGCCATTCGTCTAAAACCATTCTAACCTGCCTGAACTGTTGATCCCAAGTGTTCAGTGTCCTCTACCTTTGTCAGCTATACTCCCTACATCCTAACCACTCCACTCCTGATTTCCTCATACAAAACCACAACCACAACTCTTTTCTCGGTACCCTGTCCTATGCTTTCTCCAAGTCCACAAAGGCACAGTGCAACTCCTTCTGACCTTCTCTGTACTTCTCCATCAACACCCTCAGAATAAGCACTGCATCTGTGGTGCTCTTTCTCACCATACTGTTGTTCACTAATCCTCACCTCTTTTCTTAACTTAGCTTCCACTACTCTTTCCCATAACGGCATGGTATGGCTGATCAGCTTTATCCCTCTGTAGTCACTACAGCTCCTGGACCCATGCACACTCAAACCCGTGCAGCAGTGGGCAGCTATTGAAAGCGCCCGGGGAGCAGTGACGGGGACGGTACCTTGCTCAAGGGTACCTCAGGGCAACCTATTGGGAAGGGGTTTGAACCTCCCGATCCTCCGATCATGCAGCTAACGCCCTAACCACTAGGCCACCACTGCCCCGGGTTGTGGCAGTTCAGATCAGGTGACTGACTTGGCCATTCAAGAAAATTCCACTTCTTTGCTTTAATAAACTCCCGGGTTGCTTTGGCTGTATGTTTTGGTTATTGTCCATTTGTATTATGAAATGCTGCCCAATCAGTCTGACTGCTTTTAGCTGGATTTGAGCAGACAGTATGTCTTTGAACACCTCAGAATTCATTCAGCTGCTTCTCTCCGGTGTCACATCGTTGATAAACACTAGTGTCCCAGTGCCACTGGCAGCCATGCACGCCCAAGATGATGTGGTATGCTTTGATGATGTGGTATGCTTTGATCATGAGCTGTTCCACACCTTCTCCATACTTTTTTCTTGCCATTCTGGTAGAGGTTGATCTTGGTTACTCCTCTGCTGGCTTTTTTAGATGTTTTTTTGCAAAGTCTAGCCTTTCTGTTCTTGAGGCTTATGAGTGGCTGCACCTTGCAGTGCACCCTCTGTATTTACTTTCATGCAGTCTTCTCTTAATGGTAGGCTTGAATATCGATACGCTGACCTCCTGGAGTGTGTTGTTCACTTGGTTGGCTGTTGTGAAGGGGTTTCTCTTCATCATGGAAATGATTCTGCGATCATCCACCACTGTTGTCCTCCCTTGATGTCCAGGTCTTTTTGCATTGCTGAGTTCACCAGTGCTTTCAGGATGTACCAAACTGTAGATTTTGCCACTCCTCATATTGTAGCAATTTCTTGAATGGGTTCTTTGTGTTTTTGCAGCTCAAGGATGGCTTGTTTCACCTGCATGGAGAGCTCCTTTGACCGCATGTTGTCTGTTCACAGCAAATTCTTCCACATGCAAGCACCACACCTCAAATCAACTCCAAATTAATTGATAATGACATAACAAGGGAATTGTCCACACCTGCCCATGAAATAGCCTTTAAGTCAATTGTCCAATTACTTCTGGTCCCTTCATAAAGAGGGTGGCACATGTTAATGAGCTGGAACTCCTGAACCCTTCATCCAATTTGAATGTGGATACCCTCAAATAAAAGAGTCTACTCATTATGTCCATGTCCATTATATAACTATAACTGGAATATGTTTCAGTAAACAGGTACAAAAAATAAACTTGTGTCAGTGTCCAAATATATATGGACATAACTGTATTAATTATATATATATATATATATATATATATATATATATATATATATATATATATATATATATATATATATATATATATATATTATTTTAAGCAATAGTTGCTTTCTCATACATTTTTTTTACTTCTTAAATGAGGTAAGTAATAATGTGGAGATTAAATTATCCCATATGCTGGCACACACATCGTAAACAGTGAGCAGTGAGTTCATTCTCTGTATTTAAATCCGTTTTAAATCGATACACAGGTGGTGAACACACACCTGAAGTGTTTGGGACAGTATCTTGCTCAGAGGATCTCAGAGTATTCTACTGGCCCCTAACCAGTAGCCCGCTCCAAATCCTTTAGTGAAGGTATTGGATATGATTCGGACATGCATTCGTGTCCTGCATGAACTCAGGTCTGCGCTTGATTTTAGACAGAATGTGTCACATTATCAGCTTTTACCCAAGCCAGACAATCAACTTTATGTACAGCTGGTCAAATGTTTGTACTCAGACCCTTTCAAGTTTTCCACATTTTCTTTTGGTTCAGATTCATCTTAAAATGTAATCAGTTAATAAAACACAAATGTTTCATTCCACTAACCTACATGTGATACCAATACTCCTCAATGATACAGCAGATTTCAATTTAAATGTAAACAAAATAAAAGCTAAAATATCCCATTTACCTAAATAATATTAAGGTTAATTAAGGTTAACTTGGTTAAAGCACGAAATTTAACAAATGCAACAAGCTTTGTTGTGACAACATTGTGTTTTATTTTTCTACCTCAAATAGTTTTAAAATACAGGAATTGTGCATTAAAATATCCAGAAGTGTATCCTCCGTGATTTTTTAATCAGCAAAACTTTGCCTAGAGGCTCACCAGTGTTTGCATAAGAAAGCCTGTATGTAATAATTTATCTTGAAGGCACAGAAGGCTGCTTTCTGCATTGTGCAGAAGGCAGGGTTCAGACCATTATTTTGCAAAGAAATGTGTATTTCTTACAATAATGTGTCTAATCTAACATTTTGCACTCATCAGTTTGTACTTCATTATTGCGCAGATCAGAAGTAAAGATAAGGTCTTATCAGATTAGAGTGTTTACTCAAATCGTTGGAAAAAGCATGCTTTCTCATGTAGCAATTTCTTTTTTTTTTTAATTCGTTGTTTCAAATTAGTTTGAAACAAATAGTTTCAAATTTGCACAGATTTCTATATTAGCCAGTAGATATCTCATACAGTCATGTGAAAAAATAGGACACCCTGTGAAAGCCTGTGTGTTTTTGTAACATTCTTGGACATATGGATTTTTAATCTCAATTTTAACAATACTGGTGAAGAATAAATTAGGACACCCCCACCTTTATTCCCAATTAAAATGGCTCAAATTGCACCCAGGTGTTCTCAGCATTTTTAAGTTTGAGGTTTGCCCTTTTAAACATTTAGTCTGGTGTGCTCCTGACTGTTGAGGTGGGAGTGAACACCAATGGTGAGATCAAAAGAGCTGTCTGAGGTGTCTGATAAATCTGGTAAGGCATTTAAAAAGATCTCAAAATAATTTGCAATCAGCTATTCCACTGTCCAGAAAATAGTCTACAAGTGGAGGACTTACAAAACAACTGCCTGCATGCCCAGGTCTGGCCGTCCAAGCAAGTTCACCCTGGGAGCAGACCGCAAGATGCTAAAAGAAGTCTCCAAAACCCTAAAATATCACCACGGGACCTACAGCAGGCTCTTGAACCTCATACCAACTATGAAGCATGCAGGTGGAAGTTTCATGGTTTGGAGATGCTTTGATGCAGCAGGACCCTGTCAGCTCACCATCATAGAATCCACCATGAATTTTACAGTGTATCAGAGGGTGCTTGAGGAACACTTGAGACCATTTGTAAGAACATTAATGCTGAAGCAGAATTGGACCCTGCATCACGACAATGACCCGAAACATACCAGTAAATCCACCAAGGACTGGCTGAAAACTAAGAAATGGAGAGTCCTGAAGAGGCAGAATCAAGGCCCAGATCTTAATCCCATTGAGATGCTGTGGGGGGACTTGAAAGAGGCCATACATGCAAGAAATCCCTCAAACATCAATAATTCTGCATTGAGTAGTGGGGCAGACTTTCCTCAGACCGATATCAGAGACTGGCAGATGCTAAAAGAAGCGTCTCACTGGGTTTATTTCAGCCAAAGGGGGGAACACTAGCTTTTAGTGGGTAGGGTGTCCTAACTTTTTCCTCGGTTAGAATGCACTTTTTTGTTGAAATCTTTTGTTTAATAAATCAAGGTCAGTTTTTGTTGTTTACTGGCAATTAAATCACTTTCTTTTTCAGAAATAAATTAAAATAAGATTAGACATAGATACACAAACATTTCTTAATAAAGATCTGAATATTTAGTGGGGTGTCCTAATTTTTTCACATGACTGTATGCAGTACAAAAGCCTTGGAACAGCAAGGCCTATTTCTATGGGATGGTTCTTAGCAGGTTGAAGCATGTTTGTTAAATGCAAATGTTTCATGAAAAAGTTATTTTTAAGTGCAATAAAACTATGCAAAAATAAAAAAGTGCAAAAATACTCTCTTCTTTTTATGTGTACCAAGCTTTAAAAATGTTTAATTCGTAATTTTAAACAACATTTTCTAATGTTATCTCTTGCAGCATATTAAGGAAGGATTAATGGTGAGATGAGGAAACATCCTACTGTACAGTCTTTCATCTCATGAAAAAAATTGATTTTGTTTCATTTTGAGTACTTTTATAGATCTTTAATAAGATCTTTTCACACATTACCCTGTGTAAAACGTCTGTCATAAATAGAATTTATAAAAATGAAAAGGTTCTTCCTTTTCCTCTCATCCCCACAACCATCCAGTGAAAGGTTACTGTAGGATACAGCAGCATCATTTTCCATGTGGTAGTACTGAAATATTTTGAACTTTCTATACATTTTGCAACTCTAAATAATTTCTGTTCTTGTGCCAGTTGTTTTCAGCCTATGTGATGTGTACAGCTCAGGACATGGATGCGGTCAGGCTGACCCTGGAACAGATTGATTTGATACGCCGTATCTGTACTGAATATCCAGAGCTAGAGCTGGCTACTACAGCAGAAGGTACAAACTCAAAGATTTGCATATTGCCTATTTTCTAGGTAAGAAACATTAATGAATGGGTAAATAAATGCCTATACTTTTTGTTTTAATGAACACTAGCATTGAGAGAAACTTCATGTTGGACTTCATATTTATAGCCTCTGTAGTTGCACCTTAAAACTTAATACTTTTATACAGACATTAAAACACAAACATGTTTCTGTTTTGTAATTGTAGCAATTACAAAACCAGTACAGCAGAATACATAATATATATATATATATATAATATATTTGTCTGTGTGTCTGTGTGTGGTTGGGTATTTGTGCAGAAATGAGGAACACGAAGAAGATAGCCTGTGTGCTCAGTATAGAAGGAGGACATTCAATTGACAGCAGTCTGTCTGCATTGCGCATGTTCTACCTGCTTGGAGTGCGATCAATGAGCCTCACACATACCTGCAACACACCTTGGTAAACAAACACACCTTTGCACATTTGTAAACACTTTTTGTGCAATTTATGGCAATTTGCTATAATGGATTACACCAATCAGTCACAGAATTTAACACCGCTGACAGGTGATGTGAATAATGCTGAGAATCACCCTCTAGCAGTAGCTGTCAGGAGTTGTGATTTATTAGTCACTGTGTTGAAAGCAGGACAAATGGGTTAGTTTGAGGATCTTAACTACTTTTAAAAGGGGCAGATTAGATGGCTAGATAAGAGCATCTCAAAACGGTAACAATGTGTTCCTGCTGTGGAAGGATTAGTACCAACCAAAAGTGCTGGACATGAAGGATAACCAGTGACAGGGTAATGTGAAAAGAAGAACTGAAAACTGGAGGGAGCCATGGGAAAGACGCTGGCCTGTTCTGATGGACTGCATTTTTCTTTGCATGTGGCTGACCGCATGTGGTAGTATTGTTAGTCTTCCTCTATTGGCGTCTAAAGGCAAGCTAGCAGAGGTGAAACTGAGTGATGCCTGGGGTGTCTTTTGCTGGAAAGCCTTGGTATTTGTGAGGATGTTTCTGTGACACCTTTTACCTAAAATTTCTTAAAGATAAATTACACCCCTTCATGGCAGTGGTATTCCCTAACAGCACTGGCCTCTTTCAGCAGAAGAATGCAGCCTGCCACACTGCAAAAATGTATGCACTTATACATTTGAAGTGAAAAAGTGAAAGTGACAACCCTTGTCATTGTGAGGTCACAGCACACAGTGAACTGCAACAAAATTGGACCTCTGCATTTAACCCGAGGAGCAGTGATGGGGACGGTACCTTACTCAAGGGTACCTCAGGGAAACCTACTGGTGAGGGAATCGAACCCACAATCTTCAGATGCAGGGGCAACTCCCTAACCACCAGGCCACTGCTGCCACATTTACATTTATGGCATTTAGCAGATGTTCTTATCCATGTGTTGCTCCGGGACAGTCCCCCCCGGGGCAACTCAGGGTTAAGGGTCTTGCTCAGTGACCCAGTGGTGGTAGTGCCAGAGGTGAGATTCGAACCTGGGACCTCTTGAGGTCCATAGGCAAGTACCCTACCACTAGACCACCAATACCGAATGTAGTAGAGATAGATATATTGATGCCTCTCTGCATTATTTACATTTACATTACATTTACGGCATTTAGCAGACGCTCTTATCCAGAGCGAATTACAACAGTGCTTCATTTCCACAATAGATCGTCATCTTGGTAGCCAGCACAGATCAGGAAGTGCTGATTAGCTAGTACCACCTAAGTAACAGACTAAGTGCCCTTGTAACAAGTATACACCATACAAAATTTTTTTTATTTTGTATTTATTTATTTTTTTAATGGAGGAGCAGGGGTGGGAGAGTAGGAGAGAGAGTAGAGGTTTTTAGGAAAGAAGGAGTAAGGGTAGGAGAGTGGATGGTTTGGGAGGGATTAGTCCCTCAGAATTATTATTTAAAGGGTTTGCTGCTAACACCTAAGCTAGACACCACAGACCACCTTCAGGGTTCTAGGGGAGTCTGTGTCATAACTCAAAATTGTTTTGGCAGCGCTAGGGCGACTTCACTTTTTTATTAGAAACGCCTGCATTGCATTTTATCTCTCTATGTCCACTATATTTGCGCACGAGTACATCCTGTTTATCAATCCCCCTTGTTCTTGATCACAATTTGTCATTTTCTCACTACAGGGAAGTTGTTGACCTGGTGGTGACACACCAACACTGACAGGCACAGTTGTTTTATTTGGGTTTTATACAAATCAGCCTGAATTCCTGTTTGAGAACACATGTGCCTGGAAACAGATTTGCTGACTGTCCATCAGGCAGAAACTGAAATGGTGTTTCTGATAAAGTGAAAGTGAAGTGAAAGTGACAACCCTTGTCATTGCGAGGTCATGGCACAGCACACATGAACCACAACGAAATTGGACCTCTGCATTTAACCCATGCACACTCAAACCCGTGCAGCAGTGGGCAGCTATTGAAAGCGCCCGGGGAATGAGAGTTCTAAGTGGACAGTGTTAGATCAAACAACAGTTTTTAATATGTCAGTATTCTCAATATTGTCATTTCAATACCACATCCTCTCTGGACATTTTTACTTCCTTAGGGCGGAGACATCTTCTGATTATTACGACTACTATAAGAGGGGCATCAATGGCTTGACAGACTTCGGTAAGGTAAAGACCCACCTGTCTCTACTTTTGAAGTCAAACAGAAGAGAAGTTACCACACAATCAAATCACACATGGAGGGAATTCTTTGTTGTGTTGCTACAAGAAACAAATCGGGTGTTACAGTTTAGTGTATGTGTTTTTCTGCATATTTGCCAAACTTAATTTTTTCCAGGTCTTTTTCAGGTCAATAAAATATATGGAGAATATGAGGAAACACAAAGTAGTTTTTAAATAATCATCTCATTTATTGAAGAAAAAGAAATTATTTGCTACATTAATAAATAATGACCAGTTTGCCACTTTTCACAACTGTAACCAAAAATTTAATATAAACCCCTCTTCTTTGCAAACAAACTTCATTTCCACCAAACTGGAAAGGTTTGAAGCATGAGTTACCTGTTCAGTACATTATAATATTAATATCAGGACTTTGACTAACCTACTCCAAAACCTATTGTGCTTCAGATCACAGGCTGATGAAAGGAAATTCTCCTGCAGGATTTTTGGGTAGAGAACAGGATTTATTTCTTCCAAAAATGAAACAAATCCTAAAAAACGGACCTATTAAGAAAAACTTTTTAAAAAATTATTATTATTATTATTATATTTTATATACTGTGCAAAAGTTTTAGGAAGGTGTGAAAAAATGCTGTAAACAAAGAATGCTTTCAGAAATGGAAGTGTTCATCATTTATTTTCATCAATCAACAAAATGCAGTGAATGAACAAAAGAGAATCTAAATCAAATCACTATTTGGTGTGACCACCCTTTGCCTTCAAAACAGCATCAATTCTTCTAGGTACACTTGCACACAGTTTTTGAAGGAACTCGGCTGGTAGGTGGTTCTAGACATCTTGGAGAACTAACCACAGATCTTCTCTGGATGCAGGCTTCCTCACATCCTTCTGTCTCCTCATGTGATCCAGACACACTGGATGATGTTGAGATCAGGGCTCTGTGGGGGCCAGAAGAACTGATGCTGGTTTGAAGGCAAAAGGTAGTAACGCCAAATATTGATTTGATTTAGATTTTTCTTTTGTTTGCTCACTTTGCATTTTGTAAATTGATCAAAATAAACAATCATTATTTATATTTCTGAAAGCATTCTTTGTTTACAGCATTTTTTCAAGCCTGCCTAAAACCTTTGCGCAGTACTGCATATATTTTTATTTATTTATTTTTAATTTTTTTTTTAGTTTTTCTTAATAAATAGGTCCCATTTTTTGAGGATGTGCTATTGAAATGGCAAAATTGAGAATACTGATATATATATATACATGGGCAGTTTTCATGGTCTGTGTGTGGACCTACATGGACATTGCATTGCGGGACAATCATGTCTGTGGTCTACACAGCTTGTGTGAGTGCTTATGGGATGTGGGGTAGTTATGGTCAGTCAAGGGCACATTTTTTTGGATGGTTTAGATTCATAAACTTCAAAAGCTTTGAATCTCTTGAAATTCCTTTTGAAATGGTATTGTGTGCTGAAAACAAAGTTTTAGTGATGGAAAGCTCTGTTTGAGTGATATTTAGATTTTATGGGGCTGGCTTCCATTGAAATTTCTCCACCAACATTTCTGCACACAGCTCAGGCTTGTGTATTGGTGCTGTATGTTTGTGGTTGTATGTGCCTGCATGTGAGTGTTATGCTGAAGCAGCAGATCCTATGGTGTATCAATTTGCTTGCCAGTTATGTTATAGCTAAGCAAATAAGGCTAAAGGACCTTTATTTAGTGTTATTTAGTGTTAATTGCTGATTTGTTTTTGCTTTAAAAATGGTGTGTTATCCATATAGCGTGTGCAATGTCAACTTTGTCCAGTCAGATTCTTCATATACAAAATAATGAAAGAGAAAAAAGGTTTTGGACATTGTTTCAGTTCTGCTTCTTAGGAAATGCAATGACTGTGCTATGTTGTCTCTATTGCTTCACATGATTTTCATTTACTTTTATTCAGTGACAGTAAAGTGTGTGTGTGTGTGTGTGTGTGTGTGTCACCCCAGGCAGTGGTAGATGAGATGAACAGGCTGGGGATGCTGATTGATTTGTCCCATACATCCTGGGCTACGGCCCGTGCGGCTCTGCAAAATTCCAAAGCTCCTGTCATCTTCAGCCACTCGTCCGCCTTCACCATTTGCAGACATGTCCGCAACGTCCCAGATGACCTTCTTCTGATGCTGGTGACGCAGTACTATGTTGCACAATTGTCCTGATAAATGGGGTTCTGAAGACAAGCAACTCACTAGATTTATGGGTATCATACCAGTAAACTGCACTGATTGATTGGTTAATTATTGTTTTACTTTAAATGCATTATTTAACCACTGGAAAATACTCAATTCACCCCATTTTTCAAAAGACAAAGAATAAAAATAGTATAAAACAAGGTATATACAGACAGTGTGTGGTTCTAAAGCATTCATCATTTTTTCCAGCTTTGCATTGGTGTGATCCATCTGTTCTCTTTAACTTCTGCATATTAAGTTAGTGTGTTCTCCTACTTCTCGACCATACGGAAGCAAAAGGAGCTGTTCTGCCACTTTTTGTTTGGACAGCAACCATGAAAAGTGTTGTTTGGTTTATGTGTACGGTTTTTAACATTGTTAGCTCCATGGATCCATACAGATCTGAGAATCTAAATCTAATTGCACATGGCAGATGCTGAATTTTGAGGGTTTTAAGACCACTTTTCTTGTATCAGCCTCATTAACTATTTAATCAGGTACACCTAACATGAAGTTGCACTTTGAATGTATGAATCACCTGTTTCTGCTCATGCTTTTGCTGCCTGTCTGTGGAGAGAGACCTCCACAGAATCCCCTCACTAGGTATTATCTTTTATTAGTGTATGAGGCTTGCTTATGAACGGCTCAGTGACAGTGCTGGGTTGGTAATAATTGTCCAACCAAAAGATCTAGTCATCTGTATTCCTGTGGAGAGAAACGGATTGACAGTATAGGACTACAGCAGTGGGTGTGCTGTCAGTATTGGGAACCCACTTCCTTGTACAGTTTCAACAACAGCATGTCTCAACACACTTGATCCAGTTCATTACCTATTTAGCAAGCTGTTCAAAAGCTGGTGCAGGTGTGCGTGGGCTGAAAGCGGGCCCGGCAGTGGGTCCCTTGGACTAGGAATGAAGACCATTAGGCTGAAGGACTCATACAAGCCAAGACTTGTATATAGACTTTTTACTCTGTGCCTACAAGATGTACCAACATCTTCTAAAGTGGCCAGTTACTTAACACAGTGCTTAAAAACAACACTAGATAAACTCATACCAACACACCACCCACTAACACACTCCCACTGTGTGTTTCACTGAAAATACACATAAATAAAATTAGCCTAATAGTGGTCCTAAAGATGTTGCTTTTCGTTTAACAGGTGAGGTAACAAAGGAGAGTGGCAAACAAATTGTAAATCTATTTATCAAATTCTGTAATGGAATCATGTACTACCTAGCATTTATATACCTCTTTTTTAGTCTTTTTTTTTTAGCCTGCCTTCTTCTAAACAGTGTCTCTGTTTGATATGTCAGAAAAAGAATGGGGGTCTCATCATGGTGAACTTCGCAAGTAGTTTCATAGCCTGTAAAGGACAAGCAGACATCTCCGCTGTTGCAGGTGAGTGTGGCACATGTCACTTTGTTTTTGAACCAGATCAAAGAATCAGTCATGAATAAATATATTGTATCAACTCAAATTATTCACCACTCTTGAATTCCTAAACTCACATTTCTTGCAGATCATTTTGATTACCTAAAAAAAGTAATAGGACCAGAAAACATCGGTATCGGAGGGGACTATGATGGGGCTACTGGGTAAGTGTGTTTAACTGCTAGATACAGCAGTGGCTGAATTCCAGAGCTGTGACTCACTTTCCTGTCAGCCATAGATGGTGAACATCTGTCGTCAATTGTGCAAGATTTTGGAACAAATTTCCTGTATTCACCTGCATGTTTGTGTGTGCTTCTAGATTTCCTCAAGGTCTGGAGGATGTCTCTAAGTACCCTGTTCTGATAGGTGAACTGCTGTGGAGAAACTGGACCGAGGCGGAGTTGGCTGGCGTGCTGAGGCTTAACTTCCTCAGGGTGTTTGAAGGTGTAGAGAAGGTGAGAAGCTTTTTTCTCTTTTAACAGTTAAATGTATGCTTTATTAATACATTGGGAACAACAACAATAAAAACAAGAAAAAATGGATGCCTTGAAGTATAATAGATTATAATTTGGATAATTATTGATTCATTATTGTTTTACTTTCAGTGTATGTTTTATTTTTCTTTAACTGCTGAAAAATACTCAATTCACCCCATTTTTCAAAAGACAAAGAATAAAAATAGTATAAAACAAGGTATATACAGTCAGTGTGTGGTTCTAAAGCATTCATCATTTTTTCCAGCTTTGCATTGGTGTGATCCATCTGTTCTCTTTAACTTCTGCATACTAAGTTAGTGTGTTCTCCTGCTTCTCGACCATACGGAAGCAAAAGGAGCTGTTCTGCCACTTTTTGTTTGGACAGCAACCATGAAAAGTGTTGTTTGGTTTATGTGTACGGTTTTTAACATTCTTAGCTCCATGGATCCATGCAGATCTGAAAATCGAATTGCTTTCTCATCAGTTTCTTTTGGATTACCGGTAAAGGGCTGCTCATCGAGATCTTTTTAAGTCCATGTGAAAGACAGCATTAATTTCCATTTGTTCATCTTTGAAATTTGAAGCCTGTTGTTTTTGTGAACAGACCTTAAGATCACAGAAGTAACATAAAACCTCTTTACACTGTTTTGTGAGCTCTGGACTATGAGTACAGTAGAACAGACATGATTTTGGTCCATGTGAGTTGGTAATATTGGCTTAGACTTTAAATATGTCTCTTCCTCTTTCTCTTCTTTTTTTTGATTGTTCTTTTGCTGTACAGATACGTGATGATCTACTTAACACTCCTCCCAGTGAAGTTGAGATTCCTTTTTCAGATGCCAATAATTCTTGTCGCTTGGAGCTGAAACATCCAGTTATGAAGAAAATGTACAGTCTTCCTGGAGGTTCTCCATCACTAAGAGTTAGTGCTCTGTTCTTGGCAGCTCTTCCTCTTCACTGTCTCATCCACCTCATGTATGTATAACATATAGACAGTACTGTGCAAAAAAAGCTTGAGACACTCTTTATTTTTTTATATTTTGAAGGCGAGAAATTGAAATACATTCTTTCTTTAAATAGTCTTCAAGAAATCTTCAAGGTGGCTTTGTTATGCAAAGAAACAATTAGCTGAAACTAGTTAGGCACAGAGAGTGGAGCCAAAAACTTTGGAAGTCCTTAAGGAAGCCTGACTTAGGGACTTATTTATCAACAATACATTTATAAAATACAAGAAATTTATATTTTTATGTATTGTTTTGTCAAGTCAAGTTAAATAGGCTTACAGTCAACTAACTATATGCACAGAACACAGCTGACAAAACAACATTGCTCCAGGACCTTTGTGCTACACCGGAGAAAACATTAAACACGACATAAAACACACCATCAGAATAAACAAGTGCAGACAGAAAAAAATACTGTGCAAACAATGTCTCGGCAAAGTTCCGCTCAAAATCCGACAGAGAGCGGAGACTGTGTGCGAATGTATACGAATTTTGGTGGAATTTGATTCGGTCAAGCAGAGCAAAGCTGTCTAACCTTAGACATGAAACAGTGAAGAAACAGGTGCAGATGATCACAGATGATCAGGCCGCTTTGAACGCGTTTATCTAGGTACCTTGTGTCTTTAGGTATTCTCAGCCTGTAACAATGAAACATCTGTTCCCATTGCTTTCATCTAATCTGCTCAATCTTCCAGAGACGAGGCAGTTCGACAGGCTTAAAATGGTCATTTTGCACCAACCAGGTGATTTTCGTCCCATAATATAAAAATTCAGGAAAAGCTCAAGACTTTTGCTCAGTATATAGAAATTAGGACAACATCTACCCTCACTGGAAAAATATAACTTAATTATACATTTTTACAAGTTTTAAAGCAGAAAAATGAAGCATTTTTGCACAATGTTCTAATGTAACCAATTTTGTATATTTCATTTCATGTATCATTTATATCAGTTTGAAATATTGGTAAAAATCTGACCGGTGGGGTGTTATGTATTCCATGCAAATATCTGCAGATAGCAATATTTTTAATTGCATTGTGCAGCCCATCTAAAGGCTCAAGTCTAAGTCATTTGTTTCAAATCTGTCTTGACAGTCTTTTGGTATTATTTAGTCAAATATCAAATCAATACATTTGTGAAAACAGCGACTCGAGCTCAAACCTGCACGGTCTTGCGATGAATGGTAGACAGATATTGTTTAGTGTCTCTACATTATTAATTATTTGCACATTCAACACTCATAGGCATTTATTGACATAAAAGTCTGGGTTTGTGAAGAATAGAATAGAAAAACAAAGTAAGGAAAGAAAAAGCAAAAGCAACATTTTTTAACCTTGCTATAGATCGCAATAGAAATATTTTGTGTCCCTTCTTTTAACAGAACATGAAGGTCATGAAGTAATTAATAAAGGAAAAAACAGAACCTATTTGTTATGGGTCCATCAACCAAATTAGCATGTTGGATGTAGCTTATGTAACATGATTCAGGAGTTCTAATGCTATTTCATGAATTGCATTCAAATTGTATGCAAATCTAACTTCCATGGCATTAGTACAGCCATGGCCAAAGGTTTTGAGAATGACACAAATAATATTCACAAAATTAGCTGCCTCTGTTTTTATGATGGCAATCTCAATAAACTCCAGAATGTAATGAAGAGTGATCAAATGAATTGCAGTTATTTGCAAAGTCCCTATTTGCCATGGAAATGAACTTAATCCCTAAGAACCTATTACCACATGTGCATTTCGGCCACGAAAGGACCTGCTGACAACATTTCGGTGATCCTCTCATTAACACGGGTGAGTGTTGATGAGGACAAAGCTGTAGATCATTCTGCCATACTGATTGAGTTAGAATAGCAGACTGGATGTAATAAACAGGAGGTGGTGCTTAAAACCATTGTTCTTTCTCTGTTAACCATGGATTCCTGCAAGGAAACACATGCAGTCGTCACTGCTTCGCACAAAAAGGGCTTCACAGGCAGGATATTGCTGCAAGGAAGATTGCACCTAAATCAACCATTTATCAGATCATCAAGAATTTCATGGAGAGAGGTTCAATTGTTATGAAAAGGCTTCAGGGCGCCCAAGAATGTCCAGCAAGCACCAGGACCATTTCCTAAAGTTGATCAAGCTGGAGGATAAGGGCACCACTAGTGCAGCGCTTACTCAGGAAGGTACCGGGATTGGACTGCTGAGGACTGGGGGAAAGTCTTTTTTTTTTTCAGATCAATCCACTTGCTGATTGTTTGGGGCATCCTGAAAAAAGACTTCATCACTTCATCACTCCTGTCATGCCTGTCAACAACAAAGCATCCTGAGATTCATGTGTGGATTAGCTTCTCAGCCCAGGCTGTGGGCTTACTCACAATTTTTCTGAGCAATACAGCCATAAATATTGATTAATCCCCTGAGAGCAACTTCTCCCAACCATTCAAGAAGAATCTGGTGAAGAACCATGCCTTTTCCAGCATGATAGAGCACCGTGTCATAAGGCTAAAGTGATAACTAAGTGTGGGAACAAAACATCAGAATTTTGGGTCCATGGCCAGGAAACGCCTCAGACCATAATCCCATTAAGAACTTGTGGTCAAGAGGAGGGAGGACAAACAAAAACCCCACACATTCTGACAAACCAAGCATT
Organism: Hepsetus odoe; assembly: GCA_017165825.1. NCBI lineage: Eukaryota > Metazoa > Chordata > Actinopteri > Characiformes > Hepsetidae > Hepsetus > Hepsetus odoe. The sequence goes on along the minus strand of CM029391.1, from coordinate 10,329,651 downwards.
GATTATGCAGGAATGAACTCAGTCAGGAATTGGTCCAGAAGTTGAGTGACAACATGTCAGAGCGAAATGGAGAGCTCTTGAAAAAGAAGGGCCAGCGTTGCATATTGAGTCTTTGCATAAACTTAATGTAAGTGTTAATGTGTAAGTTGTAATTGTTAATAAAACTAGAAGTTTCAAATGCTTGTAATTATACTTCAGTTTCCATAGAAATAAACATGAAGCAGCAAACTTTGTGAAAACCAATACTTGTGTCTCAAAACTTTTGGCCACAACTGTACATTAAGCACTGTGTTGAGTCCCACTCTTTTATAAAGGGCAGGTTTGCCACGAGCAATGAATTCTCAAAGAAAGTTACAAATGAATTAATTTGCCATTAATTCTGTGGCACAAATATTCAATAAACTGGTAATACTTTGTACTTCTTAATCTTATAAACCATAAAAGTTTTAAACTGATTTCCAAAGCTCCATATTTTATGCTAAAACCTAATAAAGTAAAATGTACTTAGGGTATAGTATGAGCATAGCTTTCTAAACCTACACTACACAGCAGTGTTCTTATTCATGATCTGGTTGCAGATAAAATGGCCTGCTGGTTGTTTTAGTTTCTAGTTGGGGTTTCATGACCCGTATTGCCATTTTCTGTATCACTTACCATGTTTGACTTAAGACGTATTTCATGTAGAGAAATATTTCTGTTTGTTTTTATTCCCTCTGCTGCTAAAGTTGACTGACCCTGGTAATTAGAGATGTCCTGATACCACTGTTTCTCTTATGAAACTGATATCAACACCACAGCACCACTGCTAACACACATAATCCTTTCTTCTTTTTTTGAACAAATAATAATTTATGATGACAAAAACACATGCAAGCACTTTGCTTAGGAAGGCCATTTGTCCACATAATAACATCTTACTCTAATAGAGAGTATCTTCTCTGGTTCATAGCCTGTAACAACAGCTTCTCATGAAGGACTGTCAAGCAAAAAGGTATAAACAAGGGTTGCTCAAGGGCACCTCAGGGCAGCCATGACCTTCCGATCCTGGGACCTTGTCCCTAACCACTAGGCCACTGCTGCCCCAAAATGTGGGCATCTCTAATTACCATGCTTATTCTGTCACTATTTAAGCTACATTAGCAATAGAAGGAATAATTACAATCAAAAATATTTCTCTACATGAGATACATCATAAATCAAACATGGTAAGTGAAACAGAAAAGGGCAATACAGATAACGAAGCCTTTCAGATCATGAGTAAGAACACTGCTGGGGTAGTGTAGGTTCAGAATGCTATTCTCATGCTATAAAAAAGCAGCTTCTTCCCTAATGTGAAGTACATGTTTATTTCATTTTGGGAATGAATTGTGTTTTAGCATATAAATATATAGATTTATAATTGTTTACCGTTACATCCCCTCGGAAGTGTCAGTCTGGACTGGATCGGGACATTTCTAATGCCTGTGTTTCTGTAATACCCATCCCTGCATATTTGCATATGCCCTTTAGACTGGTTTGCATCAGCACAGAAACAAAGGAAGCTTTCATTCCTGGAAGAAACACACAGAGCCAGTCAAGGACGATTCCTTTTTTTATACCATGTATTTATTTTTACTGTGTAACAAATGCATGTGCTTGCCTGTACAAAATAAAATAGTTCACTAGCAGTCATTCCTGCTTCCAAAAGTCCTAGCTGTGTGAATGCTTATTTGTGTTTCAGAACATAATTCATATATAAAATTAAAAACCAAATCTCTCTTTCAAAAGTCTGGTACAAAAAGACATAATTTATAAAATCACTGCTTTTCTTCACCAAGTATCAACATCTGTATAAAGTCCCACTGCTTTTTCTTCAAATCATTATCTACAACCTAATGTTCTCAATACAATTTGGGAGTGAAAGTAAATAAATATAGAAATAAATAAAGCACAACTTTTCAAACCACTCTGAATGGCACATGAGTTTGTGTCGTAATCGTTCATCTACGAGAAAATTTTGCTAATGCTTGAAAGACGCTTATGGAGTTAATATTATTAATGCAGGAAGAGTATTGTAATCTGGTATTATTTTTATTATTATTATATTTTTTATATTTTCCCAGTTTTCATCCCAAACTACCCATGGCCCATGCTCACCTGTTGGCTAGGACTCCCCCAGCCACATAATACCACTAAATGCTATCTTGAGCTTCTTCAGAGTCAGTTAAAGCATCACTGCACCTTTTTGATCTCCTGCTGGTGTAATGTATAACAGGAGAACACTGTCAGCTAAAAATGGAAATTTGCCTTGCTATTTATTGCTTAATAACATGCATGATTGGCATGTCGCCTCAGGGCACTTCAGGCTCACACTTATTAAGGTCTGCTTCACAAGATGTCTCAGTATGTGTTTAGAACAGATCTTTTTATATATATATGAGGAGAAAAGTAATTCAGTGTGAAAATATTTTACATTGAAAAACCTATAGATATATGATATCTGGATTATTTTCAGGCAATGTCTACTGAGCTTCAATGTTCTAAAACATGTAAGCCTGGTTCCTGTGGCACCCTTAGGAGTAGATGGTGATGACCTCACGACCTCCACCCCTCACAAGCAGCACTCTCTCAAGCCCTTCTGTCAACACCTCCAAGAATTCCATATCTGAAAAGCCTCAGTTAGGGAAGGTTTGGAAAACACATTAAGCAGAAAGTCAGTCTAGAAACGACTAGGTCTACAAGTTAGACGACTTCTAAAGCAGTGGGTAAATGCTTTCATCCTTTTTGAGTATCCCACTCTATTGCATTGAACATAGGATACAGTTTTCATCGCCATCAGCATTACGTGGAGGGCCTGGCATGTTGAGCAGCACCAGCCTTGCATCATGGGACCTGTTCACAATAACCTCATTGAGCTTCACCGCTGTGTGCATCCGTCGTACATTGGACTGATCCCTGTTCCACAAACAAACATGATACATACAAATAAGAATGACCAATTCACATTAAATCGCATACAACTCCCACAATGTCTCATATTTCCCAGTCAGTCATCTCAGGGGAACATTTTATAGTGTTGCATACATTGTGCACACAGATCTCAGATCAGCATCCTAATTAAAGACAACAAAATATGGCTAAAATGACTAACACAACAGCTCGTTATGGAAGTGAGTGGTTATTTCTGACAGCCTGATATAGATGCACCCAGAACATAGTGCACTTGCAGGTCGATCCGCTCCCTTTTGGCAGTAAGAGATGCCAAAGGAAGAGTTAACAAAAACAAGACATCATAAATTACCTTGATCAGATATGTCCTGTCCTCTCCTGTCTCGTACAACAGCTTTATAAGAACTACTACGACAGATGTCCTTCTAAAAGCCTTACTGCTCTTTCTTTTGTACTCACGGTTTAATGCTAATAAGTTCTCTGAAGTTTTCTGGAGCATTGTTTCGGATTCGTTTCTCTGCATCCAGCTTGTCCTTGGTCCATGTCATTTGAATCTTCTCTGGCACTACATCTAGAGATTCTTCTTCTTCATCTGAGTACAAACTGCCCATTCGCACCAAAGAGTGTCTGTCCTTCACTAGCTGGGCCTAGCAGAAGAAATCAGGAGATCAGTATCCAAGAAAAAATCCACTACCAAGCACAATAATCACTACTTTAGATGCTGTGAATATGCTGCACACACCTCTCTGTTCCTCTCTGCGCTAGAAAGTCTCATCTGCCTCAACATCTGGGACCTCTGCTCCATCATTAGTGTCCTCTCATAAGTGTAGGCAGAGATGTCACTGTCATGCTGCAAGCGAAAGAGAGAAAAGCTGTTATTTTAGTGACAAAATGCAGGTAACTTGGAGGTGTGGTCCATAACATCTAATGAAATTTCTTATGGACCTGTGCTGCAAAACTTACAGTACAGTATGAAGACTTATGTACAAGGTACTGTGAGTAAATAATCTATTTCATTCTTCTTTACACTATTTACTGCTTACCTATAAACCGTAGTGTTTATATTCACTGCCCATCCAAAAAAAAAGTCAGACGCTAAACTAATATTTAGTTGGAATGCTTTTAGCTTTGATTACTGCACGCATTCGCTGTGGCATCGTTTTGATAAGTTCCTGCAATGTCACAACATTTATTTCTGTCCAGAGTTGCATTAATTTTTTGTCAAGATCTTGTAGAGATGAAGGGAGAGTCGGACCAAAAAAATAATTCTCATGGGGTTAAGGTCTGGAATCTGGTGGCCAGTCCCTGTGTGAAAATGATGTCTCGTGCTCCCTCAACCACTCTTTCACAACTTGAGCTGAAGAAGAAGAAATTCACTGATGGAATAACCTGCTCATTCAGTATATTCTGGTAGTCAGCTGACCTCATTCTTTGGGCACGTAACGTTGCTGAACCTCGATCTGACCAGCTGCAGCAAGCCCAGTTCATAGCACTGCCCCAGCAGGCTTTGTACGGTAGGCACTAGATACGATGGGTGCATCACTTCATGTGCCTCACTTCTTACCCTGATGCGCCCATCACTCTGTAATGGTAAATCTGGACTCATCAGACCACATGACCTTCTTCCATTGTTCCAGAGTCCAATCTTTATGCTCTTTAGCAAATTGAAGCCTTTTTTTGTGATTAGCCTCCCTGATCAGTGGATATCATAAGGCCACACAGCTGTTTAGTCCCAATCCTTTGAGTTCCCTTCGCATCGTGTGTGTGGAAATGTTCTTGCTTTCACAGTTGCAGCTAGCCGTGAATTCTGTTGTTTGTTTTTACAATTTGATTTGATTTTATTTGACAGGATGTGTCTTCCGACACGGTTGTTTAAGAAATGAGAAGCTCACTGCACCAGTTAACAGTTTACATGGTGAAAAGTGTACATAGGAGGTATATGTTACATTATTAATTTTTTTTTAAAAAAGCAATATAGTGATTTATTTTTCATTTAGATTTTTTTTTATATTTTTATTTTAATGTTAAAATGTTTCTTTATGTTAACTTGTCCCTAGTGTCCAACTATATATACTAAAAATGTATTTAAATTATTATTTTATTATTTATTATTAGAATATTATTATTAAATCATTTAGTTTTTGTATATACCATTTCCACCACCTCCACTTCTGCCTCAAGCCTGAGCTGGTAAAGGAAGGTTGCCAGATCCTTTTTCATCTGAATGCTGTTATCGTCCATCTGAGCCACTGTAAAAATACGCATCTTACATTTGCGCCAAACCTGGATAACATGGAGACAGAGGAAGTTATTTTTTCGAAGAACACTTTATGAAAATACCAAATTTTGTCTTGTTATCAAAGGTAATCCTTAACCGGTTACCACCCATTGCTTTTTTTCCCCATTGAGTTTTCGATTTTTTGTACTAAGAGGCTGAACGTGTGTCTGCCCTGCGATGGAACCTTTTCAGTTGTGTTTCCCCAGCTTTTATCTGTGAGAGCTGAGATAGACTCCGGCACCCCCTCTGACCCTAATCAGGACAAGTGGTTAAGAAAATGAGTGAGAGTGAATTTTCACCTTGTGCTGTTTAAGGAGAAAGGGTAGCAGCATGAGCATTCCTCCATCATGAACTATCCACCACACGTCAATGTGCCCATCAGTAAAACGTTCATGATTACTGGGGTAAAACGACACATTCTTTGGCACCATCAAAGCCAGGTGTGCAGCCGTGGTACAGCGGACTGTATCTGCGATGATAATCAAGAGTCATGGAAACTCTGAATAAACATTTAAAAAAAGTTTAGAATTTTTGTTTGATTTTCTGGGCATTTCTGGCATATATCTGAAATCAGGCTGCACCTATCAAGAGTACGCTTAAAAAAAAATTCAAAAAGTAATTATTTAGTTATTACATTTTTATTAACATTGTTTTTACTTACAATAGTGAACACATGGCAATGGCCTGTTTAGGAAAAAAAGAAGCTTGTAACCTTTTTAAGTGTTTCAAAGAAGGACACTTACTGATGAAGGTTTTCCATGCTCGTGGATCCTCACTCTGTCTCCAGCCGTACGGCCAGCCCATAACCACTGTGTTGTGTTTCATTCCACCCAGTCCACAGGACTGGATGAGGTGGGAAATCCCCTCACGCACCTTTGAGGCCACCACTACCTGGCAAAAACCTTTAACTCTTTCAATTTCCATCATGTTCTTAATTGTCTAAAAGAAAAGAGACAAAAGGCAATCATAATACATAAAGACCGGTCAAAAAGTTCAGGTGCAGTGTTGGCATTAATGTATTACCTGTTCTGAGGCCTGTGTTTCTCCATAACTGTCCAGAAAGTTGCCCTGAATTACTGATCCCACTATTGTGAGACCCTTTCCTGCTTTCAGTTGTGAAGCAAAAGTTAGCATTCTGGGATATTTGACGTGCAGGTCTTCATCCAGCTTCAGCAGCACAAGCAACTGTGGTCTAAAAACAACAACAGTATTTTCCTGTCAATATAACTCATTTTACTTTAAAAATGCTGTCTCAACGGTTCAATTAGTGATGCAACAGAAGAGTATTGTAGTGCAGTTCCACAAAGAATCTTGCTACATGCTAATAACCAATTAGAGCTCTTCCTAGAAGCTTTAGATAATGCAGAGGTTCTAAAAACTTTAAAGATGCCCTTCAGACTCACAATTTACAAAGATGGTTCTATAAAGAACAAAAGGTTATTTGGGGAACCAATGATAGTTCATCTAAGACATCTATGTTGAGGAACTAACTGCAATAGTAGATGAGCAAGGAATTGTTTTTATACTTATAAAAAGCATTTTCAGGAGTATGTGTTCACTGTTTTGGTACCTTAGACATTCATTAATAGGTGTATAGTTTTGTCTAGTGCATCACTGCAATACTTAATTATTTATGTTTTGCTATCTATTTATATTCGGGGCAGCGGTGGCCTAGTGGTTAGGACGTTAGCCAGAGGATCGGGGGTTCGAACCCCTTCCCAATAGGTTGCCCTGAGGTATCTTTGAGCCAGGTGCCGTCCCCGTCACTGCTCCCCAGGCACTTTCAATAGCTGCCCACTGCTGCACGGTGTTTGAGTGTGCATGGGTTAAATGCAGAGGTCCAATTTTGACCTCGCAATGACAAGGGTTGTCACTTTCACTTTTCACTTTCACTTATAAGAGCCAGCAATTACCCTTTAAAATACCAAGGCTGTTATATCTTCAAGTTTGTTATTGAGTAGCTACACAAATCAAAGCAAACTGGTTGATTTCTTCCTTTATTAAAGTATGACAAAAAGTTTAGTTAAAGGGGGTAAGTTATTGAAAGTACTAAAATGAATTAAAATATTATTTCATTTTTGACATATTACAGTGTTTTCTGACATACTAGCTGTATATAAGCATATAATCTTTTACAACTGTGTGGAAGGAGACCAACACAAAATATGAACCAGAAAAAATATCTTTAACTGCTTTGAAAACTATGAATTGTCTCGTCTGGTGGGGAAAAAATAAACAAACCTCCAGTTTTTGGTATGGGGAGGTCCAGCCTCCAAACGAAGGAGAGCATAACGAGCGGCGCTGAGAGACAGACCACGGATCCCGTCACCCCACTCCTTCTCTGCACTGAGGGAGAAAAGCACCTTCCTTAGTGTCACTCCAGGAAACTCAAAGAACTGTTCTCAATGTCTCTTTGCATCAGCACTCACCCCTGGTACTCAATGTACTTGTAGATCATGCCAGCGATGCCCATTGCCACAATTGCATAATACCAGGAGGAGATGAACATGAGGGCCAGGCACATACTCATCCCAAGGAAAGAGAGAGCCCTAAGACAGATAGACAGTTAGACACAGAGTAGTTACTGCTAAAGGCACACAGTTTAAGTTTATGTCGCTTTAGGACATTATTTTTTTTAGTCCTTTAATCAAACTTTATCATGTAGTTCATAAACCTTTCCATTCCAACTGCACAATGGCCACAAATTATAGGCTATAAATGCAATCACACACATACATATGCACGTGTGCACTCACCAGTGGTAGTATTTAAACCTTGGTCTCCAGTTTGGGGTCCGTAGGAGAGTTTGTACAGCGCAGGCCAAATTTACAAACAGGTAACACATCAAGAAAAACCTATTTGGAAATTGAGAAGAATAAAGAATAAGACAGTAAGGATTCAGCAATATTTGCCTACAGCAGACATGCACTTAAGATCAGTCATTGGATTAAGATTTACAATGTTAAATGTTACATCCAAATTACATAAAGATTTATTTCTCTATAAACTGGACTCTATATATGGAAAGTGACCCCCGATAGTTTGACGAAAAATATAAACAGTCAAGTCCATCGGCCATGAAATCTAAGTCTCAATTTTGCTTTTGAAATTCAGATATTTTAAAATTTTTTGCATAAATACACCCCCAACACCAATCTTGAGCCTCACAAACTGCATCCAGCTCTTTGATATAAACTATAAAAATGAAAAAACGTCATTCATCTAGAAAAATGTTTTTGTTTAGAGACACCGTATTCCGCTCACACATGACATACATCAAAGCAAATCTCAAACATGAACATAATGACAAGGGAAAATTGGATGATGGCCACATGAACAGGATTCAGTTTGTGTGCACAAACGTGGGTGGGTAGTATTTGGAGTGTGTGCATTTTTGTGGGTAAGTGTTTGCCAATGTGGTGTGCTATCTTCTCACATAGAGAGAATGGGGGCCACCATATCCAGTGAGGCGATCAGAATGCCTAGTTCTGCTATGAGGCCAGTCAGCAGCAGTGCCCATGTAGGCTCACCATTTGCTTTGCCGTGTCCAAACACCTAAACATAGATGAACATGCAGATGACCTTATTCATAAAATGATGCTTTGCATGCAGCCTGTAATCATATCTGTTCCGTCTATTGACTTTTATTTTCCAGATATGGCATGCGATAAACAACAAACACCCACATTAATATTGAAATGCTTTACATAAGGAAAGGACATACTGGAAAAACACTCTCCAACAGGAAGTGAGCTTATGAATAATGTAAATTCTATGCCCATGTTAATTTGTTCTTATGCTTTAGTTTTGTTGGGTTATGCTGTGAAAAGTGTTGCTGTTGACTGACAGAAGGGTTCTTACCCGGAGGAAAGGAATAATATTGTCTTTAGCAATAGCTTGCAGGAGGCGGGGAGCTCCAGTAAGAGACTGTAGTCCTGCCCCGACTGTGGAGAAGAATGAACCAATCACAATGACCCATGGAGAGGGCCAAGAAAGCGTGCCGACTACCAGGTTCTTACTGACTGCGTCTCCAAACCTACGCAAATAAACACTCATAGTGATGAAAATGTTCAAAGGTTTATAAAAAAGCTTTGAAAAACACTGAACTCTTACTTGTCTCTGAGAACTACACCCTCAATACAGGCTCCAAAAAGGACCACGGAACTGAAATCTGACATCAGTGATTTAGGAATAAATAGTCCATTTTAGTTGCTTTATGCTCTTTGGGGTTTTCATCACCATAAGATGTTCACATGCAGCTTAATCAACAATAGCATTTCATCATAATAGTTACATTTACTAATCAGGACAGGTTCAAGTTCAAAACACGATCAGTCTTTAAGAACTGGATTCTTTTTTGACGAAAAGGATACAGACTAGGGAGGTGGTCGTAATAGCAAGTATTGTCCCAATTGGAATGGACTTCTGAGCATCCCTAAGATCTCCTGATCTATTGGATCCAGCCATTATGCCTACAAAAGATATCGAAACCATGAAGCACGCATGACAGCAAATCAAGTTCATCAAGAAATCTAGTGTAAGTATACTTTTGCAAAAACATGTTTAAGCATAGCGAAGTTTCCTTTTCATTCACTAAGCACGTTCAATAAGGGTGTGAGAATACATGCAAAGTTTTATTTTTGCTTGAATAAACTCATGACTGGTCATACCTGTTGCTGAGGGAAAGAAAATTCCAACAAGGAGGGTGAAGGAGGTAGCAATGTCTGCAGATACATAAAAACCAAAGGACTTCTCGGAGCTATGGACATCTACTGAGGGCAGACTGTGTTTCTCCAGAATCTGCCCCTTCTCCATATAATCACCCCACATATTCTCTGCAACAAATACAAACACAGTAAAAAAGACTGCAGAACTCCAAAGAAAATACTTTCATTCAAAGTGACCTAAAACAGAGGAACAGCTTTAAAGCGACAGTGCATGTAATAATGGATAACATGAAATGAATGATGATTACGTCCAATGCTGCTATATGAACATTTAAAAAAATAACAGAGAACATCAGTGTCACTGGTTTTAACTGGTCTAGCATTTATTTATACCAGCCAGTTTTGTATGTCCCAGCAATAGCCTTTGCAATTCGTGGTGGTTCTTAAATCAACATGCGTGCCATTGTCCCTCTGTATTTGGAGTATTTGGACAGCTCTACATTTCATTTTGATTTGGACAGGCACCCACAGAATTCCATTCTGTGTCTTTTACCTCTGATAATTCCGCTGGCCAGTCCAGGAATGCCCTGGATCTCAGTAATGTTGTTTTGGGCAAAGTACTCGTTACAGTGAACATTGCTGGCATTTTCTGAAACACAGAAGTTCCTCCACAGCTTACTGGGGACGGTCTCATTGCCCTTAACTTCTTCTTTCGCACACACATCAAAAAGATCTCGCACAAGCGCCCTGTTCCCCAGCATACAGATACTGCAAAAGGCACAACGCAAGCATTACACATGGACAGAAAACATTTGCTAGAGTGGTATACAAATATTTACAGGGCTGCACTTTTAGGATGAGAGTATAAAGCTCTCAGAGGATGCATGAAGAAATGAATGAGTTGACAAAGCATGCAAACACAAAGCCATAACATCAGATCACTCACTTTACAAAAAGTTCACTTTTCAAATACCAATTATTGTATTGCTTAACTGTCAATCATTGGTGTAAGGTTACATCTGTTACCCTAGGGTTGTTTTGCATTTGTATGTGCTTTGCAAGCAGATTTGCTCACATTCTCGTCTGCATATTTTTGGGCATCTAGAGAACATACAGGTGAAAAAAGCAAAACAGCACAAGAACCCATTCGTTGAATTTTACATCTGCTTTAACATCTTGAGGAGACTCATGTTTTCTATCTTAAAAAGTTGGAAGAAAGTGTCTGTTGTTGGTTAAGTCTGCTGCTCACGTAATGCCATATGGTATACAGCTTCCTCCATTCACTGACCACTGTCTCAGTATGTAATGCTCCAAATGAGCACAGGATCAGTGAGGCATCCCTCTTTTTTTTATGTATATACATTTAAAAGCCTAAATTGAATATAGTCGTTAACTGTCTGCTGTTAAAGAAGTTATAAATCTGCTGATGTGAGACCAGCTGTAACTTTGTGACCCTTTTTATATCCTGCTTGGGCAATTCGTGTGTTTGAACTTACGGGAAGTCCGGAGGGTGGAAGATGGATTTAACCGCCCCAGCGTAGATGGAAACAATAGAGATGATTACACAGGCTAGGAAGAGGGAGGCAAACTTGTTCACATACTTCACCCCTACAAAGACCACAACAGCCATAAGGCTAAGGCAGATGGTGCCATAGACCCTCATGTTGTTTAGCATGGCACTGCTTCCTCCATGGATATCAGCAGCATGGAATATGGCTGCCTGTGGCACAAGGTATTTCTGTGGATGAGAAATGTTGAGGTTATATAAATAAATGTAGAGCACATTAGAAATATCATTAGAATTTAGTAGTTTAGTTGAAGTGAAACACAACAAAATTGCAACCTTGGCTTTTACACACAAGGTGTTGCTATGTCCAGTGCCAAGGGAGCAGTGATGGGTACAGTACCTCAGGGCAACCTACTGGTCCAGGATTTTAACCCTTCTGATCCTGGGGCCTTGTCCCTAACTACTAGGCCACTGCGACCCTCAATTCAGTTGTAGTTTAGTATATACATTATATGTTCAAAACACCTCTTCTATGTACTGAACTCCTACAACTAATACAGATAAATGTATAAACACAATCTGTACGACAGTCCTGCATGGCCAGTAGACTGCGATGTTCTGGGGCAGCCACACATGAGCATTAGGTCATCACGCCTAACACTAAGCCTCAGCTGGTGTGGTATAAAGCTATCCAACATTGAGCTGTGGACCAGTGGAACTGCATTCTCTGCAGTGATAAAGCTCCATCTGACAACTCTTTTTTTGATATGCATCATCCAGTCATCCACAACGAGTACCTGATTCACTACTCCATATCACTACCTGAGTTCACTAATATTCTTGTGGCTGGATACAATCAAAATCTGTTATATGTTATTACAATAGAAAATAAGCTAGATGTATATACAGAAGCAATGCTAGATGTTAAGCTATCTAGATATTTGGACATAAAGCATTGTTTGTAAAAAGGACCAACTAGAATGTTTAGGAAAGATGTCTAATAAACATTATTTACTCTTACTTAAATTTTATTTCCTCTTGAAAAAAAAGGCCTACCAGAAATATTTCAATGGCACCGAGGATGTACATGGCAGCAGCAAATGTTGTGCCAAGGTAGAAACAAAGCCCAACTGCACCCCCAAATTCAGGCCCCAAAGAGCGTGATATCATAAAGTATGCTCCCCCAGCTGGGAAAAAACACACAAACACAAATAGAAGCACTTATTACAGTAAATAAATCAGAAACACAGAATAATCACTATGATTAATGGGCTGTTAGGTAAGTATACAGAAAGATGATTATGTCTGTGGTCATTATTTTCCCATAGTAAAAAAAAAAAGTGTTTCAACTTGTCCTGCCATTAACAGAGCAAACATCTCTCATGTCAGTACTTGCAGTGCCTCCGTGTGAGGAAAGGAAAATAAGCAGTTCTCATATGAAGTATGTTACTTGAGCCATTACCTGGGACAACACCGTTGGTAGCAATTGCACTCATTGATATCGCCGTGAGCATTGTCTGTAAATCAGCACAGAAGTGATTGTCATTAGATACTGAAGTTCCCAGGGTTTTAGATTTTACCATCTTCAATAAACATAATAATAATAATAATAATAATAGTTACTGGCAGGAATCATCTTCCTTTTATACCCTCAACTGCAAAGCATAATCACCTTTCCAACAAAAAAAAACAAACTGCTCTTTCAACCCGTGTCCAACATTAGAAAGCTTTAGTTAGGTTTTTAGGGCTTCAAGAATTAGGCTGTGATTTTATCGATGCTTAATTTTTATCTATCAAAAATCTTCACTCTCTCACTCATTATATTAACTCTAGTTTGGTGCTGGAGCCCATCCCAGTGCACACTGGGCGAAAAGAGAAGAAAGATGATGGATGATCTTGAACACCCTGAAGAGGATGTCTTTCCCAAGGCAAACCCTGGATCCACGTTTTATCCATTCTTCTTTTATACAATTTACATTTATAGCTGCAGCATTTAACAGACATTCTTATCTAGAGTGACTTCCACTTCCTAAGTACAGGGACAGTCTCGCTGGTTCAGAACCCAGTGGTGGTAGAAGGAGGTAGTATTTGAACTTGTAACCTTTTGGTCCATACCTCTAGACCACAACCAAGCTAAATGCTAACCTATAATTAGCAAATAGATTGACAAATCTGTTGATAGTATGCAGCCTTGTCTAACCGGTTTCACAAAACAGTATAAGTGCAAAAACCAACATAAAATATAATAAAATACAAACTTTATCCATCACTTGAGTCATCACATCTGTTTTTTTTTTTGTTTGTTTGTTTTTATCAAATTCTGTAACGCACTGGCTTCTATCCAGTTCTTTGGCAGCACAAACCTCAAGGTCAGTTAAGTCATTTAAGCCATCGATGGAGTTTAATATGGTGTTTGTGTATTACCAGTAGGTTTTTATTAAAAGGTTACAATTTTACACATGGAAAAGTCTCTTAATTTTAATATCAAAACTGTAGTTGCTGAATGGTCTGCTTTTATATAATGAGCTGTAAGTGTAGGAGCAAAATAAAACTCACACAAGAACAGCACATTAGGACTATGAGGAAAGACTGCACAATTCCTGCTGTGCCTACAATCCAAGTGAGACGCAAGAAAAGGATAACTCCAAATATATTCTGCAGACACGGCAGGTAAACTCCCATCAGTGTCCCCATGTTTGGAGACTACAAAGAGAAAGAAGAGAAACAGAGAAAGCATGATTAGATATGTTTACCTGAACTCTCAAAGGCCAAAGATTTCTGAATATATCAGTATTAGCTTAGAGAGTCAAACCCAAAAGTAAGCATGCAGTTTATTGTGGCCTTATTTTCAAACACACCAATGACATTCTGCAAAACTGATACGAAGATGAAAACTACCGGGTTAGTTAATAAAGCCAAGTTCAACAAGGACAGTCATCGAGTCCAAAGACTTAAAATAACTACAGCACTGTGCAAAAGTTTAAGGCAGGTGTGAAAAAAGGCTGTAAACAAAGAATGCTTTCAGAAATATAAATAATGATTGTTTATTTTTATCAATTTTCAAAATGCAAAGTGAACGAACAAAAGAAAAATCGAAATCAAATCAATATTTGGTGTTACTACCTTTTGCCTTCAAACCAGCATCAGTTCTTCTGGCCCCACAGAGCCCTGATCTCAACATCATCCAGTGTGTCTGGATTACATGAAGAGACAGAAGGATGTGAGGAAGCCTACATCCACAGAAGATCTGTGGTTAGTTCTCCAAGATGTCTGGAACAGCCTACCAGCCGAGTTCCCTCAAAAACTGTGTGCAAGTGTACCTAGAAGAATTGATGCTGTTTTGAAGGCAAAGGGTGGTCACACCAAATATTGATTTGATTTAGATTTCTCTTTTGTTCATTCACTGCATTTTGTTGATTGATGAAAATAAATGATTAACACTTTCATTTCTGAAAGCGTTCTTTGTTTACAGCATTTTTTCACACGTGCCTAAAACTTTTGCACAGCATTGTATGTCACAATTGTATGAGATTAAGACACATAGCTTTCACCGAAATTCGTATATCTCTATATTGTTCCACAGTGTATTTATAATGTAAGTGTAGTAGTTTAAAGTGTCTATATTTTTCAAACCTTGGGGATTTTCCTCTTAGACGCTTCAGCACTTTCTGCTTCTTCATGTTCCTTTGCCCCCTGAGTAATATTGGTGTAGTTGACCAAGCGACTGAGGAAGGAGGATACTTTGGGCCGAATGTCCAACTCCTCCTGTAGCCAGAAATTCATATATGTCATTATATGATGCAAAATGCAAAAAATTGCATTCTTCACAACAGTGTAAACACAAAATTGAGATGTTATGCAAAAGGTCAACATAAGGCAAATTTTAAAAAGAGAAAGTAGAAAAGTTTGCTTTTGGTCCAATTCCTTCATTGGTTAGGGCTGGATAAAGTCACTGTAGTCATAAATAATCAATAAACCTACAGAAGCAGAGCCAAGTGTCTGGTTAAAAAAGGAATGAAAGAAAGAGGACCTCAAACAAGGCCAAGTTCTTATCATAGTAGTCGTTCCTCTTTGATGAATCCGCGCTATTGAGGAAAGGACTGTCTTCTTTATGATTTCCATGTCCTGGGGTGAAACAGAGAGAATATTAATGAGACTGAGACAGTCAGATGTAGCAGTAGATCACACAGCACAACTGTGTGCTGGTTAATAATACAAGATTTATCATTATTGTGATAAATTACATCGTAATATTCTTTTCTGAGCATGCGGCGATATTAACGGTGATAAAGAACAATGACTGACTTCATGTTTCATTACAATATGAGCATACATTTTCCCATTTAAATATGTTAAATTTAAAAGATGTCCAGATAAATATAAAGCATGATGTTTTTTTTTAAATTCCATGAAGTATTTATTAGAACATAGAATCATACAATTGGTTTATTAAAGGAAAGGTCATTTCTTCTAGTGATAAGTTAAACTCAAAACGAAAAAACAAACTCTCATAAAAGTCCACGATTACAGAGAATCACACGCAGACCTGCAAAAGTTCAGAGTGTCAAAATGAGTTTGAAGTCCTTCGTTCGTTCTGCTGGGATACAAACGATGCCAAGTGTGAGCATAACTAAACAGTCTATTCATAGAAAGCTGTTATTAACCGTTACATCATTCAACACGATTTGAATCTTCTGTTCCTGTTAACTTATTGAATCAGATGAGAGTACCTGGAACACTAAATCGACAGTAGTGGGAGACAACCGGCTTCATTTCCTCTTAATGTATCTTTGATTAACTGAATGCATGAAGAAAAACAGCCATTCAGAGCAGTTTTATGTAACTGTTATTACTGATGGCACAATCAGCTTTGTTGAGTTTGGTGTTTACTTGGGTTTTTACATCATCTATGTTTTTCCACTGAGCATCGGTTGCTTGATAACAACTAGCTTTACATTACAGCGACATCATTTTTCGTCTTGTACAAAACAGAATTTTGTAGAATTGACCTATAAAAATAGCAGTACCTTCAATTCCATGCATTACCACAAATAACATTATGGTTACAATCATCTACCCAGATTTCTTTAATTATCAAGCACAATCCATAAATAACGCCTAGTTGTTAATGTGAATTTATGGATAAACTAATGTGTTCTGACCACTTTTTCCTGTGTAAAACGGGCACACCCATCAAGTTTTACAAAAGAGATAAAGAGAGATAGAGAAAGACGACAGTAGAGAGATCTTTAAGGTGATAGAATTCCATCTGAAATTACAAAAAGCCATAGCCCTGTCACCCCTATTCCTACTGGATCTGCATTATTTAGTTTGCACTTGGTCTTTTTTTTTTTTTGGATGTAAATGCAGCAACAAACACCACTGAACATAAACCCTCTCTACACACCCCAACCTCTTGAAATGTACAGGCAAGTCAAAACAAGACTAGCATATATGTATTATGTCAATCTGTCCAACTCCTTTCAGTATAATTATGGGTAGTCATATATATTCATTAGTATTTTGCACAGAAAAAAATTCAGAAAAGAGAACTATCGAGAAGAATGTCTCTTACACAAATAAAACGAGGAATGCGAGAGATGTTAGAATATTCCTGGCCACTACTGGTGTTCATGTTGTTGCAGTGATCCACTGTATGTTAACCATGTTGACATTCTTTCCCCTGTTATTGTGGAACCAGACAAAATATATGGGGTCACAGTTTCTTATACACATGTAACGCATCATTAAGTCGTTTACATGCATTATCCATCCATCCCTCCTTTATCCCTCCGTCATGGTACAGCCTCAAGACAGACATGACAAACCCTAATGAATGTCCAGAACAGCCCTAAGGTCAATGTTAACTTTGCTTTGGCCCCCACAATTACAAGAAAAGCAATGCCTGAAGTGTTGTAGTGAGTGAAGCAATCAGAACATTTTGTTCTGCTTTTCTGCTCCTCGCATTCTGATCTGTTGTGTTATAATTTCTCCACTTCCAGGAATCAACACCCATTCGGTTCTGATTATACTGTCTGCCTTACATTTAGAATTCTCATTGACTTATAACTGAAGTCTTCATCAGTCAGGATTAAGGATTAAGAGCAGTCAACCAGTGATATTATTGCTACTTTTAATTTAACTAGAACATTTAAAGTAACTATTGGCACATCCTCGCCAGCTGCCCTTTATATTCTTAAACATTTAATGATGGGTAGACAAAAATAATAATTCAGCGCACAGTTCCTTGGAATAAAATCATATTATGAAATGCTAAAAATGTTTCATTCATTCAGGAGACATGAGGCTGAGTCGCAGCAGTTATATAACGGTATGTAACGAGGCTTTGAAATTAAATCAATTGCCTTCATAGAATCAGAATTGTCACACTATATCACTTCCTCAAACGCAGCACATTTCAACCACAAGGCCGTCTTCTATAATATTTTTAATTAGATTGAAATTTTGCAGCTGTCAGAACCTTGAGTGCAGAAATGTAAACTTACTTTCTAAAAACATTTTAACTGAGGATTCCTTGCAGCTTATATAAATGAAAGAGAATTCAAAAGGCCAAATAATTCTCTCTGGAAAACAACAAATAGGCATGTACAAGAACTTTTGTAGAGGCTGGTTTCAGTGCAGAGCGATGAAGAGATTTCCTTGGTAGGGCAAGGCTTAAAGATGTTATTGTTTGGGTACAACACCATCTACATAGCAATTTCGCATCACTAGAAATGCATCACACTTTATCACTGAGGTCACACGTCATAGATTTGTGCACAACAAGCAAACAGTCACTTTGACCTGCACTGTATCTGCAGCATTTGGAACGGAACATTTTGCTTTTGGAGAATATTACAGAATAATAACTGAGTTTAAGTTATACTTGCCTCCTCTACCTTTTATCTTTTTTCCTGCTTTCTGAAGCGTGAGCGCCACTCACCTTTGTCTTGGGTTAATGTGCTGTTTGCGTTAGAGTTAGCATTGCAATGGGTCAGCATGACTCTCTGAATGATGTAGAGTGACCAATGTTATGAGCTCAGGGCATAATCGACCTCTATCCAGGCCAATGTTAACCCTTTCTCGCGCTCTCTCTCTCTCTCTCTCTCTCTCTCTCTCTCTCTCTCTCTCTCTCACTCACACATTCATGGAAAAAGGGATAGAAGGGGGGCAACGCTGTGCTTCACATGATAGGACATATATATATATATATATACATTCATCCATTTTCTGCCGCTTGTCAAACGGGGTCGCGGGGGGGTGCTGGTGTCCAACCCAGCGCACACAGGGCGAGGACGGGGGACACACCCTGGACAGGTCGCCAGCCCATCACAGGGAGGAGCGGGACGGGGACGGCACCTTGTATATATATATATATATATATATATATATATATATATATATATATATATATATGGCCCAGTAGTCTGCTGCTCTCAAAAGCATTGTGTATATTTATCAATTTAAATAACACATACACATACACATCAGCTAAAGCATTGTATTACATTATACTTTATTACATTACACATTAAATGTTATATATTAGGCAACATGTGAACATTCTGTTTTTGTCTGGAAACAGACTGGATGTTGTCTGGAAGCAGGAACAAGTATACAAGTAACAATGACCGAAAACTGGGTCAGCACTTCTTGATGGTGTTCTTATACAGTGGCTAGTTTTACAGCATTTACCTTTTCAGTAATTCATGCAACAGTAGCTCTTGAGTTGGATCAGAAGAGACAGAATAGCCTGTGTTTGGCCCCCATAACCTTGTGGTTGGTTCACTGGATGTCCTTCCTTGGACCACTTTTGGTCAGTTAAAACCACTGCATACCAGGAACACCCCACAAGACCTGCTGTTCTGGAGATGCTTTGACCCAGTGGTCTAGCCACCACAATCTGGCACTTGTCAAGTCTGGATCATTGTGAGAGAGAGACCATCAATAAGGTGTACCTATTAGCGAAATGCTGCTATATGTATTCTCAGGCTCACACGCACCCTTGCATCCCTCTAGGGAACAACTAGGTATCGATGCATCACACACATGCTCCAGTTACAGTCAAATGCATGTGAATGTGAACCTACAGGAAAACATAAATACTCTAGCCTTTCACATACTGTAGCCAATGCTGTGGCCCAACAAAGGGCTTCTCACTCTCTGATACCCTCTGTTCAAACAGATCATTCAGCACAGTCTTTCTTTTCTTCTAATTTACGATCAAGGAGAGACAAAAGTATCAGATAGAGCTTGTCCTTTTGTACGCAGGGGATGTTCTTTTTAATCATACTTGATCTAGAGTTCTTAGAAAGAGGTTCAGATAAGCTTGTAAAGGTGAGAACATCATTCTGTTAACTCAAGCACTCCAGTTCCTATTTATTCTTATAAAGCTACATTTAAACAGTTAGAAAATAGGAAATTGACATATGATGTCCAATAAGCTGTTAATAATGCTGAATTACAGAGAGTCAACATATTCTTTTTTTTTTCCAGCCACAACGACTGGAATGGAGACTGGAGGGACTGATATTTGGTATGCTGCTGCCCTCTACTGTCAAGTAACATAACAAAAACCAGATGATGGACGCAGCAGTTAAATAACTTTATTGGTCTCAGCTGTTTTGTTTTAACTGGGTTTTTTGGCATCCATTTGGAGAGCAAATAGGTATTAAGGGGAAAATGCTACATGTCTTTTTTTTATTCAAATATGTTCTTAATGGTTCTCTTTATTTGCCCTCATTATTTCAACATAACGCAAAACTAAAACTAAGTGAATCTAGATTGACATCTATGACTTCTATGGTTCTCTGTGTTCTGTTCTGCACTTGAATTTCTCTTGCTTCTTAGGATGGGAAACAATGTTCCTATAAGTTATTGAAAAAGCATAACTTGGTTATTCACCTTATTGTCGTTTTCAAACTCAGAGATAGATTCACTTTCAGATTCAGATATTCTTCTTTAAACGTTCTTTCGAAGCTGTATGGTGTCGGTAATGTTCTAAACTTCTTAAAGAACTAAATTCTAAAATGACATGTCTCGCAATTCAAACATTTAATAAAGATGCTGGGTGGGAGCTTATACTGGGAGCCTCATTATGAAGATTTGAGGATTTTAACATTGAGTTACCAGCTGTGCAGCTACAGGAGAGAAAGGAACAAACTGTGTTAACAAGTCTGAACATATTAAGAGTGCTGTGTGAAACATTCCATGCAGCTTTTCAGATCAAAGGCTGACGCAGCAGAAAGAGTAGGCCATTTTTGATGGGGTGTGTGTGTGTGTGTGTGTGTGTGTGTGTGTGTGTGAGGGTGTGGGTGTGGGTGTAGTGTAGATGTGGATAAACATAAGCCTATACCTACTTTTTCTGTGCTCTCTGTGTGTGTGTGTGTGTGTGTGTGTGTGTGTGTGTGTGTGTGTGTGTGTGTGTGTGTACAACCACAGTAAAAGGACTGTGTAAAATGTCTTCTTTTCTTATCTACTGTAGATCATTTATTTATATTTTTTTTAAGTGAAAGTGGCTATTCTTGTCATTGCGAGGTCACAGCACACAGTGAACCACAACAAAATTGGACCTCTGCATTTAACTCATGCAGCAGTGGGCAGCTATGAAAGTACCCAGGGAGCAGTGACAGAGATGGTACCTTGCTCAAGGGTACCTCAGGGCAACCTACTGATAAGGGGTTTGAACCCACAATCTTCCGAGCCTGTGGCCAACTCCCTAACCACTAGGCCACCGCTGCCCCGATAGTTTGACATTATTGCAGGCACCCAGTGGTCATTACACATGAAAACTGAACTGGACTGTTTACTTCCTATTCCTATAACCCATGTGAGCACAAGATGTAATTAATACACTAAAATAATGTATCATGTTAATGTGACACCAGTGTTATAACTTTGGTAAATGAGAACAGTGGGTGTGAAGAGCCTTCAGTAAAGTTATCTTGTCAACCAGTTTCCATTCTGTGAATTATAGCATCATATTGACCCACTAATTTACGATGTACAACAATAATCTAAATGTGCTTTATAATTAGCCCTTCTCTAAAGGTTTAAAAAAAAGCCCAGAGGTACCCTTGAGCAAGGTACCATCCCCATCACTGCTCTCCACACGCCTTAATTTGCTTCCCCCTGCTGCATGGTGTGTGGATTAAATGCAGAGGTTGTTTCACCGTGTGCTGTGCTTTGTTGCACAATGACGCATTGTCACGTTCACGTCACATCTGCACAAGGCACATATGCACAAGGCAAAGGAAACTAACTGATTTTGCTTTGCCATTGCAACAGAGTGTCCAGACCACACAGCCGGCAAAGTATTGACAAAGGCATTTGGTCCGGTGGGATTCTCTTACACTTATCTCCATTGTTGACCACAAGATCATTTTAAATGTTGATGTTTGCCTATAGGTTTTTTTATGCACATGCAGACACTAACATGTTTGTGTTTGCATGGCCTGTGTTTACATAAGTATATATTAGCACATATTACCATAATTCTCTGAAAACCCAGGGAGCTTAAAATCTTTTTTTGTGCATTTGTGTGTTAGAGAACGCTAAAGATGATTATCCATACAAAACACTTCACCGCCTTATTAGGAGCTTATGTTGGAAATCCTGTTTGGCTGAAGTTCTCATTTAATGGAACTTTTAAAATTTCATTAAGGTGGAAGTCATGCTGCTTAGGCTCATTAGCCAATGAGGTCAGAAAAGATTTTTGCTTTGCTCACATGCTGAATTGTTTGATGTAACTGCCATGATAATAAATACTGGTGTGTGTGTGTGTGTGTGTGTGTGTGAGGGGTTTAATTACGGTAAAATGTAGCATTTAACAAAATCACTAAGCTAAGCATAAGATGTTATTTCCAACATTGTGTGTGTGTGTTGTTTACAACATTTTGCACACTTGGCCCAACCAGTTGTCTGTATCTGCTGACCACCGCAGCCACTAACTGGCCACCACAAAGTTGACGCATCACAGTGTCTGCGGTCTGCTGTTTTAGATGTATGCCTCTCGAACGGGTAAGTGAACCGGGAATCCTAAAAGCTTGAGATGATAAAGCAGATGCCAGTCTCCTGGCCAGTAGAAAGAGCTCATGCTGTGGTTTAACTCAAACTGATTCACTCTGCTGTTCACAAAGACGCTTTTTATGTCATTTTAATATATTTTACATGTATGTATTTAATACGTTTGGTTAAGAGTTTTCAATGTAACCAATGGTATAGGTCAGTTAACAGTTAAATACCATCACTGTCCAAAGAAAGACACATGTACATCTCTCTGTATATATCTGGAATAGCAAGTTTACAGAAGAAGGCAAAACCATTCTTTACTTTTAATGTGAAAGGTATCACCAAAATTGTGTGCATTTTAGAAGCATTTTCTAGCTCTTCTAATCATATATGGCTCAAACAACTTGCAAATGATGATAGAAAAAAACAATAACACAGTTTTTCTTTACATAATATATTGCTTTTTGGTCTTAGAATGGTTTTCATAATGTAGACATTATTATGTAATGGAAATTATGTACACATTATGCAGATAGTAGCCAAACGCAAATAATAAAATTCAGTAACAAACATATAATGATTTATATAACGTATAAAGATTAACCCAACAGTTTAATTCAAAACGAATAGCTCCCAAAATGCCGACTGAGAAATGTGGAGAAATGCGATGCTGTTTTTTTGTCTAGTATTTTTTGCAGATATTTGTGAGCATGTGCATATAAGATTTAAAAGTGTTCCATACAGATACTCGTGTTGTTCCTTTTCTGTTTATCTGAAAGCTCATTTCATAATTTAGAGGAGATGATCCTCGGTGCAGGTAAATGTAGTTTTATACTGCATACAGTAAAGGAATATTACTGAACTGCATTGTGCTGAAACACAGAACTGTGGTTTGGGAGTGAGCAAACTTTCACAATTTATAATCTGCTTGGATCAGATAATGTACTTATTAATTTTTATGGAAATTTAAAATGACATGCTCATTGTTTTTACGCCCACTCAGCATAGGTTACCTGGAGCACTGTGCAAAATCCAAATTTTGATTTAAAGGAACACAGAGAGCTGGTTCCTGCACATGGCACTATAAAACAGAAATATTAAAATAGAGGAAAAGCAAGTTGTTAAAAAAACAAGAAAAAGCAACATAAGAACCAGGAGCACAGAACTGATCTTTAAAAGCCAAGTCATGTATTGATTCAGTCTTGAATGTCCTTTTTAATGCAAAAAGGCAATGTAATGTAAATTTCAGATACACTGTAAATACATTACATATACAGTGTATATAAAACAGTCTGTTTTAGCCTTGCAGTTCCACGATTTTTGTCCACTTATTAGGAAGCAAACTGATTGAAATCAGAAGGAGGAGGATCATAACTGGTGTGCGTGAGATAGCCGAATTGTTATCTACGTATTCTGTATTATAAACACGCATCATAGACATTTGAAGCTGCATTTTAGCTACTCTCCTAAAACTGGCCTGGGTTTTATTTTATCAGGTGTGTTTGTCATCTTGGTAATTGCATTTAAGCAGCGATGAAGAGTTTTAGTTTTAATGACACAGTATTAGGAATGAACAGTTGAGGAATGCATACCTGCTGTGAGAGCACTCTATGTAGGGGCTTTGAAGTACTAACAAGCACAAATTTCCTAATGATGAAGATAATTAATATAATACATTTTTGATCTTTTGATTTTATGCAGATAAAAAATACACTAAGTCTCAATAGCTGCACCTTTTTAAAGGGCCCATTTATGTGCATTTAATATCGATGCTCTATAATACAGTAATAATATATCACTGTATTCTATAGTATAGACACAGCGGAAGTTTCCAGAGGACTTTGGTTTAAGGAGAACTTTATACCAGCTCATTGGCCCAGTTCCACTTCTTAACTGACGTTAGTGATACAGTTCAATGCAAGGGATAGTAGCAAACTGAACAGCTAATGGGACTGAGTACTATCTTTCCACAAAAACTAATAATGCTCGTCTTTCAGGAGGAGGATTAATTGTAGGAGTCAGAAATGATGTGAAAAGCACACAGTCATTCCCTGCTCTCAAGACTGCCAAGCAGCTCGCTTTCCAAAATAGCACAAGCTTGTTTTTCTTTCTCAAAAGACCATTCCCACTGGGACTAAGGTGGCCCAGTGCTTGGCCAGTTCCTGCTCTGCCTGTAAGGGCTGGGACTGCTGGACGAAACAACCCCGTTCGTTTATGACCTACAAGCTTTGTATTTGAACTCACTACCATGAATGTGAATGGATATTTGCCTGAGCAAATAAAGGAACCCACAACTAAATGAAGGTTTGTTTCCAAATAAGGATGGTAGTAAACATTAACACACAAAATCCTGATCTTTTATTTCCAATAAAGTGCAGAAGCTCTAGTTCCACATTATACGGGCTTCTTATAAAAGCAGTGGATGCAACTTCCTGAGAAGGTTCTGCCAGAAGTAAGAACGTTTACATTCATGAGTCATTGCAGAATAAGGATCTTTCTCTGAAACTGTAATGGAAATAAGTTATCATATGTGATTAACCTGCTGTGGTAAGTTATGTCATCTTTCTTTCATCTCACATTTAAACATGTTATCAGCAATTTGGTTCATACCCTCCGACTTCAAGCTGCATCTTTTTTTTCCTCAAACCTACAATTTGTTACAGAGTTACAAGAGGAAAAGAAGCTAGTGTTCCTTCCCTTTCGCTTGCCTTGTGTATTTTCTATCTAACACACACACACACACACACACACACACACACACACACACACACACACACACACACACACACACACACACACACACACACACTCATCTTCCCTCTTTCTTTGGTGGTATGTGTTTATCGCTGCTTGACTAATGCTGCCTGCGAAGCGTGCAGCAGACTGTAATGCTCATGATAGGTTTGGTGTTTTTACAAGACATTCCTGTTCAGTCAAAGGGTGTTGATCATGTGTACCAAGACCTTGATTTCTCACTATAAAAAGCAATTAAATCTAAAATTAATGATCAGTTTTCAAAATAAAACCCTGGTATTGTATGTATCCAGAAGTGTATGGATCTGGTCTCAGTTACAATAAATGTGTGTTTAAGTACATCACTGGCACATAAATAACAAAGTCTAGGAGATTTGTAGATACACTGCTTGTCTAAAGTTTAGAAAGGACTTTTAACCTGTTAATATTGTTTGCTTTTTAACATATTCAATCGAAAGCTGTTTAAATCTTGTCGAAGATGTGGAGAGTGTTGGATAAAAAAGTCTACCCTGGAAACAAACATCCCAAAACATATCATTTGCATTTTGTCTTCTTGTTATAATGTATAATAAAGAAATTTCAACATGTGTGATTAATATATTTTGTCCCACTTCTGATAAAAAAGAAATCCATAGTTAAAGCCCACCTTTTGTTCCACGAAATACACTTAATTGTGATTTTGGCTAAATATACCCAATGTATTAAGGAATAAAGAAAACTGCATCATTTATTATAATCCTTATTTACTTAAAATTAACTATGGAAATTAAGCATTCATCAATAGGCAGCCAGGTATCCCCTCCTGATGGTGCAACTTGTATTATGTATGTGTTAAAGCTGAGAAATGTTCTGCCTTAATTGGGAGAAAAACTTCAGAACACAAAAAAAATCCAAAAATTGTACAAAACAATGGACAGAGACATTTTCTAACATAGAGGAAATGGTCTAATGGTTGAGCTGATACTGTGGAGTGTATAGGCTCATGCATAACTGCTGAAGCTGTTCCTCTGCAGGCCTGATAGTACACAGTGTCAGCAGTGTGTGTCGTGCTGGCCTGAGCTCAGCATGGCTCACCCTAGGACAATGTTAGCACTGTGTCCACTCTACTTCCCACCCCTTCCCAACGACACATCATCCACTTTAGTCCACAGTAACTCTGAAGCAGTCCTCTGCACAAAGCAGTATACACACATGCATCCACCAGAACCTTTCAGTTCATAAACATCTACACACACCGGGCCCCTCATTACCCCTTAAACAAAACATGCATGCACATTCACAGGGAAAACATATTTTTTACTTTTTCAAATCTTTTTATACAGTTTTTTCCGAACTTGCAACTCTGCACAACATTTCATATTTGGTGCAAAATGGAATAAAACCAACGCGAAGCTTCTTACATTCAGGAAAAATAAAGGTGCCTGCTAAATATACTGCACAAATAAAGCAATGCACTGATTGAAACTCTCATGCATATCAGGTTTCATTGCTTGTCTGTGTCAATACAGAGAAACTCTCCAAGACTGTCTAATCAATCCCTGACCACCCTTCACTGATAAGACCATGCATCACTCTGGCAATTGTATTTTTTTGTGAAATCTTGCTTTGGTTTCGCTCCTACTCCCTAGACTGCTCTTTTTCCTCTCATCCAGGGCTCTTTGTTTCTTCAAAATGTACCTATTCATTCCAGAAATGTCCACATTCTAACCAATGGGTTTAAAGTAAAGTCCAATCACCTGCTAGGTGTTTAGGTAAAATTAAGTCAAATGTCCTACTTTAGTTAAAGTAATATTTTAAATATATGTTTTTTGAAGGTAATATTTTGTCTATTATAGTACATTTTGGATTTGTATTTCTCAAGAATTTTGCATCACTCTGTAAAATGTTTGAAAATGAAAACTGTTACTAGTTGTAAAAAAGAGTAATAGGTGACCAATCAAAATCTTTCAGGACTTCAGGGGTCTTTTTGTGAGCCAGACCTCAGTACCCACTCTCATAACTACTAAATATAGACAGTAGTTTCATAGTATTTACTGAACAATATGTAGTTGAACAAACAAATATTAAAAACTGCATAACTGATCTACATTTTTATTGTGACTTTCGATGTATGTTTAGTGTCTTTAATGTTATAGTTTTTGGAATAGAACGAAATATAGCAGAATAGAGTAGAATACCTTTATTGTCATTGCACAAGTTCAATGAGATTACATTTGCAACTGCTGTATAGACTATGAAGAAAGATCAGTAAAAAAAATAAAACACGAGCAGGTAAAATAGAAATTTTAAATATTAAAAATAGACTACTACACGTTGTCCTGCCGACTATATGGAGTATTCAGGGCAGCGGTGGCCTAGTGGTTAAGGAGTTGGCCACAGGCTAGGAAGATTGTGGGATCGAACACCTGATCAATTGGTTGCCCTGAGTTACCCTTGAGCAAGGTACCGTCCCCGTCACTGCTCCCTGGGTGCTTTCATAGCTGCCCATTGCTGCATGGGTTAAATGCAGAGGTCCAATTTTGTTGTGGTGTGACCTCACAATGACAAGAATAGTCACTTCACTTTCACTTATGATGTAAATAAACTTAAAACGCTTGTACAGAAAAGCAGCAATGATTAAAAGACTGTTTAAGTAATAAGTAAAATACAACAACAGACGTTAAATGTGAAAAGAAATAAGAGGGATATAAGCATTTTTAGAAAAGAGAGAAGGTCAGGTATGATTTCAAACACTAGGGGCTTAATGATAGGCTCAGTTCATAATTAACTGCACAATTTTCTGGTATCAAATTTGAATTACAAAAAAAAAAAAACATACAGTTGAGTCATTTTTCATGTCAGTGTAGAACATAATGATAAAGTTTTAAACCTGCAGAACTGCCAGTGTAATGTGACACTGAATGTGATGATGATAGATTCTTGAAATAAAGTTTTTAATAGTAATAATAAAAAAAAGAAAGTAAGGTTCTCTAAAGAACCTTGATAGTTCAATAAAAAAACTACTTTTTAAAATGTGATGGTATGTGGAAATCTTTAAAGCTTCTTTCAGTGAAGCAATGATAGCAAGTGCTTGAGTACAAACCATACAAATGTAAAAGTACAAACAAAAAATAAAATCTCAAATTCCGTTCAAACACCTCAAATGCTAGATTTTTTTTTTTTAAATGCTCCAGACATTAAGGCTTTTACATTTTTGTTCTTGCTTGTAGGTACCCAGACAGGTGCTAAGCTGTAACTTGCTCTTCATTATTTAGGAGAGTGACTAAATGAAAGGTGGACAATGATTCATTTGCTCACGAAAGCCACCATATTTTTTATATGATTAAAAATCTACTTTTTGTTTCTTGTAAAACAGCAGTGGAGCAAAATGCATGATATTTTAATGTAGAATGCCACTAATGTAAATATTAAATACACTACAGACACTTAAAAAGTACTTTATTGTCCATTGCTAGTTTCTTCCGAATGTAGAAGATCCTGTGTATCAAAGGTTTGGCCTTCTAGGAATGAAATAATTCGCTGTTTGAGAAAAGTTGATTACATCCCTTGGTGTCCAAAGAATGCCATCACTAAAGAAGGCGCTGCGAATGGACAAATGCATCATTTTTGCATCGCAATGTTCTATATCTTGCTATATTACCATTTCCACAGCAGCAAACATTTCATATAACTCTCATACAACTTTCCATAACTGTTTCCCCATTTACTTTTCATTACATAATGTTACAGACAGACAGACAAGCAAGCAGACAGACAGAGAAAGAGTTAGGAAGGGGCGAGAGGGGTGTGAGGCCAGCCCACACAGCTGTCGTCAGAATAGAAAGACATGCCAGTCTGTGGGAAGAAAGAAAGAGGGAGCCAGTTCCATCTTTTGTTTGGGGACATTTAAGGCCTGTCTTGTTATTGTAATGCCCTTCCCTCCCTCTCACCTCTCCACTTCTCCCCCGCTCCAATTGTTTTCCCTTTTGTCACCACACTCACATTGGGTTTGGCAACCCACTGACAAAAATGTCGGCAGCAGTTTCTCCTTAATCCACCCTTTCTCTCAGAAGATAGAAGTATCCCAAATAAGAGGCAAGTCCAGGAAGAGTTGGAAAAGTGAGCTGTCAGAAAAAAATTCCCATGACTCCCACAAGTGGAGGATCGCCATGGTTATTGTGGAGCTCATAATTAGACTGTCCTACGTGTTTTTCCTTAAGTGACAGATACTCCCATTTGTCATAAAAATAGTTTTGCATGAACACTTAATAAAAGTGTGGAGTGCCGACACCAAGATAAGAAGACTTTCCTCGAAGATGATCAGTTTTTTGAAACTCACCATCAGAGCTGACTGTGTCTCCGTGCCCGGGGTATCCTTCTTGTCCTGTGTCCCTGTAATCCACCCAGTTAATTCCCTCCAGGCTGTCATAGTTGGAAGGCGAGTTGTCCTCCACTGGTACCACAGTGAAATGTGGCATGTTTTCGTTCGTCCGGCAGCAGCAAGGTTTCTGTCTGTCTCTCCTTTCTTGGACAGATAGCACCAGGCTTTACGCTCTCAGCTGAACTACACTATTCCCATGCACATTCCACTACTCTTTGCTCACTTCCTCCCAGTGCAGCCACATTACCATACTCCCCTCCCTTTCTTTCCAGCTCCCTCCACTCCCCAGGCCCTGCCCCCTGCCCTCGTCTGCAAGAACTGTGAATACAGCAGACACTGACGCACTGATCTACCTCATTCTCTTTCCACTGCCTCCTCATTTCGTGGCCGGCAAAAATATGAATTACACCCAGAGAGGGCCAGGAAACAATGATTGGGGCAGGGTGGCTTGACACTCTTATACAGATGCTGCTACAAAGACAGAAATTGCAGGGAGGTTCAGTCTCAAGTATCCACTGACTGGTTCAAAATCATTTCAGAAAACTTTAAACAAGAAGAGCAAGTTATTGCCAGAGTAAAGGTGGTTTTGGAACAAAAATACCATTTAAGGATGATTCTAATATGTTTTAACTCATCTACCACGCCTGTGGCACACAGATGATTTCAATGGACAATATTTTTTAAAACAAAAGAACAGGAAAAGTAGTAAACCCAGACAAAGTTCGAACAGGTGAGGAGAGTTTGTCACCGCAAGATGAGCCCAGTGACTTAATGCACCTTTTCCCTGATCTGTGATTAAAATTCCTACAGTTCGCTTTTTAGATCTTACACTGACTGATGCAGTGAAAGATGAATGGACTGATAAGCAAACTGCTAAACTAAATCCTCACTTCAAGTCACAAAACATGTGACTATCAAGTAAATTTACAGTAAGACTGAACTTTTTTTTCCAAAACTATTCTTTTAATAAACACTTTAAATAAAGAGAATCTTTATTTTTTAAAGACTAGGCTTAACTGACTTCTTCATTTCTTGTTTTCATATCTGACCATTTTAAAACCACTGTGATACTTGAATACAGCCTAGTTCTGAGACCAGCCCGGCGTTACAGTGGCGTCAGTAGTTTGAAGGAATATACAAGAAAGCAATGATGTAGTGTAGACTGAATGCTGTTCATCTGTAAAGGATCTTCAGACCTTTTTGTGAAACTGTTACGTGTGTACTGGTCATTTGTGGAATTAATGTTTTGACTCAGCAGCTATTGTTTCTTCCATCATATTATTTAAATGCCCACTCATCCAAGTTTCAGTCTAACTGTTCTTTTTTTGGAGGCTTGTCTTTGTTTGGAATATGCAGTCATTTTCTCACAAATAGCAGTAAACACTAATGTCACCACTAAATGTCACAGGTAGACCTGTCATTTGAGTAACAAGCTTTTGTCCTCTTTTTGAACAACATAAGATCCTGCATTTACCCCTTTAAAATATTTTCCCCTTATACAGAAGAAGAATACTGGCTGAATTAGAAATACTCTTTTGGATTTTTGATAGAAATGTCTTGCAGGAGTTTGCCTTTACTTGAGATTCATTTGAAGTACATCATATAGTGAAGTATTAAATCAAGACAAAATTCTGAATCACTGAACTTTACCTCTGTGACTTCTCTGGCCAGAAGTAAGTGGGCAAACAAGGTGCTTTTCCCACAAGTTAATAGTTTACAGTAAATCCACAAGCAGAAGATCAGAACATTTGACAAAATCTGACTATTGAACAACCAATTTAGTTTATTTGCTCAGTTTTTGCGACATTTTTGCGACTCATTTTTTGCGACATTTATTTGAGCAGGTTATGAATCTTGCTCAGCTCATGTGTTTCATCAAGACAATGTCTCAGAGAATAAAAAAGGGGAGAATTGTTAAGAGTAGTTCACCACTGGAACTTGGCCCAGGGCAAGCTTGGAATTACAGCGTCATTTACCCTTCCTGCAGCTGCTGTAATAACACTCAGAACAGCTGAACCAAGAGGACATGATCAGTGCTTAAAGCATTTCTGTTTGCGGTGCTATTTTGAACTATTTTGAATAAGGACTTAAAAAAAAAAAGAAAAGGGTTGTTGGAAACTTCAACTTAGAATATCTTAAAGTACTCTGAGTTTAAAAGGTCCAATAGAAAAATATCTGTCGAGGAACTGGAAAGAGCAGGGCCTCTGCATCAGATGCAGAGCTTAAAAGAAGTCTGTAATTACTGCTGGCTCTGCTATTTTTAGACACTACCACCAGTCCACTAGCCGTAATTTTTTCCTACATTTTAATTTTTTTCCAACAGACACGCTGCATACAATAATGTTTTCCAGGAGTCTCTTGTGTCTCAAGCTGTCATTGTCACTTTCTGTATTTTTTTTCTGTCTTCTCCCTCTGGTTTAGATTGCCACTCTCTATTAAACATCAGGTTAGTTGCGCATTGAGTGACTGTGAGGATTATGAGCAATGTCTGAGAGCAATACCCTTATGGTAATTACTGGAGAGTCAACAAGCAATATGTCTGCACATACACACAGTCAGCGCTCTGCATAATCATCGACATGGATTAACAAAAGGACAGAAAGTGAGTGCTTTAGAAAACTCAGTGATGAGTATAATGATTGACAGAATACTGTTGAAAAGTTTGAATCAGCATCTGCTCATTCGTCGTTTTCTCTGCAGTGAAGAGTAATGGGAAACTTGTCTCTCGGCTCTTCTCTTCAAGCATTCTGCCACAAAAACAGAAGAACATGATGAGCATGATAAGAACTGATGCTGTTTCGTTAGTTCTGAATCACAAACATCACTCCAGTTTTATCTGATGTTGAGTTATCTGATGGTTATCTGACCACTGCTCAACTGCTCAGTCTGTTACTCTCATCTAGCCAATGCTTCTCTTCTTACCAAACTTATAGAGAGCTTAGCTGACTGACTCAGGGATTCTCTGGCCTGATTGTCCCTTTCTCTCATGTCTTTATAAGATGTAGATATAATCTTAAATCAATGCAAGGCATAAATCAAATGGTGGCTAGTGGTTAGAGAGTTGGCCCCAGGATCAGAAGATCATGGGTTCGAATCTCAGGTCAGTAGGTTGCCCTGAGGTAGCATCCCATCACTGCTCCCTGGGTGCTTTCAATAACTGCCCCCTGCTGCATGCATTTGTGTGTGGGTTAAATGCAGATATTTCGTTGTGGTTCACTGTGTGTTGTGAAAGTGAAAGTGACTACACAGCACAACACAACGAAATTCAACCTCTGCGTTTCACCCATACAGACCCATGCAGCAGGGGGCATATTGAAAGCGCCCAGGGAGCAGTGACGGGGACGGTATCTTGCTCAAGGGTACCTCAGGGCAACCTACTGGTGAGGGAACCCACAATCTTCTGACCCGGGGCAGCTAGGCCACCGCTGTCCTTATGTATCCTTATGCCCTTATGCCATGTACTCACAATGACGAGAATGGAAAGTCGCTTTCACTTTCACTTAAATACAATGGCTGCTTGGTTACTATTGGAGATATATTGTATCATCAATATGATAATATGTAATATATCTAGTTATGTGAAGTAAAGTGAAGAAGTGAAGAGTGGACCAATATGCAGGCCTTTGCAGTTACTAGAGCTAACAGTACAGGTTCATTTGCCTAAATAAAAAAAGAAGAAATGTAGTGAGGAAGGGGAAAGGGATAGAAGGAGAGAGTAAGAGAGAGAGTGCACTATGCTTCAGGAAGCAGGGAGAGATTTCTGAGGTCAACTTTGTGGTCTGTCACAGGACGTGGTGACATATTTCTTCCTTTTAGAACTGTGGGTCGCCCACGTTTAGGCTTGCTATGTTTCATTTCCTCTCAGTGCAGAGGACAATAGGTCATGAATAGCCATGAATCAGAGGTACCAAGACTCAAAGGTCAGTTTATAGCAGCCCATTACTGTTGCTCGAGCATTACTCTATTCATAGATAATATAATAGTGCAAGACTTCACATAAAGGTTAGGTGTGACATTGAATATTTTCTATAGGCCATAATATTAAGAGATTTGTTTAGCAATGCCATAGAAGAGCAACCATGTGATTTCCTAAATGACCCTTTAAAGGATATTTCTTTAAACAAATGATGTGTGAGTGCAATAAACTATGTTGTCACATTTGCAGGGTTTTTTCTGTTCTAAAAACAAACACAATTAACAAAAAAGTTAATTCATTTCAGATAAAGTCAGGTGTGAGTCTGAATAAAGGAATGGAGACTCATATTTGATGCCCTCTAGAGGATGAGTTTGCGTTTGCTGTCCAGGAACTTCAATGCAGGACAATTTTTTATTTTAATAAGTGTTCTTTTACAATTCTTTTTACAAACTGATCTGTTTTAAATGTAACATCACAGAATAAATGTATACATCAGATTGCTTTGATATATCCCTCAGCAGCCAAGTGCCTTTCCAAAAAAGGACCACTTGTTACATAACTGGAGGAATGTTAGGATTGTGACTCTGTATAAGAGCGCCAAAAAATACAGGCAAAGGGCGCACAGGCCACCCCATGAAGCCAGTGTTCCAGTGGCTTTTATAAGTTATTAAAGGAGTTTATTCATTATGGTTTGGTCTATTTTTGATCTATTTATATATATAAATATATATATATATATATATATATATAAATGGAAGTGTTAATCATTTATTTTCCTCAATCAACAAAATGCAGTGAATGAACAAAAGAGAATCTAAATCAAATCAATATTTGGTGTGACCACCCTTTGCCTTCAAAACAGCATCAATTCTTCTAGGTACACTTGCACACAGTTTTTGAGGGAACTCGGCTGGTAGGCTGTTCCAGACATCTTGGAGAACTAACCACAGATCTTCTGTGGATGTAGGCTTCCTCACATCCTTCTGTCTCTTCATGTAATCCAGACACACTGGATGATGTTGAGATCAGGGCTCTGTGGGGCCAGAAGAACTGATGCTGGTTTGAAGGCAAAAGGTAGAAACACCAAATATTGATTTGATTTAGGTTTTTCTTTTGTTCGTTCACTTTGCATTTTGTAAATTGATAAAAATACTTTTGCACAGTACTGTATATATATATATATATATATGTATATGTATGCGTGAAGATATAGATATAGATATAGATATAGATATGTATAGTAATGCATCACCAAGTGTAATATATAAGAAATGTAAAGATATTCCAAACCAGCCACTTTTAAACTAAGGATTAGCGTCACTTTTTATTATAACTATTACTGCTGCTGTTGAAGGATCTTTGGGCATTTCTAAAACAAGTCAGGCCAAGTCAGTTTTATTTATATGGTGCTTCCTGTTGTTGTCACAAAGCAGCTTTACAGAATCCGGGTCCAAGCTGAGGGAGAGAACAGAGGCAAAACTCTCAAAAACAGAGGGAAGAAACCTTGGGAGGAACCAAGACTCAAAAGGGGAACTCATCCTCCTTTGTTTCACACTGGAAATAAAGAAAGAAAAGGAAGA
Source organism: Hepsetus odoe (assembly GCA_017165825.1). NCBI lineage: Eukaryota > Metazoa > Chordata > Actinopteri > Characiformes > Hepsetidae > Hepsetus > Hepsetus odoe. The sequence goes on along the minus strand of CM029391.1, from coordinate 10,294,651 downwards.
GAAAGTGCGTTTTATAAATGTATAGATTTAGTACTGAGTCCAAGTAAAGTGTGAGTTACTATAAAAGAGTACATTAGAGACACTAATTGGAAATTCAATTTTTTAATCATGGCAGTTCTGTTTGATTGGGTGGAGTTTTTGTAAGTCTAAGTTAGTGATGATCTGAAGTCAGGTGGGGAGAGGAATCCGATGATGGTTGATTTGATCTAGAAGGTAGTCGACTCAAATGGTGGACTGGCTGGTCTGGAGTTCAGGAAACCCTCACGGTAATTGATGGACTTGGCTGGAAGGCCTTTCCTTTCAGTTTTGAACTTACAGTGTGCAGACCAAGAATTTATAGAGTGCAGTACTGTGACTCCAGCAAACTCGCCATTACAGCCTGACTAGAAAGGACAGAGCAGAGCGTTTTACACATGAGATCTGCACCTTTTAACTAACAGGAAGCTCAATTACTAAAAGCATGACTAAACAAGTAGGTTTTTAGTCTGGACTTAAATACTGAGAGCTTGTATGAGTCATGAACAACAGCTGGAAAACTGTTCCAGAGATGGTGGCTTAGAATGAAAAGGCTCTTCCCCCTGTTGTTGGTTTCTGGGAACTGTTAGAAAGCCAGCACCTTGTGATCTAAAAGAGCAAGGGAGATACGCTCGGAGAGATACTCAGGTTCAAGACCATTTTGGGCTTTCTAAGTCAGTAGTAAAATTTTACATTCAGTGTGGAATTTCACAGGAAGCCAATGAAGTCTAGATAACATCAGACTAATGTGATCAAATCTTCTGAATTTAGTAGGGACTCCAGCTGCTGACAAGTGACCAGTTAAACTGTCCTGTAGATGTAGCCAAAGTCCCATTAGAAAAGTGGACTCTTTAACCAAACATTGCTACAAACACCACAAGGGGGCAGTGTCTGGTCAGATTTCAGTGTGTATAGTTTAACCAAAGAGCAAGTAGTTGTAAAGCTCATTGAGGCTTCCTTTTCATATCATAAAAATGAAGAGTTCAAATTACTTATGAATAAAGAGAGTTCATTACCTTGAAAAATTTGGTTGCAACAGAATAATGCATGCTTGATTTGTCTTAATGTATGTCTATACACTTTGACATAAACAATTTACGCTTTTCTTGCTGCAGATCAATCATGGCATGTAAATTGATCTAGCAATGATCACTGAAGTTTTGATTTACATAAGAAAAAAGTAGATGAGCCTCTGATTTTGAAGATTTACTTAGATTCCTGACATTTCTACCTTGAAACTGTAATCGAATTCAGAAATAATTGGGCATTTTTATGTTCAGGGAGTTCCTTGAATCCTGACATGAAGTGTGAACAAAGCTACTAGTTTTAAATCAGTCAGTGGATCCTTGGCCCCCAATAAACCTTGCAGCTGCACCACTGATCCTCCTCAAACCTCAGATCAATGTATTTATTACAGGCCCTTCCCTCTAGCAGGCTTATAGAGTTCAGCTCTTTATCCGTTATTTCAGACTTTGAGAGTCCAGCAAGAACAATTGGGGCCTTGCAGTGAGGCAGAGCCAAGATGAAGAGGTTTAGTGTTTTTCTATAAACCGATTAGATCATTTTCTTTGGGAGTCTTAAAGAATACACCACCGCCTCAAAGATCCTCTTTTAGGGATATTTTTTTCAAAGCCTCATTCATTTGTCATGATGGACCTGCATTTTTATACAGTACAAGCTTTTATCTCACTATGGGAATACTATGAAAATGTAACAGGCTTGGTTTAACATTGGATATAGCTCTGAATACAGATTAAAATGGCTAAGAAGAAGCTTGTAGAACCATGAATATTTATTTAGCAAGTTAGCCAAGTTCAACAAAACAAATTTATATGGAAAACAAAAGGTCACTTATTCTGATGCTTAGACCAATGAGGAAAAGAGGGCATTTTACTTGCTCAGTGAAAAAACTAGTGCTGAGACTTTTTGGACGTACCATGTTGGGACTTGAATAAGAGCAAACTGTTTAACTAAGGTTTGGGTTTTTGTAAATTGAACTTGGAAACTTGGATTTCCCAGTCCTGCCATATA
>CM029391.1:10142605-10287605 GCA_017165825.1 Hepsetus odoe | reverse complement strand
GATGGTAAAATCTTAAAAGTCTCTAAGAACAGAAGGCGCCATGGTTTTCTCCTCCATAAATCAATTACTGAGTATCTGATTATGCTGTGTCATATTTCCACTTTTGACTTTTTACGAACAGTGCAGTGAAAGTCTTAAACTGTACAGGTCAAAAAAGGGTCAGTAACTAGCTGTAACCAAAAATGACCCTTTTTTCATTCTTTTTTTCTCTTTAGAGGCTGAACTATGATTTCACAGTCTTTTGCAAAGTCAATGAAAACATTACACACTGAGAAGCAGATGACCCTCCCAACATACCAAGGTTAGAGTTATATTGTTTTAGTATCAGGAGACTTCATGTCATTATTGTTTTCTTGTGCAAATCTTTTTACATTTCAGTGAAAAAATATGGGTACATGGACAGAACAATTCCCAGTCTTTCAGAGGTCCCATCACCGAACTCTTCTTTGGTCATGACCGATAAGAGAAACACTATTATGTTTAATTAATAACATCTGAACACCATGATGATGCACTCATATATAATGGTATCTGAATACCACTCAGTTGTTTACCACAAACATTATTCATTTATGCCGGATCACCTCACTGCATCACTTTGAATCTGTTTCCTGAGACACATGACAGATGATTAAAAAGTTCAAGTACACCGAGTGTCCAGTCTTATCTGGAAAGAACTCATGTGGCTGCTGGTTTTATTCCTTACATGTACTGGAACACCTGACTCCACTTTAATCAGTTGTTCTTCGATCAGCTGATCACACAAGCTCTTGCTTTGTAGGAAAGGAAACTTGGGACCACACTGGCCCTTGGTGGATGAGATTAAACACCCCTAAAATAAACCTTTGAAGCAAGTTAAACATCAGTGGAAAGTTGGTTTTTGACAGATTGAAAATAAAGTTTAAACGTAGTGCAATAGTGAAAGCAGAAGGAATGTCAGTCAGTCATGAAATGAGTTTTTAGTTTTAGTTTTCTTTTAGGTGTAGTAGAAACCTTCTATTAAAGTGCCTTCCAGCAAATAATAACATCCAATCATGGAGTGATAGCATTTGGAGGAGTTGTCCAAAAAGAGTTATTCTGAAGAATCGAATTCTAATCTAATGGAATGCAATCCAATCTGATCTGATTTAATCAAATTTGAAATAAAAAAATGCATTTTGATGTATAGAAATATACAGACCTGGTACTATCTAAGCCTTTAAGGACAGCTTGGTCCACTTGATGAAGTAAACACGTCTGCTTTGAGGCGCATTGGTTGTGGTGCATTAGCATTTTTTAACTGTTAATGAAAAATGAAAACACCTGGGATATTGGTTAAATGATTTTAAAAATTTATTTATTTTGAAAGAACTATTTAGGATTAGTAGTGTGCTCACGGGGCAGCGGTGGCCTAGTGGGTAGGGCGTCGGCCACATGATCGGAGGATTGGGGGTTTGAACCCCTTCCCAATGGGTTGCCCTGAGGTACCCTTGAGCAAGGTGCCGTCCCCGTCCCGCTCCTCCCTGCGATGGGCTGGCGACCTGTCCAGGGTGCGTCCCCCGTCCTCGCCCTGTGTGCGCTGGGTTGGACGCCAGCACTCCCCTGCGACCCCCTTTGGGACGAGCAGCAGAAAATGGATGGATATTGTGATCACGTTTATTCAGATATTTTGGAAAATGAAGTTTTTCAGTTGAATAAAAGTGAAAGTGACTATTCTCGTCCTTGTGAGGTCACAGCACAGCACACAGTGAACCACAACAAAATTGGACCTCTGCATTTAACCCATGCACACAAACACTGTTGCTGGTGTCATGTGATAAGAGGAGTTTTAATAGTGGAATTAGAGATGAGTAAACACACAATAGGGTAAAATAATTGAAATGAAAAATAACAGATACTTAAAAAAAAATGTGCTTCAGTTACCAGGTCATAACATTTTTCCTCACCTATCAACACAATTCATCACAGAAGCTTAAAAGAAATTGTAATTATTTTTGTCATTTTTAATAGTGTTTCTATACATATTCAACAAGAAATGTTCTTATTAATCACCAAATCCTACACTGCTGAAACCTTATTTATCTATTTTTATTTTATTTATCTTTGGCACTTATCCTGACCAGAGTCTGCATTGGCTCATTGGGCGAGAGGTAGATACACCCTGAAGCGGTCACCAGTCCAACGCAGATTTGGAATTTATTTTTAATGTCTTCTTCTTCTTCATCTTCTTTAGGCTGCTCCTGTGTAGTTGTCACCGCAGTGGATCAGTTGTTTCCATTTCTTCCTGTCCTCTGCATCTTCTTCATTCTCGCCACAGCTATAAACCTCCTGGAGTTTATTTTTAGCTTAGTTATAGTATCTGCAGGAATTTTAGTCTGTGTGTTTGTGTGTAAGTGCATATGTAAGTAAGTAGGTGTAATTTCCTCAGACAAACATCTTCAAGCTCCATTGCATCCAGCATGCTATTTATGGTCCAGAATTACCAAAGTCTTCCAGAGGGAATTGCAAGCCAGGACAGTGCAAAATGATTTTTCCTCTTGCCGCCCTCTTTTGGCCTTCAGCACCTGTGCCAGAGTCTGTCTGATTACAAATGTGCCTCCATCCAATTGTCTTTCATTAGTAGAACAGAAATGCTTTGATTGGATATGAACTCTTTAGCTCTGGAGGTTAGGAGACAACCTATCATAAAAGCTTCAAATGTAGAGCAAGCTTGAGTCTCTGTAAATATTTTAATTTAGCATTTTTTTAACTTTTGTTTTATCAGTTAAACTTAACAACATTAATTGGGCCAATCAATTATTTTTAAATAATGAAATGTAAAAAGAGACACTTTATGTACAAACGTACAAAGAGAAACTTTACTTAACCTACAGATAAGAGACTGGGTAACCCACAATAAGCCTTCCCCAAGGCTTCTACAGGGATAGTGTCTGAGCTCAATTAGATATGTGTGTGGTCTGAGACCTCTTGAAGTGAAGATAAAGTCAATCTCAACCACTTTCCTTTCTGAGAAAAAAACAGCATATACAAGCTTTTGATTCTGTTTATTAGCGGTATAGCTTTTTCTACTTTTTGTATACTCTGTAGCTTGTGTGCATCTGTGGTAGAGACCTTGAAGAATGATATAAAAAAGACAAATGAAGTGAAACTGATTTTGTCATTTCTGCAATCAAATATCTTTAATAAGATATTTGCTATACATGCTCCAATATGTGCTTTTCTAAATAGTAAAGGCTGACAGATGTACAGTGCCTTGCAAAAGAATTTACCCCCCCCAACTTGGCTTTTTACCTATTTTGTTACATTCCGACCAGTAATTTAAATGTTTCTTCATCTTATTTTATGTGATGGATCTGCACAAAATAGTCTAAGTGAAATGAAAAAATATATATATAAAAAAATAAAATAAACTGAAAATTGGCATGTGCATATGTGTTCACCCCCTTTGCCATGAAGCTCCTAAAAAGTCCTGGCGCAATCAATTACCTTCAGAAGTCACATAATTAGTGAAATGAAGTTCACCTGTGTGCAATCTACGTGTCACATGATCAGCCAGTATAAACAGACCCTTTCTGAAAGGTTCCAGAGGCTGCAACACCACTAAGCAAGAGGCATCACACCATGAAGACGAAGGAGCTCTCCAAACAAGTAGGGAAAAAGTTGTTGAGAAGTACAAGTCAGGGTTGGGTTTAAAAAAAAAAATGTAATTCTTTGATGATCCCCCGGAGCACCATCAATCCATCATCTTCAAATGGAAAGAACATGGTACCACAACAAACCTGCCAAGAGAGGGCCGCCCACCAAAACTTACAGACCGGGCAAGGAGGGCATTAATCAGAGAGGCAGCACAGAGACCAAAGGTAACCCTGAAGGAGTTCCACAGCAGAGACTGGAGTATCTGACCATAGGACCACAATAAGCCATATACTCCATAGAGCTGGGCTTAACGTTTTTACTTAAAAATAAGGCGCATTTTGAGTTTGCCAAAAAGGCATGTGGGCAACTCCCCAAATGTATGGAGAAAGGTGCTCTGGTCAGATGAGACTAAAATCGAACTTTTCGGCCACCAAGGAAAATGCTATGTCTGGTGCAAACCCAACACATCCCATCACCCCAAGAACACTTTCGCCACAGTGAAACATGGTGGTGGCAGCATCATGCTGTGGAGATGTTTTTCAGTCGAGGGAAAGATGTATGATGCTAAATACAGGGATGTCCTTGAGCAAAAACCGTGTCAGTCTGCCTGTGATTTGAGACTGGGATGGAGGTTCGCTTTCCAGGAGGACAATGACCCGAAGCATACTGCTAAAGCAACACTCGAGTGGTTTAAGGGGAAACATTTAAACGTGTTGGAATGGCCTAATCAAAGTCCAGACCTCAGTCCAATTGAGAATCTGTGATCAGACTTGAAGATTGCTGTTCACAAGCAAAAACCATCCGATATGATGGATCTGGAGCAGTTTTGCTTTGAGGAATGGGCAAAAATCCCAGTGGCAAGATGTGGTAAGCTCATAGAGACTTATCCAAAGCAACTTGCAGCTGTAATTGCCGCAAAAGGTGGCTCAACAAAGTGCTGACTTTAGGGGGGATGAACAGTTATGCATGCTGAAGTTTTCTGTTATTTTGTTCTATTTATTGTTTGCTTCACAATAAAAAAAAAATACATCTTCAAAGTTGTAGGCATGTTCTGTAAAAGAAATGGAGCAAACTCTCAAACAATCCATTTTAATTCCCGGGTGTGAGGCAACACAAGGGGGGTGAATACTTTTGCAAGGCACTGTAAGTGTTGGCAAGATAACTTTATTTTGCTATAGCAATAAACTCAGGTTCGTTTACTCACAGTTCTTCTGTATCACACTATCAGGGATCAAGGATCCTGTCCCGAAGCAGGTTCCCAATACATCCTGGTTTTTCATTGCAGGATAGAAAGGTTGAGGAGTAAACAGGAAATGCATGCTGTATGTCACCACACTGTGCTCGTGGGAGGAAAATAGGATCCTCCCACAAACTGTAGCAGAAAGGAATGCTGTGTAATTAACAGCACTCTCTATGTACAGTGATAGCTGTGAGAATCCTCTAAGCCCACAGGCCACGGTTTGAAAAATGATGCTAGACTGCAGAAGTGGTCTCTTGTGAGCTATTCAGGATCAATTGCTCACATAATGCTTAGGCTTTTAATAAAAAATAATTTACTGTTCTGAGAGTTGCAGGCAGATGTGCAGTGCTTACATAACAAAAAAAAGAGGAAAAAAGAAAATCTGCATATTAGATAGAACAGGGGACTTTAAATAGGAAAGGATATCAATATAAACTTAACAGGTTTTCAAGGCTCATATGTTGGCCCACACTTTTAACTGATTTTTTTTGTGCCCATAATTACCCATAATTACAGTCTTTCATAGCAAGCTTTATAGAACGCTGGCCAAAGGTCTGTTCAGTCTAATGTGAATATGATTGAATTTCACAAAAGTTGCTGCATAAAGCTGAGTATGAGGAGTATGAAGACATATTACGCTACTGAGCTGACATTTTGTTGTAGGCAGTAGAACCTGATGCTCAACCACAGATGTTCAAAAGGGTTTAGATCTGGAGACATGCATGACCAGTCCAGCAACTTTACCAAAATTTTCTTTAATAAGGCAGTGGTCGTCTTGGAGGTGTGTTTGGGGTCGTTACCCACTTTCCTAAGGGAGGGGATCATGCATTGCTTCAGTATGTCACAGTACATGTTGGCATTCATGGTTCCCTCAATGAACTGTAGGTTCCCAGTGCTGGCAGCACTCATGCAGCCCCAAACCGTGACACTCCCACCACCATGCTTCTCACCTGGTTGCTGCCATACACGCTTGATACCATCTGAACCAAATAAGTTCATCTTGGTCTCATCAGACCACAGGACAGGGTTCCAGTAATCCATGTCCTTAGTCTTAGACCAGTTTGATGCAGTGTGCGGCGTATGGTCTGAGCACTGACAGGCTGACCCCCCCACCCCTTCAACCTCTGCAGCAATGCTGGCAGCACTCATACGTCTATTTTCAAAAGACAACCTCTGGATATGACGCTGAGCAAGTGTACTCAACTTTGTTGGACGATGGCGAGGCCTGTTCTGAGTGGAACCTGTCCTGTTAAACCGCTGTATGTTGTTGGCCACTGTGCTGCAGCTCAGTTTCAAGGTGCTGGTCAATCTTCTTATGGCCTAGGCCATCTTTATGTAGAGCAACAATTTTTTTTTCAGATCCTCAGAGAGTTCTTTGTAATGAGGTACCATGTTGAACTTCCAGTGACCAGTATGAGAGAGTGTGAGAGCGATAACACCAAATTTAACACACCTGCTCCCCATTCAGACCTTTTAACACTAACGAGTCACATGACACCAGGGAGGGAAAATGGCTAGTTGGACACAATGTGGACATTTTTCACTTAGGGGTGTACTTACTTTTGTTGCCAGTGGTTTAGACATGAATGACTGTGTGCTGAGTTATTTTGAGGGTACAGCAAATTTACGCTGTTATACAAGCTGTACACTGACTACTTTACATTGTATCACAGTGTTATATCTTCAGTGTTGTCCCATGAAAAGATATAATACAATATTTACAAAAATGTGAGGGGTGTACTCACTTTTGTGAGATACTGTATTTAAAGAACACTAGAAAACTGATATTTTCAAATGGCCCAAACTTTGAAACCATAGATTTTAATCTTGCCTTTGTTTTGTCTTATGTGGACTCTTATGAATAAATAAGGTTCCCTTTACTCTTATGAGTGAGCCCCAATTTTAAAACCTGGCTACTGACCCACTGGCAGATTTGCTGAAAAAATAAAAGGCTTTTAAGAACCCTTTACCTAATTTTATCTAGCTAACTAAATCAAGCTCTACAACATATATTTCTGTGCTGGTGTAGATATTGTTTTTCCAACTTATTGTTAGTGTTTTTTAAATACGTAATGGAGATTGCTTGATCATGATAAGTGTGGTCAAGCAGCTCCTCCAAACAAATTTTCTTTGCTTTGACTGCATTCAGACCAGAACATTTTCCGAAAAACATTTGCTATTGAGCATTAATGCACCACATGTTTGGCTCAACTCACTGGAAAACCCAATGGCACATTAATGTACATCAAAACCCAGAACTGTGGCAGTCCTTTGTAGCCCCACAATCAGCTGTCAGTTGCAATCAACCCCTAAAATCTTAAGTTTGGACTGGTTCACTCTAGTCATATTGTCTTCTGTGTAGATTGTTAGAACTTACTTTTTTTTGTTGTATGGTCCGGTCCAACAAAAGCACAGGGAGTATTTACAGTGCTGAAGAAGACCATTGATGCCTGACTTCCTCGGTCACACCCCGAGTGCTCCCCTTTTAAGGAGGAAGTGCCCCATGGTGACCCTCGCTCTCTAATATTAGCCTGATGGCGTTTGGAGATACACTCTGGCTTCACACAAAGAGGCTGGAGATGTAGGACTCCTGGGTGCATTCCTTCTGAAAGAGAAAAAAAGAGTCAGGACCAAGATTCATGCAGACAAAGTGAGCTTTCATCTGTACTTCATGTCATGTTTTATGCATGATGTTTCGCACAACTTTATGATTAATGAAAAAAGAACGGTTCAGGGATTCTCAAAGTAAGCACAAAAAGGGATGCAAACACAGGGTAACACATTAATGAAGTTATATCAAAAATTAATAGAAATAATAAACCTGTTTCCATTAAGCTATTTATTAATAGTAATCTTGACAAGCTATCATAGAAAAGCAATGGAAAAAAAAAATATATATATATATATATCAGCTCAGAACTCAGAACACAATTTAGCTGACAGGGGCAGTTATCAGAGCGTGTGTTGCCATTTCATTACTGCATTTATTTTTCTACTGCATTTATTTTAACTGGAATTGGCTTGTCAGTCTATGGACGATTTCTTTTCCTATGTAGGCTCACAGTGTAGGGTTGTTGTTTTTTGGCTGGCCGACTACACCAAGTAATCACATCAGCAATGGCAATCTGAATTTGTTTAGAGGGGGATGCCATTGATTAACAGGCTAAACTATTAAAAAGTATGATTTGCTATCTTTAGGAGGCTGTTTTCACACTTATTAGCATCTATCTATCTAACATCTATCATCCATCAGTGTTCCTTGGTTAATCTGCAGTTTCGGTTTTGGCCCTGATTATTTCAAGCTCCCCAAATCAAATCTGATTTGGCTGTTTTGGTTGTGGGGCTTAACCTCTGTGTAATCAGAAATAATGGGAGAAATAAGGAGCTGCTTTATTGACGTGTAATACCTCTTGCTGTCAATGCCACACATTTCATTTTGCCTTTCGCCAACCCTTAAATTATTCCTTGCACTAATAACAGACTGTCTGTCTCTATGTGAGTTTTTTTTTTCTCAGTTTAAGCCCCAACTGCTGACAAAAGGAAGGATTTCATGAGTGCGGTCACATGGATTAATCTTGACTAACTGGATTATGAGCAGAGGACAAAGCCTTTGATATGAGGACAGGGGTTTAAAAAGTTCCTGAGCTCCTCAATCGCATTATAGCTGTGCAGACACTGCAATTAGACCTCTGTCTGTGGGGAAACTGCTAAAAATTCATTTGCTAAATACATTTGGTAAAAGTTGATGATTTTGTTCTGTTGTATGTTGAGGATGACTGAAGGGCTCATACACTATGATTTTCTTGCATTTTATTTTTAAGGTCCATTTATGACAAGAGCTATAATAATAATTTTAAGCTTCCAAGCGCTTCCCTATCCCTTTTGGCACTAAATTAAATACTTAAATACTTTATCAAAGTCTTTTCAAAAAGTGTGTTTTCCTCCCAAAAGTGGGGGACATCTGGTTGTATAGGGACTGTCAATTGACAGACAAGAATCTGTGGTCAGGAAATATATTTTGTTCAACCAAGTGAAGTCAAGACATGCATTTTCCCTCTGATTAGGCAGGAAATCAGAGATGGTGAAGGCAAGAATGAGAGAAGTGGGGAGAAGCGGAAGAGGGAGAAAGCGGCAGGAGCTGGGAGAGAAACTGTGTGTGACTCAGAGTTTTTTGTTATCTGAAAATCTCTCTGCAGAACACCGGGAGAGTCTACGGAAATTCAGAGCGGGTCATCTCTTTCTCCCATCAGCGGAGGAAACACAGACAGGAAAAATGACGAAAACACAAATAAAAATGAGATAAAATAGATCCTGCTGCAGAAATGATATTATCTCCTCTTAACCAGGACTACTTTTGCTGCTTCTCTCTCCACTCTGGAGCAATATGCTATAGCCTGAGTGCTTTAAACATGTTTAAATATCACAGATGTCCTTATTTTAAAGCTTGTCATTTGATTACATAAAAAAGTGTATGGCTCATCTTGAGGGATTCCAAGAACTCACATCCATACATTTCCTTCCTTTTTGGTTTTGTGATATCAATGATGAGTTATGATTCTATGATTTCCATTCTTTATGTTTTATATCCATTCATTTTCAATTCACCAACTTGTCTAGCACCTACTAGTCAGTCTACATGCAATACTGACAAAGTAAAACATGTTTTGGGATGTTTTCTGTTTTTCTAAATGTATTAAAAATAAAAGTAGAAATTGTTCCTTTTACATAAATATTATGACCATCTGTAATAGTCAGTCTTTCTCTTGCCAGTGGTCTTTGAGACATTTATACAACATGACTTTAATCCACCTGGGCCTAAATGAATTCACTGAGCACAATTAGGAAAATTGACAGCTGTCCACACAAGATCTCACCACAAACGATCAACTGTAAAGTGAACAGCAAGCCCTGTGGTCTGCGTAACAAGATTCTGTTAAGACGGAAGGATGCGAGCACATTTCTGCAGCAATTAAAGTGCCCAAGTGCACGATAACATTTTGGAATGAAAAAAATTTGAAGCAACGGAAAGTCTTCCCAAACAAAATGAGTGATCAAGAATGAAGGGAACGCAAACTGCTTCTCTAACTTTGTCTCCAATTCACCCAACCTAAGCTGTCCCAAATCATCTAGCCAGAGCTTTCTCCCTAATATACACATTTCTAATCCTGTCCATCTTAGTCAGGATTACTCAGCATATATCTCAGCATCTTCAACTCCAGCTCCAGACACTGCCTGTCTTTTTGCTGGTATAGCATAGCTGGTCTCACTACCTTCCTGTAAACCTTCCCTTTCACTCTTGCTGGTACCCATCTGTCACAGATCACTCCACCCACTCTTCTCCACCCAATCCAACCTGCCTGCACCCTCTTTTTCACCTCTCTTCTGCCCTCGCCGTTACTCTGAACTATTGTTCAGACCAAAGTATTCCTCCACCTTTGTTACCTCTGCTCCCTGCATCCTAACCACTCCACTTTCCTCCCTTTCATTCACACTCATGTATTCAGTCTTTGTCCTACTCACTTTCATTCCTCTCCTCTCTAGAGCAGATCTCTGTATTTCTCCATCAACACCCTCAGAGCAAACATTGCATCTGTGGTGCTCTTGCTCAGCATAATACCATACTGCTGTTCATTAATCCTCACCTCTTTTCTTAACCTAGCTTCCACGACTCTTTCCCATAACTTCATGCTGTGGCTGGTCAGCTTGATCCCTCTATAGTTACTACAGCTCTGTGCATCACTTTTATTCTTGAAAATCAGTACCAGTACACTTCATCTTCACTCCTCAGGCATCCTCTCGCTTTCCAAGATTGTGTTAGACAATCTGTTTAGAAACTCCACTGTCATTTTTCCTAAACACCATCATATCCCATTCTCAACGTCCTTCCCCCAACATACTCTTTGTCTGTCTTCTCCACCAGTCCAAACCAGCTCAGTCTCACTTCTTTTACTTTGCCTAGGGTTAGGCAAATTATTTGCCTAAATTTTCCAGCTGTTTCTCTAATATACTCATTCACTCCCAACAAAATTTTTGTCAGTGCCATCATCTCCAACCCTTAGGACCCTTATGAGCAATGGTGGCCTAGTGGTTAGGGTGTTGGCCCCAGGATCAGAATGGGTTTTGACTCCCAGACCAGTAGGTTGTCCCGAGGTACCCTTAAGCAAGATAACGTCCCCATAACCTCTTTCAGTAGCTTCCTGTATGGGTGAAATGCGGAGGTTGAATTTTGTCATGTGTGCTTTATTTTACAATGACAAGAATAGTCACTTTCACTTCATATAGCTATCAAGACAGTAGTGAGACCAGCATTAGCTACTGTCTTGAAAACCCTTACATTTCTTTACATCTTGTTTTATTAGCCACATGTAATATATCATCCGAGCAATCTCAAGTGCTGCTGCCTTGATGATCTCTGTGGCTTCCATTCATATCTTACCACAATATTGATACTGCAAACAGGTGTGAATGGTACTGCTCACATATAGTGGTGTGTGTATGTGTAAACACAGTGCAGCTGTCTAACATTTAACTTTACTCATGGTTCTCCTGTAACTCAATATTTTTATTGTTAAATCTCCATTTTTTAACATGATGTAAAATATTCAGCTATCATTTACTTCTAAATGTTTCCCCTCTCGAAAGCCCATTTTTGCAGGTAAGGTTTTGTTTTAAGAGTGATAATGTCCTTGTTCTTAACATATTTAATTTAAACACAATGGCACATTACGCCGGGTCTTTCTTTAATGAGATGAACCAGTATTGACTGAGCGGGGCTGTTTTAGGTAGCGATCTGCTATTTCTATCCATTTTTTGGTTGTTATTGCAATGGGTGAAAGGGATCAAGCAATTACTACAATTTACTACAAGGTACATGAATTTACTACAAGGTACATGAAGTTCTCTTGACTGAAACATTTGATGGGCCATTTGAGAAGATACTTGTGGGATAATGATTTACCCCTCATAGTTGTCTCTTCTGTACTCCATACATTTACATTTACATTTACAGCATTTAGCAGACGCTCTTATCCAGAGCGACTTACAACAGTGCTTTAGTTCCAAAAAAGATCATCATCTTGGTAACCAGCACAGATCAGTAACTGCTGATTAGCTAGATTAGCTAGTACCACCTAAGTACTCCTTTGTTCTCTTACTTTATATGTATTATCTTTCCTTGTTGGGTTGCCTGTTGATTGCATTGTTAGTCTGCTGTCACTCTCAGTTTAAAATCGTTCAATGTCAGTTTTGTTGTAACTGAGATAGCTATCCTCATTTTCAAGTTCATCCTTTTGTTAAACTTCATATGGATTTTCAGGAGAAACACACGGGTAGTTTTTTTTTTCTAAATTTCTTAGAAGAATACAATTTCTTTTTTTTTTTTGGCATTCAGCCTGAAATTCTGCCTTGCTATGTAAATTTAGAACAAATGCTAAAAAATGTATATGAGTAATGGTGGGACAATGTGGATTATGTCCTTCCACACTAGTGTGGAAAAACAAAGAAACCCTTCCCATGAAAGCAATTATGCATCAAACAGCATATTTTCCACTGCCAGCCGTGCATGTTTATTTTTGTGTGCGTTTCTTGTTTTGAGTGTTTGTGTATATGAGTGTGCATGCTTGTGATTTTGGGAGGTAATAGGGATCTGTAAACAGCTATTCATATTTTCTTCTGCTAGTATCTGCTTGAGATTTACTGCTTACTCTTCTGAATACCAGAATATCTAGAAATTATTGCTGTGGGACCACCAAGAGCATCCTGAGCAGCTGCTTTACGGGAACTGCAACGTCTCAAACCACAAGTCCCTGCAACAGGTAGTGAGGACAGCTGAAATGGTCAGTGGGGTCTCTCTGCCCCCTTTCCAAGACATCTTCACCTATTGCTGCATCCGCAAAGGAACCATCATTGTGGATCGACCCATCCCACCCGTCCCAAACTCTCTTCACACCCCTGTCATCTCGGAAAAGGTTCCTCAGCTTATTCTGCTCTTTTGCACAGTTATGTATTAAGAAGTAGTCTTTGCACCTCACACTTTAATCATCATGCTACTAAATACAGACATTACATTGTATTTCCACCATAATACTGCACTTTTACTGGATTCATAGCTGTTCTTCACTTGGCAGTCTGTACACCACACTCATATACTGTCTTTGTGTGGGATGTATATACTCTGTAACATTGTATTTTTGTAGTTGTCTTATGCAATGTGTTTTACATTGGTCGTCTAATATGGTGCAGCATCTGCAGCATCTTATCACTTTGACCCGCTTTATTACAAATTTCCACATTTCTCCAGATGAACTCAGGTATCATAGGCAAGTGATAAACATTGCAGCTGAAGAACAAGATGACCTATACTACATTTGTTCTTGCAGAGTTCAGTGTCTTCATACAATTTTTAATGATTTGATCTAAAAGGGCTCTGTCCACTAATGTGTCTTGTAGTAGTTACAAAACTACTGAGACTGTTTAAAAAAAAAATATCTAATGAGTATAAGTAACTCAATTTTGAGTGTGCTAATGTTTACATTACATTACAATCTGAGGGTAGACTAGGTGTAGTTGCTTCGTTTATCGGTTTCCAACCAGCTTACCCATCATGACACAACACAACTTAAATACATGCCATTTTAAACTGGAAACTCTAAAATCAAGGCTGGATTAAATAATTTTTTTTTGGTCATTTGTTTGATTTTCTTTTTATTCTAGGCCCCCATATTTCCCACTTTAGTGAAAAAATCGCTTCTTACTAGCAGTAGATATATTTTTACATGCAGGACTTTGCCTCACACAAGTAAGAATTTGCTAGAAAGTATTTTGATTGCTTTTACTACTTAAATATTAACATGCTTTAAAATAATGCATTTAGTCAGAGTGTGAATTCACCTGAACCCATCATGCACAAGAGGACATAAGAGGACAGCACTGCCTCTAAGTCTGTTTGCAGTCCATGAAATTACAGCCATTATATTTCTCAGTCAAACAGGGCTCATTGTGGCACATATTCTGCTGTATTTTACTCAATAGTTGTTGACAGTGTCACCCCAGTGGCTGGTGCATAACCACCGGAGCCGTTCAAATTGGACTGATCATTTACCTAATGAGAACAGGAGAGAATAAACCAGCACTGTTTTAGTAAAGCAAACCATTCCTATTCTGTTCTCTGCAGTAGGAAAGAGTTGTTGCTGATGCTCAACAGTCCTTTGGCAGGGGCTTGACTATACAGGGGCAGCCTATACAAGTTCTCCATAACACAATGGAGAAAGTGAAAGAGGGCAAAATGACTATGTCAGCTTGGGCTCAGCAAAATACAAATACATTAACCCGATGACCCGGCTTGTGCCTGTTTGTTGTTTTTTTTTTTTTTTGTATCTGACCTAATTGAGAGGCAATTGCTATTGAGAAGCAAATTACTTTTGATCCTCCAAATCACTTACCTGCTTAATAACATCACTCAGCTCATCCCTAACATGAGGACATGTACATGTAAATCAGCACAGGATAATTTCCCTCAAGCCTATTCATGTTCCGTCAAAGACAGACAATACAGTCTCCTTCTTTTTGTCATTGTGTCGAAAGGTCTTTATTGTAATAGTGTGCATATTTTGACATTTTCATGGATAACTGTCATTCATGGTCAACTGAATGCTTAAACTTGTACTCATTCTGTAAACATTGCTCAGAAATTCCGGGCTGAACCATCTAAATTCATGCGGCTGAGCCGCCCGAGTTACACAGGACAACATTATTATTATCAATTTGTATAGTTTTACCTTTATCTACATCAAACACATGATATAACAGTAGACAGCCTACATTTAAAATATTTTACATTCACGGTTCATTATAAAGAATCTGATAAATACAAGATTAGATATATAACAAAAGAATATATATATATATATATATATATATATATATATATATATATAATATATATATATATATATATCTTTTATTTATAAACCTCAGTTGTGGCTGCTTCTGACCAGATACCAAGTTTACAATGTAATGTATATAGCTGGATGATTTCCCACTCTAATAAATAAAAGGTTACAAAAATCATAAATGGGAATATTGGCACACTTTAAAATTTTCTTCCAAAAAAAAATGACATAGGTGTTATCTCAGAACATTGATACAAGTTTGACCTTTGACCTAGAAATTCTGAACAAATAGAGCATCCCAGTCACACAGGCCTTTGCACAATCACATGGATCATCAAGGGATGGAAATCATCTTCAGTACAGACATGACAATAAAGCTGCTGGTCTCCGTGAAGTAAAGAATTACGCATTATTGTCTTTTCAAGCTTCCAGTCAATCACCTACTGAGAAAACAACACACTGCAAATGGCATTTCTTCACAATACTCTGCAAGGTGAAAGTGGTCTTTCATACACACCAACAACAAAAGCATGCGGCTCTCGGTCTTTCACGTCATTCACTCCACCCATCTCTCTCAAGGTAAAAATGTCTCACTTATTGAACTGGCAGCTTATGAATCAGTAAAGCCATTAGCGCCTTCTTTTTTACTGTTTCTCCAGTCATTGAAGACCATATTGAGTTTCTAGAGATTTTCATATGATGTATGAAGTATATTTGTTGCTGTCAGGGCAAAACCACTTAGCTGAAAGTGACAACCCTTGCCTCATTCAGAGGAGTCACAGCACAGCAAGCATGAACCACAATGAAATTGGACCTCACACAAACACCGTGCAGCAGTGGGCAGCTATTGAAAGCGCCCAGGGAGCAGTGACGGGGACGGTACCTTGCTCAGGGGTACCTCAGGGCAACCTACTTGTGAGGGAATCGAACCCACAATCTTCCGATGTGGGGCAACTCCCTAACCACTAGGCCACCGCTGCCTGAGAACTACTTGTGAAGACAATGAGGTCCTTTTTAGTTGCGGTTTTTTCCATTTATAAACAAGAACCTGATTGTAAACGCAACTAGCCATCCCTTGAATACACAATCAGTCCTGGCCGTCTCATTCTCCGTCCTCTGTAGTCCATAGAAGCACTCGTCCAGTTTGTTTAGCATAGCACAAAACTCTGTACTAACCAAAGCAACTCTGACCTGTCAGTGTACTGAGACGTCAGAGTCACACCAAATGGAATTAACAGGGAGATTTGATTTTTAAAAAGTACACAACAGTCAGCCTTTTCACTGTCTAAAATAGGTCACCGTTTTGCAAAAAAGATCACAAATTGTGATTGATAACCCTGAAGCTCTTCATTTTGGTCACATTTACATTTAAGCTGTAATCTGAAAATGTAACGCCTTTCAATCTTATTTAATTTCACAGTGAATATGGCCTCAAAAATGGTACATGAATTTGCAGGGTTCTAGTTCAGTTCTATTTTATTTGAAGTTAAGAAGGTTTTCCAGTGCTGTTAGGTTAATAATTTGGAGATAGCAGGTTTTGTTCTGACAGCAGGGATATGTCCGATATATCATGAAACTTTAAGCCATAGAAATAATTCCAGATTTGTTTTGGTCTACACAAATTCCTGCGATTCTGAATCCATGGTGTTAACTATGTGAACAAGGTGGGGCAGCTTATTGCAAATTGTGCTGTTATACTGTTATTGAAAAAAATGCATTTTGTAAACTTTTTCCCAGTTTGTCATTCTCTTCCCATTAGTTTTTTTTTTCAAATCAAAGTCAAATCATATGCAAAATCAAATTTAAACTTTAAAAGAGCTGCGTTCATCTATGCATCAAAACAGAAATGAATTTAAAGAAACTGGAGCCCAAAGAGTTCACTTGTAGATTGTGGAAGAATAGTTCTACATATATTTAATCGACTAAGTATAACTGCTTGTAGTTTACAGCCCATCAACTCTTTTATTCAACACGGAAGTACATTTGCCTAATATAATTAATGCAGTTACATTTTCAAATGGTTGTCAAAAACCTAATACCCCCAATTGTGACTTATTATGCATTAATAAACCTTAGCATCCAATCAAAATCTTAGTGTAGTGCAAATTCAATAAAGGTTCAAAAATTTGAATAAAGAATGTCTCAAAGATGTAAAATATCCTATGGCACAGCATTTTTATCGCCCGAGCTTCAACAGGGCATTTGAGCTTTGGGCTTGAAGAGGCATAAACGTTCTATATTATTCTATACTCGTTCACCACTAATATATTATTTCCTCTAGCCTTAAAATAAGCTCCAGTTTGGGCACACTCTTTACAGAAAACTAGTGAAAGAACAGAAGTTTCATTTGGAAAGTTAAATTGAGGAAAAGCTTTCTAGTAACAGGCCCTTGGTTTTGTATGCTGCTAAGATGCTTGTAATTTAATGCTTTGGTCACATCAAGGGCTCAGTTTAGGATTTTTAAGAATGAGGACTACTATCGAAGAGAAAGTTGACAGTAAGGCACTGACACAGTGGTGCATGTCTAGAAAGCAAAGATGGTTACAGCATATATCCCTGCAAACCAGCTTATACAACACAGTGAGGTTCTATGGTGGGGAAGAATCTGAGATCATGGGCACAGAAAGGTCAGGCCAATCTGTTAGCCACTAAACAGTGAGGAAAGACTCTACTACACACCCAGCAAGAGTGAGCTTAATAAGTTATATCTTGAAATCTGTAAAAGAAGAAACTACTATGATGTTTTTCTTGCTGATACTTGCTGAAACATACACATGCACCCAATCAGACATAAAATTACTGTGTACTGAGTGTTTTGGTACATTTTCATCTTTACAGACATTGAATGACTTACAGACTGAAAGGGACGGGAAGAGTAGGCAATCAGTCAAAAAGAAATACAGGTCTAAAAGAAGGCCAAAACATTTTTCATTAAAACTGGAAGAAATACCTGCCATTTCCACAGCATGGCGATCTTTTTTGAGGAGCTTTCTGAGGTTTTACAGGTGTAATGTCAACATGAAAATCAGCTTAGAGTGAAAAAAAAAGAAAAAAAAAACACAGAAATGTAGAACATTTCATTCACCAGTGGTAAAAAGTCGCCACAGGACAGAAGCAAAGTGGTGTGGACGGTAGGGCAGGTTGTTGAGAAATACACAGAAGTCCTTCGGCAACTGTCCTACCTCACTGGAGGTACCTTTCCCTCAGGATCATGCACAGAGAGTGCATCTCCATGGGATTTGGCATGGCACTTCAGTTCCAGTGGCTCCAGTGGTCTCATCAGATGGTCAGCCAAATTGGTTTAGCTGTAGGTATAGAAAGTGTTTTAATGTTTCAGTGAAAGAGTAACTCAGAGCAAGAGAGAGTAAAGGGAAATGAAGAAAGGGCACGATAGCAGGTTATTACAAATACATACAATTATAATGGTTCTTTAAAAGCTCTAAATACTTTTTTTTTACTATAAATTAAAATCTTATGAGGTGAGCTGTAAATACAAGATGTCAATATATTTCACAATAGATTAGCTTATCCATTTGTGAGTAAGCTGCTGTATTAGCACAATAAGCGCCAGTAGGCACCCAAGAATATCTTTATTATAAACACTCTTAAAGGCAATCTTTAAAAAACCTTTGTTAATGACAAAGTGAGGCTGCAAGTGGGAGAAACGATTAACATATATATATATGTTTTTTTTTAATTAAATAAAGATAAAGATAATGCAATAAGCTGTATTACAAAAATTGGAAGTGTAAGATTGCTGTGTTTTTCTTAAGGCTAAATAATTAGGAGCTGCTCTGCAAGTAATCTGACTGATATATATATATATATATATAATATATATATATATATATATATATATACACAGAATATAACTATAGAAAGCTTGGAGGAGTGAGACGGCAATGATGATGAAAGTAAAACTGTCATTACATGATCACAGATTGTATTTTTAAATTGTTTGCACACATGTTATATATAAACTTTATGATGAAAGAAAACCTTTTATTACAAACCCTAAATGAAACCGTTCAGGCTTACACAAGTGAGCGTTTGTAACGCAACATGACTTTAAGGATTTTTATAAGGATTGCTGGAGCCATTTTAAGTGTTTATGTAGGTTCAGGTTAGCTGGCATGAAATATTTATGTAAGTTAATGTAGTTTTAACAACACTGGCCTTCAGTAAAGTTTCCAAAAATCTGTTTAAACTGACATTAGGAAGAAAGAATAATCTTACCTTGAACTGCTTCACATTCCCCTCCGCCACTAAGTGTTGTTCATTTTCTGGTGTGATGCAGTATGCTACACGCTGCCATAAACAATTAAATCACGGGTGAAGATAGGGTTAACATTTTAATGTAATATATTCAATCCCAGGTGATCCTCAAAAAGTTTGCCCCTTGAACTATGAATTTAGCATTGGGTTGATAATATTAAGACATTTATAATTAATATTATAATGTTTCTAGGACAGCTATTTGTTAGTAAAAATAATTTATATTATCATTGTGCTGTCATAATGAAACAAATATGTACATTAAGTAGGTTTGATACTTCATCATACCCATTTATGGGCATGATGAAGTTAAGAAGCTTTTATAAAACACCAGACTGACCTGCTTGAAGGTGCCTCGCAAGCTGAGGAATTTGTAAACGGCATACGTCGGCACGAATATCATAGATGATGCTGCAATGCACCAGCCCAACAAATTCGCCCATGGAGGGAAGACATAATCCTCATATCTGAGCTCAGTGCTGGTGACGATGCTAGCTATGACCACAACCTACAAAAAAGACTCTCCGTTAAACTTTTACAAGGCAGCAAATCACAAAGTCAGATGGCACATTTGAAAAAAACAGTTTGTATTTATTTATTTTTTTTCTGACCTCAATTTTATTTTGATCTCAGTCTTCAGTCAGTCTGCATACTCCAGACCTCTGGACATTGTGCTTCAGAGAAATGGTATCACTGCATAGACAGATTTGTTTTTCTACATTTCCCTTTATCTTTATGCATGAGCCCAATGGGGACCTATAAAACACAATCCTCCCCTTTTTAAGTCTTGGAAGGGCTTTAGCACAAGTCGTTTATGATAAAGAGGTGTTATATATATCAATCCTCCTTTTTTGTCTTTTGTTTCCATTGTTTTACTGCATAGCATGAAAGCTGACGGGCTGATTAGTAATACGCACAAAGGAAAGAGGTGAAACACAAGTCTTGGTCCATGTGGAAAAACGTTTTATCCTGAACGGATCATATGTTTCTCATAACCCTGTTAAAGGAAACCTTTTGACACAACCATCTGTGTTTCATTGTCCTGAAACATTTATTTAATCTATAAGGAGATCCATGAAATCTGGTCACAATTGCATTTTAAGGCTCTGCTTTTAAGCTTTCTAATGTACCTTCATTGTACTGTAGTATGATGCATGAAAGCACAGTGCCATGTAATCAATACAACTCCACTCACTTCAGTGTGGCAAGATCATTACTGTTGATAACGTGACTGGACTGGCAAAGCACCCACCAGTTCAATTCAGTTTTCTTTCACAGTAGGTCACAGAGCCACTGGTTTAAGCAAAAAGGATTGAGCAAGCCAATTGCAAGGTAAATAGTTCCAAGCGTTGGATAAGCTAGAAGCCCAAAGTTAAACATAGACTCTGGGGTGAGTCAACAGTTGATTTGGAACTATTTTACTTCTTCATCAAGAAAAAATACATTAAGCATGCACATCTAATGTTACATGACAATATTAAATTGGTGCCATTAAAGGCTGCAGCTGGTGCATTTCTTACTCGCACAGACAAATTTGTTGGTATGCTTCTGTGAAAAAAAAGAAATTAAATTTCAACAAAAGTTAATACCATCAATCTATATTTATTGTTTCAAACAAATTAGATTTTGCTTTAGATTTTTGATTCAATTCAATATTTTACATAAAAAACATATTGACAAAAATAATAGTACCCTTCACTTAATATTTTGTTGCATCATAAATCCAGTCACTGTGAACAAGAAGCTTTTAAGAGACTTATTTCGGCTCAAATTAGGCTGCTATAGCTCCCTTGGGTTAACATGGTGCTTTCTTTACGTTGCATTTTTCAAATCTTTTTTATAAAATTAAGCCCAGGGCTCAAAGAAGGGCATTTTAGAATAGTAAAAATTTTTTAAGACATTCTTGGGTGCTTTTAGCTGTGTTTTGGGGGATTATCCTGTTGGAAGAACCATGACCTGTGACTGAGGCTGAGCTTACAGATACTGGGAAGATAGTTTTTCAGTCCAGGATGCTTTGATAGTCTTGGGACTTCACCATATACTGCACTGTATCAAGCCCTGCCAAGAAAGACCTTCTCCCAAAAACTCTGCAGCTTTTCAAAAGACATTTTGTAAATTCCATTCTGGTTTTTTATGCTTTGCTTTCAGTATTTGGGTCCTCCTGGGTCTTCTTCCATGGAACCCAATGTTGTTCATTTAATGCAATCAGACAGTGATGTACCTAGACCTTGGAGTTTGGTTTGATTGTCTCTGCATGCTATCCTTGGCTCTTTGTCTACCATCTGCATTACTCTTTGATCAATCTGGGGTTGCATTTCCTCTTGTGGCCATGTCCTGGGAGGTTGGCTACATTCCCATGGAGCATATACTTTTTCATAATATTAGCAACTGTAGTCACAGGAACAAGAATACTCTTGAAGATGGTTTTATAGCATTTACCTTTAACATATTATCCATATCATATCGTATTATCTGACAACTCTCCCCTGTGGTTTCTCTGGTCAATATTCAGTGAAGTGCACACAATGATACCACGTTCCATACTGGCAGGTTTTTTTAAGATTTAAATAGGCTGAATGGTGAGAGATTGAGATTCAAGAGTTTGAAGGCACCTGTGATACTAATTAAGTTTATACAATTAGTCTGAAACATGACTTTACTACAATGATTTATAATCATTTTTAGAGATACCAACAAATCTGCCTAATTTAGAATATAAAGGTTGATTTAGAATATCAAGTAACAACCAATCCTTAGCTCTTATCAACAATATAAATTAAATAAAATAAATCATATTGGTTCGTTTTGCTTTAAATCCGTGTGAAAACCTTTATTTGAAAATGATTTGATTTTCATCACTGCTTGTTGGTTGTGGCTTCGCATCTCACCTCAAGGTTTAATGAATGGTAAAATGACAAGTTTAAACAAAAAAAATGGATTAACATTCTGTTTTGAAATGGAACGTTTCTGGAAATTGAACCCAGTGTCTTCTCCTGACTCTATTTCAGATGAAAAGCTCTCTGCAGAGTCATGCTAATGTGACTTCATGACATTATACAGGGTTGCCAACACATCAGTACTCTTCAGTACTAGCTCTCGATTCCTGTGCATTAATTCTTTAAGTATTTCAAAGTCAGGATTCATAAGATTTGAAAGCTAGTAATTTAGAACAAGCAATTTGCATCATACTAAAGGGGATCCCTAGCTATTGTATTTAGGTCACATTATCCGTGATTTTGATATTAGACAAATTCCCCTTATTCATCACTCACCAGTAGAAAAACAGGGCTGACGAACTTCCAGCAGAGTCTCCAATACAGTCCTGGCTTGGAGCCCCTCATCTGTTCGATGTCCTCACTGAATCTGTCCACACCTAAGATACACACACACACACACACACACACACACACACACACAGAAGGCATCATTTTCCAGAAAGGAATACGATTGATACAAATTATCACCAAAAATCTGCTCTAGCTATTGCAAGCCTGTGTTGACAAATTATGCAATGAAATTACAGTGAAAGGGGAAAGAAAGAGGGAGACACTAAGACTAAAGAGGAGAAAAAGGATGATAACAAGCCTATAGAATGTGCTGTCAAACCCCGTCTAGATTGTCCTTTGATAGGTTCCTGTATTGTTCTGCAACCATGATTTAAAGCTGCTCAAATGAACCTTTGCATAAACAACTTTTTCATTTTACTGTCAGTTGTCATTTTGATGAATTTCCTGTGACCTGGTAGTAACCTACTTATATTCTGGTAGTAGCGTTCTTAGCTTTTGATCTGAATGAAACACTACCCACTGATGAGTGCTAGGATAGTCATCATAGCCGCAATATGGTTAGGAAAATCGGTAAGATGGGTGAAATTAGTGTGGAAACACTAACCGTAGAACCAGGACACTCCTATGGCCTCCACTAGAACCCCAAACAGAATAGAAGTCCCTGCTGCATAGTGGTCCAGCAAAGTGACAACATACATCCCTCCCTATGAATCAACAGAGGATGAAAATCAAAATGAGATAAAGAGACCTGGTATGAATGCTGATGTTTTTGAAAAATGAACACACAATCATGGCAACTTGTCATTTCATTAGGTTACTACCAATCCATACTTTTTGTTCTTTTAATCTTAATCTTTTAATCTTTAATCTGCAGTAAAACAAGCTGAAAACAGCCAACCTACTAATGTTGCCATTAATAGTAAAGTAAGTTATCAAATTAAGGCCTATTTAATCAGTTTACCATAATCTGATGATAATAAACTACGCACATTTCCTTCAGAATTTATTGTTCTTTCAATAACCAAATAAATCTTCTTCATTTAATGCATTTTCTATTACTATTTACATTTACGGCATTTAGCAGACGCTATCCAGAGTGACTTCCACGTCCTAATTACAGGGACAGTCCCCCTGGAGCAATTCAGAGTTAAGGGTCTTGCTCAGGCACCCAGTGGTGGTAGAGCCAGAGGTGGGATTCAAACCTGGGACCTCTTGAGCCATAGGTCTATAGGCAAGTACCCACCACTAGACTACCACCACCCCTTTTTCTAGTACTGTCAAGCTCCTCTGCAGAATTTCACTGCCCCAAAACTCTCCCCTTGCACACCAGCCTGGTTTATGTGTGTAACCTGTGTAGCAGGTTAAAACATACTTTAGTAATGCACAGTAAGGCAACCAGAAAGGTTCCAAATGCGGTGATGAAGGTGAATAATTTCCTGTTTCTCCTGAGGATTTTAAAGTCATCTGAGAGTCCAGTGATAACTGCTTCCATTCCACCCATCTGAACAGAAAAGGACAAAAAAAAGAGTTGAAATGTCTTCCTTTAAGATTAACGTATTTAAAATTATTTTTTGATGATGCATGCTGGTAACGAGATCAATTCTGTACAATATCTATGAAAATTTCATAAATACTTCATTAAATGAGTAATGATAGTAAGTAGCTAGGTATGCACTCCGGGTTCTTGTGTGTTTATGTCTGTCCAATTATTATTTGCCACCTATATTTGAACCTCAGTGTATTTTCACACTGCAGGTAAAAATGGCTTCAATCATTTAAAAAAGGGATCCAATATATTCATATATATATTATACATACATACATATATATAAATGATTGATGCAAACAAAAAAGAACAGTGTTATCTAATGCGGAAAAAAGTAAAAGGACTCTCACATATATCAAAAAGATTCACATGCAGGTCAGTTCTGGAGTGTGGTGTCTTCCACTGATGTCAGATAGTCAGATATACTGTAGGCCACTGGGCTAAATTTAATATAGGCAGTAAATACGATTTGGACCAATTTTACCTGCAGTCTAAATGTAGTTCTAATGTTTAAAAAAACTCTGAAATAGAAACTTCAGCACATGAACATTAGTACAATGAAATCTAAAGTCATTTCAACTGGCCCATGATGTTCACTGCTGAAAGGGTAAAAACTGAGGAAAAGGGTTTTGACAGTGATGATATTTTCACTTCAAATGTTCCGTAGGAATTCATTTTTCAAAATTAAACATTTTTCAACATTTTATTTTCTGCTCATACTTGATCAAATTCTTATTATTTGTACTGAAAGATAACAAAGTCATATTTCCACATCCAACAGAGCATATCTCAGGGTTTTCCCTCTCTCATGTTCACAGAGTGATAAATGACAGTCCCAGTGGAATACAATCTAACAGTCCAAATACACGTGTCATATTAGTTCAGTGTGATGACAGAAGAGAGAAAGACAAAGTGAGCGAAATGACAGATGAAAGAAAAAACACAGTATTCCAAAAAGGAACATTTATGAGTCTTATTTGCATTTAACAACTTTAGCTGTTCATCATACTTGATTACAGACCACAAAATGCACACAGTAATTATAGTACATTATTACATGCAACAAGTCACTCACCGAACTGTCAATACCGAGGGTCAGGAGCATGATGAAAAAGAAAATGGCGAAGAAAGTGGATCCAGGGAGAGTGGAAATGGCCTCGGGATAGATAATGAACACTAGACCAGGCCCTGCAAGTAACAGTAGAACTGGTATTTTTTTTTATAAATAAAAAATATTAAATACAAGTGATTCTCCTTATAGTGGCTGATCTATAAGACAGACCACCGGTTAGTACAGCATTTTCACTTAATGAAACCAAGAAAGTATAAAAAAAAAATTTTAATGTGCTACACCAACCTTCAGTGGCCACATCCTCCATACGGACATCATGCACATGGGCCATGTAGCCCAGCACTGAAAAGATGGCGAACCCTGAGAAGAAACTGGTAACACAGTTGATAGTGCTGGTCAGCAAGGCATCCCTGTAAAAAAAAACACAAAGTAATTTAACGCCACGAATCAGTATTCATATTTGAGAAATTCAGAACAAGAATGGAGGTTTTGAATGTGTGTTGGTTTTTATCAAATAGCAGAAAGACAGCCTGAGATGACATTTTATGGTATTTTAGGTTTTGCATAAATTTCATGGTGATTGGGAAAAAAAGAAATGGATTCACAGAAAGCTTATATCAAACAATTCATAAGAGATGCTTTAATCCCCCTGAACTATTAACCACTTATCAAGAGAGAATACTCCAAAGATCTATCAGGTATACCCATGATCTTCAGCACCTGCTTGCACTAATGTGAATGGTGAAACTGACTGTTCTTGTCATTGTGAAACACAGCACAGCACACTGTGAACCACAACGAAATTCAACCTCTGTTTTTTCACACAAATGCACCTTTGAATGCAATATGGCTGGTTTAAGGCGTGTGGGTATAAGCACATAAACATCTGGCTTCTGTCCCAGACTTTTCACACAAGAATGTTTCAAGAGATTATCAAAACACAACTGTAACTGAATAGTGACTTCATGAAACATACTTAAAGAGAAATCCAGATTTCTTTTGCATGATGCTGCTAAAAAGCCTCTCGATTTTGGAGCAAGTACTGGATACATCTTGATCAGTGTGAACAGAAGCTGAAGTCACTGAAGAACATCTGAATCACAAAGCATGCCAAAACATTCCTGCTGACCGAGCGTATCTTTTCATGGCAATAATTTATAGCATGTTAATGCATCATTTCACATGGCATGCATCTGTTCCAGGAAACCTAAATAATTTTCATTATTGCACAGTCTCTGGCTCTGGATTATGCATCTTTGAAAAGGTAGAAAGACCTGTTCATGCAGCCACTAAATTTGCAGCAACTGTGCAATATTGTTATTTCTGCAGGATTGTATAATCATGCATTCAGCATCTTTTAAAACTTACAAGTCAAGAGCGTTAATTATCTTTAGGTGGGGGTTCTTTAAACTTCAGTAAGATTCCTCACATTCTCACATTTACAAAAATGGTTTTGATAAAAACTATCTATTAAATGTATAAAAATTGAACAAATAAAATTATTTGGCATTACAATGTTTTAGCACCTATTATTAGACTAATTATTAGAAAAGTTCTGCTGTTCTGAAAGACAGCATTCTATAGGTTAGCTCCACCCAAAAAACTGAATCAGTGTTCCAAGATAAGAAATACAAAAAAATGAATCATAACCACTGTAGTGAATAAAAGGCTCTGTTACCATGTTACTGCAAAAACATGCACAAACCATGTGCAGTTTAAAAATGTTTATGAAGCAGGATTCTTCCAATTGCTTTTTGATAGTCTTTGAAATAAGACAATAAATCTAAAAAGACATTTTAACTGGAACCAGGTTTTGGCTTTGTTCAACATTTTGTCATCTTATACAAAGATGAGGGGGTTTCACTCTCCTGCTAGCAAGGATCCGTGGCCAGTTCCTGGGCATTGTTTCTCAAAGAGAGGGCGAATAAGGTTGATGAGGAGTGGGCTCCTTCTTCCCAAGATCTCATGTTTAATTGCCCCATCAAGCCATCACTGCGCCAATGAGCTTCATCCCACGCCGTGTATATGCCTTACAAAATGCTCTCAGACAAGCTATGTGTGTATAAAGTGATGTAGCTCTCAACCTGGTGCTCTAAACTCATATTGCATGTAAGGAGGGAGCATAGATTTGAAACTTCATAAATAATGAGTGAATTAGCTCTCTGTATTTTTTGACACAGAAGAAGCCAGCTCTCATGATCATAAAAAAAAATCACATACAGGTCCAAACAACAGGGACGTAAGACATACTGGACAAGTGTTTTGTTGCTCAGTGTAAAAGACCATTATGGTTATCTCAAGTCTAGCTTCACATTTACATGCTATTAGTATTGAACAATACATATAATATAAATGTTCATCATTTATAAAACTTTATTGTTGGCATTTTCCTGAAAAAAAAAGCATTTATAATATTTAATGACTCTGAACATTTCTAATATACAGACTGCTCTCCCTTGATATTTGTTACAGACACCTGGCTTTACTGGCATGTGTGTACCTAACTGCAACAAATGCCCTTGTCAATGAGGCAGAAGCAGAGGCTTAGGGCTTTTTCAGCTTGACATGCTCTTTAGAGAACGACACAAAGCAGAGGTGCTATTGGCTCAATGGGAGCAGAGATCTGGCATTGACTGGAGCTCTAAATTCAATTTGAAAACAGCTCCAAGGAGAAACCTGGAGATGGCGATCATTTAACTGCACTATGGAGCAATTAATGAACCAGACAGGTGTGCATGAGATCTGAACTGCTCTTTATCCCACAAAGCTGTTGATGGACACCATGATATCCAATACACTTTGTATCAATGACCTGTCTTACCTGTAGCAGTTATTATCAAATTTATTGTAGCTGGCATATGCGATGTGGACTCCGAAACCTGCCCCCAGAGAGTAGAAAATCTGAGTAGCAGCTTCAATCCACACCTGTAACATACAAAATATAAATTCTACATTGCAAGGTTTGATAGGAAACCTTGAAGTACATACCAGTTAGTGACAAAATATGATATGACAGATTATCCACCTCATGAGAGACATTTCCCTTTGGGTTCTTGGGTTCTGACAAACCTACAGAAGGGATACTGATATGTGGGAAAAAACAAACCTAAGTGAAAGGTACAGTACTTTGCTCAACAGTATCTCAGGGTAACCAACTGGTCTAGGATTCAAACCCATGACCTTCCAATCCTGGGGTGTATTCCCTAACCACTAGGCCACCACTGTCCCAAAGTTCTATCAAATGTTCTTAATTTCAAGCAAGCACACTTAAATCGAGTCAAAAATGCCTGCCCATGGAGTTTTAAGAAAATGTATTTCATTTTTGTAAAGATCTTGAAATTTGAAAGCTACACAAAATTTGTTCCACACCAAAACAAAAAGCTCATATTTCTGAAAATACATTTTTATTTTACTTAAAATCTTTGGAAAGCACTACAGGACAAACCCAGACAATCTATTAAAGACCAAATACAATAAAAAATTCACCTCCTAATGAGGACCAGTTTGTTTGCATCTATCAGACAACTATCAGACAGTATCACTACTAAGCAGAAACAGTAGATAGAGTTGTATCGGACAAATAATGGGTTATTTTATTTCCTCAGAAAACCAAGTTTAAGATTGTATAAACTTTGAGGGTATATTGAAACTTTACATGATATATATGGTATCCCTCAATACTATTGGTTTTCCAAGAACCTTTAAAAGATCCATGAGCAAAAACATATTCCCTTAAAAGTGATATCTGGTATCTGGAATCTGGAATCTTTTCTGTTTTCTGTTAAGTGCGCTGGAGTTAACATTATAATTTCCTCAGGGTACATTCTAATGAAGCGGAACGTGAGTGTTTATAATTTCAGAAAACATGATACAGGACATAACTATGCTGAGATGCAAGTTTCCAGATAGACTTATAGTTCCAGGTAGTTTTAAGTTAAATGATTCACTCACTTGAGGGTTATTAAGCTTCTTAAAGTCTATATGGAGGTATGCAAGAATTCCGGTCATAGCACCAGGTAGTGTGATGCCTCGAATCAACAGCACCAGCAGTACAATGTAGGGCATGGTGGCAGTGATGTACACTACCTGTACACAGAAACATACACAGCATAAATTACTTAAGATAAACTCTTACAAATGTGCATATACGATGAATTAATTACCTTATTCCTTCCTTCCTCAAAGGATCTAAATCGATTCATCCCATTCCATTTTTTCTGATGACTATGTTCTTCCAGTCTAGCACAAAATGATAAATTATTACTTAATAAGCTTGTAGTACCTTTCCAGAAGATTTAACGCCCTTCCAAAGACTGAAGTAAAGAATGATGAGCACCACAATGAGGCAAAGGACAAGCTGCCAACGAGGTTCTTTCAGATTATGGAGCCCCTTACTCTCATGGATGTGTAACACTTCACGCCTGGGAAGAGAAAACATATTCAAACAACATGTTCAGATTTCTGATGCTACAGTACATGCATATTATCTTTTATATCCATGCTATTGACAATTTGTATTGGTTGTGGCCTTTTAGCGCTAAAAAAAATTTAATTCACACCTACTTGACCATTGCTGTGTATAATCTGATAGCTGATAGCTTAAAATATGGCACACCACAGTAATAATTTTACAAATTGCCATGCACCAAAAAATTTGGTTTTTTGGTGCCATGCACCAAAAAATATTCAATCAATTGATTTTGTATTTGTGTTATGCAGCATTGGTTCTGAAGTTTCTAGAATTTGTATGGTTCTTATAGACGTCAGAGACTTTTCTAATAGGCTAAAGCTACCCCATGCTCCCCGAAACACTCTTTTACAATTTGAGGCTAATAAATCCTGGCACTGTTGTGAAAGTGAAAACCCTTGTCATTACAAGGTCAAAGCACAGCAGACAGTGAAATTGGACCGCTGCATACTCAAACACCATGCAGCAGTGGGCAGCTATTGAAAGCACCCGGGGAGCAGTGACAGGGACGGCACCTTGCTCAAGGGTACATCAGGGAAACCTATTGGGAAGGGGTTCAAACCACCTTTATTATGCCTGTGCCATCAGGAAAGAAAAAAACCATTGATGGAAAAACCTGGTCCTTCAGTATGTTCAAATAGTTTGCTGGCCACAGTTTTTGGGCATATAATGTTGTTGAACTTGACCAACTGAAGCAAGCCCCAGGAGTTTTGACACTACCCAGAGCAATATCCTTAATTATTTTCTTTACTGGATGCAGGCCAATAATATGAGCTTCTGCAACAGCGGAACCCTAACCCTAACCCTAACGGAACCAAACCCTAACTTTTCATACTGGTACACATGCTAATGAGCCTTGTAAGAGAAATGGATCTTGTATTGAAGGTGAAAGTGACTATTCTCATCATTGTGAGTACACAGCACAGCACACAGTGAACCGCAATGAAATTAGACCTCTGCATTTTACCCATACATTCAGACACATGAAGCAGTGATGGGGACGGAACCTTGCTCAAGGGAACCTCGGGGCAACCTACAGGTCTAGGATCCAAACCCATGACCTTCTTCCATGATCGTGGGGCCAACTCCCTAACCACTAAGCCACCGCTGCCATGAGGCCACTATGCCTCCCTTATAAAGGATTCCAAATATGTTATTCCAAATAATATTTTTGACATCATCAGTTTAAATGTACATAATCATGGAGTTTACGTGTCTCTTTTATGTGTTTTATTTCTATTATGAAGATATCAGGACATATTCTTTGCTAATTTACTTGATTTTTTCTTTCAAAATCAGATTATACCCAAAAGGTGGACTCTAGAGACATTGCATCCCTTGTCTTGACTCCTGCATGAAATTCATTTCTCTTTTTATCTGCAGTTCACGGTGGAGAAACTGATCCAGTATTTTATAGCTTCAATTCTCATTCTGTCAATACAGACATCACGCACACATACTCTCTCAAACACACACCCAGCCCATGTCAGCAAACTGAAGCAATCTGGCAGATTGTGGCTTACCAAGTAGACCCCATGGACTCATTCTCTTCCCCCAGGTCCTTTTCCTGTTCTAGGTGGAGGGGTTTGCAAAGGATCAAGAAATTTTATGGTTCCATAAATACAAAGCTATGAAAAGTATGAGAGATATATAGGGCCTCACCTTTCCTGTGTTAAATATTTTTCCTGCTGCTTCTAACTTTCTATGTTTCAAAGCAAGATATTAGCCCCACACCCTGTGAGAAAAGGGCTTTTTTTAAAGAATGGTGCATTGTGGGTGTTAATGATTCTCAGTACTCATAACTTTTAAAATGAAAAGAATTTAAGGCCATTGTTCCTAAATAATAAACAATCCCCTATATAAACATACTCTTTTCTGCTTTTCCTTCCGACATGGGAATCAAGTGCATGGGATATTTCCTTGTATTTTCCAGTTTACAGCTTAAAGATAGGGTCAGTGATTTTGATGGGGTCATTCTGACCTTTTTTGCAGCATGTATTACAAATTCTCTTCACAATGAGATGTAAGTAGGCTCACGGGAAAAAGTTTGGTCTCTGTGGCTGGGACAGGCTCTGTAACTGGGAGAAACAACATAGAACCTGTTGCCTATTTGACAGTTCTGCTTTACATGCACAGCCTGGGGTGAGTGAAAAGTGTTTACAGAGTTATATATATAAAACGAGTTACAAACCTCATTGTGATAAAACCCATTTTGACATCTGGTTAGTTCTCCATATGTTGGTTTACATTGCCAAGCAAACCATAGAAAGAAAATTAAAATAGAAAAAGCAAAGACAACAGTGATGCTTTCCAGTGCAAGAGAGCTAATGAAGAGGAATCACTGAAGGGGTTAACACAGCCAGCCTCACTTAGCTCACACTGAAAGATGAGTATGTCTTTAAGCAATTAGCTTCAACCATAATTGGTACAACCAACTGAATCTGAGGAACTGATCCACCTGGCCACAACTACTCATATACAGCTATTTGGGATGTCTTGGTATTCTTATTACAGAGTGAATGAACACTAACATCAGTTTCTTCATGGACTCTAAGTATATCGTTCATAATCTGAAACAGATTTCACTTGTGCTGGCTAAGCTTTCCAAAGCCAAGGTTCAGAAAATCCATCACATTTTCCTGACCATACTCAATGAGACAGTGCATCATTTCGTCATTGCTTTTTCTTCTTTTTCCATCTCTTCTCCTCCCAGGACCAGTTGATTTATGTATGATTCAGAGGGTTATATGCTTTTGTCTTACTTTAATCCTACAGGATGATAATAAGCAAACATTCCACCTGGATCTGATGGGTTTGATTACAGTGCTCTCATTTCAGATCTGACATGCACACCATATTTGAAAGGGATGCTGGGAGCTGCCCATTGGCACACGATAAACTTGTGAGGAGGCTCAGTCCATCTCAAACTGATGATCAAAGCACAGCTGCAAGGACGTGCAGCTGCAGGAAGTGAGCAGTGAAATCGATAAAGACAAAGAGATAGGCCTGAAGGACCCTTCTGGGTTTGAGAGATAAGCCACCGTCCCTCATGGTGGGGTCCATGTGAGGCTGTAGTTTGTCTCATATTACTGTAATTATACAGGTTGCGTCACAGGGTAACCTGCACCGTTGGCCCACAGTCTGACCCTCGATCTTTTGTCTGGGACCTCGTTATAGCCTCTAACCTCAGAGCGCACCTTTCTTATTCGGTGGACAGATCTCCTCTTTTGATATAATCATGTTTACGCAAGAACCTCCTCCTATGGCCCCCTTTAGGCCTCTTAAAAGAGCGTAGATTCTATTCTAAAGCAAAGATCTGTGATTACAGCAAAAGGAATGTTGTTTTAAAGTGTTTCTTTCACAAGCGCATGCCATGGATATAATCCCGATTATTGGTGATCATTTGAATTATACGTTGGGTAATTATAAAGCCGACTGTCTTAACAAATAATTTTTTGATGAACGCTATCCATCAAGCAGAGGCATAAAATTGAACGCAGCTGTTTAAACATGTGTAAGGTCATGTGACTTAATTGAAGATACTGTGGATATGGTGATCATAAAGAACTTCAGGGAATACAGAGCATGTAAAATGTAATCAAAATCTGTATCAGAGTGTATACAATGCAATAAAGCTGGTACATTACAGTGGTATTTAAACTAGAAATTAAAACCAGATGAAAACCTTTAATTCTGAGTTTTTCACTGCTGATTTAAGTAGCTTTTGACTATTGCTTTGGTTGATTAAGGTTGGTGAAAATACTAATCTGAAACAAGCAACGGCAGAACATACATATAGGGTTATATACTAAATCTATGGAGTGTTTTTGCACATGACATATTTTCAGCTTCATTTTCCCCAATATGTTTAATTTCAGGTTAGAAAACTGGATTAGATTGAAGATTAAATGTGAAAATGTAAATCACTGTAGCTATGTGATTCTGATATTACTACTTAAAAGTGCAAATGTGTAATTATAGATTATCCCAATATGATGTTAAACTCTTCTGCTAGGTTAATGTTGGTTATCACTTAACATTTTAAAGATTGACCTGTTTTGGTTTTAAATTTAAAATGTGCATAAATATGGAAGGAAAACATCAGTAACCACGTGGATTAGCTCTAAAGTCAAGTAACCCAAATGCAATAACTGCTGTTCATCCTGCTGAGGCCAAATTCAGAGACTTTTGAGACAAAGCTTAAATGCATCAACACTATCAAAATATCAATATGTGATCACACAGTAATTGTAGTGACAATATAAGGTCACAACACAAAGCAACTTGTTTACTCGAAAACCATTACACGCAGCTGGGCACCCTAACCATGCCAAAGGTTATCTTGCAGTAAACCACATGCACAGTCGCAGAAAGCATACCCTAGAGCATCTTTCTGACTGTTAAGCTGTATGGACAGTGATAACAGCAGCTTTTCTTTCCTCCAATCAATGCTTGTCTCCTAAAGCCATCTGAAAGAGACTGAGCCAGAAAATCAAACTTGTGTAAGCAAGATTCCCTGTAATTGAATGACTGCATGAGACTGGCAGGCATTTTGGCTGGCCTTTCCTCCCTAATGATCTCTCCTCTCTAAAGTCTTTTCTGTTCACGGTTAAAAGCCAAGCATATCTGATTCCCCAGTTTCACAAATAATGCATATCCTTAATGCCAGTAAAGCACTTACAGAGTCTCAATGTTACTGTACATCTCTGCAGGCTGTAAAGGATGTCTCCTTATACATCTAAAAATCGGCACCTCTGGTCAGTAAAGATATCCGATTAAACATCATCAGACATGCTGCACATTAACCTTTCAAGCCCAAGGGCCTGTATGTGGTCCAACACTCTATAACCTATCTTGAATTCATCTGTCGCCAGATCATTCATAAGTTTCCTCTTTGATGCCTGCACATGGCATTCTCACTACGGATCTGTCAAACAGATGCCTCAAGGGCTCAAGATGTATTTCAACACACAATTTGTCATTTTTTCTTAGGTAAGCTGATAGGATAAGTCATATTAGTCTGATGAAAAAATGTGCTATTTTACTTTATTTATGTGAATTTTTCTAAGAATTCTTTATTCTGTTAAGCCAATTACTAATAAGCTCTTATTGAAATAATCGAAATAATGTTATGAATAGGTGAAAAGGCTCACTTAAAAACAAACACAGTATATGATTAAAGTAAAATTGTGCGTCTTTTATACAGGATTTAACTTCACATGCTGGCTCATTTTATTATGCCCAATATGGACATGCATCCTAACACTAGAATTTTACTAATAAAAGGGAACAAAAGCCAAAGGGAGATAAAACAAAAAGAAATCACGTGTGAGATGTTACATTCAGCCAGGTACGAATCCAAAGGCTGATAACTGAAGAGTAAAGGCTAATAAAAAAATAAAGACTCAATGAAATGGTAGGTAAAACAAAGTCAGTCTCCTCTTAAAGAGCCATTTGATCATCTGAGAAATGTCCTGTCTTCCTTAACCCTAACTGAAAGCCAGCCAGAGTCTGAGCTGATGGACCCGCAGATCCTCTAGTGTGAGAATTAATAATAAACCCAAATGCTGGTTCGTCTTGTCATAACTATCTCTTATCGTTAGGAAATCTTGGCCTTCTTTCATATTTTTATATATATATATATCCTAAATGGCTTTTAGCTGGGCTGCGGACTTCTAGAACCTTTACACTAATTGGTTCTTTTAACTTAAAATGCCTGATCCTAATCCAGTCAAAACCACCTGCTACTGTAGTTTGTCGAAAATTGTCACAGTGGACATATTTGAGAAGTCTGAGAATACTGTTCTGTTCAGTAAAAACATAACATTGCTGCACATGAACACAATTCAACAATTAACAATAAATGCCAACATACCATATGCAGTTTAAAGTGAAAGTGACAACCCTTGTCATTGCGAGGTCACAGCACTGCACACCATGAACCACAACAAAATTGGACCTCTGCTTTTAACCCATGCACACAAACACCGTGCAGCAGTGGGCAGCTATTGAAAGCGCCCGGGGAGCAGTGACAAGGACAATACCTTGCTCAGGGGTACCTCAGGGCAACCTACTTGTGAGGGAATCGAACCCACAATCTTCCGATGCGGTGCCAACTCCCTAACCACTAGGCCACCGCTGTATAACGATATATACTAATTAATAATATTAAACTATATATTTTCTCAGCAAATATATTTCTAATGGCATGAAATTTTCACCAGATGTCTGTAACAACCCAAGTAATCCACAAATACGTAGAAATCAATTAAGAATTAAGTTCATACATTACATTCTGTGTAGTAAAGTGGAATGACACAGGGAATAAGTATTAAACACACTTACTGAAATGTATTTAATTCTTATTAGAAAAGCCTTTGTTGGTAATGAAAGCTTCAAGGTGCCTCCTATATGGAGAAACTAGTTGCATGCATTGCTCAGGTGTGTTTTTAGCCCAAGGTTCTGGGGGACACTTGAATGAACTCAAAACATAGATTTTCAATTGATTCAAGTCGGGTGACTGACTGTGCATTCTAGCAGCTTTATTTTCTTCTTCTGAAAGGAAACAAAAGTTTCCTTCGCTGTGTGTTTGGGATCAATGTCTTGCTGAAATGTCCACCCTCGTATCATTTTCAGCATCCTTGTAGATGGGAGCAGATTCTTATCAAGAATGTCCCGGTATATTCCTCCATTCATCCTTCCCTCAATTATATAAAGTCTGCCAGCACCATATGCTGAAAAACAGTTCCACACCATCATGTTTCCACCTTCACATTTCACTGTTTAATGGTGTTTTTGGGGTATCATTTCACCTCCAAACATGATGTGTGCAATGACATTCAAAGAGTCCAATTTTGGTCTCATCTGACTAGACTACATTCTCCCAGTATTTCCTTGGCTTGTCCAAATGCAGCAAACTTTGATTGAGCTTCAAAAAGCTTTTCTTCAGCAGTGGAGTCTTGTGAGGTGAGTGTGCATAGCGGCCATGTTGGTTGAGTACACTACTTTCAGAGGCAATTTCAGGTCTTCTGAAGCTCTCTGTGAGTGGTCCTTGGCTCTTGGACAACTCTTCTGATTCTTCTTTTGACTCCTCTCTCAGGAATCTTGCAAGGAGAACCTGGTCATTTCCAGTTTATGGTCAAATGATGTTCTTTCCACTTCTGGATTATGGCCCCAACGGTGCTCATTGGAGCATTCAGGAGCTTAGAAATACGCCTGTAAGCAATGGCATCAGTAAGTTATGCAACAATAAGGTTGCAAAGGCCTTGAGAGAGTTCTTTGCTTTTACCCATCATGAGGTGCGTCGTGTGTGATACCTTGCTAATGAGAAAACCTCTTAAAGGCCATCAATTAGGACCTAACCAGTTGATATTAATTTGCAATGATAGGGGTCAGGATTGCTTTCTAAATACTGTCAGATTTCAGCTGGCTTCTTCGCTTTGCATACCTTTTTGCACTTACTTTTCTCCAAGTGTTCAATACTTATTCCCTGTAGCATTCCACTTTCATACACATACTATATGGACATATTTGTGTTGTTTAGGTGCTTGGGTTCCTACTGACATCTGGTGTAAATTTTATTTTCCCCACTGTAATCATAATTGAGTAAGAGTGCTACTTTCACTCATACTTTCACTATACTATACAACTATAAATGTATATATATTTGGGCATTTGGAAATTAAAAATATATACAGTACTGTGCAAAAGTTTTAGGCAGGTGTGGAAAAAATGATGTAAGCAAAGAATGCTTTCAGAAATATCAATAATGATTGTTTATTTTTATCAATTTACAAAATGCAAAGTGAGTGAACAAAAGAAAAATCTAAATCAGATCAATATTTGGTGTTACTACCTTTTGCCTTCAAACCAGCATCAGTTCTTCTGGCCCCACAGAGCCCTGATCTCAACATCATCCAGTGTGTCTGGATTACATGAAGAGACAGAAGGATGTGAGGAAGCCTACATCCACAGAAGATCTGTGGTTAATTCTCCAAGATGTTTGGAACAACCTACCAGCCGAGTTCCCTCAAAAACTGTGTGCAAGTTTACCTAGAAGAATTGATGCTGTTTTGAAGGCAAAGGGTGGTCACACCAAATATTGATGTGATTTAGATTTCTCTTTTGTTCATTCACTGCATTTTGTTGATTGAGGAAAATAAATGATTAACACTTCCATTTCTGAAAGCGTTCTTTGTTTACAGCATTTTCCACACCTGCCTAAAACTTTTGGACAGTACTGTATATCATATAAATTTTATTTCTTTAGGACTTCTTCATCTTTGAGCAGACAAATATTTTCCTCATTCTAGTAGAACACACATCCCGAGCTAAGGACAGAAAAAAACCTGGAAAATTACATATTTTGGTCATGAACAAACAGTTCAAATATCATGAACAAACAGCTGTTATTGGCTTTTAAATGTGCATTAATTTATGGATAAAAAAATACAAAAGCAAAAATAAAATGAAGCCTTAAGTGGTCTGTATTGTAAAAGGTGTGGAGATGAGGTTGTCATGCTTTCACCATTCATCAAAAATTTCAATGTGGGACCAGCATCCACAATTTTTGAATGAAGGGTCATAAATCTTTCTTGGCTTAGCAGTGTAGTTTTTTTAAAATGGGAACTGTGGGCTATCACTATATTTTTGTCTACCTCTCTGCACATAGCAGCAACAAAATATCACTATCTATAAAATGTGTAGTCTGTTACTTTATCTTCCTGAAATAGAGCTATGAGCATTAAATAGCTGCCTCAAGATTCAGGAATACATCAAATATTTTGTCATGAAAATTCAAACAAATCTAACAAAAAAAAGTTAATTAAGTTCCATATACCAAAGAATTGAGTATTATTGAACTCCCTTAACATTACTACAAAGCATTTTTTTGGTCATTGACTAAGAGATTTTCCATGGAGAATCTTGCCAAGCACTTCAGTTTATGTATAGGATTTAATCTGTGTCTGAAAGACTTAACCATTGAGTTTCTTTTCCCTCTTTGACAACAGCTATTACTCTCTGCCCACCAAGGACATAGATTGACTAGCAAAACAATGCACCGAAAATAAATGTGGGTGGTTCTCTAGTTGACAAAACTTTTCTTTTCTTGGGGTTGTCACACACCATCACACTTTCCATTGTCTGGCTGCCATGATTGATTACCTACTTCAGAAAGATTTGTGGTGACATGAACATTTGTGTGGGATCAGTGCATATCTTCCTTAATTTTCGGATGCCGACTCTATCTATTGCTGTCTCTTGCTTTTGGGTGACTGTAAGGCATCATCTTCTATGGAGATCTTTTCAGATGGTTCCATCAGAACTATCTAATTATTCTTTGTTTGAGAAAATCACACCACAAGCTGAATCAGGCAACAAAACACATTCCACCAGCAAAATGGAGAAACAAGACTCTAGATTCACCAGTGAGCAGTTTTTTGTCATTCACACTTAAAAAGAAAGGTGGAAAAAAGGATGGAGGAAGCCATAGAAATAAAACTTAAACTTTAAAGATTGGGGAAAGGAGCTAAAGATTTTTTCTAAACCCAAACCGAAAACCAGGGAACCTTGATTTTTAGGAATAATATTTGGCCAATAGGTTCATTTGAGTGCCCTCATCCATTTTACATCCATTAAATGGGACACCTGCCATGGATAGATTACATAAATGAGGGGGGTCCTGTGTTGCTCTGTGTTCAGACTTGATGTGTGGGTTACTAGTGCTGGCCAAGGACTGCTCTAAAAGAGAGGTATGAGGGAGGCTGGTGGAGGAAAACAAAGGCCTTCCACATCAGCCAGGCAGCCAGGACAGCTGAGAAAGCTGATCTTCAGAACCTTATTTAGTATGAGACCAGAAGACCAGAAACATAGACAAGTAAGATGCAAAAGTGACTCAACAGGGTAAAGGAAGAAATTAAAGAAGACAAAAATAGCCTGTGCTGGTTGTAATTTTTGGAGTAATCCCAAAAGAAATTGCTTAAAGTCATATATCAATCCATCCATCCATCCATCCATCCATCCTCTACCGCTTGTCCCAAATGGGGTCGTGGGGGAGTGCTGAAGTCCAACTCAGCGCACACAGGGCAAAGGACACACCCTGGACAGGTCGCCAGCCCATCGCAGGGAGGAGCGAGACGGAGACCTTACCCTTCAGGTTTTTCTCACAGTTTATGCAAGAAACTGTAAAATATTCTTAGCCAGAAAGCCTTCGTGTAGCACCAAAAGCAGTTCTATGACTATTTGTACCTTCTTGGTAAAAAATAAAGATGCCAGAATTAATTCTTTGGATGATGCACTGCAGGAGTCATTGCTGGGTCCTAAAAGAATAATCTTTGTGAATTAAATCTGTAATTGTAAAGAACCCTTTAAGAGTGGCCTTTACACCAGTAAAACCATTACAAAAAGTATACTTTCTACATCAATTAAAAGTGCAAGGACAATGTTAAAAACTCGGTTTTAAAAGGGGAAAACTTAAAAAAAAATTACTGACATTAAATGGACATAAAAAAAAATTGGAACAAAAATGAACTCATTTTTATAAATGGTTCTGTAAAGATGGAAGAACCATTTATATAAAAGAACCATTCTGTGACTACCTAAACTGGTTCTTCTATGTCATCCTTCCAAATATTTGAAGCAGTTTTTTGAAAAAGTCCTAATTTTTATTGTTGGTTTTGGTAAAATAAGTAAAATTTTACTCTGTAAAGTGACCTTGGGTTTGAAAAAGGCACTATGTAAATAAAGTTAATATAAAATACATTTGTGGTCTGTCTTTTAAATTGCAGAAGAGCATCACGGGGAAAAGAAATCCTGGAAGGCAATGTGTAAGGGGAGCTCATGCTCTCAATAGGGTGCTCTCACATGACTGTTGCCGTGTTATTTTAACCATTGGCACATCGGTTGAAAGATAAGCACTGAGCATTGTCCCAGTCACTGCTCTGGCTTCCTCTGGGCTCCAGAAGCCAATCTCCACACAGACTCAAGACTGCCCTTCTTTGAAGTGTGAACGGAATGCCTTTCTTCCTCCCTACTTCAAACGTCAGGCACACTATGTTTCTCCATAGCCTGGAATACAGCAGTAGGTCAGAGGCAGCAGATTCCAATGTTTGAGGATGCAACAGAAAACTTTCAATAGTGGTTTGGTACTGTTCTGACCCACTTTTACTGTTTATATGCACCATAATAATATGCTTGTGTTAAGCAAGCATGGAAGGAAGCTTCAAAAGAAATGACAGAGTGTTTAATCAATGTTACTGCATAACTCTATGGTACATGCAAATGCTCACATAAACAGCTGACTGGGACATCAATGATAAGAGAAATCTGGTAATTAGAATTCTTTGATTAAAAAAATTATCTTCAGCCTCATGAGGCAAATAAACCTACTGCTCAAAAACTAAACAGATTGCATCAGTAATACATTTTTTGTGAGTGAGCTAAGGACTAGTTGGAAATACACTATGATATTACGCTATGTTACATGAAGAAAAAAGAAAGAAACCCTGAACTCCCTGATATCCTCTTATTCCATGATACCCTTGATGTCCTCTTCTCAAGCACAGTTAACATAGTTTGTTATGTAGTCCATTTACAAAGTCCATAAAAGAGCATTTAGACTAATTTGTTAAACCGTTCTTTTAGTCTTAGCTTTTACTGATATTATAATGGATGATATGTTTTTTCACGTCAGTACTAAATACCCTTCCTCCAAAAACGCAAAACACATCTTCGCTCTCAGACAAAAAATGTAGTGAAGTGTCTTTGTGGTGGAAGCCTCAAGTGAATATTGAGTGTATATATGAAGATGTTTAAACCAAGACAATAGGATTGAGATCTGGGGAATTTAGGACAAAGTCAACGCCATGAAATCTTTGACATGATCTTTAAACCATTCTTGAAAAAATTCCAAAGTGAGGCAAGGCCCATTACCCTGCTGAAACATGTCATGAAGGGATGTACTTGGTCTCCCGCAAAATTTAGGTTAATGGTACGTGTCAAAATAACATCCACATAAATACCAGAACTGTATGATTCCCAGCAGAGCATTAATCAGAGCAACCATGCCTTCTTGATGCCCA
Source organism: Hepsetus odoe (assembly GCA_017165825.1). Taxonomy (NCBI): domain Eukaryota; kingdom Metazoa; phylum Chordata; class Actinopteri; order Characiformes; family Hepsetidae; genus Hepsetus; species Hepsetus odoe. The sequence continues at coordinate 10,246,132 of CM029391.1, read as the reverse complement.
TGGTTGGAACCTTCAGCAGCAGGCAAGGGCCAGCAGGGACACAATCTACAGCTACACAGCCCCTATAAAGTCATGATGCATTGGATGTTCTGATATCTTTTAATCAAAACCAAAGCAAAATGAAACCTCTTTTAATGCTTTCGATCACTTTTGGTTTAGGGTCTAATCACGGCATACCTGGAACATGTAAGACCTGGCGTTTAGGAGATGCCCTGACCATGTGGTCTAACAATCTTAATCTGGCCCTTATCCAGGTTGTACAGGTTGTTTTTATTGTTTGAATATATTCCTTTTTTAAATAAGGTGCCCAAATTAAAATCCTAATTTAGAGAAAAAAACCATATTGCAAAAATCTAATAAACACATTAGCCCTGATAGTTCAAAAGCGTGTATATAGTTTCTCAGGTTTGTAAATCTGTAATATCTGGTAAATATCTAACATTCCTAACTTTCCAAAATAGATAGGATCCTAAATCTTTCATAATTTAGTAATAAAGCATTACGTGAAACCTACCTTCTGAGGGAGACAAGGTTTTGGATTAGTTCACTTATTTAGGTAACACAATAAATAATAAATTATTAGCTATTATTACATATACATACATAGTAGTAGTAGTAGTAGTATTACATATTATGTTAAGCAGCAACACAATTATTGTTGATGCTGTTCTTTCTTCTTTATTATTATATTATATTATATTATATTATATTATATTATATTATATTATATTATATTATATTATTATACTAAGCATATAGATTATTTTTTTTTGCATAAACTAAAGATTTTGCTAAGAATAGCATGTGCTGTAACCCTTTAAGTGTACAGGACCTGCTGGTTTATTACACACTGTTTCTCTCAGTTTCTCTGTTAGATACTTAATACTTTTTAGGGAAATAGTTACAATATCACAAAACATATTGATGCAGGTGAAATGTAATCAATGGAAACATTTCCTAACAAGGCCTTGTGTAACAGGGTCCTTATAATAATAATGGATCTTACCATTTCCATGAACTCACTGGATTGTTTTTATCTTTCAGAAGTGTTATATTATCAGATTTTGATTGATACCTGTAAAATAACAAATGCTCATATGAAATCTAGATAACCAGCAGAAAGACATGGTCCACGTTATTTATTTTCAAGGAATACCGCCAGGATTTCATGCAGCTCAATGGCTAATTTTACTGTTAACTTCTGTGCAGGATGTGTTTATCAGCTTATATAACCCAAAATAAATCTTTTGCCAAATCAAGATGGAAAAATCACAAGCATAAAAATCCAACAAAACCTGTTTAATTAAGTGCCTCTGATAATCAGATTTATTCAGGTCGGTTTTAGTAATTGAAGAGGTAATGGCTACTGAAGCCTTGCAGCAAGACATCACTTCATATATAATGAGGTCTGTTTGAAAGTGATCCACAAAGAAACATTCTAAAGGCTCGGTCAGGAAGAGACATTAATCTGACATTTCCTGGTAGAGAGAGATTTTTTAAGGCTTCTACTGAAACATCCACCACACACATACACACATACACACATGCACGCACACATGCACGCGCACGCACACACACACACACACACACACAAAACAGAGGGAGTGATTGTTGGAATGCAACCTGCTCTACTTTCACATAGCAATCTGATGCTCATACGCCCCACTGCTTTCGGCGAGACCAAATCAATTATGGCACCCTCTGCGGTCTACTACTGTTAATGATTAATGCCTTGAACCTTTCAACACACCTCGTCAGTAAGATCCCATTTTAAGCATGTTTTCCATCTTTCGTCTTGCAGGCCTGTTTTTATTAATTGCACATTACACACACTCCAGCTGCCAACATTATGCAGAAACCTTACGACAACCCCTGCTAGCACACGAAGAATATAAACCACAATGGGGCCAATGAGATAAGAGATGGAAAACAAACGCTGAATTAGAATGAAATTGGTAGGAATGGTCCATTAAGTCAGCTAATAATAGGATATAGCGTACGACCACATGGGACTAGTTTTTTACATTTGCATAGATTTTTATGCTAACGTCAAAGAAATTTTTCCAAGTGAAAGATAATTGTGAAATTAAGAATCATCCAGAAGGCCTCAAAAAGTGCAATCTATGACATGCAACACGTGGAAAGTCAAAGGCAAAGGTTATGTTATGTAAGGATCCTACATGTTCTTGGCTTGGAGGTATAATTCTAGTGAAAAAAGGACATAATCTTTACAATATGCAGGGGTTCTGTAAACTTTAAAGCTTATTCACACATTTTCAAACCGTCCTTTGAAATAAACTGTCCTTTGAACTGTTCATTATGGGACCCAAAGTGTTTCTCACTCCAAGAACCTTTTGGCATCTTGATTGAAGTTGTGGGGAGACTAGACAGAGGGAGGAAATAAATCCTACTACTTTTATTAACTATATTTTTTCTTTTCTGACAAAGTTCTTACACATAGGGGAGATGGTGCACCCTCTCGTTCTTTTTTCATATCTACACATTTCCACAACTGCAGGCTACTACGCTGACATATCGGTAGAAATAGAAAGCCCTTAAGGACGCCTGACAATGCCTGGCAACTAAAATGTAACAAAAGCTTAAAAAGACATTTTCTCAAAAATGTAGTTTTCTGAGAATACTTATAAAATACATAGAAGCACTCCTGCTCAAACGGCTTCAACATATTCTGCTCAAATTGCTTAAAATGCTCTATTTCACAAGCCTAGCTGTCCTAAAAGTTGGACCAGGTTTTTGTACCCAACCACAACAAGGTAATGAAGAACAAACTCCAGCTAAGGCTGACTGATGATCGCCCACTGTTAGTTGCTCCTCACCTTTCATCTCCTGTAAACACTCAGACGTATCACACAGGCTACAGCTGTGAGCCAACATACACTTTTTAACGTGTCAGGAAGAGAACTACAGTGTAAAACTGCAACAATAAAGAATATATTATGGAAGAAGTAGAATGTATTACGACAAATAAACCTTTGTTGCTAATGGGATGAACACTTTGCACAAAATTATTAATGCACATGTACAAAATTGTCCATGCTTTTCGTGAGCATTAAAGCTTGCGATTTCATATTTTCTCCAAATTATGAAGTATTTTGTTGTTGAGAGTTTTACATTTAAATAGCATGTGGGATTCGTAGGCCGATGACAATATTTGACATCTTTCATGTGCAGAAATGGAGACTTTCTACCTGCATACAAGTTGAATATAATTTTCAACAATTTCTTATAGTTCTAATTAATGTTTCTTTAAAAAGAAAGTATTTTTAGAGTTCCGCTCTCGCCTAAACATTGTGCTTATTCTTTGAGGGACTTTTTACAGTGTCATTTGCTTGCTTGGCTGCATTTCATTTCTTTGCATGCGCACTGATTCACAACTCTCGAGCAGGCTGACACTAATTAAACACTATCAATTGGGCAAAACAGTGGTGACAAGAGCTGACAAAAGTCAATGATGTGGGACACGCTCCAAATACTACAGGCGACATTTGGCTACTCCTGTTCTCTGATGGCCTGATAACATCCCATGACAGCTTGGAAGAGGTTTATTACTCAAGTATTACAGATACCGATCATTTTTTCTTTCATATGATTTGCAACATTGACTTTCATGTGCTTGTGTGTTTAAATTATACTATTTGATTTTTACTCAAGAACGCGGGGTGTGAAAGCAGCAAATCACAAGAAGTTAAATGGGAAGCAAGCAGTTGGTCTATAATAGCAGGACTCACTGAAATCATGCAACTTACTCATAGAATTCTGCTGCAGGCGTCCTCTTGTACTTGGCGTAGGAGGTTGTGTTCCCCAGAACAGAGCTATTGATGAGTCGGGGGTCTATGCACAAGTCGCTGTTCCATGTGTTGTTACAATGCTGCCAGGGCAATTCGCTTGTGAATGAGGAAACTAGGAAGTACAGAGACCATGCTATAATGACGTTGTAGTAGAAGCCTACATATAAAGCTATGATGATCACGGTATAGCCGACACCTGTAAACAAAGAACGTAAACAGTCAAAAAAGCCCAAAATCAAGTGCACTCATGTCACATAAATGAAAGCATCAGTCAAAGTGCATGAGATTGAGACATGAAAGAGAATTATTTTGCACAGACCTTTAAACACAGGACAGATCTTCCACACAGTGGCTGCACCTTCTCTGTTGAACTGACCCAAAGCCAGCTCCATGTAAAAGAGTGGCATCCCCGCAATGAACAGGAACATAGTATATGGGATCAAGAAGGCCCCTGGAAAAATGAACAGCGTGGATTTTATTACGGCCTTTTCAGAAAGAAAATAACTGTAAGAAGCATAGCCAATATTCAAAGGATCAATAATTGCACAGTACTGAGTGGTTTGGCACACAAAAATCTCGTAGCTTACTTTTTCTTCCCCATAACAGAGCTTAAGCCTAGTCCTTAATACATTGTACACTTAATGGAGACTCATTTCAGCGTGATCAGAATGCCTTTGCTGTGATTACCATGATTAAATGAAAGAACCTCCATGGACAATTAAAAAATAACTAGTCTTCAAATAAAATACATATGTCAAAGCATGCAATGGGACACCTACTGCCATTGCTCTTGTTCTTTGAAGATGCAGTGCAGACACGTGTAGGAAAATACAGACCTACTATTATCATTTGGCCACTAAATTTTTATGTTTTTGACCTCATTACTACTGGAAAGGTCACCTTTTCAGGAGTCACTGTTCATTCGCAGCAATCTCAGCGGCTCAGTGCAGAGAATTAAATAAACCGTCTTAATAAGGGCACTCCTGAAAACAGTCCTCCTATTTATGTTGCCAAGTAAGTACTAAAGCTTTGCACGCACTGATCCACTACGCAGAACACACTGTAAAGTCACTTGTTTTAAATAGTCTGCTGTGAGTTTATTTAAAAGGGTTTATTTCGCTCTGGAGATAATAATGCCGTAATACTGCAGCCCTCGAGTCATTATTTCACAGAAAGCCCTGAAATGTTCAGTCAGTTCCTGAATAACTGGCTAAACAATGGGAGCCCCAGCCTGCTGGTCAGCAGCAGGTCAGGGAGATCTGACGTGAACAGCTGTGTCACCGCTACCCACAAGCTTATCTAAACTTGGATAATTAGGAAGTCGCAGATTTTTTTTTTGAAGATACGTGACAGCAGGCTGTATGGGATTGTGTCAGATCAGAGCTGGACGGTAAAATATTGATAAGGTTAATGTGGGACATGCAGGCTGTTGACCCTGAGTGACAAAGCCAATGTTTTACTCCGTTTGTTACTAGGAAATACTGCAGTTGTACTTATGCAGTGCATCCAATACACTCACAAGTACCGGGCAGATTGGAACAGAGCTGATTGTTTAAGTGTGAATTTTGGAATTGTTAAATTAACTGAATTGATTAGTTCATCTATGAATCAATGAATACATTGAAACTAAAAAGTACAAAAACAGGTGATCAACTTTTTAAAGCTGAAAAGGTCATTTTAATAATTGATGTGGCTACAACTAAAGCCTAGACCTAAACTGGAACTTCAGAAATGTTACCACATGAAGTCCCACTGATAGATACGCTGACTCTTTTTAAGAGACTGCATCCAGGGGGTCCAACTCCAGGGCTGTTTATGAGCAGGACTACCCTCCAGGACCTAGATTTTGCACCCCTGTCCTATAAATGATACCCTTAGTGGTTGTCTGACCCTGCAGCTCTGGGTAGAGGAGGTTAAGCAGTGTGCTGGGTGTTTGCAGTGGAGGATGATGCTCAGCTTTACCTCCCCCGTTCTTATAGCACAGGTAGGGAAACCTCCACACGTTGGCCAGGTCCACAGCGAAGCCCACGATTGAGAGAAGAAAGTCCAGCTTCTTGCCCCATGTCTCTCGTTCCTCGTGCTCGTGGGGGCGCAGGTGCGAGCCCGCCACGTTGGAGCTGGTGTACTGGACGCCGTTGCGCTCCTTGACCAGGATGAGCTCCACGTCCTTCTTCTCGGCGCTGTACGGCTTCAGCGGAGCCACCGAGGAGAGCTTGTGCTCCGGCATCACGTGTACGTTCATCGCGGAGCGCCGGTCAGCCGGCGATGTGGCAAAGAGGAGACTGGAGGAGCTGCTAGTGATGGTGATGATGGTGATGATGGTGGTGATGAAGAGCAGGGTGGAGAAGGTGTGTCTCCGCTGAGACTGTCTTGGCGAGGTGGACTCGGCTCCTTTGCTTCATCAGCTGAACGACACACATGCAAGGAGAGGAAGAAAACAGATAAAAAGTTTAGACAACTTCCTCAAGCAAGTTTATATCTCAGTCCCGGGAGCAGAGGACGCGCTAAAGATGAAGCCTTTCTAATCCACTCTCACTCCTCCCCCGGCTCCGTGACTAAAAAGCCCTCCCTGCGCGCAGTGCGCTCTCGGTCAACAGGTTAAGCCTGGCCGATTCTCCGTCCTGCCCTGCTGCTGACAGACCCGCTCAGAGTTAGACTTTAGCTCATACTTGTCACGCGGAGAGACTTCGGCCATGGCCGCCTGCTTCAGCGCTCCGGACGAGAATGAGCGCCTGCCCATCCTCATCCAAGTTTAAGTGTCCCCTCCCCTGGAGACAGAGGCAGCGCGAGCAGGGAGGATGGAAATCCACATCCTCCTCTTCCACGTGATGTTTTATATCAGAGGGATAACTTTTCTTCTTCTTCTTCTTCTTCTTCTTCTTCTTCTTCTGATTTTCATTCATCATCATCATCATCATCTTCTTCTTCTTCTGATTTTCATTCATCATCATCATCATAAACTTCTTCTTCTTCTTCTTCTTCTTCTTCTTCTTCTTCTTCTTCTTCTTTTTCTTATTATCTTCATTCATTATCAATCTTCTTCTTGTCTTCTTATGAATTTTCTTTCATCACTCTTCACCTCCTCCTGGTCCCCCCTCATCATCATCATCATCTTCTTCTGATCTTCATTCATCATCCTCTTCCTCATCCTTTTCTTTTTTCCTATCATCACTGTCATCGTCATCACCCTTTTCTTCCTCTCTTACTCCTTTTTCTTTCCCTCCTCATCATCAGTCATTACATCCTTTTCTTCTTCTTCTGACTCTTCCTCTTTTCTTTTTCCTTCATAGTTATCATCATCTGCTTTTTCTCCTTCTTCTTCTTAATCTTCTTCTTCTCATCTCATTACACTTTATTACATCTTTTTCAACTGCCATCATCACCAGCAGCAGCAGCATCTTCGTCAGTATCTTTTTCTTCCTTTTTCATGTTCTTCCTTTGAGCGTCATCAAAAGTCTTTAAACATGAGGTCTCACATGTTAGACTTAACAGTGCTGTAAATGATAAACTCAAACTGAAGAAGTGCAGCAGCGCAGTAGCTTAGAGAAGTACATTTCTTCAAACTCCTGTCCTGAAAACTCCCCACATTTAACTGCTTAATGATTTCTTTACAGCTGAGTCACATCATGAGTAAAAGATTACTTTGGGACTGCAGTTCTGGAGTCCAGAAAAACTTGCCTTAACCGTAGATGGGATACCGCTGTGACTTCACTTCTGCACCAGCGCCTATACTCTCACCAAAAGTTTTGGAAAGATAAATAAATAAGTAAATAAGAACTTCTCAAAAATGTTTTATTCTGCCCTTTAATTGTCTGTTTCTCTTCTCTTCTTCTGCATAGATTCAATTACCTGTTTTCTAAGAAGCGGTAAAAGCATTGTGTTCCATGTGTAATCAAATCCCACACAGCTTTAGCCAAAGGCTACGATTTCTATTAGATATGGGTGATCAGTTCATCCCATTAAAGTCAATGAATGTCCCTTTAAAGCTTTCCAGGGCTTCTTTTATGAAACCTTTACAGGCCTGTTTTGGGGAGCTTTTGTTGATACTCCGGCAAAGATTAGATAATAAAAGTAAGGAACCTGGTTACACAAGCTGATTTATGCACTCATTAGAAGCTCTTTCTCTCTCTGGAACTTGGAATCTGTACATGTTATTTCAGGACGTTGCCATACGGGTGGGAGGAGGTGACCCCAACAAGGGTCTCGGACAAACAAACAAGCAAGATGTCCTCGCACTTCGGTGTAAAGTACCCTACACTTGGCTGAGCCACCATCATCAATCTGGTGAGCAGCATCCATTTTATCGAATGATGCAAAGATATAAACTCAAGGCGGGTTATAGAAAGGAAGAGCACTTTATAGAGAGTGTTAAATGAGAAGAAGTTTATAAAATTTATAAAGCAAATGCATTCTGAAGTGATGTCTTCATCTGTCTACTAGAGAACACAGAATGGTGAAAACATAGTTAAAGGGTTTAGTGCTTAACCAACCCTGATTGCTTTTTTTAAAAATCCAAATACTATTTAATATTAGAATTCTTCCAGAGTGCAGTATGCTGGTTTAGGGTACAACGAAGAGGTGTCTTCTTAAATCAGAATGACAGGACAGGTCACGGGACATCAATCATATCCTAAATATCTGGGGGTTTTGTGCCTGGTTTGAGAAAAATTATTTGAATGCAATAATGTAAAGCAAAAATAAATGAATAAATAAATAAATAAGTATATCTATTCAAAGCTCTAGCCCTTAATTCATAGGCTAATTTACAGAAACCTTAAGTTTAAGGCATAATGATATACGATGTTCATAAAGATTGGGGTTTTGGAAAACTTTAATAATGGTCATTGTTAAAACAACCAAAATGATTAAATTAAAATGAATGAAAATATATCTTTAGCACATACTGTAAATGGCATAGGCTTGAGCTTTCATACTGCATCAGAGTTAAATGTTGGACTCTGACGTTGGATTGCTTAGTATGTTTGGTTTTGGCGTTGCAGATAGTGGTTTCAAGCTCTGGGTTCAGGTCAACTTTCACGACAACAACCAGATTTTTTCCCCTCCTTGCCCATTGGAAACATTCCTGCCATTCCAGGGGCATATGCCTTTAAGTTAAACAATGCCTGTAATAAAAGATGCATCACTGCCATATCTTCTTTCAAACACAGCTTCCAAGATGTTTCTTTAAAGATGGCATCTTACTGTGTTTGCTCTAGGAAAACCGTGTTCCTTCTTCAGAATGCTTTGTGTCAGTCAGGCTTAGGGTTGCTTCATAGCTGGTTTGTGCACTTTGCTGTTCCTCTTAAGTCTACAAAGGGAGAGAAAGAGATAAAGGAGAAAGAAAATAAAAGAAAATGGAAGCGAGTAAGAAGGTCCTCTGAGGGGATAGCCCTAAGGACACAAAGGCCAGGTGATGAAGAGCATTGGGATGCTAGATCAAAGGTCATTGATTAGTCTAAACTAATAAACTAATATATATATATATAAAAGAAGGTAAAGCAATAATACATACCTAATGCCACACCTAGATATTTTGAAATGCAAAAATTAGATAATAAATGAATTAGTACATTTTCAGCTTACTTAATTACATCACTACCTGTGACCTTTCAGATCACAATCATAGATTTGAAAAAACAGGGCAGACACCCAGTTGTAGGCATAACAGTACTAAAGTGTGTTATCTAAGAAGTGTCCACTAACTACACTGCTGCAATATCTAAAAATGGACACAAATATCACATTCAAAAGATGACCAGCTAGTATACGCTGGATAAAAAAAACATGAAACCAATCTAAAAGATAAATGTAAAGAATACATGAGTATACATGAGGTCACCAGTGAGTGTTGGTCACTGAAACTCATTTTAGTCTGTATGGCTCTGGTATTATGAGCATCCACAGTTCAATAGCATTTCTACTTTCCAGGAAATGCTGAAGCATTAATCAAAAAGAGATTTTCAACACCATTTAAAGCAAATTGGAAGACATATGGGAGCCTTTCCAGTTTAAGCAGCAGAGGTCAACATATTTGAAAGCAACAGCGCAATGTTTGGTATTCAAATCAACCACAGTAAAGCCAGAGTGTCTTCCAAATGTTATGGCACTGCAAAAATGTAAAAATGCCAAAAATACTGTAAATAAAAATATTGAGTAACCCTATATATGATTTGCTACATGGACATTCTTACTTTTACACTGAGGACAGATTGGATGCTTCACAAACAAATAAAAACAAAAATGTTAACAAATAGAAGACAAAGGTGTTTGTGACTTCATATTAGAAGTTATTTAAGTTACTAAGTAACTTATACCATACTTACTTATATTAACTAACTTCTAGAGGTTTTCTCAGTCATCTAGAGTTTATTTACTTGTACTGATAATTTATGATGAAACATTTTGTTACAATGTGCATGCTTAACTGTCCTAAGCCTGATTCAGTTTTAAAACGTGGCTTAGCTTTGTGTAGTCCAGAAGAAATCCAAGCAATGTTACAACTCCCTAACCTCTAGGCAATCGGAAGATTGTGGGTTCAAACCCCTTACCAGCCATGGGGTACCCTCGAGCAAGGTACCGTCCCTGTCACTGCTCCCCGGGTGCTTTCATGCTGCACGGTGTTTGTGTGTATGGGTTAAATGCAGCGGTCCAATTTAGTTGTGGTTCACTGTGTGCTGTGTTGCTACCTCGCAATGACAAGAATAGTCACTTTCACTTTCACTCTTAGGATACACATAAAGAGTGTGTAAAAGTAGCAAACTGAGTCCAATTAAATTGAACATAGCTGCATTGTTTCCAAATCTGAATTAGATCATTTATATAAATGACTCTTCAAGTGAAAACCTTCAGAATGTTCATCAGTACAGGTTCTCATGTTGAGTTAAGTGATGACTAAATCAGTGTTCATCCTCATATGTGGTTCATATAGATTTGAGCAGGAGAGCAATCCTCCTTAACTTTCTTTAGCACTTTGATCCAGGAAACCTGGCAATGCGCCTTTGGAAAGACTCCACTCATTCAAAGCATCCAGATACAAAACACGATCTGAACAAGTACATAAAATGTGGAAATGGTCCTTTTTCTGGCACACCTGGCAGTTTTGCACAATCTCAGATAGGATATTATGGGAAATCTTTCCTCTGAGAAAGCAAGAATGAGCAAATCAACAGGGTGTCAAACAGCGGTTTTGAGGAAGGGCGGTGTGTGTTTGTGTCTTGCCTTCTTGGAGGTGACGCTATGGCTTTTGTCCCAGCTGGCCAAGACTGAGGGCTTTTCCTTAGATCAAAGGCAAGGTGATAGTGCTACAGGTCGTGTGTGTGTGTGTGTGTGTGTGTTCAGGAGGGACAAGGTTGGGGAAACTTTGTGAGGCTGAAAAATATTTGTGATTTTGCTATCCATACTGCAGAAAACACATATAAATGCACACACAAGCGAAGAAATGTGAAGTTGCAATGAAATTAGCTGCCAGTTTATTAGGGACATGTGTACCTATTTTCAATAACCATGTATCAGGCCTACCATATAGCTGCAAAATTTAGGTTTACAGTTGCTGCCAACCAGCCATTCTCTACCTTGCCCATGAGCAGAAACAGACATTCACATCAGATTCTGACAGGGTGAGGCATTTTCACATGTTAATTATGTTAATGGTAAAAGTAACAGGTTTGGACTTTAGTCCAGTGCCTGTAGGCCCCATTTGGCTGTATTTACCAAAAAAAAGAACATTTCTGACTGGATATTTTTCCGGTGGCCATTTAAGTACTGAAGGAACATTGCATTGAAAAGCATAAGCTGTATTCACTCTGTTGCATGTTGCAAATGTGACTCGGTTGTGTTGGTTTCTGCTCCAGAGGATTTGACCCTTTCTGGCGAGGAAGGCCTTCCAGGTACTTGATGAAGCTCTTGTCATCTAAAGGCATGACTATTGCTGCTCACTGGGTGATCTTTCTCACTGTACCATCAGGCCCGTTTTAAACAGCAATGGAATGAGCATTTGTGTTCCATTTATGAAATGTCTTATCGTTATATTTTTCTAATTCTTTTTTGAATTCTTCTAGGGGGCAATACTGACAATTCTTCCTGGCAGTATCATAGCTAAAGAGTTTTTTTTTTTGCTTTACTAGCTAAGGGTGCGCTTTGTGAGTGGATAACAAGACATTTTGTAATCTGATCTTGGAAAGAGTGTAGGCGGTATATCATGTATGTCAACATACAAGTTTACTTGCAAGGTACCAATGAGGCTGGTATGGAAGATAATGTGGCAAGTGTAAATAGTGTTTTTTTTAAAACATATGTATAATGGTCTCTGTCCTATGCTGAGCAGGATGGAAAATATCTTATTTGCATGGCAAAATTATTGCACATATGTCAGTATTATATATATATTAAACTATTAAATATATATAATATATATTAAACACGTTAAACTATTGCCTTCTGACAGTGGCATGTAGGTCTAATGAGAAAGGACTATTAAACTAATTAAACAAATGCAAAGTGTGACAGATACAAGAATAAAAAAAACTGCTGTCCCATTACTTACCCATATACTTGGACAGGGCAATTGGTGCAGTTTTGCAGGATTTTCACAAGCTGCCAATTAGTCGTCCAGCTCATCAGCACTGACCTTTCTAAGACAAGCATCTGATCAGTCCCTCCAGAGGCCCAATAGCCAACAGTTGTTTGGTTTGTGCAAATAAAACCAGATTAGTGACATTGATTGTATACGATTTGACTGGACAGAATCAACCTGGGGCTGCAGCGAAATGGATACAGCAATATTAAAGAGATGTTAGAATCTGGGGGCAGAGTTAGAGAGAGAGGCAACAATTTTAGTTAATTGATCCCATGCCATCTCATCAATTTTGATTAAAATGAAATGGGCTGCTCTCCTCTGAAAAGGTTAAAACAAATTGAGGGTGCAAATCGCAGCTGCTAATCACAGCACGCTGAACAGCAGGGCTTTAATGAAGTGAGTGGCGCCCCATCCTTCATTTGGCTGGGCATTACCAGAGGGAAACATCCATCTCCAGTAGGACACAGCCATCATCATCATCATCATCATCATTGTCGTCATCAACATCATCATCATCATCATCATCATCATCCTATACTATTGATTGTACAGGCAGTGATGACTGCCAAGCACCACAAACTCTGCATGCTCAGTCTCTCAGCCTTCATCCTGCACAACATCCATCCATCCATCCATTATCTGCCGCTTGTCCCAAACGGGGTCGCGGGGGAGTGCTGGCGTCCAACCCAGCGCACACAGGGCGAGGACGGGGGACGCACCCTGGACAGGTCGCCAGCCCATCGCAGGGAGGAGCGGGACGGGGACGGCACCTTGCTCAAGGGTACCTCAGGGCAACCCATCGGGAAGGGGTTAGAACCCCTGATCCTCCGATCACGTGGCCAACACCCTAACCACTAGGCCCCTGCACAACATGAAATCATTTTTTTTGCTGAATTTAACATTCATATTTATTTGTTTTAAATTTCATGTTAAAGTTTGCTCTATTCATATTCTGTTTCACACAGTGAACCATAACGAAATTGGACCTCTGCATTTAACCCTTACACACAAACACCATGCAGCAGGGGGCAGCTATAAAAGTGCCCAGGGAGCAGTGACGGGAACGGTACCTTGCTCACGGGTACATCAGGGCTTTTGTTCCAGTCTTTTGATCCAAAGACTCTATTCTGGAGAAAATTCAGTCAGATTGGTTCAAACTCGCATAGGCACCAGACACTAAGTGCCCCATATTCTACAACAGAATGTTTTTATATAAAATGAATATAAAGTAGCTGCCTGATACATTTTTATTATAGCTCATAACTCATATGTAGACACATATAGGCTTCCTGGGCAACAAATAAAATGCAAAAACTGTGCCCATGTTTCCTTTGACCAACACTGTAAGAAATAAGTTGGATAATTTACAATAACAAATCACTCTGAACAGGTTAGTTTATATTTTATTATGAAGATGCTTTAAGAAATTGGTGAACTTCAGACAGTCATGTCATCAGTCAGTCATCAATGTCATTTAATGGGTCTCCATTAAAGTGGAAACAAATGCAGGCCTATAGGTCTCCTGCCTGTTGTGACATGTTACATTTATGGTGGTTTGGAGCCGGCTGCCAGCTTTAGCTTTATGCCAACAATAGAAGTGTTTACAATGCTTTATGTTTGGCTTTGCTCAGTAAGAGCAGACAGCACTGGGAGCATCTGTTTGTGTTTGAAGGTCACACCCTTTGACCCTCTTTGCAGTGACCTTTGGGGCTGGATGAGTGGCAGCTGTGATCAAACACACACTCACACCATGCAACACTACCACAGCAACCAAAACCCACAACACTCCAACATGCTTTATCTGACACGGACGCACACACACACACACACACACATACACACACACACACACCCACCCACCCACACACAGACTTCAGGTAATGTTTTGCCCCAATAATGGTGTACTGCTGTCACCTGCTGGAAGAGTATGAAAACACTACTACTTGTGAAAAAATATCCCAAAACAAATGTTCATACATGGTAACATAAAAGACGCTATAAAAAGCTTGTTAAAATGCAATGTATTTTTATTGTGAAATATGAACAGTGCTGTGTTAACAAAAAGTAGTCCTAATTGCATCCTGCGCTGTAACGATACAACACCACTCTAGGCACGTGCTGCTGTGTGTGTTGTGTTGCCCGTTTGTTCGCAAACTGGCCTATTTTCAGCCACTGCCTGAGCGTTAGACTCAACAAGCAACAGGGACAGAGCGCTAACTCAGCACCATCTCTTCTCAATAGAAATGCAAATACAATTAGATGTTGAGCAAAAAACCTTTGATTATCGAAACCTCACACACCAGAGTCCCTGAGCAGCGAGAGAGAAAGAGAGAAAGAGAAAGGCAACAGAATAAAATCTGCAAAAATAAAGCATCCTCCCTTGGGTCACAGTTCATCGGAGTGCCAGCTTCCTTTAAAATATTATATTATTTTCACCACAGCTTTATTTAAGTTACCCATTCATAAAAAGTTTGGCAACTGCTCACTGTCTTACAGTTTCAATGGATTAAATTTAAAAAAGCTTTTCTGTGCATTACACGCTAGCCATTTTGCTCTATGATGAGCTAGCAAAATGACCAGCTTTGTACTGCCGCTGTTTTTTGAGCCATAGAATCATGGCGGCAATATATATAGTCTCCATATAAAACAAAGCCTCTCGCCATAACCACAGCAGCAGTGTGCAGAAGAAACAATGAAGGCTTTTAAAAAAATGCTGATGCAAGCAGTAACACCTGAATGTGAACACCAGGTGGGTACAGCTCAACACTGTTTGCTGAACTGTATGTATAGGCAATCTGCAACCTTTGAGAAAAAATTGCATACAACCAGGGTAAAAGCAGCTAGTCTGTGTACATCTAAGGCACATGTTAAGATGGCAATGGTCTTCCAGGGGAGATGGTTGTGCAACAGCTACTTAAGTCCTAGTGATTTATTTCCAGGTTTTGTTGCAAGCTTTCCAGTGATTTTCTAGCAGGCCCTGCAGTGGAAGATCTTTGGCTTAGTCATCTTTCTTGTCTGAGCTGCTGTCCTCTTGATGGTCGCCAGAGGAAATGGAACAGCATTGGGAGAAAGAGTCTGAGTTGGGCCCCACCCCCTGGAGTCCCTGGTAGCGCTGGAGCTCAATATATGTGGAGAAGAGTTTAGCGTACTCAGGGTGGTTGATAGCGAATGAGCGGAACTCATCTAAGTTAAAAATGGCAAAAAAATATAGTTATAC
Source organism: Hepsetus odoe (assembly GCA_017165825.1). Taxonomy (NCBI): domain Eukaryota; kingdom Metazoa; phylum Chordata; class Actinopteri; order Characiformes; family Hepsetidae; genus Hepsetus; species Hepsetus odoe. The sequence goes on along the minus strand of CM029391.1, from coordinate 10,230,531 downwards.
GAGATTGTCAGGACCTTATATATTACAGAATCTTACAAATCTTTAATCTTCAATTGCAAATCTTTAAATCTTTACTTACAGATCTAAATCTAAAGTCTATCAAATTTCTTTAAAATATCAATCATTCACATGCCCGTTTGATGTTAGGCAGATCTGACATCAGTACAGCTGGGATTCTTAAGTGATTTTTATACATACCATATGTGATGTGTCCTGATCCATCAACATCAATCTCATCGAAAAGTTTGGAAACGTTAAGGTCACACACTCCCAGCACAGAGCGCAGCAGGCCAGCAAACTCATCCGGCGTGATGCTGTTATCTTCATCTATGTCGAAGAGCTGAAGCAAGAGAGGGTTAACCATATATGTCCAAAAAAGGTACGATTTTTACACACCTGTTTAGTTTACGTTTTTGGCAGTAACAAGATCTACTCTTCTGGGAAGGCTTTTCACAGGATATAATAACACTGCTGTAAGTGCATTCAGTCACAAGAGCATTAGCGAGGTCAAGTACTGATGTCAGATGCCTGACTCTGGATAAGAAAATTCTAAGATAAGCCTCCAGCTGATCCTTGACATTGTGCAGGGTGAGCTTGATCTTATGTGCAGCTGCTCCAGACTGTGCCATTTCATTTGTAGCACTTTTCTATAGAGGTTTTTCAGGCATGCACTGAACACCTGTGTCATCAGTAGGTGCATATTTAAAGAATTCAGGTTTATAAATACTTAAAAAAAAAAAAAAAGACCTGCATCTAAAACATGTAGCATGTTGGTCGTAAAAGGAAATGTACCTTAAATGCTGTCTGGATGACTTCCTCTGTGTTAGCTGGTCGACACAATACTGTCACACCAATTACATACTCTCTGAAATCAATGGTGCCATCCCCATCCTATAATAACACAAGAAAACAAATCTTCTGGTGATGTTTCACATTCACTGATTTCTTCATCAGTTAGCTAAATTAGGACAAAAGTTCAGTTTTCCCTAAAGACAAGCATGGCAGCTTTACTGTCAGTTCCCCTGGCACTGTTACCTTACCTAACATTACTTAACGTTTTATTAAGGATATAGGTGAGGTTGTGGAATTTGCAACATGGCCAAGAGAACATGTGAGTGAATGATACAAGACTGAGTTCCGCAAATGAGACTGGGTGTTGCCTACATTTACTGGACACTAGGTGTAAGTTCTAGGTGTAAAAAAAAAAAAAACAACTTAGCAACATACACACCCTGTCAAACAGAGTAAAGAGTTCCTGAAGAGCTGGGCTGATGGGTAGCTTGAGGAAATCTGCAAACTCCTCGATTCTTATCCGGCCTCCTTTGCAGGAACGGGCAATGGTGGCAAAGTTCTGCAGCTCCTCCTTTACATTGTCCCATTTCAGACTGAAGGGAGGCACAGAGACAAAAATCAATAAATCAACTTCGTAATAACTACTGATTACATGATTTTATACTAAATGGCTGGACAGTTTATATATATTAGAATGTGAAAAAACTATAAAATGACATGGGAATTAGGAGTCACAGCTAATGGCAATGATAAGACAAGCATGGAACCTAAACTTTCTATTGTTCAAAGTCAAAGAGGTGGTATTTTACTACGATTTCAACTGAAAAAGTTTTTGCCATGTTTTGCTTTGTTTTGCTTAAAGAGAAACATCTTGAGAAGAGTGTTCCATACTCAAGTTTCCTGCTAATTTTGGTGAACTCCACTAGCCCAGCCTCCATTGGAAGGGTCAGCTCCCCAGCAGAGATCATCAGTCGACAGTCCTCAAAAGTGTGGTCTGTTACTGGGATGCCCAGTGACCTGGCAACACACATCAATACATGCTGCAGCATACATGCAATTATCCAGTACATCCTTCTGTTTGGTGTTACAGGGATAGGGAAGTGAAACCTAGTCAACCTTACTTACTCTGCCATTAGACTCCGCACTGACTGGGCAAATTTATTGGCATTTTTCTTCTCTTCTTCTGTTGGAACGTGAGGAGGAAGAAACTGAAACACAAAGACTAAAGTAAAGATTCAAACGAATGCCACACTTTTGAATTTTTTTAACTGTAATGTCATCTAAACGTCTGTTTTAGGCCCAAACCATACAGTAATTCAACCCAAAGGTAAACCCCATCTCCACTCCTTTCAGGAAGAGACTTCACTGACTGCTTAAAAAGTTCAATTCTGTCCGGTGATGACCGCTTGACCCAGTGAAAACAAAATTCAGGACGCAAATCTAGGTAAGGTAACTTGGAATTCTCATATTAGCTACAGACCACTAGGATTCTGAGGCTAACTGACACCTAAGAAACCTTCAAATTTCTGTGAATGTATCATTTTAATGTGGCCAAAAACCATGCAACACATTTGCAGAGTGCTGATGAAGAGCATTAGTACTGCAGTTCTAAAGTCGACTTATATGGGGAAGTAGACATCGGAAGTGGCTAACCTCAATTTCCACAGTCGTGTAAAGCTGACACAGTGTGCGAAGAAGCAGGGTCCCCCTGCAAGAGGAAGCAGCAGAATGGTTACCCCACCCTCTCAAAAACCCATAAAAAGGTTTACAGTCATGGCGATGCAGAGAGACACACCGATCATTAAATAAGGGGAACCGAGGAATATTACGATTACGTCTGATTTAACCTTAGACTGAAAACAAGCAGAATTCATCTGCTATACAATCAAATCTCCATCATGCATACATACACACAAAAGCATGCATTCCAAAGTACAAGAAGTCCATGATGAACGGGTGCTGATAAGATTTCAATTCAATTTTGGGTAACGGAGATACTACATAATGCTTTTGGGGAAGATTTCTACAAGTGATCTGAATGTCATGAAGCTAACAAAAGTTCAAAGTCCATGAAATTAAACGGAGGTATGAATCCAAGAACACCCCATCTGTTTAGTTCTGGCGGCTGGGGGATGTAGCTCAGTGGTAGAGCGCATGCTTTGCATGTATGAGGTCCAGGGTTCAATACCCTGCATCTCCATTTCTAGGGTGGTGGTGGTCTAGTGGTTGGGTACTTGCCTATGGACCAATGGCTCAAGAGGTCCCAGGTTCTATGGCAATACCATCACTGGGTCCCTGAGCAAGACCCTTAACGCTGAATTGCTCCAGGGAGACTGTCCCTGTAATTAGGACATGGAAGTTGCGCTGGATATGAGCATCTGCTAAATGTCGTAAATGTAAATGTAGTTCCATGACTCTCCTAAATCCTGCACACTGTGTGTGTAGTGCTACCCAATCAAGGTCTAGATAGGGAATTTGTTTATGTTCATCCAAAAGTAAGGTGATATATTCTAGATTGGTCATGCACAAGAATCTGAAACATTCTATTAAAATTGTAAACAGTAGTGTTTGTACTACATTGATATAAACTTTGTGATAAACTGCAACTGGAACAATCGCACTTCACACAGTGAAAACTGAAGCTAAATGCTGTTGATTGCACTGTCTCACACACACACACACACACACACACACACACACATACACACACACGCACACACATACACACACGCACACACTGACACACACATATGCACACACATATGTGCGCACATGCACACACGCATACACACACACACACACACACACTAAATATAATGAGACACTACTTTCTATTTAAAAGTGGCCCAGATGGTGTGAGGATAAGCATCTTAAATTGAAAGGGTGACTCAATCTTTTTCTCATCGCTTTTTTGTGCACCTTAATGCAAAACTGAAATGAAATGAAACTCACGATTTTGGCCCTTGCCACGTCCATGTCACTGTATCCTGACGTGCAGAAAATGGAGATACATTAGTTTTAATCAAAGTACCTTTTTTACATTAAAAATATTTTGCAGTTGAGATCCGTAGAGTAAAACACATATTTAAATATATACATATTTAAATAAACATATATTTAAAACTATTTTATAAAAAAAATATTTAAAACGAGAATCTGCATTTTTTTTTTTACTCAATACTATAAAAAAAAAATCTTCAGTTTTTGGACAAAATATCGATAAATATGTTATGCAAATTATTTTGCATAACATATTTAGAAACAGAAAATGAGTTCTGTTTAAACGTTTTATTTTAAGTTGTGAGCTTTTTGACTGAACTTCACTTCCCCGGAATTAATCAAATCAAAATAATCAAAATCAAATAATAAAAAGATTTTTTAATGTAGGCTAATCTTTATCCACACAGATTTATCAGAACCAGTGTTCTGCAACACATCCCTTTCCTGCCTGAATTGGTTTCCTCCGGGTGCACCAGCTCCTTTTCAAAAACCAGGCATGTAAAGTGGAGAGAAAATGTTCATTCTAAACTGGAAATGTTGTGACTGTGTGTGTGTGTGACTTTGTTTGTCTACGTGACTGCCTTGCAGTGGATTAGTGACCTGTCCAGCAAGTTTCTGTGCTTTTTGTCCAGCAAATGCTGGGAAAGGTTTCCACACTGGGCCCCTGATTAAGATAAGCAGCTGTGATTGACAGATGGATGGCTAGGCCAAGTTACAGACTACTCAACACTCTAAATGGAGAATCTTCATTAAAAAAGTAAATATAGTCTAGAAATGTATTTTTTAATTTTGACAGAATATCAAGCTCATTTAAATACGGGCATTATGCAAATTATTATTTTTTCTTTTCATGTTCTACAGTGTTGTGGTACAGGGCAGCGTTGGCCTAGTGATTAGGGACTAGGCTCCAGGATTGGCAGGTCATTGGTTTGAATCCCAGATCAGTGGCTTCCCTGAGATTCGATAGCATTAGTAAAGCAGCACTTACCAGATTATTTGGATATCTCAAAAGTACAGGCTGAACCGGAACCCCTGGCACAAAGGCCCCTGCAGAAGAAAAAATCTCAGTCTTTCAGTACAGTCACTTTTTTAAGCAGACTCACACCCAGTGAACCTACAGTGCAAATACAACAGAAACGATACACATTTAACCCTCTCTTTATCCCAGTCCAGCAGCTGACTATTAGTTACTATTCCTTCTGCTCTGATTACTCACAGACTCCTTTGATTGTCCTAGATAAGGCCATCCTATTTATCCTACCACGCAGTATGGTCTCATTCAGCCCATCGATAATTACTGAGCCACTTGTGTGTGGCTGATATAGATTGCAGTTGAAGCTTTAGACTTAATGAATTGAATATATGCAGACAATGACGGAGCGTCCTGAACTGAAGGTCTTAACACTGAAATCATTTGAAAAAGAATGAAGAAACTTTGGGAGTCACTGTTTTAGGTTACAGTTAAAAAGGAAGGAAATGAGCAGTGCAAAGATCACATCTAAAGATATAAAATCTCCTTTCAACTTGTGCGTTCCTGTTTTCACGGACCTCCCTAAACAGATTTCTGACTGCTTCTCTATAAATTTGCATTGCAGGCAAATTGTTTCACTGCTTCAAGGGTTTAAAATGAAACATGATTTATGAAGCCAACGTAAAATTAGGATGTATCAATGTGCTTGTACAGACATTATTTTCATTTTAACTAACATTGTCTCAGCTGTCAGGCTGAGGATTACAGGCAGGTTTCTAATAGATAATAAAGTGAAAGTGACTATTCGTCATTGTGAAGACAGCACAGCCAATCACACAGTGATGCTTCTCTGCATTTAACCCACACACACCAAAGTGTAGCAATGGGCTGCCATATCTAGCACCTCGAACTCGTACCCACAACCTTCAGATCATGTGGTCTAGACCCTGACGACTAAGCCAACACCGCCCTAATATCAGGGCCATTAATAAAATATTTTACTTTTAAAAAGTATAAAACAAACACAAAGCGAAATAGAGCTTGTTTCTTTACCTTGTTTGAAAGTAATAAGACAGGACCTGTTTGTGCATGTTCCTTCAGGAAAAATTAATAGCTGGAAAAAAAATAGAAACAAAATTAACAAAGTTGTTTCTTTCGCTGCATGGCTGCAGAGCATTTTGCATTTTTCTGTACAGATAAAACATGATGGGAAAACTGAATTAGTTTAAATCAATTGAATAAATGTGAAACATTCAACGTGTGCACATACGTGTGTGTGTGTGTGTGTGTGTTGGCTTCCTTTAGTAATTTCCTGCTTTCAACACAGTTGCAGGCTCAACTCTGAAATTCCCTTTACAAGACATGTTGTGAAACTGACATGGGGCTTCAATCACATCAAATTTCATTCCTTCAAGCTGTCTGTGAGCACGGTGGTACGTCTGCATGATGAAACACTACTACTACTGCTAATACTACGGCCACAGTGTTTCATGTCTAGCCTGATTCAATTCAAATGCTGGTCCTGAACAGGAATATGGTAAGTGTTCACATGAAAAACAGCGAAAGGACCTGACCTGTGGCCAGCGGCCTTCGGATTTGGCTCGGTTGCTGATTTCTAGAATGGTGTTTTTGCGTGAGTCCGGGTCCTTGCGTGAGACGAGCACAGGTTGTAGACATCGAAGAAACCCTGAAGTGCACAACACGAGGTACAATAACTCAAACAATGAGTCAAGTTACAGGTACTCATTTTCCTTTAAAAACTCAACAAGGTAAAAAAATTCACTAGAGCAGCCACATAAGTGACATTATTGGGGGAAAATTCTGAAATTTGCATTTATTTTATAGTCATTCTTTCATTCTGTATATTCTGTTTTTATATGCAATACTTTACTGTTTGCCGGCAGCACAGTTATATGGACACCTCCCCAAAAATAAATGGATCTTGGTATAATGGTCCACGATGCTGGAAAGTGCAGCAGAGTATAATGTCTCTCTGTTATTTCATCACAAGGATGCTTGTATTTATATTTATCAACGTATGAGTTATAAATCTCTATTCTGTGTATGCAAAACTGCTTCAGAACTGAGTTATTTTGCTCAGTATAAGTTGACAGTACAGTTTATTAGTTTGCTGTTGCATCCATGAAATATAATAAACAGATTAGTTAGGGGGCAGTGGTGGCTTAATGGATAGGGACAAGGCCCCATGATCAGATGGTCATGAGTTCTCTTGAGCAAGGAACCATCCCCAAACACTGCTGCTGGATATATGGCTGCCCATTGCTCCACTTTGTGTGGGTCAAATACAAATAAACTTGTCTTGGTTCATTGTGTGCTGTGCTGTTGAGTTTATAATGATAAACACTTTCATTTTCACTTCATATTCAAGTTTGTTCTCCTTTCACTATTACAGTGAGATCATATGATGTTATTTAAAGATGACAATGTTTCTGATATTAATGTCTGATGGGGTCTTGGACTGTTTAGGAACCACTGGCATAACCTTTAGGTGACACTGCTTTAAAACTATGGAATCCATTCTTCTGAGTGGTGTTTAGCCGGGTTCTCCAAAGTAGGGTAAAACTATGTGCTGAGAACTTCTTAGTTTGGATGCTGAGCAGAGTCATTGTTGTAGTTATTTTTTTGAAGGAGCTGTTAGTTTTAAGATTGCACAAACATTTATATAGTCAACGGCTCTACATGTCGTTTCCATCCAACACACAAAGATCTGTGTCACAGATTAATGATGATAAAGTGAAATCTTAAAGAGGAAGCAAATTATAGAACCTTTCGCATACTTACGGCCAAACAGTGGGGTGTACAGGCTCTCAGAGCGGGACACGGTCGAGGGCAGCCCAGCCACAACGCAGACAATAGCATCAAAAAATGATGAATGAGGAGCCACTGCCAGAATCGGAGCTTCAGCACTACTCGCCTGCCTCCCTTTCACAACCACTCGAAAACCCATTGCTAAGAAATACAGCCGACCTAGAAACACCATCACTGTACGACACAAAAACCTGCACACACAAACACACATATAAAGAATAATTGTGCCTGACAGGAACTAAACATACATTTCATACCACCACCTTTAACCAATGAAGACCGAGACCATGTAGCAAGGTACAGCAGACAAGTTTGGTCTGTATTTATACGGGCAGTGGTGGCCTAGTGGTTAGTAAATAGGCCCAGGCTCAGAAGGTGGTGGGTTCAAGGCCAGTAGGTTGCCCTGAGGTACCCTTGAGCAAGGTACCATCCCCATCAATGCTCCCTGGGTGATGGACATAGCTGCCCCCTGCTGCACGATGGTGTATGAGTTAAAAGCTGAAGATACAGGGGCAGTGGTGGCCTAGTGGTTAGGGACTAGGCCCTGTATTGGAAGGCTGCAGGACTTTCAACAGCATGCAACGTGTTTGTATTTGTGAAAAGCAGAGGTTGCATTTCATTGTGAGTTACTGTATGGTGTGCTGTGCTGTGTTTCACAATGACAAGTGTCACTTTCACTTCAAAACATGGCCCCTCCTTCCCTCACTAAGAACTGACCATGTTTCCAACACAGTATGTAAATCTTCAGATGGTAAACACGGCAAGACTTTAGAGCATTGTGATAGCTTGCCACAATCTATCACATAAAGAGCATGTAGTGCAGCTCAGTATGTGAAGCAGCGAATAAAAATAATGTACAATGTAGTCATAGTTTCTGATACTGTTTTTTTTTTTTTTTTATGTGGCCTGTTAAAACTCTTAAACTACAGCCAAAACTAAATCCTGTGACTATTAAACCTTTTAACTGTTTTAATCTGTTGTTGGTTTGTAGGACTTTTAGTTTGATTAGGTTTAATTAGATTTAATTGTAAGGTTTGAAAGTATTTATGACACAAATTCACTCTCTCTTCTTCTTACCGTTATCTGTGATCATATCAATGCAAGAGAGCATTCACAAAATGGCATGTATTTCTTTCTTGTTTTAGAAAGCTGCATGCAAAACTGGTGAGATGCTATGAATGCATGTTTTGAATAGACCAGGCTATTATTTGTATGAAAAATAAATAGATCTTTGTTCCTTATGATCAGTTAGACTACATTTCCAGTATGTATTTGATAAAGCTGCTCATCACTGATGAAGAATCTGTAAGGGGAACTGATCATGGCTCATTGTAGAAACTTCAATACATCTGGAGGTTTTTGATGGTGGGATAAGAGAGCAGGGAATTTCTACCAAAGGGCCATGCAGAACACTCTTAGAGGTTGTTACTATCTTATAATGAAGATGATTTGTGCTTGGAGTTGGAAATGTTGATTGCTTCAGGAATTAAGATTAATCATCTGAATCAACCAATGAAAAGATGCTTAAAGAGGTTAAGAGTTGACCAGGCTTTCGATACAATGTGTTTATGCAATGAGGTGAAAGATTCCGTTTCTGAAATGATTGCCAAGTCGTGCAGAAACCGGGGATTGCTCTGGATTAGCAAATTATACTATTTGTTGTGACAGTAATTATTTACAAAACATTTTAGCATTTTAAGTCTTATTAATGAATATGAATGAGAAGAAAAAAGGGGGGGTTGCTAGAGTCCATCCCAGCTCACACAGGGCGAAGGACGGGGACACACCCTGGACAGGTCACCAGCCTATCGCAGGGAGGACGAGCTGACGGGGAGGGCACCTTCCTCAAGGGTACCTCAGGGCAACCCACCGGTAAGGGGTTCAAACCCAAAATCCTCCAATCCGGGGCCCTAACCACTAGGCCACCATTGCCCAGCTTTCCAAATAATCATTTTTAAATATCAAAAAGTAAAATATTCCCAATTTTTATGTGCATGTAGCAAACTGATGAACTACCTAAAAACATTTAAAAAAAAATAAAAAAACAACTAACTAAATTATTGACAAAGGAACTAAAATAGTAAGACAAATTTAGCTCATCAATAAACAAACAGAATATACAGTTTTCCAAATAAAGTCCCCTCCAAAAGTACTGGAACTGCATGCCCTTATTTATTTATTTATTTATTTTTGCTATGTACCGAAGGCATATGGTTTTGGAATCAAGTGGAAAGTGAAAGTGACAACACACAGTGAACCACAATGAAATGCTTCTTCTGCATTTGACCCATACATACACATGCAGCAGGGGGCAGCTATTTGAAGCGACCAGGGAGCAGTAATGGGAACAGTACCTTGCTCAAGGGTACCTCAAGGTAACGTACTGGTCTGGGATCTTCCGATCTTGGGGCCTACTCCCTAACCACGAGGTCACCGCTGCCCCAAGTAACAATTGCCCATATTCAAAAGCTGAATAAAACATTACAGATCAGACTTTCAGCTTTTAATTCCTGTTATTTGCATGTAGATATAGTGACAACCCAGTTTTTCAAGTGAGAAACGTATCAAAAATATAAATATTTAAAGTAATAAACACTTAATATTAGGTTGCATATTCCTTTGTTGCAAATTGTTGGTTTCATTTCTGTATATGGTTTTCCTGGCTTTTACCACAGCATCTTTTAGTTGTTGCTTATTTTGGTGGGTTTATCTCTTCAGTCTCCTCTTCAGGAGATCTGGTCATTCCAGGACTTTTCACTTTTTTCCTCCCAATGAAGGAATTTGTGAACTTGGCAGGGTCTTTTGGATCATTGCCTTGCTGCGTTCATCTTGATTAGCCTGCAAGCATTTCTCTGCACATTGTTTCTGAAAGCTTCACCATTCATCCTGTTCACCCATTGTTAGCTACAGCGTCACTAAAGATTATTCAGCCTGTTCCAGAAGCAGCTTGCAAGTCATTGCACTACCTCCACTGTGCTTCACACATGACCTTGTATGTTTTGGACCATGCCTTTGTTCTAGAAATTTAGTGGCTTGGCTCTTTCCTTTTTTGTGGTTCATTTCACTTTGCTGCTTTATACAGAATGAGTTATAATACTGTATTAAACACCCAGATCTGGACTATATATATATATATATATATATATATATATATATATATATATATATATATATATATACACACATTACCACCACCTGTCCCTTGGAATCGGATGAATGTTCACTGTTGTGTATCATTGTCACACACAAATGCAATTATAATTTTAATAATGTTTTTATATTATAGTATATATATATTTTACAATGTGTCAGTTTGTATCCTACTATTTTGATCTTAGTTTCTGGTTTTGCAGGACTCAGTGATTTGTTGCATGCCACTTTTGAGTCTTGTTAAGTTTGAAGGTATTCGTGATGTTTGTCTTTACATGCCCGGAGACCGATATGGCCTGAATTCTTATCATCCACTGCAGCCTATGCCATGATGTGTTAGATAAGTGTGAGAATAAACTTTGGGTCTCTGGCATTCATTTGATTAATCAGATTACAAACAAAAAATACACTGTTCAATTCAGCACAAGACAGTATTCACAACAAACCATCCGAGTTTTCTCAGAATACTACATGCAAAATATGTGGGACGGTATGGATGCATGTTGGCACATGTTTTAAATAAACAGTAATAAACAGTTCTTTGTTCCTGATGATCAGACTACATCTCCACTATCCTTAACTTCATAAAGTTGCTGCTGATGAAGAAACTGTTGGGGGAATGGCACTTTCTAGGAACATCAATAGAGAAGCTTTTTGCTACAATAGATCACAGCATTTCAACCGAATAGTTCCAAGTAAAACTCTTAGAGGTTGTTTCTGTCTTACAGTATAGACGATTTGTGCGAGTTTTTATGGATGTTTCAGCAGATTATGTGCATACCTCCTCCAGCCAGTCACGGGTTTCACATCTCCTTTCAGAGGTTGCTTGAATGTTATTAAAGCAGAAACAGGCCACATTACCATCAGAACCAGCACCATGAGGAAGGCCCGCAGTGGCACAAGGATGATTCCCAGGAGAAAGCACTGTACACATGAACAGACAGGGTTCAGAGAAAGTGAGTAGACATGACACAGTGAGAATGCCTCAGTCTGAGTCTATAATTAATGGATTTTAGCTCTTCATTTATGGACTCTTGACTCATGCCTCTTGTATTGACATCGGGTATTTTAAGCCTGGCTGATGTGCTCTGTAAAAGTGGACTTCCATTAGCATTTTTTTATCTCCACAATTTGGGGTAGGGACTAGACCCAAGGTCGTGGGTTAGAATCAGTATGTTGCCCCGAGTTACCCTTTAGGAAGGTACCGTCCCCATCACTGCTAATTGAATCTATTCAGATACTGATTGAGCCAAACCAGGTGTTTGATAGAGATTTCAGGTCACCCAGAAATCCATATGATTACTATTTATGGTATTATTGTTTGTATCGGATTTTTTGAATACAACTTTAACATATTTGGACACATTGTAAAGTGCTAATATAATAAATGAGATGAGAACACGGCTCTCCTGAAGGCAGAATGCACTGAAACCTGTGATTACCTGCCTGATCTGGGGCAGGCTCTTCAGGAGCGGAGGGTGAGAGGCTTTGAAGGATTACTCTGCAGTCAGTCAGAGCACAGATAAGCAGTAACCCTGCGATCCGCCTGTCCCAGCGCCGTATTACCAAACGCATGCGGGTCAGTGTAAAGGTTAAGAAATGTTCTCCATACTCACTTTCAGTTTCTCACTTCGGGTCAGCTCGGCGTCCAGCACGAAGGGGTTCAGGACGGCCGGGAGGAGCAGAGACTCCTGGCGGGGCAGGGCGAACACTCTTTGGGGAGGCATGACCGAAGCTTGTCTACTGCAAGATACAACTCACACTCCCTCCATGTGCATCCTGACCCGTTGCGCAATGTGGGCCAGGCTCTACCTTCCGCCTCGAGATGTTTAGACTGTGTCAGCCTCGGTTCTTCACCGCCCAGCCCACCTCCCTGTGTAAGCCTCCTCTGACCTGCAGTTACTCAGCGTGGCCACTGGTGTCGCTGCAATTGGCCAAAGTCAGGTCCGCGATCCACTCCAGGATTTTGCTCCGACCGCCTGTTTCCCCACGACTTCAAGCCGCCAGCAGGGAGCGCCTTCACAGTTGGAACAAAAACCCGGAGTGGATTTCTAGACCTGAGTCTTCCACCTCAGGAAATCTGCAGCTTTCATGCTTCGAACTCATTTTAGGGTGAAGGGAGTATACTGCTGATACATCATCTTTAATACTGGGACTATATATATGATCCTGTACTTTACTAGTGACGTTTGCAAGGGAGAGGATGATATTAAGCACGCTGTTCCTCGACACAGCCACAGGATGTCGCTGTTTATTCAAATGCATCTCAATTAAGAATTCAAAACCTTTCATTTATTACAAAAGCCACCCAGAAAATGCTTCTTGACTTTTGGACTTTTGGGCAATAGCTGCTGTTTTAACCACACGTCTCCTGACCAAAGACTGCATGCACACTCTACTCGCACTGATATTTTTAGCTTGGGCAACCTTCCAAATAAAACCAGAAAAACTAGTCAGAAAGTGACCAGTGATGAAAGGTGTGCGTTTTAAATGACAATTAATGTCAGTAAAAAAGCTTGTGAATACAAAAGAGCAGGGTGTATCTAATGTTACATTAACAACTGAGTCACATTATAGAAGGAGAGGCTGCAGTACGTTGCACCCACTTTCTTGCTATCGTCTCACTGTGAGAAGGTCCTGGGTTTGATTTCCAGGCAGGGCTGGTTCCTTTCTGGGTGAATTTTTGCATGTTCTCCCCGTGACTGAGTTGGTGTCTCTGGGATCTCCTGTTTTCCAAAAACATGCAGGTCAGGTCGAGTGGAAATGCTAAATTGCCACTCTAGCTGAGAATGTGTGTTTGTTTGTCTTCTCTGTGATGGACAGGTGACCTATCCAGGGTATTTGTCTTCCACCCTGTGTGAGCTTGGATGGGCTCCTGTATGAACCGTAGCCCTACTCAGGCCTGTGATACTGATAATAAGTGATAGAGAGAGAGTGCATGGAAGAGTCCAGTCCGTTTTCTCTTCACTCATTTTGATGATCTTGAGGCTCTCATCCATTTTCAGAAAGTGGGGTGGTTGTGGACTAGTGTTTAGGGATTAGGCCCCTGGATTGGCAGATTGTGGGTTCAAATCCCAGACCAGTAAACTGCCCTAAGGTAACCTTGAGCAAGGTACCTTCCCCATCTCTGCTCCCGGGTGCTTTCAATAGCTGCCCCCTTCTGCATGTGTGTGAATGCAGAGGCTGTCTTTCATTGTGGATCACTGTGTGCTGTGCTGTGTATTCATGACTGTGCTGTGCTGTGTATTTACAATGACAAGTCTTCACTTAAAAGAGATATGTTGATGTGCAAACATAATTGTTTCTGACAGCCATAGGCCACCTAATGGAGCACTTTGGACATGTAGACAAGCAATGAATGAAATAAAGCTAAAAATCAGGGGTACTGGACAATCTGTCTTTATTTTTAGAATTACATGTGGTGACAAAGTGCGCAAAAAGGCAATAAAAAGAATTATAATACCAACTCAGAAGATAAAAATAATAGTACATAAGATTAACCAACAGTATTTTCATGATACTTTCTTGTCATGAGTCCATCATGCAACAAACCCTATACAATCTCAGGCAACCCGTGCCCTGAATGACCTCATGAAATACTCTCATGAAAGGAAGGAAAGACGGATGAGAAGCGAAAAAGAATTGCTGTGCTACCGATATGTTTGGTCTCTGTGTTGCTGCAGAACACAATTATCAATTCACAAAGTGCTTGCCTTTATAAAATGTAAAACAGTACACAACTTGTATCTGATATACATTTTCACAATAAAAAAAAAAAAAAACACTCCTGATTACTTTTCCATTGCCTAACAGTCTATTTGAAGCCTTTTTTTTGAGAATGCTTTCCAGACAGCAGGAACATTTCTGAAACATTCTTCAATCTCTTGCCCTCAAAATTGTACTTTGGCAGTCCTACTTGAACGAACCCAGTTTAACAATAGCTATATTACACTGAAACAACACTGCATGAATGCTCAGCGGGGACATACCTGATGTCTTTGCAAATGACAACACACAAATTACTTTTTTCCTTAAAAGAGGCCAAAAAAGAAAAAAAAAAAAATTAACACTGAAATTGAACAGCATATATCACACAGTATAATAATACAAAATGTTTTTTTTATTATTATTATTTCTCTGGTTTTAGCCATGTTCCATTACGGAAGAGACCCAGAGCTTAGTGACTATGATGAAGACTCACAGGCTAGCTAAGGCTAGAACGTCCTTACCAAGGGTGAGGGAGGGAACAGTCTGATAAATCTGAGCCTTGTCATTAGGCAGGACACCACAGTGGAATGTGATGAGGTGACCCAAGGTTAAAGTTCACCATGTGGCTTAAGGTTGTGGTGCTGCTCAGCAACGCAACCAGTCCGTTTTCACCTCACCCACTTTGATGATCTTGAGGCTCTCATCCATTTGCATATAGTGGGAGTCTTTGAAGAAGTAGCTGTGGCCTGTAGATTACACAAGAGCATCACAGAAAATCAATCAAAATATTAACTAAACCCTCATATTCCTCCTCTTTTATTCCCAAATTTAGTTTGATTTTTAGTAACGCTAAATTGTTCAGTAACTATTACAAAATTACTAAATGGGTTATGTTTAAGGGAGTGAAGAAGGAATGGGCGATATGGTCTAAAAGTTTAAATTTAAGACATAAAGATCTTAAGACTATCCATTAACCATAGGCCCAATAATAGCCCCTAAAGTGAAGAAGTAAAACTGACCAAATTAACAATTAGTTAAAAAAAAAATAGTTTATTTAAAATGATTAGTTTGGGGAAAAAAAATGCTTGCGTTAAAGTCACAACTCTGTCCAGTCTGAAGCATAAATATTCTTAATGTAAGCGTAAATTTTGTGACTTACATGTACCTTTGATAACATGCAAAAATTCCACGAACAGGTCTGGGGATGAGCAAATGTAGTGAAGTTAATGGAATTCATTATAAAGAAGTGGTGCTGGAAATAGCTAGTGGGAAAGTGTTTTTTTGAGGCAGAAGTAGTGAAGTTTGTCTGTCTGTTCACCAGCAATGACGCTGTACTGCTGCTTCCCAAGCATTTATGTGGTTAATTACCAACATAGAGGCTCCTTTCACACATCACACAGTGTTGCTCTATTTAACAGTTCTCCTAGTAAGTGTATGTGTGTGCATAGGTGTAGTAGTTTGAGTCTGTGTGTGTGTGAGTGTGTGTGTGTGTGTTTGTGTGGCTGAATGTAGTCGTTGAGTCTGAGTGTGCATGTGAAATTAAAGAGCCAATAAATTTTTTTTTACAAGGACATAATGGCTATATGTGTTTATTTATTAAAATTTAATTACATTATATGACTAATTTATTATTTTATGATTCTATTAATCAAATACAGGTAACTTATAAAAAATAAGCATTAAATGTTACTTTATTTGCATACATTAGTAGCAAACATACATGCATTAGTGCAATCCTGCTGGTGTGGGTTTCCTCTGTTGCAGTAATGAATACAAAAGAGATTTATGTGCTAAGAGCTCCACCTTGTGCAGAAAATAAGTACATATATAACATCCATCCATCCATTTTCTGCCGCTTGTCCCAAACGGGGTCGCGGGGGGGTGCTGGAGTCCAACCCAGCGCACACAGGGCGAAGGACATGGGACGCACCCTGGACAGGTCGCCAGCCCATTGCTCAAGGGTACCTCAGGGCAACCCATTGGGAAGGGGTTCGAACGCCTGATCCTCCGATCATGTGGCCAACGCCCGAACCACTAGGCCACCACTGCCCCATATATAACATATAAATATATAATGAGCTGTTGATTCTAAATATATATTTCAAATATTCAAAATAATCATCAAGCTAGTTTTTTGAGAATATACATTTTGATGCATTTTTATTGAGTAATTGCAACAGTGTGCAGGGTCACTGCAATAACATCCAATCCTGGAGTGTGCTGCTGTAGATTTTGCATGCTAGATTTATTAGCAAATACAGGCCTCTCAGTTCAGTGTATTATGTTGTTTAAGCACACTGACCAAAGGCTATTAAATGGATGTTGAGCAGAGCCCCTTATAAAGCAAAAAATGGAGCATTAATTAATTGTATTGGTGAGTAAAACTCCAACTCTGTGTACATGGACAATAATAAGTACCATTTTTTTAGATTTTCTTGCTTTGTTTGGAATTTGCTTTATAAAGAAAACACACATATAATCTGGCAAGATGTACTGCATTAATTACTATTTTTAATGATGATCTAATGCCAGATAGAATGTGGTTTGAATAGAATGGGCAAGGATTCTGCACCAGACTCCACACTAGTTCTGTACAAACACCACCTTCCTCCCACACACACACCCACATGTACATCCACTCGCACAGGTTCACACTTACCCTAAGAACAACTTGCACCAACGAAAAAATGTCAGTGCATTGCAAAGCAAACAGATTGCCCATCGCTCCAAAATGCCTCAAAGTTTTATTAGATTTCCCAAAATGGCAATATGTCACCTCAGAAATATCACACTTGTACTGTTTTTCTATGCACCGGTACTTTATCCAAGCATCCAGTGTTGAGTAAGATCTTCCTAGCTATCCTAAGTAAAAACAAAAGCATCAAAAGTGTAGGCAGTTGTGCAATTCAGCCTCTTACCCTTTCCATTCAGACTCATGGCAGCATCCAAATCATCGGGAACACCATTCCAGGAATCAGCAATGAGCTTGGGAAAGCCTGGATCCATCTTCTTCTTGGCATCATTGTATCTGCAAAATTATCGCATCATGAACCAGGTTTGTTTACATGCTAACAAACCACAAAATCTCCACATTAATGTTTTTGTTGCTATCATCAGGGGTTTCTTTTGCTGGTAATAATGTGGGAACGACACGGTTTAAGATTATTATGATAAAATAATACCATAAAACTAGTTTCTGATAAATCTTGTTATCTAGAGGGACAGCTCAGGTCAGAAAGTTTGGAGACAAAGACAAAGAGAGGTTGCAGATACAGAGGAGAGATGAGGAGTATATTGGGAGAGGGACGTTGAGGATGGAGCAGTGAGGAAAGAGGAAAAGAGGAAGGCCAAAGAGAGAAGACATGCAGGCAGTTGGTATGAAAGAGGAAGATACAGAGGAGTGGGTGAAATGGAGACAGACAGGAGCAGCCGAAAGAAACAGAATAAAGAGTTAACTGGCTTTGGATTGGATTTATTGCCGCCAAATGGCACCTGCTGACTATAACAATTCACATGTAAGGAAGGGGTCACAGCTCCGTTATGGCTCAGCTCAAATTAAACTTTCATTAAAAAAAATAAATAAATAAATATAAAAAAAATTTTTAAAAACATAGCATGGTTGAGACGGTACCTCCAGAACTTGTCTCCAGAGAACAGATATGTTTTCTTGCTCTTGTGGTAGGAGTAGGCTGCGTCTATGCGGTGCAGGTCTGCTGGTAATCCCAAGGAGGATATCTTCTTAGGATAGTCCCTCTCAAGAGTACTGCCTGAGTACACCCACATTTCATCACCTGTGAAGTGCACAAACACGGTTTTCTAATTTTTGACATGACAACAAAAAAGCTGACTTGAAAAGCTGATTGGTGTTGACACCTCATGCACCTCATGCAACTGGCAACTGTGTGTGTGTCACGTGGCGGGGGGCGGGGCTCGCACACAGGTGCCCAGCGATCTCGCTGGCACCGGCGCGTTATAGTGTGCCTCTGTGTGTGTGTGTGTGTGTGTGTGTGTGTGTCTGGCTCTCTTCTCTGCTATGTTTAGCAGTGCCATAAACACCTGATTAGCTTAATAAGAGCAGTGCTTCATATCAAATACAGTGTGACCTTGTTAAGTTAACTAAATTCACTCAGTGACTTGCAGATCAAGAGATATGTATAGAATTAAAGTGTATAATATACTCTCATTAACTTTCTAAATCTTTTTCAACAGTCTTTTT
This sequence comes from Hepsetus odoe, assembly GCA_017165825.1. Lineage (NCBI taxonomy): Eukaryota > Metazoa > Chordata > Actinopteri > Characiformes > Hepsetidae > Hepsetus > Hepsetus odoe. Next base: position 10,211,866 of record CM029391.1, on the reverse strand, counting down.
CATCAAAAAGAGTATTTATGGTAATGACCTACTTATATTAACATAATCATGCTGCAAAGATAATCTTTTTTCTGTATTTTGAAACTGTAATGTACTATATTGGAAACATCCATCCATGCTTTCTCTTGCTAACGTGTCCTGTTTACTTTAGTTTAGTTTTATATAACTACTCATACAGACGCCCACATATGACACTAAAAACCTAAAGTCATACCTGTTATCCTCATTATTTTTGGCCCTGACATTCAAAAATAATCATCTTTCCTAGAAAACCATCATCATTGATATATCTAGGGCAGTATGTGGAATTAAAGGGTACAGAGGGGCACAGATATAAAAATCAGCCTGTTAAACGCTTTAGTCCAAACTACATGTGTAAGAGATTCCATAGCGGTCAAATAAACCACAATCAAATCACTCAACGCAGAGTAATGGAGAAACACTGAAAATGCCTAATGGGTAAAATTTAAAAATGGAAGCTCAGCAAGATTCATCATATATTTCAAGTGAAATTGAAATATAAAATATTGTAATGAATTGAACAGAGCACTGACTAAAAATAAAGAGCATAATCATGATTGAGTGCAGCAGTAAACAAATTTACAAAACTATTTCTCATATAAAATCATATTTTCTGTAATATTTTGTATTTAAGTAGTTAATTTAGTGATTTAAATGGCTGTTTACACATTTGTTGTTAGAATACACATTTCTATTTCTGCTTAAATACATATTTAGTTTCTAGAATTTCACATGGATTAATGTAGTGTGTTTTGGATGATGAAGAGTCTCTGCATATTTATTACATTTACGGCATTTAGCAGATGCGCTTTTCCAGAGTGACTTCCATGTCCTAATTACTGGGACAGTCCCCCTGGAACAACTCAGGGACTCAACTCAGGGCTCAGGGACCCAGTGGTTTGGTGACAGAGGTGGGATTTGAACCTGGGAGCCCTTGAGCCATGGGTCCATAGACAAGTACCCTACCACTAGACCACCAACACCCATATTTTTCGCATTTGAAGGAGGACCCTAGTAGTAGTAGCAGAAGTAGAAGTAGTAGTATCATGCTGCTTTTCAGTTATACCTGCAAAGAATACTGTCTTTTCCTCCAGAGGGTTTTCATAAGCAGCATCTATCTTCTCAGGGAGGTCACTCCAGAATGTGGCCACCAACAGCGGGCCTGCTGGCTTAGTTTGTAGATTAGCTGTCCTGAAAAGGAACCTGAGAGAGAAAAAGAGAGAGAGAGAGAGAGAGAGAGAGAGAGAGACGGAGCAGGTTGAACCAGGCTTGACTTGGGAATTACTGGACTTGAAAGACACTCCAAACAAATCAAAATGGGGGAACCAAGGGTGGTGGTTTGAGTAATAAGACAACATCCCATCAAAGACAGGAGAGACTTGCTGCCAGAGGTGAGAGAGTAAGACTTGAGTGAGAGACAGTGTGTTTGTGAAGGGGGTGGGTGAGGGGTAGGTCTGCATTAGTAGATCTATGGCTTGGCCACAATGAGGTGATTCATTGCAGCATCTGTTTCTCGTTATGGCAGCAGGCTGAGAGAGCAGAGCCAGTGGAACAGGACCAAACTCGCCCGCTTTTCCAGCATTCAGCACACCAACAATACCCACTTCCCCCAACCCCTTTTCAACTGACCTATTTTTCAAAGGCCAAAACATTTCAGACTCTGAAAAGGCAGATTTAGCCACTGCATATCAAGGCATAGCAAATACAACCAATTTCTGGCTGCTGTAAACTTTAACTCATCACATCCTCCCTTTGAATCACTTAGAGAAACGAACCAGACAGGAAAGTTCAAGTAATTCATAATTTTTTCTTAGATATGGCTGAGATCCATATCTTCATTTAAACAATCTTTATTTTCTACAACTTCAAGTCTAAAACTTTGAAAAGTGAATGGAAGAACCAAAAAGAAGAACCAAAGGTTGAGTACAAATTAAGTAAACAGCTACTCTAATGTCTAAGGTGTTTCTCCATCTATGAGTCCTGGGAAAAGGTTCCAGCAATCCCAGCTATGGTTAGGATAATGGTTGGGTTAATGGATGACAATTCTGTACATGGTATAATAAATGGCATTCAATATAACATTAACAGCAACAGTGCCGCACTGCAGCAAAAGTGGCATCAATTAAAAAGTCTACTTATGATTTAATGACTGACAAAACTGCAGACAATTTCAAAACAGTGATACAGATATGTACATGTAGTTTGGATGAAATGAACAGCTAGGCCTCTCCATGACCTCACCCCACGATTTGAAACCAAAACAAGGTTTACACCAGGGTTTCTTCCAGACAGGTTTGGAATGGCAGACAAGGTTTAATGAAAGATAATTAAATGGTTAGCCTCCAGACACCACTCCCTGCTAGCATGGTGTTAGCAGCTACTCTACATCTTCAGCGAATTCAGACATGTCAGCATTCCCTTCCTATACATGCTCCAACAAGACAGGAGGAAATTGCCTAAAGCTCCTCCAAGGCCCTGGAACAGTCCGGGACTTCAATTAAACTGACGATAAGGAATGTATTAATGTAATATTATGATATACTCAAAGCAACAATAAGAGATGTGAATTTCCATGCAGCTGCATAAATACAATAAAAGCCATGAGCCACGTTCAAGTCATTTAATCGCTCTCTTTTTCTCTCTGTCTTTCCAATAGTTTAAACAGCTGTAGCCAGTGACCCAGCTGTGTGAATGTTTGAGGGCTAAAGTCATCCTCTCTCAAAGTAAAGTAAGTCTCTTCACTCCCTTCTTAGTTCATGATCATGCTGCAATATGTTTATTTCATGATTATGTTTCCACTGATTTCGTATTGATAACACAACGCCACTTGTCCAAATGAGTGGTAACCCTACATACATTTTGCCTACTTAATAGCAAAAAACCTTCTCTTATAATGCAACATGTGATGAACACAAAGTAAGAAATGTTCAGATCCCAGGTCCCAGGTCCTCTCTTTTGGACTGTCTTTGTCTGCTTGTCTCCAGATTTTCTACTTGTTATATGTCAGGGTACTGAGATATGTCAAAGCTTGATTTTGTGATCAGTGAAACATTTTGAGCGAATTTGAAGATCTTCCACTACTTGTAGAAAGGGCATTTTCTATGTTTTTATCCTCATTTTTATTGGGATGAGTTGGTATGGGATTTGTGATTCAGAACGAATCATCAAAGACCAGTTCTTGACCTCACCAGTTCGCTTAACGCAATCAAATCCTTACAACAATGTTCTAACATCAATTGTAATACTGTTTCTCACCTTGATTGTTATATTCTTTTTGGGCATATATATATATATGCACGTATCATATAAGGTCAAACATGTATTTGAAAATGCCTATATTTAATATGTCCAATTTTTTTTTTTGCAATGCAAGAAAATGACTAATGGGAACATAAAGTGAACATCATTAAATATCATGTTATCCTTGCGTTTTATTGAAGTTTTTTAATTCTACAGTATTTTTAATTCTACAATTTAATTTTACAGTAAGCACCAGCATTGCTGTTAGGCAGAATGTGGCCAGTCATTAGGCTGAGGTTTTGGAGAGAATGCTGAATCGAGGGCCTTCATTGTATTTGCTAGGTTGTTGTTTTACAAAGAGTTGAGTATGATTTAAAGGAATAAGGAAAATGCAAGTTATTTACTTGCCACATAATTAATATCCTGAAAGAAAAAGGTATTGCATGTCCAAAATTCAATGCAAACGTCCATGGCCCTTGAGTATCCTGTAGCAATTCATTTGGAACTAAGAGACATCCTGCACACACTGAGTGTGGCCTCCTGATTATCACTGTAACCCCAGAGCTGTAAGGACTGAATTCGTATTAAAGATGGGTCTGTTTGTAGGATGGTGGGTGGCTCACTTTCACTCCAGCAGCTCTGCTCTGAAACGACACTAGCGAGCTTCCATGACTGCAGGCTTTTCAGTCCACTGTTTGCTTTGGACACTTGCTTGCATGTTTCATGTAAAATGCACCTACTGAGGGACCAGCGTAGGTGTGCTTACGTCTAGTTCATCAGATCTCTCTCTGCCATGTATGTCCTCGGGCCAGCATTTTCAAAGACATTTGCACAGACCATTGAATTTTTTGGGGTAACAGCTCCCAACAGACCTGGTCCCCAACAGAGCACATCTGGAGAGGACGGATGTCTGTATAAGTCGAGTGTGTGCACGTACATGTGTGTTTGCAGCATTGAGGGGTTTACTCGCAGTCACAGCCTGGATAAAGTACTAGCTCAGCTACAAATGCTAACAGCAAATAGTAGCCACTAATCACTGAATTAAATGACTGCATTTGCTTAATGTTGGTTATTTTCTTTCAAGCAATACTAGCTTTTCTAACCGAAGTATTATTTTAAACAGTTGTATTTGGACATTCTTCATTTTTTATTATTTTCACTACTGCTAATTACCCAAAAGAGCTTGAGCCATCACTCAGACAATGATGTCCATCTGAAGAATGCCTTACTTGTAGATTTGCTGGAACATACAGTACTGTGCAAAGGTTTTAGGCAGGTGTGGAAAAAATGCTGTAAACACAGAATGCTTTCAGAAATATCAATAATGATTGTTTATTTTTTATCAATTTACAAAATGCAAAGTGAGCGAACAAAAGAAAAATCTAATTCAAATCAATATTTGGTGTTTCTACCTTTTGCCTTCAAACCAGCATCAGTTCTTCTGGCCCCCACAGAGCCCTGATCTCAACATCATCCAGTGTGTTTGGGATTACATGAGGAGACAGAAGGATGTGAGGAAGCCTACATCCACAGAAGATCTGTGGTTAGTTCTCCAAGATGTTTGGAACAACCTCCCAGCCGAGTTCCTTCAAAAACTGTGTGCAAGTGTACCTAGAAGAATTGATGCTGTTTTGAAGGCAAAGGGTGGTCACACCAAATATTGATTTGATTTAGATTTCTCTTTTGTTCATTCACTGCATTTTGTTGATTGATGAAAATAAATGATTTTATTAATAATCATAATAATTAATTAATAAATGACTGAAATTGAATAAATGAAACTGAAAGCATTCTTTGTTTACAGCATTTTTTCACACCTGCCTAAAACTTTGGCACAGTACTGTATATGGGGGATGAGTGGAATGATTTATGCGGGTCATTATGTAATTTAAATTTAAATTTTAAACAGTCGGCTAGACATCAAAGCTGCACAACAGACTAAGAACAGGCTCCTGAGAAGCGTGCTAGTGTCTTGAGATACAGCTTTGCTTAAGAACCTGGATAGTCACTTCTGACCATCCACACACACACACACACACACACACACACACACACACGCATATGCACACACACAGACACACACACAAACACAAAAAAACAGCTTATTCCACAGACTGGCAGAATAATATCAATCCAAAAACTCAATGTTGGTTCATTGATGGACTGCAGAATTGCAATGTGGCTTCAAATACTGCTTAACTTCAATCCCTGCCTCTTTTAAAATAACATAATTTCCTAAAATACAAATGACAACATTATTCTGTTTATGATGACTTCAAACAGATCGGATTTTGTTTTGGGAAGATTTCTCTCATGGCTGCATGGCCATTTCCTGGCAGGAGTTTTTTTTTTAAACCATAAAAAAGATGGAGTGATTATTTATTGCCTGGAAGTCAAATCACTGCAAAACACTCAAAGTAACCCTTCCTCAACCCGTCCCTGCCCAATGTGTGTTCCTGTTTGTGAATTTACACAGAATGCATGCAGTGAAGTAACATGGAAATTAAATGATAATTCAAAACTGTGTTGGAAGTTGCTGAAATCTGTGCAGGGATTTGTGAATTGAATTTGCAGTTGTCCAACTAGGCTGGAAGAATGCTAGGATTTTTGTTTAGTGCTTTGGGTTCCACAAAAGTAACCTTTTATTTCCTGCTATTTACTATTAAAATCTGTGCAAATCTTTAGCAGTAAGAATTAGAAAACTGCATTAAATTTGCAAAACATATGAATCTCCAGAAAAGTGATAGAAAGGCCAAAGTAGGGAGTAGGAAAGGACACACTAGGCACTAGTAATATTCTACAAAAAATACAAGCTCATCCGTAAAGCACAGTGGGGTTTACCATGGTTTAGGCTTGTACAGCTGCTTCTTAAACAGAGTCAATAATATTGATGATGTATCTCACATGGTAAAAACTGATTAAATTATGGAGCCTACAGAACAATTTACAGAGAAACGCATGTGTGTATGTCCACTAAATTTAAAGCACACACAGATGAAGTGATAACCATGATTATATCAGTAGAATCACAGCTGTCTAGGTGTGAAATTTATCAGATAGCAAGACCATTCCTGAGAAGCAGGAATAATGGGCAAGCACAATTTTAGACCTTTGGTGGAGACCATGCCTCAGTGGGTCACAGTTTAGGTGGCTCAATGGGGAACTATGCAACTAAACTATGTTTATTTCAACAATCTGACTCCTGCACTTAAAACCATTAGTAAGTGGATGGGACTGAGATAATATTAAAACAAGCAATGCCTGGTTCACTAATAAATATCAAACAATAAAACAGATGATAAAATTAAACAGGTGCTTGTAGCGAAAGATGACTGTAGAATATTTGAAAGTGCATTCAGCAATTACCTGTCCTTAAAGAAGAAGATCTCCCCTCTGATTTGTGCTACAGCATCAAATATGATATTCTCACTGCAAATATCCATAGGAGTGACTGGACCCTCTGTGGGTGGAAGGGGCTTGTCTGTTGAGGTACCTGCGAGAGATGTAATCTTGTGTGAGTGAGAGTGTGAACAGTTTGCAGTTTTTGTGATGCATTTTCTATACGTTTGTGAAATTCCTTTACACAATGGCAACTTCAGGTGAAAAAAGATTAGATTTCTAATCTTTTATTATTTAATGAGCCTCTGTGCTCACCATAGAGGTGCTGGATGCCTCTGATGTCATCATTAGATAGTCTGAAGTTCTTGGTGTAGGTGTAGATTGGTGCCATGAGAGCTCCAGTGTCTTCGGAGTGCTCAAGCCCCAAAGCATGGCCAAACTCATGAGCTGCCACCAGGAAAAGACTGTAGCCTGGAAAAACGGTGGCACAACAGTACAAAAACTTGCCTCTGGCTCATTTTCAACAATGGGGAAAGGTATGCTTTAATGTAAAACTGGCCATCTGAACATTTTATGTTAACATTTATGTTATGAACATGTTGTGTTATTGGACATTTAATGATCATAGATGAAGTTCTGTCACCTTGATCAGGACAGAAGCCCCACTTCCGGTCATCATCGAAGCTCTTGGTGACAGCGCACCACATTTTCCCATCGCTACGGCCAGAGCTGGTGCAAGAATCATAGGTATTGCCCAGGAAGGTGAATGGGAAGACACAGGGAGCACCCTGAGAGTTACCACCAACTGTCGACATGGCTGCAGGACCACAGAACAGCTCAATGAAAGGTAATAAAAAGTACTAAACAAACTTTATGGGAATGAATACCTACAAACATACACTAAAGTAGTTTAGCTTAAATGCTGACATGGCTAATGCTGAATGTTTGGGCATTCATATTAATTATACATTTACACTGATACAGTGAATGGGTGGAGAAGAGTGGCAGGAGTGATCTGTAATATTTGGGTACCAGCAAAAGTGAAAGGAAAAGTTTACGGGACGGTAGTGAGACTAGCTATGCTTTACAGGTTGGAGACAGTGCGACTGATGAAAAGATAGAGTTCTACTAATGAAAAGACAGTTTTGCAGAACTGTAGGTGGTAGAGGTGGTGAGATTTGTTTTGGGTGTGACGAGTAATGGAAAGGATTAGAAACAAGTATTTCAGAGGGACAGCTCAGTTTGGATGGAGATAAAGTCAGAGAAGCGAGATTGCGTTGGTTATGATATGTTCAGAGGAGTTTATTAGGAGAAGAATGTTGAAGATGGTGCTGCCTGGCAAGAGCAAAAGAGGAAGGCCAAAAAGATTTATGGATGTGGTGGGAGAAGACATGCAGGGGTCAGTGTGAATGAGGAAGATGCAGAGGACTTGTAGGAAAAAGAACAAGAACGAGGAGAAGACATTTACAATGCCTTGTTATTTCCCACCATTGCCCTGCACTTTCACTCTAGGCTGGATAATACTGCAGTTAGCAATAAATGATAACTGCAGCCAGGGCATTCTGGTATCCAGGGTGAGATTAATCAAGTGAGCATCCGTCGTTAAGTGACCAAGATGTCCCGCTGGTAGTTAACAGCAAGCTCGTATTTTGGCCAAGACTGAAGTAATAGCAAGCGGAACAAAGGGTTCAGATCTCTAGAGCAGAGAGGAAGAGACAAGATCTGTTGCGACTCACAATGAGTCCTCTTTGCTTTAGGATATAACAGAATGTGGGTGAGAGAGACAGCAGATGCTTTTAATGTCAAAAAGGTCTTATTCGAGAAATAACAAAGCAAATGGCTCTAAAATGAGGGGTTTTTCTTTCCCTGAGCTGCTGAGCTTATTCCGATTCATGGCTGGCACAGCCCAAGGCTTCTGTTGCTTTTTTGTCAGGGGGTTATACGAATGCACGATGGAACACACACACACACAAAGTTGCATTCCCAGTGAATTAGATCCAGATGAAGAGGCCTAGTCTCCTGGCTGTCCTTAGCCAGCTCTCTGACACAATGGAAAATAACCATTGCCAGCTCACAGTAAAAAAAAAAAAGACTTTTGCAGCCTCTTGAAGTCTACAGAAAGAGTGCAGGCCACAGTTATGAAGTTTATTTTCTGTGGGCAGGTTGTATCACACTAGATCCTTGAGGCATATCTGAAAGTAAGATGTTAGCATATTCTTAAAATAAAGGCACCTAAATGGGTTCTTTGGTGAGGTGCCATAGAAGAAACACTCTTCAGTCTCTCAAGAACTTTTTAATACCTTTAAAAAAGAAATAAGTAAGTTTGAGGCAAGTTTGTTAAAGTTAAGGAACCCACATATAATGTAAAAGTTTAATATGCATTAGAGATTATTCCAAGAGCAGCACAGAACCATTTAGGGCCCATTATTTAATTCCAAATAGACACTGTAATTGTTTTCTGGCAGATCAAAACAACCTTGCCATAACAAATTCTAATAATATTGTACAGTTAGCTGTAGCTTATGAGCAGTAGGTAAATTGATATACCTGTCTCAGGGCAGAATCCATAGGACTTGTCCCGGTCATAGTCCTCCGTAGTAGCACACCAACGGTACCCATCATCTCTACCTGAGGTAGTGCAGCTTTCATATTTATCTCCCTGAAAAGTGAAGGGGAACTTACAGGGGGCTCCATCTGCATTTCCACCCAGCGTGAACAGCACTATAAGACAGAAACAAAGAATAATTTATCTCAGTTATTTAACAATTAAAATTTTGATTCAACCACAATTTGTCATGAGTGTTACAAGAGGTTATTTTATATGATAAATGCATGAGTTAATACAATCAGCCTGTATCAGAGATTTAGTCACATTAGGATACAAAACATCTGTATCAGGGACATTTGAGGTATATGTCTTTTGTCATGTCAAAGGTTGGGTTAATAGTCCAGCAAGAACAGCCTTGCTCAGAACAGAAGAACCAAGTCAAGCATCTATGCTAATGGACACTCAGACAAGCTGCCTATTTTAAAACAATGCGTACTCTTGCAAGCAACCCACTGTAAAAGGTTACTCACGCTCATGTGGGCAGAAGCCATACTTTCCATCGTCATCAAAGTTGTAGGTTGTTGAACACCAGAGGAAACCATCATCACGTCCCTGTGATGTGCAGCTAGTATATTCTTTCCCCATGAAAAGGAAGGGGAACTTACAGAACTCTCCCTCGGCATTACCATACTTCACTTTGACAACTAGATAGAGAGTGTGCAAAAGAAAGAAAGAAAAAGAGAACTCAATTACTGGAACCAGTTCAGGGATGCATCTTCAGGATATTGATGCTAGAATGCAAAATGGCTATTCTGCTTGGAATAAAGCAGTGGAGCACAATTATGGTAAATGATGGTTTCGTATTGATCAATATGTTATGGATCCTATTATTTGCGATTGATGGAAGCTTTTGATCAAGTGTAGGAACTCTTTGTTCCCAGTCAATATACCTTGTCCATCTCCCAGAGTCCATTGCTCATCATCGTCAAAGTGAGAGTCTCCTCCAATTCCTGGCCCAGGAGCAAAGGCATGGGCCAGAAGACCATCCTTTCCATCAAATGGATAACCATCACCATGCTCTACAGAGAAAGTGTTGCATTGTCAACACATACAAGCACCCAAAGCTTCATCAAAAATGGACATGCACTTCTTAGAACCTTAACACAAAATAAACACAAATTTGTTGAGACCTGTGAAAAACTGCTATCAGTGAACTGTTGTTTGCAGATAAATAGCAGAAATAATATTTTATTTTATTCCTATTTAAGTAAATCAGTATATATGTTATAACTTGAATATATGTGACACTTGAATGTTCACAACCAACACAGTGCTCCATTAGAACGAACGGAAGCACTGATGCGTGGCATTTTTTATTCTAACTCACTGAAATGGAGCAGTGTCTGATACCTTTACGCTACACATGGAAGACTAGTGGTTTGCAGCCCCACTCCAGAAAGGAAACAGCTGAGCCTTGGGATATATTCTTAACATGACATTAGTCATGTCTGTAAAATTTGTGTTATTGGTTTAAACTGCACACACTTCATTGATTATCACTATTAACCTAGAAGTCCCAAATACCTACTTGTAGGAAAAAGAATCTCTAGAGTTTATCATGTCATGTTCCGCCTGAGGTTCCACATGATCAGCTCACTAATGTGATCTTCACATTGTCTTCTTTTGACAAATGCATCTTGCTGAATAAACGTCTTCATATGTGAGTAGCTGTTTGGTAATTTCTTTGGACAGTATAAATGGCATGAGCCACAATTTCCAGTCCAGTGAGCTGCACTTTGCTTTTTCACTGTATAATTTAAAGCTGTTTCAAACCACAGCTTAGGCAGAAGGTCACTTCAGTCCAACCAGTATCTCATAGTGTCGCATACTTCCATCTCATCATGACAGTGGCGGAAAAAAGTATGCAACATGTCTTCAATACAGAGTGCAATAACTTTGTGCTTTTTGAGGAGGAATTACATTTCAAAATTGTGTTGTACACTCCATGAGAAAGTGTGGCTTATATATACCGTTGCGCCCAAAATTAATCATGATGTCAGCTTCTCCGTCCATGATGCGCGTAAAAGTGAGTGGAGTGACATCGCTCCAGACTTTAAAAGCACGGAAGAACGCGTCATCTATTGTCTCCTCATCCAAGTCAGGAGTATGGCCCAAGATCCTGAAGAGAAAAGAGGTAGTGAGACCTTCAAACCCCGAAAGATTCTCTCGAAAAGCAATATAAAGACGAAATGGGAGGGTCAAAAGCCTAGTCTAGGCTTAACTTTGTTTAAAAAAGGGATTTTTTCTTTGTCTTAGGCATAGTCAAGCTGACTAAGCACAGCTGTGGCTATGATTCACTTACAAGAAAAGTCAAAAGGTTTTCTCCCGTTCACCATTACTCAGATTAGTTACTCCTAGGCCACTATTCCGGGAAACTGTAATTTGTTCTTGATATGAACTCTGCCAATAACAAAACTGTTCCCAAAAACTTCCCTTAGGGCTTTTGATGATGGCCAAATATTTCATTATCCAGAATAATGTGTTTGTTGAATAACCCAGCCCCTGTAATTGCCAGTGGCCAATGGTTCTTTTTGGTAGAAGTTATGTCCACTTTCCTGTCTAAATAATTCTGCTGTTAGGATTCCTACCACTATCATTCCAGTCAGATCTAACCACCACAGACATTTCAGGACATTCTTGCAACATTGCTAATGTTGTTTTTGTTATCCAGCTGGGACTTTTTGTTTTGTACTGTATGGATTACTAGGGCACCCAAATATGGCCTTTTTGGGTTGCTAGGAATCTCAAGAGGGTATAATAAACATGTTTGTTTAATGGGGGGGGGAGGGGGAGGGCACACACACACACACACACACACACAAACACACAGATGAAACACAATCTCTCAACCTGTAGGTAATATCCTTCTTTTCCCACTTGGGTGATCTGTGGAAGAATTTGTAACTGGCCACATCTGGAACTCCACAGCGTGGCTTCTTCATAATCTCTACTGTCTTTTGATCGATCTCGCCCGTCTCCGGTAGAGCAAAGAACTTCTGCATCTTCTTCAGTGTGTCCTTTAACACCATCAGGTTGCATCGGTCTTCTGGACAGCCATAGAACTTATTCAGATAGTGCTTTGTGGCAGAGGAGAAGGGGGAGAGAATAAAAGAGAGAGAGAGAGAGACAGAGAGAGAGAAAGAAAAGAGAGAGAGAGAAAACAAGAACAGAATTTAACCTTTCTGGAAACTCTTGCCACATTCCAATTTCTTTAACCACATCCCACTCAAAGCAGCACACCATACTGGAACAAAAGACCAAAGCAAAACAGAAGACTTAGGTTTGTGCTGGTATACAGTAAAGTCACTGTTTGAACTGTGTATGAAACCACATAAACTTAGTGATAGATAGATAGATAGATAGATAGATAGATAGATAGATAGATAGATAGAAATACTGAAAATAGATCAATAGACAGAGAGACAGGCAGATTGTCAGAAAGATAGATTCATAGACAGACACAGACAGAAATACTGAAAATTAGCAGACAGACAGACAGACAGGCAGACAGACAGACAGATAAATAGAAAACTTGTCAATCCTACGGGGAAATCGCAGGGCTACAGGGGCCACTGACCATCAGACAGACGCCCTCGCGGTAAATTATGGCCAGTGGTGTTTATTTTAAGATGAGCATGTTGTGAGGAGCTCCTGCAGGTTTTACCGAGTGGATCCGTCACTCACCAGCGCGACCTCTTTGTCTGTCCGCGGGACACTGTCATCTCCGGGGAACTTGATGATGGGCGAAGGCGCAGCGAAACTTTCCAGAGAGGCGAGGAGTTGCAGCAGGAAAACCCTCAGCACCGCAGTCCTGCAGCTGGAAAAGGTGAAGCACTTCATTTCGAGCCGTTAGTGCGGAGCGGACTCGGAGAGCAGAGCAGCTGTATGTGTGTGTGTGCGTGTGTGTAAGAGTGCGTGTGTGTGTGTGTGTGTGCGCGGCTGCACTGCTCCACTTCTCAGCAGCACATCCTGGCTGAACCGCTGCGCTGCGCCCAAACCCCGAGTTGCACTCTATCACCACGGGACATTTGACTCACTTTACTGAGCCGAGTCACCAGACTCGACTCACTGATTCATAAATCCGCTAAGATATCTAAGATAAGGTAAGTCCCAAATAACTCAATGAAAAACATTTATACTTTAATAACATTGATGGCTTCCTATTATTTTATAGAGAATAGAAAATGTGTGTGTGTGTGTTTGTGTGTGGCAATATATTAATTCCGGTGGAATCAATTGTCCAAGAGAATCGGTTCAAATGAACGATTCGTTTGCTTCACTGCTGGGATTAGTGGATGCAGTGCGCGTGAAATAGAAGCGTTGTAATGGGGGAGGGGTCATACTCACGATGGTTTTGCATTGAGCCTGAAGCTTTTGTTTTTTGATCTTTTGTTTTTTGTTTTACTTCTTAATAAATGGATAATGTAGTGAAGGTCATTTTGACCATTTTTGATGACACATGATTATTTTCAGGCGTTTAAACACAGATTTTCTGTTAGTTATTGTGTACGGTCATTTTATTGTAGAAGTACAGAGAAGGTCAGAAAGATTTGCATTGTGCCTCTGAGAACTTACGACAGGGTGCCTAGAGAGGAGTTGTAGTTTTGTATGAAGAACTCAGGTGTTACAGAGAAGTATGTGAGAGTAGTTCAGGATGTATGAGGGCAGTGTGACAGTGGTGAGATCTGCAGTAGGAATGATGGATGCATTTAAGATAGAGGCTGGATTACATCAAGGATCAACGCTGAGCCCATTATTGTTTGCAATAGTAATGGACAGGTTGACAGACGAGGTTAGACAGGAGTCCCTGTGGACAATGATGTTTGCAGATGATATTGTGATTTCTAGCAAGAGTATGGAGCAGCTTGAGGAGAAGCTGGAGAGGTGGAAATATGCTCTAGAGAGGAGAGGAATGGAAGTGAGTTGGACAAAGTCAGAATACATGAGTGTGAATGAAAGGGAGGAAAGTGGATTGGTTAGGATGGAGGGAGCAGAGTTGACAAAGGTAGACGAATTTAAATACTTAGGATCAACAGTTCAGAGTAACGGTGAGTGCAGAAGAGAAGTGAAGAAGAGAGTGCAGGCAGGCTGGAATGGGTGGAGAAGAGTGGTTGGAGTGATTTGTGACACATGGTTACCAGAGAGAATAAAAGGAAAGGTTTACAGGACAGTAGTGAGACCAGCTATGTTGTACAGGTTGGAGACGGTGGCACTGATGAGGTGGATCTGGAGGTGTCAGAGTTGAAGGTGTTGAGATTTTCGTTGGGTGTGACGAGGATGGACAGGATTAGAAATGAGTATATTAGAGGGACAGCTCGGGTTAGACATTTTGGAGACAAAGTTAGAGAAGCGTTGGTTTGGACATGTCCAGAGGAGAGACGAGGATCATATTGGGAGGAGGATGTTGAAGATGGAGTTGCCAGGAAAGAGGAAAAGAGGAAGACCAAAGAGGAGTTTATGGACATGGTGAGAGAGGACATGCAGGTGGTTGGTTTGAAGGAGGAAGATGCCGATGAGAGGAAGAAATGGAAACGAATGATCCGCTGTGACAACTCCTAAACGGTTGCAACCGAAAGGAGAAGAACATTCTATCTTTCTATCTATCTATCTATCTATCTATCTATCTATCTATCTATCTATCTGTCTGTCTGTCTGTCTGTCTGTCTGTTTATCTATCTATCTGTCTAACTTTCTGCTGTCTGTCAGTCTTTCACTCCGTCTCTCTGTCTAACTGTCTGTATGTCCATCTATTCATCTGTCTGTCTATCTATCTATCTATCTATCTATCTATCTATCTATCTATCTATCTGTCAGATATATCTATCTGTCTGTCTGTCAGTCTGCCTATTTTCAGTATTTCTGTCTGTGTCTGTCTATGAATCTATCTATCTATCTATCTATCTATCTATCTATCTATCTATCTATCTATCTATCTATCTATCTATCTATCTATCTATCATTAACTGTTGTCTGCTGCTGTCGTTCCCCCCACGTGTATAGAAAAGTTGGAGGAATGTTTTGAGATGGTTCAGCAATCAGTACCCTACACTTTGTACTTTAATGTTTTAATAAAATGATGTATGAATTTCTTGTATGACTTTCTTGTATTGCACTTTATGCGAAAATCCTGAAACCCCTCTTGTATCTTCACTTTGTTGGGTTTTTCTATATAAGAATAATAGATTAGTTTCTCTATATGTACTGGATTCACTGGGGGGGTGAGCTACATATTCTGAAACGTTAACATAATACACCAAACTCTAAATAAAGGAATAAAACATTAATACAAAGAATCCAGTCTGATTTCAGTTTGGGTTGGTTTTTATCCTTCAGTGTAGACCTTTCCAGAATTCAACAAGTGTAGTTTACTGTTGCTACTTATCTATTTCTATAATGTTTGTATTGGCCTGGAAGAAAAACCTAGCTTTGCACTATACAACAAAAAATGTTACACCTTTTTTCCATTTGTGTCCATTATGCTAAAACCATTATTATAGCACTTACTGGTGTATTTGTTAGTTTTGCACAGCTAATGCTCTAATGGTCAGACTAAGATTTAGCACCCTTCAGTCTGGGCAGCGGTGGCCTAGTGGTTCGGGCGTTGGCCGCAGGCTCGGGGGTTCGAACCCCTTCCCAATAGGTTGCCCTGAGGTCCCCTTGAACAAGGTGCCGTCCCCGTCACGCTCCTCCCTGCGATGGGCTGGCAACCTTTCCAGGGTGTGCCCCCTGTCCTTTGCCCTGTGTGAGCTGGGATGGACTCCAGCGTGACCCTGCTTGGGACAAGTGGCAGAAAATGACTGACCTGCCAGTCCTATAAATCATTTTTATCGCTGTAAACTGGGAAATAACTAAAGCCAGTGGTGGCCTAGTATTTAGGGAGTTAACCACAAGAAATGGGAGGGTCATAGATTCAAATTCCCTTGACCAAGGTACTGTCCTCCAGCTGGGTGGATGGGTTAATAATGCAGCCCATGTTAACAAAGTGAATCACTGAAGTAACTGAATATCTGAAAAACTATTCTATAAAATACCTTCAACACGCATACAAGCAGTAAAACAGATTCCCAAAGCCCAAGTTCTCTTAGGAGTGTCTGTGAAGGAACACACTTCCCTCTGGTGGTAAATGAGCGTCATTACAGTTTTGCCCATTGACTGTAGGTATACAGTACAGACCAGGGGTCATTGGAAATAAATGAATTTATTATATAATAAATAATAAAGATAATACCTTACTATATACATTATTTCCCAATTTTTACTCAAGTACTATATGCATATACATGTGCAAACCCCTGTGATCTGAGAAAATGATTTAATGGCTTTAACAGCACAGCACAGGACAGGACAGTAACAGGACAGGAACAGGTTTTGCTAAGTAACAGGGACTAATGTGTGCATTACATTTAATAGTACATTGTGACATAAAGACAGTATGACATAAATGTGAATAATAAATACTCGGGAGGAAAGTATATATAAAAATATGTACCATTTTTTTTCTCTCTCAAGAAAAAAAGCTCACTGAGGAAAGTAACTCGGTTAATTCAGTTTCCAAATGAAGGAAGAAAAGTCTGAAATGTATTTATTATATTCAGAAAATGTGTGAACAGTGTGGCACCGTCTAGAGTGGACTTACCTTTTGGTCTGCTCATGGTGTTCAAAGTCCTTTACTGTGTATCTCACGTCTCACCGTTTCTTCCCTTCGTCTAAATAAGTTTCCATAACAAGGTTGTGCACAAGTACAACATTTATATTAGGAAATAAATATTGATTATTTAACAGATTGATTTCCCATTCACATATTATTCACTGGGCAGTGGTGGCCTGGTGGTTTGGGCGTTGGCCACATGATCGGAGGATCGGGGCTTTGAACCCCTTCCCAATAGGTTGCCCTGAGGTACCCTTGAGCAAGGTGCCGTCCCCGTCCCGCTCTTCCCTGCGATGGGCTGGCGACCTGTCCAGGGTGTGTCCCCCGTCCTTCACCCCCGTGACCCCGCTTGGGACAAGTGGCAGAAAATGACTGCCTGACTGACATATTATTCAAATATAAAAAATCAAATATACAAAAAAATCATGCAAATGATAGATTTATACTGTATTTATATTGATTTATTAGAAAGCTGTGTGAAAAGGAGCTGTTTTCAATGAGAGATATTTGAGAGTGCTAGTTTAAAAGTAAAAGACAATTTTCAACCAGATGTGTTTATATTTCGTCTCAGAGAAACATGCTTGACACACATGTGGTGTAAGTGAGTAAAATGTATTTATAAAGTGCTTTTCACAGACAAAGAGCTGAACAATAAGATGCCAGAGCTGAAAGAACTAAGAAAACTATCAATAATAACTATAATGACTAATTAGATAATAACAATGATCAGGATAGAACAGAAAAATAAACAAATATATTGATCAAAATAATTTTTATAAATAGAAAATCATACAAATAGACAAGTATACTGGCAGAAGAAACCCAACAGCTAGTCTAAAAAGTTGGGTTTTAGAGTAGAGTAGAGTAGAGTAGAGTAATCTTTTATTATCCCTTTTATTATATGTACAGAAAGAATAGAAAAAAGATATATAAAAATAGAGGTATAAGGAAAGAGGGACAAGTACAGGAGAAAGGAGAAAAGTAGAAAAGTACAGGAGCTATAATAATAAATTATATATCTATATAAATATATAAATATAAATATATATACATATATACTATATTACCAAGATGCATATACATATCTACAAGAAGAATTATGTGACCAAATATACAGTACACAGTAATAATACACGATAATAAATAGATTTTAAATAAATTATAAATATATATAAATAAACAAGTAGTAAGATATAAGTCTAATAATAATGATAATAATAATAATAATAATAATACTGTACAATACAATAACAATATACATTAATATATATTAATAATAGTATATAATATAACATAATATATAATAATAAACAAGCAATGTAATGTTATGTTGATGAGTTGTGGAGTCTTAAAATGATCCTTTAAAATGGGCCTTAAAATTTTTCATGCATGTTTTAATAGTTTGTGTGTGAAATTTCATGGACGGGACAAAAACTGTCCCCCAATTGTGGCATGATCCAGACAGTATTCTTCAGTTTGACTGTCTGCTGATTTATTGTGGATATTAGTGTCCTCTAGTGGCGGGTGAAAGTACTGCACCCTTTGATGATTGCTCTGTAGGGCTTATTGAGCTTGACTAGGCCTGCCTATCCACTCCTGCATTTCTTTTAACTCCACTTGACATCTCTCTCTTCTCTCGTGTGGAGGATTAGGCTCGACAGTATATTGATGTGGGCTCTTTATGAAGGAAAGCTGGAGGACTTAGCGGAGAGATCTAACAGTCAGAGTGCTCTCCAACAGGATTTCTTCTGCCTATCTCATTCTGCAAATCTCCCCTCATGGAGTTCATTTTTCAGTGCCGACTGCAGATGCTGAGAAGAGGCCGACGGTCTGCTTGGCCGTGATGGGCACAGGCTTGTGGCTCTGGAGTCTTCCTTCATTTCATGCTCTGTCACATACAGCTGTCTTGTGCTACTGACAGGCGGATACAGTCTCTTTCTCTCTCACTTTCTCTCTCTATCTTCTCTGTCTCTCCATCTCCTTCTCTATGGGCAAAGGCTCTCTTGCCTAAAATGAATGCCTTTGAGCTTGTGAATGCAAATATGCCCAAGAACAGGCGGAAAAGAGATGGAGTTGATAAACTTTGATTTGCATGTAAATTGTTTCTTTTATTCATTGTGTACGTGTGTGTGTGTGTGTGTGTGTGTGTGTGTGTGTGTGTGTGTGTGTTTAGTACATCCAGTTCCTTTAGGTTGAATCTATTTGCTCTCTCTCTCTCTCTCTCTCTCTCTCTCTCTCTCTCTGCCCCAAGTCATCAGAATACAAATGCTTAACTGGTTTTTGTTGGGTTTAGATAAACCACTCAGTCAGACTCACTCACCCACACGCATATTCCTAAATCAAATGCATAACTTATGCAAACACTTCTGCAGGTATTCAGTATCATTTTCGACAAAGTAACAAAGTGAAAACATCATTCCTAACCTGGCCTTACATTTCTCTGCAACGGGTCCCAGAGCCAGGTTCTGTTCTTGCTCCTCTCCCTCTCTCTCTCTCTCTCTCTCTCTCTCTCTCTCTCCTCTCTCTCTCTCTCTCTCTCTCTCTCCTCTCTCTCTCTCTCTCTCTCTCCTCTCCTCTCTCTCTCTCTCTCTCTCTCCCTCTCTCTCTCTCTCTCTCCCTCTCTCTCTCTCTCTCCCTCTCTCCCTCTCTCTCTCTCCTCTCTCTCTCTCTCTCTCCCCTCTCTCTCTCCTCTCTCTCTCTCAGGTCAGTCAAGGGCTACACAACTAGCATTTAAAATGCCACAGATTTAGTTCTTAACCTACTGCTTACAACAGAAAAACCATAATGCAGTTTGTGTGTGTGATACTTTGACTTCTCAAAATGTTCAGCATTTCCAGGTTTGATTAAACACTCACTGATGCCAACCTTCCCTTCCTTCTCATCCTTATCTGCTTGTCCTGTCAGTGGTATTTGTAATATGCACATGCTACATGTTTCCGCTTTATACAGTAAAGTATTGAGGACTTCAACTCCTTTTCTCAAGTTGATCTGCTGCCATCTTTCCTTTGGACGTCTGCTTGTTGCTGACATGAGGGGAATGCTGAAAGAAAACCTTTGACACACACTTCGTCTGTGTTCCTGGACCACTTCACTATGTTTTGGCTTCACATTTTCTGATCTGGACTGGAACTGGTAGTACTGGGCCTGTAAGCAGGCCAGAAGGGGCTTTTTGGCATTTCGTAGAAGAGCTGGCCTGCTCATCTGGGTCATGTCAGAAGCAGTGTCAAACCCTCAGATGCCTCCTCTGCTTGGGACTCTCTCCATATGTGTCCGCTTGTGCCACTGCACCAAGAACACACCACCGCCCCCCCACCCCCCCACGCCCCCTCTGTTCTCAGCCCTTATGGTCTCGTTCCAGTTTGGATGCGGAAGTGTGCAAGCACAGACTACAAAGTGAATCACAGTTTGTATGTAGTACAAGTGTACACTACAAAGTGAATGCTGGCGGTCACCAAAAGTCACCAAGTCACCAAAAACTCTGTAGGCCATGTGGGCAGAGAGTTGGGCGGCTGCAGTGGGTGCATGTTGCCCAGTTTGAAAATGAACAAAATTAACTAAATCCATGATGGTTAGTGATTTTAAAGTTTTTTTTTGAAGCAACACTTTGATGATAATCCTTACACAGCCTTACCTATGCTCAAAATGCTCCTGATTATTTACATTACATTATATTCACTCATTTAGCGGACATTTTCATCCCAAACAATTTAAAATTAAGGAACAGCGTTCAGGCAAAAGCCATGTTTGGTTTGCATTTACAACATTTAGCAGATGCTCTTATCCAGAGTGACTTCCATTTCATTTTTACAGGGAAAGTTTCCCACCCAGTGGTGGAGCTGGATGTGGGAATCTGCAGCCTCCAGCTATGGTTGTTTTGCAGTGGAGCTGCTTGTGTAATGGACCTAATGATGTTCCTTAAACTGCTGGTCTTTGTTTACATTTACATTTACATTCACTGCATTTAGCAGACGCTCTTATCCAGAGCGACTTCCATGTCCTATCCTGGGACAGTAGGAGCAACTCGGGGTTAAGGGTCTTGCTCAGGGACCCAGCCGTGGCAGTGCCAGAGGTGGGATTCGAACCCGGGATCTCTTGAGCCATAGGTCCATAGTCAAGTACCCTACCACCACCACCGTTGGCATGTGAAAGTGAAAGTGACTGTTTGTCATTGTGAATACACAGCACGGCACAGTGAACCACAACAAAAGGCTTCACTGCATTCAATCCATACACCAGAACCCAGGAAGCAGTGTTGGGGATTTTTCCTTGCTCAAGGGTACCATAGGGTAACATACTCGTCTGGAACTGGAACCCATGACCTTTCAATCATAGGGCCCTTACTAGGCCACTTTTGACCCATGCATGTTTTTTTTTCTCATATTCTGGGAAAATAGGCAAAATCTAGGATTCAAGATGACCTTTATAGCTATGGGTCAAGGTGGGGATTGTGTCAAATGGACTTAACCTTTGCTTTTAAAAATTTGTTAACTAAAATAAAAACTCATTTCTGAAGTCAGATGTGCAAAATAAAAAAAATAAAAATTACCAAAAACAAACAGTCCTGCTTTGGCACGCCCAGTAAATCTGTTTGGAAGTTAATTTTGCTAAGTACTTCATAACAGGGCGGTTTTAAACCTCACTGTGATCTTATGATGGAAACATTATGATTAATTATTGAACATGAATCCATCATCTTTTATTTATGCGTGCATTAAGCAGACCTGGGACTGTAATTATTGTTCTATTGTGTCACTGTTTCTGATGGGACTGGTGAAGCGAAAGCGGGACATGATGGATCTGGGCCTTCGCTCTGATTGACGTTTTGCACGCCCGCGTGACCCAGAATGATTTGTGTTTAGCGCTTTTATTCCGATCGTCTCCGTTTCTCCTTTAGAGGCGGCTTGTAAACACTGATGGAGGAGCGCACTCCTCTCTATAGCAGGTCAACAGCTGCGTTTAAAAAATTCATCAGCGTTTCTTGGCAAGTCGCTGAGGTTATCCCGCGCCTGGAGATGCGGCGGAGGAAGAAGCGGGTGGGGGGGTCTCAGCGGAGTCGCGCGAGGCCGCTTTGATGAGGAGAGAACGTGGAGATGATTTGCGTGTCATTAGGGGGCGCGCGCGCGCCTGTGATCTGCCGAGGGAGCGCGCGCCACTTCGTGGCTACAGCACAACTTGGGACAAGTGTTTGAAAAAGCACACACACGGGTAGATATTTGGGGACTTCGGCATTCACACACACACACACACACACACACACACACACACACACACACACACAGCTGGGGCCACGGTGGCCTAGTGGTTAGAGACTAGACCCTAGACTTGGAAGTTAGACATGGGTCTGACTCAGAGATCTTTAGGTTGCCCTGAGGTACCCTTGAGCAAGGTACTGTCCCGATCACTGCTCCCTGGACGCTGGATTTGGCCCTTCTGCATATGTGTGCACTGGTGAAAAGCAACGGTTGCGATTTGTTGTGCTTCACTGTGTGCTGTGCTGTTTTTCACGCAGACAAATAGTCACTTTCGCTTCACACGCATGCACTGTGGGGACTTTGGCTTTCAAACACACACACTTTGGGGGGCATATCTGCATCTCGGAAAGGACATAATTACATTTGATTGATCTTTGATGCTCTTGTGGTTCGTGTGACCTCCTGTGCCAAAAGTATACCCTTGTATTCATTTTATTGTATATGCATGAGAGTGTATGTGTGTGTGTGTGTGTGAGAGAGAGTGTAGATAGCAGTGGGCATTTCTGGCACCCTAGATCTTTACATCACCCCCAACCCCATTCAACTGAAAATTATTCCAAAGTGGCTGATCAATTTGTTGATGGGACTGATTGGGTGCTGCCCCACTGGCCTTGGAAGAGGCAGGTATGCACATAATAATAATGGCTGTCAGTATCAATGTCAAACGTCATGTCAGTTCATCCCCAATTTTAATTTTCATGTGATCTGCTGGAGAATAGTGACTTTCTGCATTGAAGGTATGAAGGCACAAACACCTTTGCACACACCCGCACACACCCGCTCCCACATACAAACACATACAGAAATACACCACAGAAAGTCTGTGCTCATTCATGCAAATTTGGAACACACTTGGTCACACAGATGCATAAAAGCAGACAAACACAGACAGTCACACAAAAAGCTATCTATCATAGAACAATCAGACTGTTACTGACATTTAGATTAGCTCAGTACAGATTTTAATCTACGTCCGGACACATCCATATTAATAGAGAAAGCCGGCGCTGGGCTGGTACATGCATGTCTCCTCTGGATGGATTTACTGAAGAAAATTAGCTTGGAGAACGAGTGTCAGCCCATGGCCTCTTTCGAATCTGTGTTTACTTTTTACCAACTTGAAATATTGATGCCTTTTCAAGCCGTAGACAGATTACTCCCAAAGGTGTCAAGAAGTGTGTGTGCGTGGAAGCGCAGATGAAATATGCATGGCTACCTTGAATTGCTTTTAGTTATTGTAAAATATTCACCCAGGTGTGCACAGGGCACAGCAATATCTGCAAGCTGACAGAGGAGATGAGTTTTTTGAGAGCTGCACAGATTCATCCCTGCTTGAAGAAGCAAGGGCGAGTGTCTGATCGTTCATGACACAGAATCAAAAATCGCCTTATTTACGTTTTCATGCATTTAATGTCATTCATAGTGAAATAAAATCATTCTGCTAGTGTTCTCGATGCTTTCCATTGCAGGTTTTTAGGGAGATCATCACGAAATCTTTAATGAACAGAAACATGATTGAATCATGAATGGCTTGAATCATGTTACAAAACATTGAATACTTTAACTGCACTGCTTACACAATAATAAAATGAAAATAAGTTAAGCATATCAATCGTTTAGAGGGCTTAACAGTTGACATTATCTTGGTAATTTTGTTGTAAAAAATGCAGCACATTTAATTGAATATTTAAGCTGATTATGATTCATTCTTCTAAGGCTGATTTCTGGTGTGATTGAATGTAATATCTGAACCAGAATTAGTTAGATTAATGTTGTTTAATTTAAAATTGTAGTATGTTTTGTTGGAATTATTTATTCTGAAGTTTTAAATTATAAATAGCCCACAGATAATAATCAAGAATCAAAATTTGAATTTTCAAAAAAAATTCTGTCTCATTCTCTCCAAAATACCAAAATACATCCTGTCCCCATGAGGACTCATATCCAGCTCCCAGTCTGCTGACATATCTCTGAAGGTTCTTTAACGTTTTCATACCTGTGTGTTTTCCTCCTAGTGTTTAAATGTGTGTTTTAGGTGTGATTAAAAGAGAGCATTGTATTACCTTTGGCTAAAGAGTTCAATGCTAATCAGCTTTGATGGTGAATTGGATTTGACATGTATCTGATGTGCATGTGGCTTGCCTCTCCTCTCACCACACAAGAAACACTTGCATTTTACTCTCAGCATAAATGTATAAATGTTAAGATTGTATAAACTAAGAAATTATTATGTGATTATGCTATGTTTCCACTTTAGAAAATAGCACAGCACATTTTCCATGATCTAAGCCACTTATAATAATCAGGATTATGGAAAGTGATGAAGGTGCCCAAGAATGCAAAACTCTTTATTATTCTTCCTTATTTTATTTTTTACTCTTTTAGAGTATTTTTTTATTTCCGTGCAATGCATTTTATTACCCATTTAATATTTATTAACCAGCTAGTATTCGGACTGTAGCTTCAGTCACCTATGTTCTTGTGTCTGAGTAAGAGGAAGCTGGAAAGCAAGCGTTAAACATATGCAAATCATTGTCAATATTACTTAAAGGAGTGCAAAGGTATTGAAGGTTTTGCTGTCTCATTCCGTGTCCTAAAGAAGCCTGTAGGAGATCAAATTTTTATATATATATATATATATATAAGAAAACTCTCAAAATGGAAAGTGTTATTTGAGGAAAAAAATTACGTTCTACCTTTTATTCACTTATAAGAAGACAAGATCCACTAACCAAGGCCTACGCAAAATTCCAGATGTCCACAGCTGTAACACTCACTTATATACATCACACAAAACACATGAGCACCTGTGTGCAACATGTCTTTTGACCTTAAAAATATTTATATTTATATCTTCTCACCTCTATGAGCTTCAACCAGAGCCTGTTGTCCCTTCTGAACCTCTCTCCGGAAAGGCTGTAGGTGTCAATATAATGCTGCTGTGGTTCTCTCTGTTGTCACAAATTCCACACCAAAGTGAATTTCCTCTCTTGTCAATAGCAATCTAAGGTTTGCCCCTCAGCCCTGAAGACAGCATGATCCAATAAAGCTCTCACACTTTCTTCTGGAACAACACCCCCTGCACCTTGTTAGTACTGCAGAGTTCTATTACATGCAGTGTTTGCAGCCTTTGCAACTCTAAACACACTCTAACACACAGTTAACACTCATAGATGGCCGCAGATTATGCACACATATGTACATAACGATGTCTGTTCATAGTACATAGTGCAGTAAACTAGGTCAAAATAAATCAGAAGATGGTTCAGTGGTTTAGAGTCAGTTATGTTTAACAAGTCACTTGTAATTGTCTTTGTACGTCATTTCAAATCCAGTTTAAAACAAATGTCTCATAGGACTTACTATTAGTTGATCTATGAAAGTACAAGAGATTATTGTTAGTGGATGTATCATTATGACTCTTATATTAAAATAATAATTTTTTCCTCTAAGATGCACCATTTCCCATTTAGCTCTATGAATAAATGGGTTTACATCTTATTAATATTATAAAGAAAATTAAAAATCTAACCTGACACTTTTATTCTTTTACTTAAATTGTTTTGGAAAGGTATGTTTACTTGTGTTATTATTGAAACAACTCAAGAAATCCTCAGTGTGCATTTGTCTCTGTATGAATTTGACATTAAGGATGTTGCTGTGTCCGGTATGGCAGCCATGTCTCCACTCATTCCTGCAATGTATGATCTCAATCTAACCTAAATAGCCTCTCTTCTCAATCTTAACAACGACCTGGCACGACATCTCTCCCCTTCACTTTCGTTCTCCACTCTCGCTGGGCTTCCTCCCCTCTTTGCTCCCTCCATTCAGGATATTGAGAAAGACCTTTGTCAGGAAGGGGAGGCCCAGGGGGCAATGAGGGGGGATACAGAACCCACTGTGATAAATTACTGTATCACTTTTCAGTCAACAGGTACCACCAAGACCTGTTTCATAGCTAGAACAATGTAGGAAATATCTCTACAGAGTACTTTTTAACTCAGATCCTACAGATTCCATTTGATATGATGAGACTGGGCTCTTAATGCAAAGGTTTGTCCAAAAAGTGACTGAAAATTGTTGTTTTTTTATCACTGTGCAAATCGTATACCTAAATTAACACACCACACTAAGATCTAAAGCAATCTCAAGTAGGAGACTATTTGCTGAAAAATAAGTTAAAAGGCTTTTTTACTCTCAACATAGTGGCTGATCACTGAGAGTCTCACCCTTCAGTAAACACAGTCAATTGGCTTGCTAATAAAACCAAGCAGGAAAGGGCCAACCTCAAAGTGGAGGTATGCCAAAAGGGTTTTTGCATCATTTATGCCAAAACCAACAAAAATGTCTCCTGTTGCAGATTTTACCAATAATTTAAAATATGCTAAAATGTAGTTTCAGGGTTTTAGGACTTTCCTCATTCTAAAAGATAGAAGCTTGGTCTTGTATGAGTGGAAATAACTGCCTCGGTGGTTTGCCAAGATGGCTGCCAAGTGGACAGACTGTCCTATAAGGACTTGGTTGGGAAAGTCTGTCCACTCGTCATCTTGGCAACACACCCATTAGTTACATTAGCCTATTGGCAACAATGTAAAACTAAAGAAGCAATTTTAAACACCAAGCATCTCGTGGCTTGTTGAAAACATTGGGGTTTGGAGAAAGACTTCAGTGACTTCAGATGTCACTAAAATCATTTACACAAACCAGCATGCAACAACAGGATTTAATATTACTTCTAACACACAATGATACAAGTAAGATCACATTATTACTCATTGGAAATTGGAATATCAGCATTTTGTCCTGGAAAAAACTAACCAATTCATGATCAGGTGGCAAAGCTGAACAAGGGAAAAAGAGAACCCAATCCCAGACAGCTTTCCTTATATGAAATACAGCATGCATGAATGCAGGTCCTTGTTGAAAAGGTGCCCTAATCCTTGGCTCTGGTGTGTGCCTGCCACATTAAAGGTATGAGTGGTTCTGCATGGAATAAATAAATAGGATGTCCTGAGCTGTCAGGCGGCTATGTGAAATGCATTGTGTTGGCCGTAGAGGGATCTGACAGGGTATGAATCAAAAACCTGTGCTGGAGCGGCAGCCATTAATATGCAAACAGAAAAGACGGCTTCAGTTTAATTTATATAATATTCCCAGAAGAATCATTATTATTCCAAGGATCTTGCCAGCAACATTTGGCCTATAAAGAAATTAACTTTGTCTCCTTGCTAAGTACACCAATACATCAAGCCGTAATCTCCCCAGCAGATGAATCATATTTCAAATTATACATGACGAATGTATTCATATTTCATATTTTTCTAATTTTTCCTGTCTGACCATCTGTATGTATTAAGACTTACTAAGATTAATCTCTTGATCCTATTGGAGCAGGAGCCAGGTGTTTTTCCTAATACAAGAATGAGTAAATAAGGCTGAGTATCAAAACCTAATCCACTGCATTATTTTTTATATTTCAGTAATATATCTGGGACAGCGATTTCTCCCGCCGTATACCAATGTCAGACTCGCTTTTGTGATTTTGGATGTGGGTGTGTATGTGTGTGCGTGTGTCTGAAATCCCATATGTGCTGCATTGTGAATATCAGTGGCGTATGAAATTGCTCTGCATGTCTCCAGATCACTGTGCTAAATCATTTAAGAGCTCCATCCTCTTTGAAAGGGGATCAGGCCTGCCAGGAGCATGTGTGTGTGTGTGTGTGTGTGTGTGTGTGTGTGTGTGTGTGTGTGTGTGTGTGTGTGTGTGTGTGTGTGTGTGTGTGTGTGAGAGAGAGAGAGAGAGAGAGAGAGAGAGAGAGAGAGAGAGAGA
Source organism: Hepsetus odoe (assembly GCA_017165825.1). Classification (NCBI taxonomy): domain Eukaryota; kingdom Metazoa; phylum Chordata; class Actinopteri; order Characiformes; family Hepsetidae; genus Hepsetus; species Hepsetus odoe. The sequence goes on along the minus strand of CM029391.1, from coordinate 10,183,928 downwards.
GAGAGAGATTGGGGTGTTAAGGGTTCAAGTAGGGAAAGCAAAGGTCACCATCACCATGACCTACATCCCACTCTACAGTTACAAGCCCTCCATGATTACTTTTCCCTGAAACAGCAAGTAGCCTATTTCATCCCCCGATCCCTTTTTGTCCTGACATCAGCTAACATCCCCAGCTTCTCGAAGTGATAATGACTGATTTTGGCTTTAGCACGTCAACTACAATACTCAGCGATGGCTTGGCAAACGACATACTTTCTTCTACAGCGATGTTGTGTGAGATTAGGTCTCCTAGCATGATTAGACACAGCAAAGTAACTAATTCTGGTCTTTTTTTCCTCACTAACTCACTGACTGTCATCTGATCAAAGATGGAAAGGCAAAGCTGAGTCACTTTCTACGACTGGACTGTTGCTTCTATAATGTCATGGCTTTATGCTCCTGTAAGACGTCACAGACAAAGGTTAATATAGTGAGATACTGGCTTGGGCTTGACTCTCAGCAACATTTGCAACAACAGTTTATTTATTGTTGTTAATATTTTTTGATGATAAAATATTAGACTATGCTTTGATGGTAAATTCTAACTTCATAGTAAATGTCACTATGGTGAGCAAGCTTTACAGTCTTTACTTTACAAGCTTTACAATGAACTTTGGTCTTTCTGGAGGTATAAAATGGCCAACCCCCTCCTTCCTAAACTTGCAATACAATGATATATATATATAAATGTGTGTGTGTGTGTGTGTGAATATGTGAATTCTAACCAGCAATTCTATAAAAAAGTACATTTTATAAATGTATGTACAGTAAATACAGTACTGTGCAAAAGTTTTAGGCAGGTGTGGAAAAAATGCTGTAAACAAAGAATGCTTTCAGAAATATAAATAATGATGGTTTATTTTTATCAATTTACAAAATGCGAAGTGAGCGAACAAAAGAAAAATCTAAATCAAATCAATATTTGGCGTTACTACCTTTTGCCTTCAAACCAGCATCAGTTTTCTGGCCCCCACAGAGCCCTGATCTCAACATCATCCAGTGTGTCTGGATCACATGAAGAGACAGAAGGATGTGAGGAAGCCTACATCCACAGAAGATCTGTGCTTAGTTCTCCAAGAGGTTTAGAACAACCTACCAGCCGAGTTCCTTCAAAAACTGTGAGCAAGTGTACCTAGAAGAATTGATGCTGTTTTGAAGGCAACGGGTGGTCACACCAAATATGGATTTGATTTAGATTCTCTTTTGTTCATTCACTGCATTTTGTTGATTGATGAAAATAAATGATTAACACTTCCATTTTTGAAAGCATTCTTTGTTTACAGCATTTTTTCAAATATGTATATATATATATATATATATATAATAAAGATGATAGTGATCAGGGAATTGCTCTAGCTATTAGGTAAGTTTGCAGGCAAATGTGTCATAATTTTCTAAACGCTTAGTTTCAAATACCAACAACACTGTCTAGCAAGCTAGGCTCCCGTCTGTTCTCCCAGTATTTTATAGCGGGGTAGGATTTGAACAACAATTCACAAATCTTTATTGATACCAGTCCTGATCTTTACACAGTGAACTAATCTTTAGCACTCCATACTCAATATTCAAGTAGAATTATTCACCATTAATACCTAAAAGACAAAAAAAGTCTGCATATTTTAATGAATGAGTCATATTTGCAATCCTAAAATGCCTTTAGAGTGTACAGTATTAGCTTTAGTTCTTTAGGTCTTCAGGATATTGCTCATTGGTTTTGCTGAGCCAGCCTCAGCCATGTGAATCCCCACCATGGTACAATAAGGTGTGATGATTAGGGCGACCATTTGCAATATGAAAATGAATTCCTCAGCCCTCTCGAGGCTGTTCCTGGGTCAGTGCCCACGTGGCTCTTGCCCGTTCTGTAATTCATCCTCGGCATTATCTCAATAATGATATATGTCCAGGATTATGAATGGAGATTTTTCCTGATGGTGATTTAAATGGTATTTGGGAAAGCTTTTGGATTTTTGGTCCTCCACGTCCTGAAGATGGCAATGAGGCTCCACCACACCACTGAAATCATATGCGAATAAAATGCTTGGCTTGTTGTGTTAAAGCCATGTCCTGGCTTTGCTTAAAGGTGCAGTGCTCCCTTTAGTAAGAAAATTGAACCTGCTTGTGTGTTTTAAGCAAATGGACTTTTGTATGAAAGGATTTGTTATAATTATGGAATATTATGCATAAATTATGTTGAAAACAACATTTAGTGAAACAACTGTTGTATTGTTTTGCTCCTTCAGTGCAGTTTTAAGCATAAAGGTTATTAAAAGTCATGCAAATCATTTTTCAATAAAGAACCTTTCTTCATAGAACTTTTCTGTCTCCACATTATATTACGGAAGTTGAGTATCAGTTAACAAATTTTCCCCATGAAATCATACATCCAAGAAGCAACTAAGAAGCAATTTGGCTTTAACGTTTTATTTCTTGGATCTGACGATTACCAAAAGGGATCTCTGTCCCTCATATCCCATTAGTTCAGTCTCATAGGAGTCTCAGTGTTTATTGATATATCTTCTCACAACAAAGATTTTTTCCTCTAAACCAGTTCTGGAAAGTTGGGTTTAGCTCTCACGCCAAGGTGCAAAAAGTACAAAGAGTTTATTGGCCTTTTACACCAAGGTGCTTATGCTTGCTTGTCAAAGGCCAGCCCTGATGCCCGTTTGGGGTGTCAAGCCCCATTAAGCTGCTGGGAGCTTAAAACAGTGGCTGTTTTTGTATGCAGCACGTGTGTATGTTTGTGTGTGTTTAAGTTAAGACGTCGGCCGTCACAGGGCTAATTGATGACTTAGGGCTGCATATCAAAAGTCAACTGAGCGGAAAGGCATGAGAGGGGGTGCTGATAGCTGGTTTCTGGGGTTCCTCTTTGAACTGGCAGCACTGGTGGACTGCAGGGGTAAATGGCCAGCTCAGCACTGCATGGGGCAACTGTGTCACTCCCACCCTTCTTCCTTCCTTCCTTCCTTCCATTAGGCCCAGTGCCTCCTGGCGCCGGCCACAAAACCTATACAGCCTATAGTCGAGAAACACCTTGAGATAATCTCTCTTTCTCTATTATAAAGAAAATTAACACCTTAAGCTCTATGGGGCTAGTATGTAGACACTCATTTCCGTTCTGTACAGTCGTAAATACACAAATGACATATTCAGTCATTTTAATTAGTTCAGTCAAGTTTAATTAGTTTCACAATAGTTATTGATTCGTTTTGAAAAGATTTCTTATTAGACTATTGGGTCTGGGATAGTAATCTGATAGTAAAGAATATAAAGTGTACAAAAGGGGGACATGTAGCATGATATTACTAAAATAAATAAGGAAATGAAAATGACTGAGGGTGATAAAGGACTTTAACACAGCACTCATTTGCAGTTACAGAAAAAAGAAATGTCCTGAAATTACACACAGTAATAATCAACAGTAATTTGGCACCCGATCTGTATTTGAACTGGGGGAATGTAAAATACTAAAACACTGTGGTGGCCATTTCCATTCATTTCAGTCTTACTGGAGTAGTCGCGGTAATAACACCAGGACCTGCACATGGAAGATGCGAGGTTTAATTCCTCTTTGAAATATTAAAGGTATATTGTAGGAAAATGTGTATTCAGAAAGATGCAACAGTAGAAAGAGCCAGTGTAATTTACTTTGTTTTAATATTTGTGATAAATATGTACATATGTAAATATGCACTTCATATATGGGTTATAGTATAAAGACTTTTAGAATTACTCCAGAGTTAGTGCTAAGATTAATAACTGCATATCAGACCTACAGTTCATTGGGTAAATTAGAAGCTCTGGTGTATTTTACATTTTTTCTGCTTGTGGTGTGCCAAAGCGGCAGCGTGTTCTTGTTTACTTTTAAATAATATTGGAGGTGATGCTTATCTAACTGCCTTTGACTTTTTCTGTCTCCAAATACACATGCAGACACTGAGACAGACACAGACACACCCACACCCACATACACAAGTATGCACTCACACATGCACGCACACACACACACACAAACACACATGCATAACATGAACAAGGTCTGATTTGGTCTGACTGGCCTTCATTAAAGTGTGTGATTGGTAGCACATGGAGTCAGAGCAGAGCATGTTTGTGTTGCGTGTTTTTCTCACTCGGAAGGTGCGCAGTGGGAAATTGCAGAGTTGCCTTGCTGTAAGCTGACTCCTGCGGCTGATTTCCTGTGCTTTGCTTTACACACGTGGCCTGCTGGCTGCCTGCCCACCACTCTGCAAAAAACACTCTGACACTCAGGGCCCATATCAAGGCTGACAGGTCGGCAGAGATTCTAATCACTGTGTATAACTGAATTAAGAGCAGGATAAAGACTTTTACTGTTTCTGCTTCTTTATCGTTCATCATCTCCAGGTCAGTGCACACTTGTGTCTATACACAGTACACTAATGTTTGGAATCCATGTTTTTAACAATTAAGTTACAAATAAATGCTTCTTATTTACTCATTTACATACAGAAAGCTGGTCTCGAGGCAAATAACTGGTTATTCAAGCTCAGGTTAGACGTTTTGGAGACAAAGTTAGAGAAGCAAGGTTGCATTGGTTTGGACATGTCCAGAGGAGAGATGAGGATTATATTGGGAGGAGGATGTTGAAGTTGGAGTTGCCAGGAAAGAGGAGAAGTGGAAGACCAAAGAGGAGTTTATGGACGTGGTGAGAGAGGAGATGCAGGTGGTTGGTTTGATGGAGGAAGATGCAGATGAGAGGAAGAAAAGGAGGTGGTTGATCCGCTGTGGCGACCCCTAAACGGGAGCAGCTGAAAGAAAAAGAAGAAGATAATAATGAAGCTATAAATATTGAATTAAAGATCAAAAATACCATACATATGTATGATATGTACAAGACAGGAGAATGAGAGCACACACACACACACACACACATGTGGGACTGTGAATGTTTGGATGTTTGCGTTGGTGGGAGGCACAAGTGTGATTATGTGTGCTGCATGGTCTGGATGAAGATGAAAACTTTTGCGGACTTGTAACCCTTCTCCCCCTGCCGTTAATCTCCTAAAAGCCCTGTAATCCTGTGCCGTGTGCTCATGCCGCAAGCAGCAATATTACTGTTCATATTCTTAATCTGCTCACACACGCTTTCTGTCCCCCCAAACAAGACGTCCCGCATGGCCTGTTCTGTTGGGAATTAAGTGTACTACACAGGATTCATCCAGGGGTACAATCTCTCACTTGCTCTCTTTCTCTGTCTTTCTCTTCCTTTCTCCATCTCTCTCTCCATCTCTCTCTTTCCCTCTCTCTCTCTCTCTCTCTCTCTCTCTCTCTCTCTCTCTCTCTTTGTCTGTCTCTTTCTTTCTCTCTGTTTCACTTTCGAGAATTGTGTTGTTTATCAACAAGTAAGTGAGTGATGGACAAAGAGAGAGAGAGACAGAATGAAAGAGAGAGAGGGAGGGAGGAAGAGAAGGATGACATGAGACGCACACTGAAAGCCATGGAATGTTCAGGTGCTGAATTTGTGGCAGGTGAATCTGGAGGAGGAGGAAAGCAGGTTTAAGTTGTCCTGCTATTTGATACCTGGCTAAGCGCAGTGCCAGCTCACAGTGGCAGCACTGGAGGAGGACCCTACGCATCAATGTAATGCTTATAAAGCTTATTAAAAGCCTGTTGACACCAAGACATACGAGTAACACACAGAAGATTAGACTGAGGCAGCGCTGACACCAGGCATGTCACTAAAAGTGTGGGAAAAATTACACAGAGCATCGCCACTGACAAAGCGTCACCACACATACGCAAAATCCGAATAAAGTGTCATTACATATTTTTTACATTTCGTTTTGGTGAAGTTAATTCTTTTGTCATACTGTGGTTTAAAACACATTTCTTTTTAAAGTGTCATTAAGCTGATTAGGCAGATTTGGACAGTCTTGTAAACAGCATGGTATAAACAGACCTTGCATTTATATGCTTTAATGTGATGCGTGCAAACTTTAGGTTACAGGATGGAGAACCTAAAGTAAATATAATCAACAGTGCAGCTTAATAAAGTGAATAGTACGCAAATGCATTTGTACATAAATAGTACTTCCAAAACAAAAACCCAAGGCCAATAATTCAGCAGCCACCATGGCTGCATAGTGCTGACTTTTGCTGATATTGCAGAAAGTTGGTGAGCATTCTGAATGATTTTTGAGTTTTTATTTTATTTGTTTTTACGCTCTGATTTTGGCTCCAGGTAAATGTTTCTATACATCTCTTAATGAAGGCATTTGTGTATCCCAACATAAAAATAAATTTCTCCTGCACAATATGGATATTGGTATCAAGATGATATCACAACATGTCGCAGTGGGCAGCCATACCCAGCACCCGGGGAGCTGTGATGGGAACAGTTTCTTGCTCAAGGGCACCTCAAGGTAACCAAATGGTCTGGGATTTGAACCCTAACCTTCCAAATATGGGGCCTACTGTCTAATCACTAGATCACCGTTGTCTAAAATGCTTTCAGACATTAAAAATGATCAATTTAAACCCATCCTGTAAATCTATTTCAGAAATAGAATAGAAATAGAAGCACTCACACATCCTGAGTAAGTTTAACTTGCTTATAGAAGAATTAGATCAGATCATCAAGGATATTCAAGGACTTCTTTTCTTGGCGGTAAACAGTTCTGAACACGGAGAGTCTGGTGGGTTTCTACAAGCGCATGTTTCAACACCTAAATCTCGGTTTTCTCAGCTTAGTGAGCTGTGCTGCAGAACCCTGCAATGAGATCGGATCTATTTTAGATTGGGAAACAATAGAGCTAGAGAATTACAATAGAGCAATAGAGCTGAGAATTACTATGAATTATTCTGCTATGCTGCTGTGAAAGAAATATGTAAGGTTATGAGCGTAACAAGATTTGGATCATGATAAATAAGCATTTTAGCTATTTATTGTTATGAGACTTCATGATGGTTTGCAACCACCGGATGCCCAGTTTGAGAAGACGTGTCTTCCAGAGGCCTTTTCCGCAAAGTGGCTGGCCTTTTTATACGCTCTTTATTTGTTTCCCTTCTTTCTACTTTCATCTGTTCCTGGTACATTTTTGTGAACTGTCTGAGTAAGGCTCTGTCCTGAGAATGTGTGTGTTTGTGCATCAGAAAGAGGGAGAGAGATTTGACAAGTGAGGCCGGAGTGTGTATCAGTGGAGTGTGAAATGTGCTGGCCGGATTGACAGCTGAATGACGGATACCTGCGAAACATATTCTCTCCTCCCAGACCTGAGCTTTTTCTCAAAGTGATATAAACAAAACATTATCAGAGACAACCCTCAGGAATTGCCTTATTCCCTCAGCCCTGAAGACAAAAAAAAGCACAGTTGAGCTAAAGCGTTGTGATGTGGAAATCCTGTTCATATTTTTTGCACTGCTGATTTGTGGCAACACTTTCCCAATTATAAATGTACGGAAAAGGAGCTTGCTAAAGCTTCCTGAGTGGAACTTAGGGGTGACAGCCTGTGATAGAAAACCGATTCTTTTGAGACGACACACTAGGCATTTACATGGCGTGTGTGTGGAAGAGAGAGAGATGAATTTGAGCTTGGTTGCTTTTAAAATAACCAGTAAATAAGTCTGAACCTGGATTTTTAGCACATGGTAGGTCAAGGAAATGTAAGTTATTTAAAGGGCTGCGCACTGAAATTTGATACTGACCATCTGACTATGTATGACAGAAGAGGTCATTTGATGAGAGGGATTTGATTCATACTTAATATCGAATATCAATTTCAATGCCGGTAATCAATATTTTCATCAGTAATGAGCTAATAAGCTGGACTGTTCCATCATGTAACTGCTCTATAGCTTTCGAAATTATATTAAAATCTCCACATACACACACAAAGGCACTCACACTCACACAGTACTGTGCAAAAGTTTTAGGCAGGTGTGAAAAAATGCTGTAAACAAAGAATGCTTTTATAATAAAATGCTTTTATAATGTTTATTTTTATCAATTTACACAATGCAAAGTGAGCGAACAAAAGAAAAATCTAAATAAAATCAATATTTGGTGTTACTACCTTTTGCCTTCAAACCAGCATCAGTTCTTCTGGGTACACTTGCACAAAGTCAGGGATTTTGTAGGATTATAGTCGGAGTATGATCAACCAAGCCCAGATAACTATTCTTGAACACTGCATTAAAAATAGATCTTTGTTGGCTCTTTAGAACCAAATAAATGATGTGTGGCTGCAAGACGGTATGTGCCCAAACATTAGTGAATGCCAATGTAGCCAATTTAACCAGTTTAAATTCTCAAATCAAGAATGGATGATTAGTTAAAATGTCTTTTTTTTTTGTGTGTGGAGACTGCCTGCTCTTCTCCTATGTTTCTCTATGTGCTTAGGTTTCCTTCCACACATATGTAAGGTGGACTGAAGATGCTAAATTGCCCTTTGGGTGTGAATGTGAGTGTGTTTATTCCTGCAATTGACAGGAGACCTGTCCAGGGTGATTCTCCACCTTTTGTCCTATAATGTTAAAACTCAAGGACCCCACCATGACCCTATTTAGGATAACTAAGATAATGCATGGGTGGGGTTATATAGTATGGTGTTCAGTATACAAGTGGAACACAGCAAAAGTGAATTTGAATTAGTTGTTGTTTTCACAATAGACCAAACCCTTCCAGCATCTCTATGTCATCTTTCTTACCTGCTGCTCCACTTCCACCAACTTCCATTATAAATAATTAGCCTGTATCTATCGTCAGGTCACCTTGAGAAGACACTCCTGTTCCATTGGTGGGGGTGGAGGGGTGTTATGTGCCACATATACACACAGACACACTCTTTAAGACGAATGACTGCATCGTACCCTTGACCAGGACAGTCTGTTCCACAACAGTTAGGGAAGATTTCAAGTGTTCCCAGGATCCTTTGGGGCCAGTTCTTTCGTTCTTACTCTCCCTGCACTATCAGCTAGGCAGCAGACCACCCTTTCTGCTCCTTTGCTAATTATTCCATTTGCAAGATAAATCTGGCCGACCGTGTCAGATCAATCATAGCTGACATTTCATACACATGGACCACAGTGCTACACGGAAGGCTTTTTTTGCCCATGTGCATTTTCTTTTATAGCCATCAATTCTCCAAAGTCAATTCTTTGTTTGCCTGGATGGGAGTTTGGGGGTAATGAACGAGCAGGTCATTTAGAACTCACTGCAGCGTTTTTCCGGGACCGTGGGCAGAAACATGTAACATTTACATTCTTTTCTTTTTTAGCGGCGCTCACATTTGTACACCTTATCCTCTTCCTAGAAATGGACCGATCCTTTCTTCTCCATTACTGGACGTTTTCCCCTCTCATTTTTAAGGATGTTCTACACATGTAGACAATGTCCGTTAGCAAGTGTTGGAAATGTGTTAGGGGTAAATATTTGCCTGCTATTGGAGCACGGTGAGAAGCAAACATACAAGTGTTCTTCAGGGGCCCAGGGAAAGACCCTACAGGTTTTACAGCATGTCTACAGCGTGTGTACACAGCCCAAGCGGCGCAAAAACAGTCATTCTGTCCTCAGACGGTGGCTCTGATCCCTGTCCCGAGGCTTGTCACACTCTAATAAACATTGCTTGTCCACTAGAGGATGACATGAAAAAAAGATTTAGCCACTTGCTGCTGGATATTATTTTTTTATTACTTGCATGTATTATTTCTTTTTGACATTGGATTAAGGATGTTAGTCTCGATATGAAGCTGAAGGAAGCTTCTTGTCCTGATTGCAGTCAGAGCGGGTCGTGGAATGACAAGCAGAATCAAGGCTTTAGGCTGGACTGTCAACAACTTAATGAGTGTGTGGTGTTTGTTATTTGACAATAACAGTAATTGCAGACATTTTATAAGACAATGGAAACACCATATATACACTTTACATACAGACACCCACACACCATTACATTGAAAGATTTTATTTTTTTACACACACACATATATATATATATATACATAATACATTTGATTGGTTTCACCATTGACTCTCTTTTAGAAAGGTAGATCATGTTAGCACCATTTCAATGAACAGAACCAATTTCTGCTCAGCTAAATTAAGAAGGATGAAGAAGATTGCCACAAGAACTGTTCTGATTGGTCAAAATGGATTCTGAGTCCAAGTCTGAGACAACAAGTGAAACTTGAACTTGTGAAACCTTTCTCGTTTAAAACCCATTTTACTACAAATTGCGCTGTAAGCTTAACAATCTGAGAACAATTTTTCTATTCTGCGTTTATGTTTGCATTAAACCATTCAATTAAATGCAAAGTATTTTACTCTGAGCTTATGTCTAGATATGGATTCACTGTTTTGGAGTCTGGAGGCCCCAGTTAGATGTTTAATTTTAATTTAAAATACAGTCTTCACCTTGCAGTGCTTCTCAGTGCAGTTGGAATTGAACTGCTGTAATATAGCCTTATCAAAAGCCCTGACTATGTCACCCATGCTGGTGTACTGGTTTACTGTACTGGTTTGTTTGATTACCACCTAATCAAAAAAACTGCTGAGGCTGTGGAGCCTCAGAAACAAGCTTTCTTTATCTGGAACTGTCTGTTTTATTCAATCCATCTTGAAATGCTAATTTAAGGAGTGATGATTTTATTTTTATTATAAAAATATTTTCAACTTCTTGGATTTTGAAAATATTTTTGGACATCATGGATGAACATCTTATATCAGCCATTCGAAGTAATAATTACTTAATAATTACTTTATGGCCATTTGTTTGGTTGTTTTGAAATGGAACTGTCAGATTTGGACATAATGTGTTCTATTAAGCTGGACAATGTAAGGCTTAAATGAAAGGGAGCATCATATTACAGGAACAGACCAGCATTTCTATAGGCTTGTCTCTCTCTCTCTCTCTCTCTCTCTCTCTCTCTCTCTCTCTCTCTCTCTCTCTCTCCCTCCCTCCCTTTCTCTCACTGAGAAGAACTGTATGGATAAAAAAGGGTCTTTCATTGGTGCCATGACCTGTTATTTGATATCTGCAGCCTGCAACAATTCATCTTAATGTGTTGCTGAAAGGATTTCTTGGATTATAATGTGCTGATATTAGTTTAGAATATGGCTACTTCACAGAGGGGTGCAGCAGATCGCCCAGGCTGATGGCTGAAGGATGGAGGCAGCGGCTGAAATGTCTCGATATGAGCTGTATTACATGCACGAGTGATTCCGATGCTTTTACTGTAATTGATTCTTTTCAAAGGCATCATCTCACCTAACACATTCATGCTCCTTTTACATGTCTCTCTCTCTCCCTCTTGCTCTCTCTCTCTCTCTTTCGCTCCCATGCATGTTTTAAGAAGCATCAGAGCATGTCGTTGTATTTAATGCTGTAGATATGCCTCCGCTTGAGGCCTTTTTTGATCTCCAGGGGTCATTAAGGCACTTGAATAGATGGCGGCACATTACCTGTTTCCATTTAATCCCTCAACAGCTGCGCAGTGCCTGCATAATGTCTGACCAGCATTCAGACAGTGTTTTCTTAACCTTTACACAACAGTCAGCCGCACTTGTAAAATGTATGGCATGTTGACTGACAGCAGTGTTGATATGGAGAGAACATAAAGCGATTCAATTGAAAAATGTAATTGAAGCTGTTAAAAACATGGCCTTTATTTAGCGTTCTCTAAACTGGGGAAATGCTCATTCAGAGAAAGGCTTTTCTCATTTTTTAATCTTCTCATTTATTTGTAATATGTTTTTTTATAGACTGTAAGTTTCAGTCTCTTTTTCTTTTTTGCCTGGCTAACGCAACACACTGCAACCTGCATCCACTACCTACAAGCCCTTCCTATGTTCTGCACTGGTAAACAGTGCTCAAGTTATTTTGGAAACGGAGTAATTAAGCAGTTTCAAATGACGCCAGCCCCTGTGTAACGCAGCGGTGTCATTAGCATGCCTTTGAATGCGCTTGTGGGCCTCTGTGGGGATTTTTTTTTTTCCAGCAGATGAGGTTCTTGACGCCACACCGCCTTTGTTTTAAACACCACAAAACAAACAAACAAAAGCGTCCTGGGTGCTGGGCTGTGTGCATGTATTTTTTCTCCCCTCCTCCTTTTGCTCTTCTTTCTTCACCTTCTTTTTTCCTTCCCTCTTCTCATCAAATGACCTAGAGCAACAGTCTAAACACAGATTACACCACACTGACAGGGACATGCCTGCGCACGTGTGTGATCATGTATTTAAATCTTTTAAGGGTCTATAATAATGGGATATGGGGTCTGAGCAAATCAGATGGGGAAATTCATTATATAAACAAAATTACAGCATTTTGTCTGACTGTTCCATCATGTACCTGCTCTATAGCTTTCTAAATTATATTAAAATCTCCACATACACACACAAAGGCACTCACACACACACAGCATATACAGTACTGTGCAAAAGAAAAATCTAAATCAAATCAATATTTGGTGTTACTACCTTTTGCCTTCAAACCAGCATCAGTTCTTCTAGGTACACTTGCACAAAGTCAGGGATTTTGTAGGATTATAGTCGGTGCATGATCAACCAGTTTTACCACACAGGTGCTGATGATCATCAATGTCACACGGAGGTTGAAACACAGTCATGTCTGGAACAGCCTACCAGCCGAGTTCCTTCACAAACTGTGTGCAAGTGTACCTAGAAGAACTGATGCTGCTTTGAAGGCAAAGGGTGGTCACATCAAATATTGATTTGATTTAGATTTCTCTTTTGTTCATTCACTGCATTTTGTTGATTGATGAAAATAAATGATTAACACTTCCATTTCTGAAAGCATTCTTTGTTTACAGCATTTTTTCACACCTGCCTAAAACCTTTGCACAGTACTGTACATACATTTGTGTGTTTGTTTATTTCTGGAGACAGTAACTCCAGTACGTAGGTGAACGTCATTCATGATTATTGAGAGAGAGAGAGAGAGAGTGAGAGAGAGAGAGAGAGAGAGAATGAGAGAGAGAGAAGAAATAAGAATAGTATCTCAAGTCGAGTGCAGGTTCTTTCTTTAGTTGGTAATTAGAAAAGCCATCGATCAGGCAGACATGACTCCTATTCATCTTGCTGATTGGGCACATGACAAATGAAGGAGACAATAAGCAGAGCGTCAGAGGGAGCAGGAGAGATGGATGACTTGTTGGTGACCAGAGAAGAGAGCCCAGTTAACCCTGCCTCTGGGCCAAAGCCTCTGCCCCTCACTCCGGTCATCACTCTGCCACACCTGCTGCACCACAGACCCTCGCTTACGTACTATTCATTAGGAAATCAACACCCTGACATGGAATCATACACACACACACACACACACACACACACACACAGTGTCTCACCTTACTTCTACACTACTTTCATTCACTGAATGGATGAATGTGCGGCAGATGATTGATGAAGAAGGCTTGCTCAATTGTGCTCCATGACATGAACAGTCCATCCATAATTTAATGACTTGTTCCTGACATCACTTCTTTGGAGTGAAATATCCACTCAAGGTTATACTGCTTTTGTGTGTTCAGTTGTATAATAAATAATACTACATCTTAGTTAAGTGGGGGAAAAAGGCTCCTTTTCATCCTAAAACAGATGCTTTTGTACAATTTCAGATTTCATTCTTAACGGCTCTACACAGCATGATATCCACATAATTATAACAACCCTCCACTGAATCAGGCATGCGATGCATATGTAGTAATCATAGCACATAAAGAATACATAATGTAAACATAAACTCGTTCACGTGTGCATTTGTTCGAGTGCTTTCATCCAGAGCAGCCTGCAAAGCATATAGACAGTAGATGGCGTCAGGTTTCAACGAGAGCTTTAATTTTAAAGGGGTTTTGGAAAAATATGCTAAAAGGGCTAGCAATAAAATACATTGTATGTATTTCATGCCAATTGCTGGGCCACACACTTCAGTTATGTACTATCCCTGAGTCATCTCTGTATTTTTGGGTTGCACTGATCCTTTAATGAAAAGCGAACACTATGGCCATGTTAACGACTAGTATAAGGAAAATACAGAATCAAATCACTGTCAGAATTTACTCAATAAATGTGTTTGTAATGACAAGCGAAGATATTGCAAATGGACAAAACAAACTTATTCCATTAACTTATTCTAAAAACTATTCTTTCTCCTGGAAATAACCTTTTATGAGTAAATATGCTTATTGGATAGAACTTAATGTTCCTCATTATCACTCTGTCATCTTAGTTGTCCATGTTTAACCACCCATATTTTGAGTTATTCAAAAAATACTCATTTTAAAAGGTTTGCTGGTGCACTTCATACATTCTTACATTGGAAACCTCAGAAAAATGTAACACCTTCAAATATATTAGTGCAAATACCTTCAGGTACCACAATCTTATATATCGTTGCTGATGCTTGCTGGGACAATGAGTCACTGCAGTGATTTGAGTGGAGCTATAGCAGATTTTGGGGCCCAATCACAGTCATCATTTTGGAGCTGATCTAAGGCTGAAGTCACACAAGACTTGTTAAGAGTCTGCCTTGACGCTCCACCTGCAGAAGCCCTCCCACCTAATGGACTCATTCATTTAGCTTCACAACTAAAAAGAGAGTGAGCGCAGTGAGGAGTTTGAGAGTTCATGGAAAATTAGAAAGTCTGCCCCCCTCCTCCTCCGCCCTCTTTCCTTCTCTGACTTTATTAGCCTGCTAACTGCAATCATATTATGCAAAGGAGAATAGTTCATTGGGAGGGGGAAAAATGAAGATGAAAAAATAATAACCTTATAAAGATTAATGCGCCCATCCACTTCATCTATCTATCCATCCATCCATCCACCCACTTTTTTCTTTTTTTTCCCCCTTTTCTCAAGCACACAGGCTCTGGCGTTCATGAGAAATCTGAATTGGTTTTTCAATTACTGGGGGTGCGGCAGCTCACTGGCTAAACAAAGACTTTCCGGCAGGCTCCAACCAGGCGGTTTGAGATTATGCATTACTGCAATATCCAATTTAATAACTCGGATTTCCTATATTGTTTTTTTTTCCCTCTCTCCCTTTCATTGTATTTCCCTCCGCAGCTGAAGCGAAGCAGGCTTCGTCTTGCAGGCAGAGTTTCAGCAGCTGAAGTTAACAAAGACATTCACAATGATGAAGTCTGTATACATGGAGCAATACAGGGGCTTCTCAATAAGAAGACATGAAATTGGATTCATGGTTCAGGTCCCGGGAAGAAGGCAAAAATATGATTAAATTAATTATGTAGGGGAGTGAATATTAGATGGTGGCTAAAGAGGCTTTTAATGTGCTTGGTAATGGCTTTCAGTTTGTCTTTGAATGAGCATAAATCTGGTTTTATTGGAAATCGAGGGCCTTTCTTGCTACTGAACTGTATCGTGTGGTTGAGTTAAAGTTGGTCAAAAGAGTGAATGCTTCAAGTACATTTTCTCTACTTCCTACATTACCAACACACACACACACACACACACACACACGCACACACACAAAGTATAAATACTTGCCACCGACTGCTTATTTCTAGAGGCCCTAAAGGTCAGTCTTCTCATTTGCCATGCTTTCTTAATTTTTGCTTTGACACTTTTTGCCATCATAGATCAGGTGAATTCAAAATTTTGAAAAGACTGTCAGATAGATTTTAGTAGATGTACTAAAATAAAGAAAGCCTTTTTTAATAACATAATGTCATGGTGGATTTTAAAGCTAGGTGATAAATGATGAGCTTTGCTCGTTTCAGTTTCGAAAAATAAATCTATTCTTGCAGGACTTGCTCAGTGATGTCATCACAATTTGTTTGCACTGATATGATGGATATATATATAAGGATATGCGCCCATAATTGATTTGCCTGTCATATTGGAGAAAAAAAGGAGCAGAGCGCAAAAGGGGATTTTAGGTGAAACAAAATCCATTCTGCAGGATTTATTCTGCCAGAGAAAATCTCACATTTGCAGAATTTATCAGTCTGATAGATTCGTTATTTTCCTTTGTGTGTGTGTGTGTGTGTGTGTGTGTGTGTGTGAGTGAGTGTGTGTGTGCGTGTGTGTGTGTGTGTGTGTGTGAGTGTACATTTGTTTGGCAGAAGCTGTTCAATGTATTTTCCATTATGGCATCTATAAGAATTGTAAAGTAAATGTATTGTGAAGCTTGTTTCTGAGAGAGAGAGAGAGAGAGAGAGAGAGAGAGAGGAGAGGGAGAGAGAGAGAGAGAGAGAGAGAGAGAGAGAGAGAGAGACCCTGTGAGCTTTCATTACTCTCAAAGCTTGCAGGTATCTTTTGAAGCAGTTGTGAATACACAACACTTTTTTTCCAGAAAAGAAGGACGATCACATTGAACTGATGTATTTATACTTTAACTTCCATTTTTTCATTTTTTTAAATTGTATCTGTTTATGTTTTCTTCTTCTAGGAACTATTGTGCACAAGACCTCTGAAACAAGTTAGTAGGTACACCTGATCTATCCTGGTGCCCATACTGCTAATGATAATTGAGAATTCAAATAAGCATCCACACACAAATACACACATGCAGCTTTAGCCTGGCCCAGATTAAATCGCAATTGAAACAGGGCACAATAAGGGCATTCGATATAAATCTGTCATTTGAATATTCCCTATGGTGAGTCTCCACTTATGTGGTAAGCCCTCTGTCCAAGGAGCCCTACATAAAGACGCTTTAAAGACGCTTAACTTTTTGAGGCGATCAGTGCTTATTTCTCTTGTACATTTTTTCTTCAGGGTAGGGAGGGGGAGCAAATTATGAAGACATCTGCTACTGTATTAAGTTCAGATACTACTTAAATTCCCTGATGCTTCAAATGAGGTTAAACTCACGCACGGTGAATGAAGCATGATGGGACTCACTCTGGGAAGCTTGTTTTACAGTACTGGAGTTGCGATAATCATTGCATAATCTCTCTGTCTTTGTCCTTACATCAGGAGGACTTACACAGGGGGCTGTTTGCTTGAAGCACTGTGCCCTGAGGCATCTCTTCATCCTTTTGAGTCTCTTACAGATGTTTTAATAGGGAGAGAACAAGTAGTTTAGTAGGTTGTGTGCTGTTGAGAATAGTTATTAGTGTTGGTTGACTTCACCATCTCAGTTGCGTAGCTTTAAAGTCATGCCAGCTTCAGTTTGGATGTTTCTGTAGGTATCCTTTGTCTAACTCAGGCCTTAATGAGTGAAACAAAGAAATCTGTCCCATTCTTTGTAGTCCCAGCATTTGAAAGCTTTTATAGTCCACTGTCAGAGATAAAGAAGGCATTTCAAACACATTAATGGGGCAACCATGGAGTTGGAGCTGCCAGGAAAGAAAAAAGAGGAAGACCAAAGAGCAGGTTTATGGACGTGGTGAGAGAGGACAGCATGGTGCCTACAGGTGTGTGTGTGTGTGTGTGTGTGTGTGTGGGTGTGTAAAGTGTGTAAAGAAAGTAAGCTGCTATAAACAAACTGCAAAACATCACAGGGACCGCCAAGGGCATCTGGGAAAGAGATGGCATCAGGATGCTCTATGGGAAGATGTTAGCCCAGCAAGGCAGTGTGATGCTCTGGGCAATGTATTGCTAAAAAAACCTTGAGTCATGGCATTCATGTGGATGTTATTGAGACATGTACCACTTACATAAACATTGCTGGCAATGGTATTCTCCAAAAGCAGTGGTCTCTTTCAGCAGAACAATGTGCTGCACAGGAAACACTGTTCAGGAATCGCTTGAGAAACATGACAGGGAGTTCAAGGTTTTGACCTCGCCTTCAGATTCTCCAGATCTCAATCCCTTGGAGCATCTGTGGGATTTGCTGGACAAGCTACAGGTCCCACTTCATGCAATCACGACTTAAAGGATATGCTTGTAGATGCTGAGGTGCCAGATATTGCAATACAGCTCCATTGGACTTGTGGAGGCTTGATGAGTCAAAGATGTTTTGGGGAACCCACACAGTATTTGTCAGATGAATTTAACATTTTAAACATTTTATGTTTATAATTTAGCTTGCAGCCTTGCACGATTGTAGAAGAAAGTAAGAAATTCATTTTCGAAGACAACTACATCAGACGGATTAGTTTCCTACTTACTACTGCCTAATTTAAACAATGCAAATAGAATATTATAATTTAGATATTTTATATAGTTTAAATGCATTTTCTTGTTTTAAAACACAGCTTTGTTTATTCGTGATTTTATGTATTTGCTTTTTTAAATCTATTTTTAGTTTTACATAGTACTGCACGCTACCATTAACAGAACTCGCATAATGGAGGCCAAATAGGCATGTCATTTGCCTGTTATAATACACTTATTATTATTGTTGTTGTTGTTGTTGATATTATTATCATTATTAATTTTAGGAGTAGTAGTAGTAGTAGTAGTAGTAGTAGTAGTAGTATGCTTTTTATACAACATCTTTCCCAAACAAAGGTTTTGATGAAAATGCACTTTCAATTGGTGTATTCTCTGTTGCCCTTGTCAATACTCTCTTCCTGGCAACTGTGAGTTCCAGCATGATCAGTTGCTTGAGGAACTGAAAAAATGATCACATCTGGGTGCAGCTGTGTTGATGTGATTCTGGCTGGTCAGCTGCTTGCTTGCTCAGGTTCACTTATTTCTGGCAGTCTGTGGCAGTGGTGAGGAGGCCAGACTTGCTCAGGTTTAGATGGAGAGAAACCTGGTTCTGAGAAACATGACAAAGAACATGACTGTGTGCTTCTAACCAGCTCACAAGATATCACATTGCAATTAAAGCCAAAGCAAGTTATAATTTTTTATGAGCATATTATTTTAAACAGCATGCTTAATTGGCCAAGAACTTTGCACAGTATTGTCCAAATATTGTATCATATAGTCATTGCTTTGGCAAATGATAGCATTGTTTTTGTGCATGTGTGTGCACATGGGGCATAGCAGTGCTTTACCCTTGACTTAATTAAAATTCTCCTTTGTTTCCCCCCTCATGACTGTTCACCCCCAGCACAGAACAGCAGCAACAGCATGGCGCTACATGCTACCACAGATAGCCCTGTGTGGCTTGCCTCCTTTGAGAATAAACCTGTTTTAGCATCAAACTGACAGAAATGGGTTGTCTTGAACTGCTAAGCACTGCGATGGCTTCATTAAGGGGAACTTCCTCGCCAAAGAAAAAGACACCAAAAATGAAACGTGCAAATGCACACAGCAGACACACTTAAAAAGTTATCATCTCCTGCCAGAATATGTCACATCCCTTTTCCAACTCTTGTGCTGCTGGGCTGGCAGGGTTAATTGCTTGACGTAGCTTCAAAGTGCAGGTTTGATGTGCTGTTTGAGAGATCCGTGTTCAGCTGAGCTGGAGAACAGCCCTTGGAGATTCTTCTCCTTCGCTCTCCTCTCACAGGTAATCCAGCCTCTCTAGGGCATTATTGAATTCTCTTGTTTTTCTTCTTTGTCAAGTCAGTCTGAGTGTGTGTGTGTGTGTGTGTGTGTGTGTGTGTGTGTGTGTGTGTGTGTGTGTGTGTGTGTGTGAGGGGCAGAAGGGGGGTTAGAAGTGTGAGTCTGACTTCTTAAGACAGCTCTCCTAGCTCACTTGATTCTCATTCACCCTGCAGATCCATGTCAAACCCAGGACCAAACTTCTTTCTTGTACCTCAGACCGCTTTGAAGTAGAATGAGGCTGTCTCTCGCTCTCTCTTCCTCTCACTCTGTGTCTCTCATTCTCTTTCTGTCTCTGAGAAATTAGCAGCCACATAATGCCTGTTAGCCTCTTTGATGTTCTCCTAGATTCTGCGTAGATGCCCTCTCAGACATGCAGAGTAAAATGTCATGATACTGAACTCTGGTATCAATAACTCTGCAAAGCTGTTGGTGGGCGGGAAATTAGCGGAAACATTTTCCTAAGCATGATGATTACATAACCATTTTCAAAGTTTTCATCTCCAGAAGAGAACTTGCCAGCTCAGTGATGTTCAAATTCACTTTCATCGCTCTGAATTTCATCATTTCATCATTTCAGTTGCACCATTGTTTACATTTAGAGCTGTGCTTCATTTCTTAGAGCTGCAAAGACAAAGTTTAAGAAACAGGACCTGAGAGACATAGAGGTTTGCGAATGAACCAAATTGTATTTTGATGTAATATTGATTGTTTTATTATTTTATGATTCCATGCATGTAGGTGCCATAGACAAAATCTGAAGAAACATTCATTAAGTGAGCTTACCAGTGACCTGCACTTAGGCCTTAGAAGTCCCAATTATCACTAGTAATAACAAAAGGGAGCTGTACTTTATCTGTACAATTATCTGTACAATAGCTAAAACCCAGACCTCTATTGTACTCTGGCCTGCTTGTGTGCTTGTGTTAGTTTGGTTAAAAGAGAATGGGGCCATGAAGACGCTAATGCGTTATTACCCCCTGAGGCCACAGATGACCTCCCATCATGACCCCTACAACACACACACATGCACACACACACACACACACACACACACACACACACACACACACACACACTTAATCTTGTGTATTCAAATGGTACAATGCACTTTTCTTAGGGTTTCCTAATCTGTACCCCCCCATCACACTTCCATGAGCTTCTTTTCACTTTCTTCATCCTCCGTCTCATCACTTTTACCCCCTGAGGCAGATTTTGGAAAGCAACTGCTATTTTTGTGCCAGTCTGTTCATGCCAAGAAACTGCCAGCCTCGACTTTAGACTGTCTTTGTTCATGTAGCAGTTCTACAGATGTCGAATTTGTTTCAGGTCTTATATTAACTCCCATTATTACATTATTGTTCACTAGATATTACGTGTGTGTTATTTTTTATGTAATGTCCTAGGGAAATTTGACATCTTCTTTATGAATGACAAATATATGTTGCATTATATTTTTCTTCTTTAGCTGCAAAATATTAAATTACTTGGGGGCTGAGCTGAGGTGTATATTTACATTAACACTTACGGCATTTAGCAGACGCTCTTATCCATATTACCCATGGCTCCTTGTTACAGGGGCAACTCTGGAGCAACTCAGGGTTGGGCGTCTGCTCAGGACCCAGCGGTGGAAGTACAGGAGGTGGGATTTGAACCTGGGACCTCTTGAGCCATATGCAAGTATCCTACCACTAGACCACCACCACCATATTAAATGTATATGTAGTATGTCATCTGGTCAGTGTGTGAAGTACGAATAAAAAAAAACTAGAATTTGGTCACTACCTAATGCCAAACCATAATAAAACCACTGCAACACACTAAGTCAAGAGGTATCTGGCTATTAGAAATGTAAGCAAGAAAATATATGATAAAATACAGCCAATCAGGAAAGGGACTGCACAAACGTTATGGCGTTGGTTCTAAAATGAGATTAGTGATAGACTAACTTCTCACTTACTCACTAAAACATACCTGCAACACAACAAATGGCCTAGTTCAGTATTCAAAACAATAGGTTGTTTACCTTGCAAAGTTTGATTGGCTGCGCTCTGTTAACTTTACATCTAACAAAAAAAACTTGCCTAGCAAAGTTGCTGTGGGTAATAAGTACATGTGAAGTTAGGAAAAAATTCTAGAAAGTGATGCTAACATTTAGTCAAGATAGTGAACAGTTGTACATAAAAATGACCTTGTTAAATTATTTAACTCTTTAGGTAATTTCATTTGCATTTCTAGGTCAGTAGTCGGTGGAGTAAGAGAAAGGCTTTGTTATTTAGGCAACGCTACTTATTGTGCCTAGTTGTTTCTAGTCATTAGTTAGTTGAAAGCTTATCACCCCTTTAACAGAATTTATTAAAATGTAAAAACAGCAATTTTAAGGAAAAAAAACTTGATTAAACAAATTCTGTTCTGCTGATGACGTGAGTCCTGTGAAAACATCGACCCCCTGAAGGAGGACTGTAAGAGTGTATAGTGTATAAAATGTATAGTGATGATATTTAAGAAGTAGCAAAACTGTGCCTGGCTACATCCTCCTCCACAAGGGAGGTTTCTAGGTATAGGCAACTTATAATGAAACCAGATGTTCACGATCTATTTTTTTCAGTTCCAACCTAAACTTAACAGCTGGTCTAATGCCCATACGGATATGCAACCGCATGCCCATTTAAGGTGGAACAAAATCATTCAGCTTCAGCTTAGTGGATTCCACTAACTGTTTGTCCATCAACTCCCCTCGTGTCGAAAATTTTGACATTTCGCCTTTAAGCGCTACAATGACCAGAAACGTCACTGCCTCCACTGACAGAGATGGAAAGAAAGACAGATGAACTACAAACATGCCTCCCAGCACATGTCTACTCTTCCTCCGATATCAATATCCATCAATCTAATTTCCTCCTGGTTCTCAGCCTGAATGTGCGTGTTAGAGCGAGACACAGAAACCTGACCTGAACTGTTTCACATCAAAAGGTGCTTTATGTGAGAAAGAACACCAATACAGCTTTAATTTGAGTCTTTCTTTCTCTCTTTTGTTTCTATCCTAAGTCATCTTTTCTTTCCTGGACTCTTCTACTGGGTAGTTTAGCAGCATCCACTGCTTTGTTCACGTTTGCCTGGAGGAGAGGAGAAAGTCCTATGCTATCACTATCACTGGACACACACACATACACACAAACATCACAACCACTGTAGTCAGATTCTGGAAGAGGGTGAAAAGGATTGAATCAGACAAAACGGTGGGGAGAGCGTCAGATTGTGATGGGTGACAGGGGTGTGTATGTGTGTGTGGCTCAGGTTTCTTTTCCACGGCAGGCTTAAATTGTTGCCTTTTAGCAAAAGAGAAAGAAAAGATGAGTGAGAGAGGACTGAATGGTGATACTGGTGGTGCCGGCATGCAGTGTGTCGCCAGTCTTCAGCGTCTGATCTTATCAGGACATGGGAGACAGAGAGGGTGGGGGGCGGGGTGCAGGGTCACAAAAAGAAAAGATAAAAGAGTGATGATTAATGATTTTTGTGACTAGAGGAGAAAGGTGTTGCGCCTTTACTGTCAACTTTGACCAACAAAGATGAGTGTGCCGTCATGCTGTATTTCTCATGGGCCTGGTTCACACCACACCCTGAATTTCTTTATTATTATGTCTATGCTGTGGAGTCCAGAAAGTGCAAAAGTACAGTACGTTCAGCTGTTTCTGTTGAAAAACACATTTCCTTTCAGAAAAGTTAACAGTGCAGTATGTGGCCATGTACAACTATGCATTAAAAGCATACAAAACAAACACTTTTGTTGAAAACCGGAGGTAAATGCTTGAACTAACTTGAGCTGGTGGTAACAATTCGAATGGAAAAAAATAAAATGTATCTTTTGTTTTGTTTGTTATACAGCCTTAATTTTGCCATAAGGGAACTGAATTTCTCAAAGTTGATCATTCTTTGAACGTGGATTCATTAATTGAAAACATCATTATAAGGACATTATTCTGCTACTGTTGTAAATTGTTTTGCTTTTTAGTCATGACAGTGAAAAGGTGTAAACCCACCTGTGGATTCACTTTTGTAGCAGTTTAAATGTCTGTGCAGAGTTGAGCAAGCTTGTTTTCAATGGTGACAATATATTTTGTTTATATATATATATATATATATATATATATATATATATATGTATGTGTGTGTGTGTGTGTGTGTGTGTGTGTGTGTGTGTGTGTGTGTGTGTTTGTGTGTGGTCAACTGTTATTATTTTTTATGTTTAACTCTATTCTTTGTCATGCAATTTTATTCTATTGCTAAGTAATATTATTAAGCATATGCACATTTGTAGAGTACTGAACTGCTTTTGTATTTCTGACCTGAAATTGGAGATTTAGTTCAGTTTTCTTTTTCCTTTTTTTCTTTCTTTTAACCCAATGCTTAAAGAAAGTGAAACTCTTCAGCTCATGTGTTCCCTGCGGTTTGCAGTTCCAGCTGGCCAGGGATCTATTGTTTAACTCAAGAGGCCATACTGCTGTCTTAAGACGGCCTTACATAATCCCTTTGGATTGTCTTGTAATTGTTTCTAACTACTGCAGAAATGGTCAACGAGTGGTTGGATAGATCAAGGCCAAGACCAGCTTAAGACGTCTTTGTTTTGGGGGGCCCTTTTTGTGGGTAAATGATGTTTTGACATCAGATCTTTCCTCAGTCTGAATCAACAGACCTTTAAATTAAAGCCAAAAGAAAAAATAGAATTTTATCATTATAGAAATTAATAGCTATTTCTAATACAAATGAAAAAGTGCATTTTAGACATACATTGCTAATCAAATAATATTTCATGCTATTTATATTTCTCATGGAATCTCCTTTGCCATCAGAAAGCATGCATTTTATGTAAATGTCCTTTGGGTATATAAAGACATATCCATGTGTGTCGTGGAGCAAATAAAATATTGGATGAAGTAATGTAACCTAATACTGGGGTATGTGGTTTGTGCCAGTGCCCCACTCTAAGGTAGAGGGTGAAAATGGGGCAAGGGCTGGCAGGTTTTATATTCTGGCTTCAAATAGAGCCCTTCACTCCCGCTTCTATCAAACAGGGCACAGAAGAGGATTTCTGGAG
The DNA here is from genome assembly GCA_017165825.1 of Hepsetus odoe. NCBI lineage: Eukaryota > Metazoa > Chordata > Actinopteri > Characiformes > Hepsetidae > Hepsetus > Hepsetus odoe. Next base: position 10,159,404 of record CM029391.1, on the reverse strand, counting down.
GATTTGGCCACCGCCGTGACTCTGCTGCCAGACATGATGATCTCTCTGGGAGAATGAGAAAGACTGTACAGCCCAGTGTCAAATGATCTTCTTTAGATGATGAAGTAATTTTACTCACATGCACTGCACTCAAGCAATACAATTTACATGTGCAGCCCTGCATTCAAATGCATGTGTAAGCAGTAATGCTCAACATACACACTCTTGCCACACAGGCACAGTTTTAAAGTCAGTTTTAAATATTCATCCAGCCTGATGTAACCTGTTTCTAACAGTTTATTGAGTCACAATACATCATTGCTTATTGAAGGCCTCTTTTAACACACACACACACACACACACACACACACACACACACACACACACACACACACACACACACACACTTGTTCTAAGTGACATTACCTTCTCCCTCCCACCATTTCTTCCTTTTCTCTCACAGCCTTCTCCCTTACCCCCTTTAACTTTCGTCTCCTTAGCTATGAGAATTGTCGCTGTAAACATGTTGACAAATGGCCCTTTGAAAGGCCAGTTACAGACGACATTTCTTCAGTAACAAAGTGGATATTCGAGATGGCTCACTGGGCTTGCTTTACAGCCACTTCAGTGATCAGTTGTCCGCTCGCCAAGCACCTCAGGTCTCCTGGCCCACCCATGGTGCACTGCTCCATGAAGGAACTTATTTATAATTGCGGCGGAGGCTGGGTTTCCTAAAAGCGTCCCTCCCCTCCCCTTCTCTCCATAATGAAGTTTAGCTGGCACTGGCCATTGCCGAGGTAGCCAAAAGGTTTAGTGTTCTTCACTAACATTTTAATATGATTTGTCTTGGCATCCAGCAAAAAAAAAAAAAAAAAAAAATTGAAATTGGCATGCTCGAGCGGCCAGGAGCAGAGCACTCCAATGCCAAATTTGCTGTCAGCGGCTGCACTTAGGGAGAAGGCTGGAAGAAAAGATGCAATTAACGGGCGTGTTTCTTCGCCCATGGCAGGGCGGCTTCGAACAGGGGCTGGTAATTCCCATTGATGTTCCTGAATGGCCTTTGTTACTGCAGCCCTTGTTGAAAAATTGGACTATCCTGCACACCTTGGTAAGAGGAGATAATCTCTGACCTGAGCTATTATCGGGAGACTGCACTTTAGTGACGGTGAATTTCTAAGAATTGTTGATCATATGGGCCAGTACAACTATGCCTAGAAGAGCTAAGGCAAACATTAGGGAATAACTTTTCTCAATACTTCTCAATAAAGATATCTAAAGTTAAATTTGAAGGAAAAATTCAAGCGTGTGCCTAGCCATGGCTTATTTAGAGCTGCAGTGGTGAATGTGGTGTAAATGATCTTAGCTCTGCTTTTAACAGGTGCTAATAAAGAAAGTGGGTTTCTTAGAGTCTCATAGCATTTTTATCAAGAAATACAAAATCAGAAACTCAGCATTTTAGTATAGGGTCATGCTTAAGTAGAATAAATACTATCACTTAGCATGTGTGTGTGTGTGTATGTGTGTGTGTGTGTGTGTGTGTGTGTGTGTGTGTGTGTGTGTGTGCATTCGAGGAGAGCAGAGAGAGGGTGATGTGTGTGAAGGCTCTGGCTAGCCGAGCGTTGCCTGTGTGAAGGGTCCTGGTCGAGCAGATTTGCCAGCCCGACATGTCCACTCTTTCATGCGCCGGGAGAGTGGGCTCCAGCCTGCAATAAAGGAGCATTTGATCCCCTTGAATTAGTCCTGCGGCCTGCCTTTGATTTCTCTATCCACTCTCTCTCTGCTTTCCCACTTTGTTTGGGGCAGGAGGTCAGATGTCCATGCACGAACTGATTCAAGGAGAGTAAGACAGAGAGAGAGAGAGACAGAGACAGAGACAGAGAGAGAGACAGAGACAGAGACGGAGACAGAGAGAGAGACAGAGACAGAGACAGAGACAGAGACAGAGACAGAGACAGAGACAGAGACAGAGAGAGAAGGGAAGGGAAGGTATAGTTTTGTAAAAAGTGAAGAAATGGAAAAGGGAGAAGCCTATTTCGTGGCTTGTTTTCTATTGGTGGCTGCTCAGTGTCTTCTTGCTGTAGAGCACAAAGGTCATTGAACTCTGTAATCTTTAATGGAATACATCGAGTGGAAATGCATTTAAAAACAAAAAGTCCCTCCTAAAACATTCTTGCTATGTATGTAAATGCTCTGTTCTTCTGTGTGTGTTGGTGATGGAGTCGAATGTGCGCTATTGTGTGTTATCTCTCACTGTCCATAACTTAAGTTTCTCTGTACCTCCATAGGATCTCTACACTGCAAAGGAAAAGAGGAAAAGTGGAGGATAAATTTTAACCTTCTAAAGTTCAAAGTGTAGAAAGAATAAAAAATATATCACATCTGTCCAAAAAAGGCCATAATATAAACATTTTGAACATTTCTATTGCCCTAATATATCTAATATGAATGTTCAATACAATATGATGAAGAGCTGCTTGCTCAAATAACACAAGAAAAAGAAGATACAGGATTTTCTTTGGATAGGGATGAAATAAATGAGACCATTGTTTTAAAGTTGTTTTTAAGTATCTTCCAAATCTTAATATGTTGCCGTTGAGCTAAAACGGAAAGCAAGGACTAACTTATGTGTACAGCTATCCAGCCTACACTGCACATATAGTTTGGTAACCTGCGTGCTAAACTCCAGCTGAAGTTGTGCAGCAGGTTATGTAGCCTATACGACATAAGCAGCATCTTCAGTCCTGCTGAAACAGCATCTCGGGGGCTTTTCACAAAGCAGAGAGCCTGCCAAGGGTGTGTAAATCTCAGTCAAAGCAACAGAAGAGGGCAGAGTGAATCTAAACTACAAAGTATCTTCTTTAATCCCAATAGTGCTTTTCATGTTTTCACTACTTTTCTCTTGATGTGTGGAAAAAAAGAACAACCTTTCTTTGAGTAGGACTGTCCCAACTTTTGACTTGTAGTGTTGATGTAGAGAAGAGAAGTGTAGCCTCTTTCTGCATTCCCCCCTAGTGGGCAGAGTAACTGTTCACAGTTTTCAGATTTTTCAGATGGACTAGGATACTGCTGGCTCTGTGGGTAAAATGTGTTGAGCTGCTAGGGAGCAAAGGGAGGAGGAGGAAAGGGCTGACAATCTCCTGACCTGAAACCACTTTACATCTTTACAAAAATGCTGAGATTAAATGGAGGGCACTCCTGCAGCTTTAACTTACTGCCTGCTGGTGGTCTAGTGGTAGGGTACTCTGGATCAAGTGGCCGTATAGTTCAATCCCCACTTTCAGCACTACCTCCATTGCTCTGAGCAAGACCCCAACCCTGAGTGTCTCCAGGGACTGTCCCTCGTAATCAGGACATGGAAGTTGCTCTGGATAAGAGCGTCAGCTAAAAGCCGCAAATAGAATAGACTAGAATATAATAAAATAATTCTTTATTATCCCACAAATGAGAGATTCGGGTGTTACAGGGCTCTATAACAAGAAAGACAGAAGGAATATAAAAAATATATTAAAAAAAAAATATATATAAAGAACGAGGACATCCATATACATGAGCTATATTTACATATACATATTTACATGGCAATTAACAAAGAAATGAAGAATATAAAGACAGGAAAGATAAGGAAAGATAACCATATACACAGTGAGAATATAATAATAATAATAATAATAATAACAACAGTAAATAATAATAAATAAATTATAAAATAAGTTATAACTAAAGAAATGTAAATGTAATAATAATAACAATAACAATAACAATATCAATAATATTAATAATTATAACAACAACAACAACAACAATAATAATAATAATACATGGGTAATATTAAATATGTTATTTATTGAATTGTATCTGATGTCGTCTTTTCGGTAAGAATGGACCTGGCGGTAGCGCTCCTTTTACACCGCGGGTGTAATAGTCTGCTGCTGAACGAGCTGCTCAGTGCTCGTGACAGGCTCATGCAGGGGGTGAGGTGTTGTCCATGTGATGGATACAGCTGGATAACATCCTCCTCCCTACCTGCTCGGAGAGATTTCAGGAGAGTCCAGGACAGAGCTGGCCCTCTTGACCAGTTTATTTAGTTTCCCTCTGTACCTCTCCGCGATTCTACCACACCAGCAGACCACAGCATAAAAAACAGCAGACGCTACCACAGTGTCATAGAAGGACCTCAAAAGATTTCTGTTCACCCCAAAGGACCTCAGCCGCCTTAGCAGGTGAAGACGACTTAGGCCCTGTAATAATCACTATGTAATGTAATGTAATGTAATAATCATCAAATCAGTACAAATGGTGCAATTAAAAGCAGTATTAAAATGCATGGAAAGCATTTTAAAACAGATTTTGTGAATAATACAAATTCCCATGAAAATATATTCTAAGATGGAAAAAAGTTAAGTGAGAAAGTCTCTAAAACTGACATAAATTGCATTTAATGGCTATTGTAAAAAGGGGTTAATACCGATTTTTTTTTATACTTTTAATATTGTTCATTTTTGTTGAAAGAAAAATAAAATACATGTGCTAGGATGAGCTAACTTGTCTCCAATGCCCAAAAATGCTTCCTCTGTCCACGAGTATTTCTCAGAGAACAGGCTGTTGCTTTTAATCTGTTTAGTAAGCGAGAAATTGGCCCCATTCTACTGGTTTCAGCCCAAGCAATGGATACTGGGAATTGATTATGGTGCTAACAATCCGTGTGTAGTGCATGTTAGACTTGTGCCAGGCAAAGATGCCTAATCCTTGCTGTGCCACCTGTTCAGACCTTCTAGTCCCCTTGGACAGGGGGGCAGGATATTGGCAGAATGTGGACAGCAAGTTAGTGGAACCATCTCACAGGTGTGCTCATTAGCTGTTTGTGTGGGTCTATGTGTGAATGCTTTATATGTCAGCAGCAACCCAATTCAGTCTACCACCTGCTCTTCGGAGCCATTTCTGGTGCTCAGCTGAACAGGCCAATAATCTGGCCTTCACTTTGTGTAGGCCTTGCTAGAAATATATGTTTCACCAGATGACCTTAAAGCAAGAAGAATGGCAAATCCATGTGGGGTGTGCTATAATCAATTGCTGAACGTGTGTGTGTGTGTGTGTGTGTGTACATGCATGTGTGTGTGTGTGTGTGTGTGTGTGTGTGCGTGTGCTAGCTCACTTACAACCTTTTTGGCATGTTTCTGAAAGGTGCAGGTAAAAAGCTTGCCAGCACCTGCTTCATGAGTGATACATTGCCAATTGCAGTGTTAGACTTATACTGTGTGCACTTCCTTTTCTCCTCTGTTTAACCCCGTCTGTGGCTTCAGCTTCCTGCTAAGTCTAAATAATTTTTTTTACTTTGCACTACCTCATGTTGGACAGTTTTACTGTTTAAAAATGTAGTCATTACCAGATGTTTCTTAGTGGGTGGAAATAAAACTTACTTGCTAACTGCACTTTGCATCATTTTCAAAAACACCTGATGCCTTACTCTACCTATCAAAATGGACATCTGTAAATAATTAGAAGTTCAAACAAGCAGATTATAACTTTAAAAACTACTTATGCTGGTGCTAAATTCATAATTTGGCATGGCTCATTATAAAATGGTTCCAACCAGCAGTAAACCGATCAAGAGTTCACTTGGACTTTTTGGCAGATCACGGTTCAGTTGTTTGATGCTCACTCAAGTATAACTTGACTGTTCACACCTGTCAAAAAAGATACATTACAAAAAAGCTTTTTTAAATATGGTCCAGCAGTGATGAGAACAGTAGAGGGTACAGCAGAGGGGTTCAAAGGTACCTCAGGGCAACCTATTGTTCTGGGATTCTAACCCATGACCTTCTGATCCTGGGGCCAACGCTCTAACCAGCAGGCCAATGCGGCCCCTGCAAAGGCCACTTAAAATTATAATGTGTAAAGAATATGCATAATATTACTCAAGGAAGGGCTTGGAAACATCTAGAATGGACCATGACACAGAAGAAACTTGCATGCTTTACATTTTTTCACTTTTTACATTTTTATATTTATGGTATTTAGCAGACACTTTGGGCCAAAGCAACTTACGTGTCATAATTACAGGAACCATGTCCCTGGAAGCAACTTTGTGTTAAGGGCCTTGTTCAGGAACCAAGAGTGGTCATGATAGAGGTGGGAGTTGAACCTACAACTTCTTGGTCCAAAGGCAAGTATTCTACCATGTTTTCCCCCATATCATTCCAACATCTTCAGATCCTGCATACTGTATAATTTATTCTGCAATTTCTCCAGTTCTGGGAGGCTTTTACACAAAGTATATATAACCAAGACTGGGATCAAAATGTATCTATCTATTTATCTGTTTGTTTGTCTATCTCTCTGGCCATCTATCTATCTATCTATCTATCTATCTATCTATCTATCTATCTATCTATCTCTTTATCTGTTTGTTTGTCTCTCTCTCCATCCGTCCATCTATCTATCTATCTATCTATCTATCTATCTATCTATCTATCTATCTATCTATCTATCTATCTGTTTGTTTGTCTCTCTCTCCATCCATCCATCTATCTATCTATCTATCTATCTATCTATCTATCTATCTATCTATCTATCTATCTATCTATCTATCTATCTCTGTCCATCCTTCTATCTATCTATCTATCTATCTATATCTGTTTGTTTGTCTCTCTCTCCATCCGTCCATCTATCTATCTATCTATCTATCTATCTATCTATCTATCTATCTATCTATCTATCTATCTATCTAACCTTCTGCTGTCTGTCTGTCTGTCACTCTGTCTGTCTGTCTAACTGTCTGTATGTCAGTCTATCCATCTCTCTTTCTTTCTTTCTGTCTGTCTGTCTTTCTTTCTGTCTGTCTGTCTGTCTGTATGTATGTCTGTCTATCTATCTATCAATCTGTCTATCTGTTTCTCTATCTATCCATCTATCTATCTATCTATCTATCTATCTATCTATCTATCTATCTATCTATCTAACCTGCTGTCTGTCTTTCACTCTGTCTGTCTGTCTGTCTTTCTTTCTGTCTGTCTTTCTTTCTTTCTGTCTGTCCGTCTGTCTGCCCGCCTGCCTTTCTTTCTTTCTGTCTGTCTATCTATTGATCTTGTATTCCCTACATTTTGCCAGTACCCTGTTTGTAGGCTGATATCTGGATCCTACTACCAAGCATAAAGAATGTTGCTAGTCAAGGAGGGACACTGTACTCCCTAAAACAAGCCTCTCAGGTAGCCTTTTTGTGTTAACGTTACTAAAGAAAGTAATATTTTGGAACAGTTGTTGTAACTGGATCATGTAATTTTACGAGGTGGCATTTACGAGCTAAATAGTCATCGGTTAATGTTCATTAGATCAATTTACTAGCTGTTTTTTGTAAATAACCCATAGTTAATACGTAGTTCTCCAAGAAATATGCAGCATGTAATCGTTTCTGCTCAGTTAAGTCCCCTAATCATTAGCTCACTATTACCCACATGTTAAATATGAAACAGTATTAATATCAAAGCATTTGTAGGAATGTGCACTTGAGGCAATGTGCTTTACAGAGCTCCTCTCCATGTTCTTATGTGTAATTCATGACTTGGTCTGAGCACTGGTGGAGATATGAGGCAGCCATATATACTTTTTTCTTAAATGTGAAGGTTAACTAAAACACCAGCTGTGGTGTATGTTTTTTTTTTTTTTTTTTTTTTTTAACCACAGGCCATGTTAAACAACCTTATTAGCTCTGAAAATATGGAACATATTGTCAAAGGAAGAATTAGTGAGTCAAGGTTGAGGATATGTGACACTGTGTTTTTAAGATGGATTCTAGATTGGACGTGAAAAAGGAAAGAAGTTTGTGTAAAGAGTCGAAGTGGGAGTATGAAATTTTGGAAACACAGTGAACACCGGGGTGGTATATGTTACTCTGTTACAATACCAATGTTTGTCAAGGTAGTGTGAATCATTGCCTTTGATGTTTTAATCTGATTTGTACACTAATCAACACTAACATTAAAACCGCATGTCTAAAACTGTGTATGTCCCCCGTGTGCTGCAAAAACAGTTCTGACTCATCAAGGCCTCGACTCCACAAGACCTCTGACAGTGAGCTGTGGTATCTGGCACCAAGATGTTAATAGCAGGTCTTTTAAGTCCCCTAAGTTAGTCTCAGTGGATTGAACTAGTTTGTCTAGGACGGCCCACACACACTTGATCAGCTTGAGATCCTGCTAGCAGCGGCCGCTATCATTACCGTGTACCGCTGGGGTGTTCCTGCTCTGTAACAATGTACAGTTAGGTGCTACATATCAAAATACCATCCACATGAATGCCATTCTGCAAAATATTCCAGTAGAATATTACCCAAAGCTTCACAATGCAATTGCCACTGCCTTTTTCCCATAATGCACTCTGTGCCTTCTAGTTGTCTGTACTTCCATAATTATATTGATACTAATGCAGATTTAAGGATACGATTAACATCTTATGTCAATAAGTCTATGATTAATACATCTGCTTCATTCAGTGTCAGAAAGTATATTTCTCTCCTTCTCCCTCTGGACATGCCTTCCTCCTCTTCTTCTTCTTCTTTGGCCAACAGTAGTCCAATTTCCACCAGCACCCTGTAGGCTAACAGCACTGATGGCGGTCGTTGTTAACCCAGGCCTCGACTGATCCGGTATGGAATTCTGTATCGTTGTCCGCATATTGACTTGGCAAAGTTTTACACCAGATGCCCTTCCTGACGTAACCCTCCCCATTTACCCGGGCTTGGGACCGGCACGAAGAAATACACTGGCTTGTGCATCCCTAGTGGCTGGGTTACAACAACAACAACAATAATAATCACAATTAGTATTTTTACTATTATTGTTAATATTATTATTATTATTATTATTGTTGTTGTTATTGTTATTGTTATATTATGATTATTATTGGTAACAACAACAGCAATAATAATAATAATAATAATAATAATAGTTTCTTCTATTATTTCATATAATTAGTGTTGCACCCAAAGGAGATTATTTACCAGCTGAACAGCTGTTACTAGAAACTTTCCATTCATAAAAATGGTTCTTCTATACTGGCAAAGACAAAGAGACAAAAGATTTGATGGTAATATTTTTTATGATCTAAAACTTCCCTAGGGGCAAAAATCATGTTGTTTCTGATACTGGTAAAAAATGGATTTCTATCTTTCTAATCATATTAGATAACTTCATTATTAGCCCCACTGTCCAGCTCCTGATGGCCTAGCTAATCTCCTTTCAAGGAGTCGCTTTTGGTTTCTTCCTCTGCTTCCTCTAGGTTTCTCTTTGCCACTGTCATGTCTGTCTTCTTCCCAAGAAGCTGGATTGAATTGAATTGGATTTCTGTAAATCCTAAAAACATTATGCATGTCCATTTAAATTCAACTAAGCATTTTCCTTTAAAAAAATCTATAATTTCTATTATTTCCTACCCGCTCAACAAATATTTTCTCAATAAATGAAGAGTTTATAGTTTAAAAAAATTACAATTAGATCAAAATAAGCTGCACATTTCAAACTCTTCAAAAGGACGACAAGACCCTGAGATTTCCCCACTGCTTCACTTAGTTTGATCGGCAGGTTTGTTATGTGGCATGTGTGGTCCATTCTAGTTCAGCCAAATAGGTGGCAGAAAGAATTCCTCCTGGTTGTTAAGCAATTTGGCAAAACTTTGGATATGAGAACTGACATATGATGATTTCTTTGTTCTGTTATAATTATGACTGTCTTGCTAGTTGATCCAATTTATTTTCCTTTTCAACAAAAGCCCCTCTGGGGGGATGTGTGTGTGTGTGTGTGTGTGTGTGTGTGTGTGTGTGTGTGTGTGTGTGTGTGTGCGTGTGTGTGTGTGTGTGTGTGTGTGTGTGTGTGTGTAGAGAAAGACACACTTGAACCCATGGCTGCCTGTGTTTGTATCTCCATAATTAGTCTGGGGAATTCAGTGAGATGTTGTTTTGAGGGCGGGTAAAGGTACCAGATGGACTTGGGGGAGGGTGGTGGGCACAGTAAGACAGGCAAACAAGAAAACGGGCTAAGAAAAGAGAAAGAGCGATGGATAGTGAAAAGAAAGAAAAAACACAACAACAACAAGCACATCACTGCCAAGATGGACAGACCCCCCCCTTTCTCCCCTCCCCTCTAATCCCTCATCACTCCATCACACTCTTTCAGAAGAAGACCATCCATCCATCTCAGGGAATGCTGAGCAGCCTGGTAAAGGCAGTTAGTGTTCTTTTCTGGGAGAAAGACATAATCTGCCATAAACCCTGCGAGGCCCCGCTTGACCCATAAATATCCTGTTTGCTTCAGTGACATTCCCCCCACCCTCCACCACTAAATACGCATCTAAAGAAGCTTAAGAATGAATAAAGAAATGAATTACTTTGCATCTTATAAACGAGCACATTTAATGCTGTTTTTTTGCAGCTCATATGTTGGTTGATTTGATTTGCCGTTATTGTTATTACTGCACTTAATCTCAAAGGGTTCAAAGTTTCCTGCAGAAGAGAGCAATAAGAAGGCTTGTACGGGCCAAAGCGCTTTAACAGCGCTACTTTATCTGTGGCAGCAGAAGTAATCAAAGTAATATTCCTGTTTGTTAAACTGAGAACAACAAATGTCATCCTTTCCAAAGTGGTGGAAAAAAATATTTGTGCTGTGTTGTTGTTTTTAACATTGAAGAGGAAGGTATTAATGGTCTGTGGCCATTTGTGTGTGTGTGTGTGTGTGTGTGTGTGTGTGTGTGATTTCATTGTGTAGGTTCACACAAATAGAGGTGATGCTATTCATAGCAGGAGCTATGCTGACATTAATAACTATGTAAATCCCTGTCCTCACAAGATGCAAATTTCACTGCGAATAGATCTGATTTGATTATTTTGGTCTGAAACAGATTTACTTTTTTCAAAAATATGAAAGAACAACAGGAAAAATGTCACTGGAGAGACTGTGGAGTATAGGTTTTAAAAACAATAGAGGAAGCTTTTGAGCACTTCTTATTGGTGAATTCACTCATTATAATTCACTCTACACAGCAAGGTACTAGATACTAGTCTGGTATCTCACACCACAGTGGTTCACGGTGTATTTCACACTTGATATATATTGAGTTGCAGTTCTCAGCACTATAGTAAATTACATTGGTTTCTCACTTTATATTGTGATGATCAGTCAAAAATAGAAAGGACTTTTAGGAGTCGTTTAAGTTGAAGGAGTTACATGCACGTATATCAGTCTTTATACTGACTGTAGATATGCTGCAAATAGTTGACCCAGTGCCCTTCTTCAGCATTTCTGAGGAAAATGAAAAATTGAGCCAGATCATGCTTTGTGACTTTGTTACAATGACACACTCTGTATGTATATATATATATAAAAAAAAAAAAAACAGGAAACAGACAGGTTCACAATAGAGACAGGCATGCTAAGGTCTAAAGAGAGACTTGAGCGAGGACAGGTTAGCCTCTTAGAGACCCAGCTGAGTCCATGACTTGAACAGAGAGAGAGAGAGAAGGAGAGACAGAGAGAGAGAGAGAGAATGGTAGGGACATGTAAGGAGATGAAGAGACGAAGGAGAAGGAGGGGAGCTCGTCCCTGGCCCCCAGAGCAACTTGGGCAGCTCCAGGTTGACAGGCGGCTGGGTCTCGGACCATACGGGCCTGTCTGTGGCGCTAACGGGCCAGCTGTACCCGCCGCCTGTCCCGCCGCCTGACACTTTGACACGGGCGCGGCGGTGACAAATAGCTGGAGCCTTCACCTCCTGCCACCCTGTCGGCCCACCGCTAAATCAGGCCAGTGCTACTGTAACACGGCCCCGCTGACAGGTCTTCTGTCACAGCACGGCGCTCATCAGGGGCTCCATGGGTGGCTTAGCCCTACAGAAGGGGCTTGGACAGCACTCGTTTCTCTCTCGCTCTCCTTTTTTTCTCCCTTTGAAAGACATACTGAAGCTCAGCACTGAATCCCAGCTGAACAGGTTGTCAGTTCTGTGGGATGAAGGTTTGTGGGTCCATCTCGAGAGTGTGTGTGCTTGAGTCTGGGCTAAGTGTGTAGAATAATGAGGAGGGGCATGAGGCCCAGAGTGGTGAAATGAAATATGTGCTACAAAGACTTTCATTCTGATTTGTATTAAAAAAATAATTTCCAGGCTTCTTCCATCATCATATAGTTAAAGGTTGAACAATGAAAGATGCTGAAGATTTCTGTACCATTTGTCCTTTATTCTCAATTTTTCACACTGAAAGGAAAACTGTTTTCGAACTTTTAATACACTAATTCTTTTAAGTCAAAAACTGGATACTGGAAAAAAGGTACCCTTGAGCAAGGTACCGTCCCCAACACTGCTCCTCGGGTGCATTCAATAACTGTCCCCTACTGCAGTGTGTGTATGGGTTAAATGCAGAGGCTGTTTCACAATGACAAGTTGTCATGTAAAATGTGTTCAGTTTATTATTTTTTTTATATGTTCATCATTCTGCATACAGTGCTCAGCACTGACTGTTTAAAAACAGTTGTTTGTAGTGGTTTGTTCATTTGGTCCTTGAGATGCTTCTACAACCTGCTTGGACTCCACCTTAATTCATTATGCATAATACGAAAAGGCGCGCACCTGTCTATATCAGATCTCACAACTGAGGTTGTGTTTCAGTTTGAAAACCAAGCCCTGGGTTCGTCTGTAGACCTGTGAGACTGAGTAAAGATCTGAGGAGAGTTACAAGAGTTACAAGAGTCACAAGAAAATTTTGGGTGCATAGAAAGCATCCAACAGCACAAAAGCCCACGGCTCTTGAATGGAAGGGATTTTGAATAATCAATAATATTATATTTACAATAACAATGAGAACAACAGTAAATATAATTTTGCTGCTGCTACTGGAGTTTGAAGTGAATTTTACTGCTTATGATTGCACCTCTTTTGCAACTGTTTTATAGGAAATGTCTTGCTTATTTACACATCATTAGGAAATATATTCAGGTATCTCTCAACCTCTCTCTCTCTGACATTTAGAAAACAAACAAAGAAACAATTAACTTAGCCAGCACTGTCAAGTTTTCTTATGGCTTTGAGTCCATGGTCAGGAGGAAATGGGGATTTTACTGTGCACATCTTCACTAGAATAAAAACAATGGATGACAGGAAGGAGTGTTTGTGCCGATGTGTCAGTCTTATGCCTGCAAAGTGCTCCCTCTAGAGCAGCCTGAAGTCTGTGGCTGTGTGAGTTCAGGTGTGTCTGAATGTTGATGTGTTTTGGGGTCTGAAGGAGATTTTTTTTTTCACCATATTGTGGAAAAATATGAGTATTCATATAAAATTCATAGAACTGCCTGTTGTGTTTTTTGCTGAGGACAGTGTTCCCTTGCGGGCACCGAATGTGCAGCTTATACTATTTTCCTTTTGATTTCCTTTTGATTTCTGCAGCTAAGGTTAGGCAGGTGTTGAACAGCTGTAGAACATTTATATATACGTGTGTGCACACTTTTCACTGCATACCCTCCTCCGCACTTTGGGACATCCTTTGCACTGTGCGTACAGAGGAAGAGAGAGAGAGAGAGAGAGAGAGAGAGAGAGAGAGAGAGAGAGAGACATGTCTTGTCTCAGATCAGCCAGCAGTGATCTTTCTCTCTCTCTCTTTTTCTCTTCCCTTCTTCCCCCAGGTTCAAGACTAGCTGCATTTAACATTTTAATAGATAAGTCTCAGTCTGCTTGACTTTTTTTTTCTCACAATCCCCTCCCTTCATTTTTCCTCTTCTCTTTTTCACCTTTCCTCCCCTCACTCACCCCCTCCTCCATATCTCCCACAGCTGAAATGGAATTGGATCAAAGACGGGAGGAAGAAAGAGAGCGAGCAAGTGAGAGTGAGAGAGAGAGAGAGAGAGAGAGAGAGAGAGAGAGAGAGAGAGAGAGCGAGATCGTCCTCACTGGGTTTTGTTGAAATATTTATAGGTCAAGGTTGACTGGCTAAATTGAATATCTATGCCGATCTGGCTCGGCTGTTTAACTTGTGCTTAGGCAAATATGTTTCCTAGGTGATAACCTTTTATGTACCAGTCAGACTTCATTGAAATGCATGAAGATAGAAATGTGTCACACTTCACAGGGGCTGCGGGCCCGTCGGCTGCCGTCTCGATTATTCAAATGATAATTGACCCCTACCTGTAGCCACCTCGTTTTCTCCACTCGATCACTTCATTGGCTGTTAAGATATGGGTGTATGTGGACGTGGGGTTAGAGTCCTGTCATTTACATTACAAACTGCCACTGAATGTCAAGTACTTCTAACTCAATACTCAATGTTTCTTTTTTTAACAGAGAGAGAAGAATGAGGGTAGAAATATATGGGAAATGATTGTTTCCACCCTTTTTAATAATTTAAATGCTGTCGCTGCTGAAGTCTCCGTTAGCATTGCTTTCGGTGCCCGGGTCTTTTGGTTCCATCCGTTCATCTCTCATAACAAATGTGTTGATATTCATAACCTTCGTAACCATCATATGTATCATTTCTTTTCAGGTATAATTCTTTGTGGTGGCAGGCTGTCAGAAGGTGATGAATTCACAAGTAGTGTCAAGCTATGGAAATTGACAATATAAAAGGACACGGGTGTAATATATTATACCGAGACTCAGGCCCAAGATGGCAATTATTGAGCCTCCTTCCACTGAAAACATTTACATGTGCAGACACAAATAAACACAAGGCCTCCAAACAAACCTTTGTTAGTTTAGCAATTTGCACCGTGCACTGTTAAAAAGTGGGAAAAAAATAGTTTTAACCTTTGTTTATGATACATTAATAATCTCTCTGGACGCTCATTTTCCGATGCACGTTTTGAATAATAGGAAATAACTCATTAAGTGTGTAATACCTCCCCATTATTAAATGTGATTGACCATACGCTTTGATAACCCTCTCCAGATCCTGTACAAACAAATGCCCTCAGTTTAGCTCCTAATGAGCAGCGATGCTGAATGTCCTCCCGTTTCATTACTGCACGCATTAAGAGAGAGTTCTAATGAAAGCCGTCGGAGTACTCTCACCCCCCACCTCTCTCTCTCTCCCTCTCTCTCTCTCTCTCTTTGCCCTACTGCCTGTTTGCTTAGAGCCAGTCAAAGCTCTAGAATTAGAACTGTTTAATTATGAAAATGGTTACCGTGGAGAATTTCAAACACACTCCCTCCCCAGATCATTAGTTATGGAGTGAGAAAAAAAAAGGAAAAAACAGAGGAGGGGGAAGAGGAAAAAAAGAGAAGAAATGCTTTCAGCAGTGAAGGGTTCATATTTCAAGCTTACAGCTGCTAAAAGGGTGTACTCCGAAAATCAATTTTATGAAAGTCCCCTCAGCGATGAGGGGGAGAGGTATGCAACTAAGCGATTTTGAAATAATGTCCAAATGGCACCAGAAGGCTCCATCTCTCGCTGCAGATCATGACAAGGCTCTCCTTGACTCCTGCCTTATCCTCTGGGTGGGGGGTCAGAGGTCACTCCCTGGTTTAAATCAAGGGTCGTTTCACACAGCTCATGTCTTGACGTATGCGTGTTTTTAGATTTCATTTGAGGTCTGTATATTTCCATGATGGCACATGAAATGTATTAATATCATTTGGCTACAAAATGCAAATCATATGAAACTTTTATATGAAATTATGCTTGTACAAGTGTGTGCGTGTGTGTGTGTGTGTGTGTGTGTGTGTGTGTGTGTGTGTGTGTTTGTGCTAAGATTCTGGGCCCAGCTGATAAGTAAAGGCTGGTGAGCAATGAGATGGAGATTGCTGACTTAAGTTATGAGATTAATGCAGATGTGGCTGTCTGGCTGATGGTGTCCTGCATGTGCTTATATTTAGGAGTAAGTGATAGAGAGTGAGAGAGAGAGAGAGAGAGAGAGAGAGAGAGAGAGAGAGAGAGAGAGATCGTCCTCACTGGGTTTTGTTGAAATATAATCCAGTGTAGACCAGTGTTTATAGTAGATAATATACAATTTCAGCATGAAGGAGGATGCTTTCCATCCCTATCCACACTGATCTAGCTGTGGAGACAAAGGGAACTCAAAATAAATAACAATAAAAAACATACAGAACACACACTCACACACACACGAACACACACACACACACACACACGAACACACACACACACACACACACGAACACACATGTACATTGTCACATTTTAACCCAGCAGCACACAATTTCAGGACGCAGGGTCATAAATGACCCAAATATCATTACTAAAAGAAGATTCCTTGTTTCTCTGGTAACTTCATAAAAAAAGTCTTGTTACATTTATTATTTGTTACATCTTGTTACATTTGTTAATTACAGTGTAACATTTAACATTTAATGACACATTAATTACCACAAATAGAAAGGGATCCATTAATATAAGTTAAGAGTTTTCCTCCTCCTATAAAGATACATTTTTCTACGTATGCCATTTTGATCTGACAGCAAAAATGTATGTACATATGAGTGAGTTTCCCAAACCCAGATTAAGCCTAAGACTACAATAAAAAGAACTTTCAATGATGGTGCTCCCCTGACAGTGCCATTTAATCCAAGCTTCATTTAAATTCACTTTGGGACACTGGGACTGTGTCCTGTAAGAATTTACCATACATAACCTACATTTAACATCAGTAACCGAAATGAGTGAGCCTTTCATATGAAATATGTAGTTTCATTAGGAAGTACTTCACTTTATCAAGACCACTTTGTTAGGCCTGACATTGTCAGTTATCCTTTCTTTGTTGGGGTAAAAGAAAATGTCCTTAAAAACAGCTACAACACACACACACACACACACCCACACACACTTAAAGCTCTGGAAAATG
>CM029391.1:10082605-10137605 GCA_017165825.1 Hepsetus odoe | reverse complement strand
TTTTTATTTTATTATTATTTTTTTTTTACAGTTTACCTAATGTTGTTGACTAGCAGTGGCCAATTTGGTCCTGAGGAGCTGATGTCCCACACAGTTTGGTAGTTCCCTCATTAAGCTCACTCACTAAACCTGGTCATTTTCAGGTGAGCTGAACCCTCTCACCGCTCATGTGCAGAAAGTGTGGCTGCAGTGGAGCGATGGAACAAGTTGGCCTGGTCTGATCAGGGTCGTGTGACACTGCAGAAACAGTTGCACATGACAAAGAGCTTTCAAATGTCTGGACAAACTAGTCCATTCCATAAAGGCTGACACCTGATCATAATTAAAGGACCTTGTTGGTCCTGCTGTGAGGAGGTTAAGGCAGAAAGTGCGGATGCAGTTGCCCAGGCGACCAGCAGATGGAGGCCACTCATTCATTTCGGCCGTCAAGGAGCGCAACTTCTGCAGCCTCCCCTCCATCCCGGGCGATTCCACCGAGATGTGTCACTTATTATTTCTGGGCAGGCACATCAAGGCTCGCAGTCTCTCTGGATGGATCATTTATAATGTAAAAGATAAGCGCGCTCCAACTGCAAATTCCTCCGAAACGACGCTGATTATACGTGACTCCGCGTCGGGTCGTAAATATTTGTCAGCCCACCTTTGGAACAGGCTCCGAGCTTTCCCCACATGAAAAGGTGGAGAGGGAGGGGAGGAGGTGAATGGAAACGCTTAGGAGAGGAATCGGTCCTTGCTGGAACGAAATGCTCAATAAAATGCGTAATTATGATGCTCTGTCATTGGGAGAAAATCCCACCCGGCTCCAGGTTTATGGAAGACTAGTCAGAGCCCTGATGATGTGTGGTCCGCCTGTGGAGCCCCGCAGGCATGCTGGAGTGTGTGTTTTACCTTTTCTGGTGTGTGTGTGTGTGTGTGTGTGGGATGAGCTTGTTGGGACGGGCCCTCAATCACACACCTCTGATCTCAACCACTTGCTTCTTAGGCTGACATTCCTCAACTTTCCCTGATCTGGAGACATCATTCTCAGTTAACACACATGATTCGGGTATATTTCTGCTTTAGAGTGCTGTAGTTATAGAGTGCTATGAACATGCTATGAACAGCCTTTCTATGTACAGTAAACACATCCTTTACTGGGGTTAAATTTGAATATGCATTATTAGTGATTTTAACATGATGTTTTCTTTTATTTGGAATGGTGCAATAAAATTAGAGTGAATTTTTCTCCCTTTCAGGGTGTGGAATACCCCTTCCCGACTAGTTTTACCTCATTTTAAAACTTAAGGAAAGCTGAATATAAATAAGTTATATTTAGTTTACATTTATCTGACCAATAGATATTGTCCTTATTTCTAATTATTGCCCTAAATAGTTCCTAATTTCCAATATTTAATGTTTTTGTTTCTTCAGTATTGGCAGTAGTGGCGGGTATATAATGACAAATATCAGATATTGAAATCAGCCCCACATTGGTCCATCCATATGTTTTGTCCATATGAGATCAATCAACCAAGGTAAGTTGGATGTTCTTTATAAAAAAATTAAAAAGATTTTGACATTTTAACCTTGGTGCCATGTAACTCAAAAGTAATAGACGTTTACACCCCATGTAGAGGAAGGTTACATGAACACATTCATCTGAATATTTAAAACTGTATACACGCTTACTAAATAAATTCCAAGCAGTTATTAGTCACTAAATATTCAATCAGAGTTCTAATTGGACAAAGTGGTAAAAAATATTCAAGCAAACTTAACCTGAATCTTGCAGGCCTTGCATGAGGACACACACAGCAGGCTCAGCTCAGCGGTTGAAACCTGTGAGACTCAGATTTTTTTTTTTATTCCTTGGTCTAAATTAGGACCACAGTAGCATTGTCAGTTTTCATACCCCATGCCATAATTCACACCATGGTGATGATGTCGAGATGTCAGTTTTAAGAACATTACTCAGAAGACCGAGAAAGCGCTCCCCTGACATGAAGACACACACCGTGGGAGTCTTCACCTCCCTCTCCTAGCACTATCCGAGGTGATGGATCGTAACGTGTACTCTAATAATACGCCTCTGACTCTCCAGTGGAGTCGGCTGCAATCACACTGAGTGGTTCCCCTCAGGAGGGGCATGGCCTGGGCCGAAGAGAGCGAGGAGAAACATGCAGGAGCCCAGCACTAACCACAGGCCTGCTGAGAGCTAACCTGAATTAGCTGTGCTATATATCTGGTTTAGATACTCAGTGTATCTGCTTATTCTCTGGCAGACACTGAAACCTTTGCTTTAACTTCACAAACAGACTTATATTCAGTTAGTAATGTTAAAATGCAATATTTGATATCTGCTGAAAATAATACAATAAGCACAAATAATGCTAAGCAAGTGTGGGCAAATTTGCAGTCCCTGAGGGTATAAAAATAATAATAAAGATATCAGCATCAGACAGATGTTGACTGACTGTTGATCATTTATTGCACGCTGGAATAGCAAATGTTTAGGTGATGCTGGAAAACCATGCTAACGTTTATATTTGATGACTTTTAATATTTTAATATTTAAGTCATATTTGTCTCATGCATAGATGTTGCCAGTTTATGCATGTTTTAAAATGCTTTTCATGTTGCATCAGCATCATCAAATATGTGATGAGGAACAGTGGCTATCAACCAAGGAATATTTACTGTTAAAAGTTCACTTTTGTAGTTTAGCATAGTATCCTTGTAACTAAAAAGCATTCAAAGCATAAAAAATGTTATATAATTGCATTAAACCCAAGTTTTATAAGTAACATTAAATTGACTTAAACTGTGTTTGTAACCATGTAACTGATACTGTATTTCATACTGTAATGCATACACATGGAAAACACAAACATTCAGAGTTAGCTTTGCTAGAAGATATGCAGTGTACTTTTCTTTAAATTGAATTTCGCACATCACATGTTGGTCCACATTTCAAATAACGAGACTGAAGGTGAAATTGGATCTTCTGCTCCTCTAACCAGCTAATACGCTACTACTGACTGAGAGTGAAAAGTAGAGGGACTTTCAGAAGCAAGGAAAGTGAAATAAGGATATTTTGGGAAGTTCTACTTTTTGCTTTATGCAAACACATTCTCCAGAATGGTAAAGAGGACGATGTTGAAATACATGTTGAATGATTTCGTCTATAAATTCTTTCACTCTTTCATGGCTGACTGGCAGCTGTGTTTGCAGACACGGAGACTTGTGATAAAAAAAGGAGTTTCTTCTCTATGAAATGCAAACTGTAATTTAAGGAAGGGAGAAAAAATCTGCTGAGAAAACTGAGAAGTTTACTGCTTAAAGGTATGCATCTACTAAGAGAATAACGATTTTTATGTGCACTGGAATATCTAATTGAAATAATGGTTCAAATCAAAATTTTCTGAACCTGTCTTGAGAAAATCTGAGTATGTTCATCAGCCTATATGTCAAAGTAGTTCATAGTACTTACTGATTAATAAAACTCATCCACAGAAACACTTAAGTGACTTCAGAAGAGCCTTTTTTGGTTTTTATTCAGTATTGTAGAAGGTAGAAAAATTCAGGAACATTTATTTATTTCAGTCAAACCAGTCTATGCATAAAAAATGTAAGCCTCTGACATATTCACACTCACAAACTTAGTAAAATGACCCCTAGACTGCAGTGCTGTTATAACATCCACCTCTTAAAACGATACTGATACTGATACATTCATTTTTGCTTTACGAGTTAAAGCCAATATTGGTGCAAATGCAGTAGTTCTATTTCTTCCATGTTTCTTAAATCCTTAAATCCCCACATTAAGAATTTATTCAACATGAGTTTTTTGGATGTTTGTAATCATGCAACAGATGTAATGTAAATGTTAAATCAGGAATAGAAGCTCCAATTTGGTAGCAAAACCTAATTTAATATTGAGGTGCTCCCTGCGGACGTTTGGGAAGCTGTGCACAGTGGCAGTGCATTAAGAGCAGAATTACAATGCTTTAATTAAAATTAGAAGGGATATAATTTCTTGGCCTAATAAGAGTGATATTACATTTTTCCTCTAGGTACATCTTAATGGTGGTTAGGAGAGGTTCCAGCAGAGAATAAGACCAATATATCATGTGGGATTTACACAGCTGAATTACTGTATGTGTGGATGTGTATGAAATGATCACCCACAGCAATATAACCACTGACAGGTGATGTAAATAACATTGATAATGTTATGATTGTATATTTTTGCTGGCTACTTTAATGCTCACCTTTTAAAAAAAGTGCAAAAATGACCTTGATACACTGTTTGCAATACTGCCTACTGCGTATTTATTATTTTAAATATTTTGTTACATCTACTGTTTCTTTCACAGTGTCTTTTTTTTTTCTTTCACTGTTTCTTTTTTAGTCTCAGCACATTTTGTACTTGTGCATGGTTGCTGATGGCAAAGTAACTTTAAACCTTGAGCCTTTCAATGGGACTTGTCCAGGGTGGGATACATTAGGCAGCAAGTGAACAGTAAGTCCTTATAGTTGGTGTGTTGGAAGCAGGGAAAATGGGCAAGGATCTGAATGACTTTCACAAGGACTCACTCACTTTCATAACCGTTTATCCTGAGTAGGGTCATGGGCGGTGCTGGAGCCTATCCCAGTGCACATGGGGTGAAAGGCAGAGAAACATCCTGGACAGGACTCCAGTCCATCGCAGGGCAGACAAACACACTCACACACTTACAAATAGAGGCAAATTAGCATCTCCAAACCACTTGATGTGCATGTTTCTGGACTATGGGAGGAAACTGGAGCACCTAGGTATTGTGTACATGGTATACAGTAGTTAGTTCCTGCCAAAATGAGTCCCAGAGAGGACAACTGGTGAACCAGCACAAGGCCATGGTTGTCCACTGACCCAGGTGGGAAGCTAATGCTCAAGCTACAGTACCTCAAATTGCTGAAAAAGCTAATGCTGGCTATGACGGAAGGGTTTGAGAACACAAAGAGAAAAACATCGCAGCTTTGTTTGACGGGGGTGCAGACAGGTCCGAATACCCTCATAGAAGCATGATCACTGCTAAAATGACTACAATGGCCATGGAAGCATTTTGGGTCTTGGCATTCATATTAATGTTACTTTGTGATGTCTCACCTACCTAAACAGTGTTGCAAACCATGTCCACCCCTTTGTGGCTCCATTATTCCCTAATCGCACTGGCCCATTTCAGCAGGATAATGTTACACTGCAAAGATTGTCCAGGAATAGTTTGAGAAACATGATAAAAGGTTTAAGGTGTTATTTTGGCCTTCATATTTCCCAGATCTCAATTAAAATGAGCATTTATGGGATGTTCTGGACAAATGAGCTCTTTCCATGGAGGCCCCAAAACTGATTATAATGAAAGGATCTACTGGAAAGATCTTGTTGCCAGATAACACAGCACACCTTCAGAAGTCTCGGTGGGTCAGAGCTGTTTTGGTGGCATGAGGGAGACATCCATAATGTTAGGCAGATGGTTTTAATGTTATGGCTTATGAGTATATGTGTGTGGCTGTGTTGCTTTTTGGTAGAGAGGGTAAAGCAGTATGGCTAACAAAACCCCAGCAGATGATGGCAGATGTAGGGGAACAAAAATAGTAGAGATGCAGAGATTAAATGAAAAAGATGAAAAGATGGAAGGATTATGGTGACAGCATTAAAATGACACAGATGATTAGGAGGCTGTTCAAGGGTATCTGGGTGAGGGAAGAACTGCCACCATGAGCAAAGGAAAAGAAGCACACACACACACACACACACACACACATATCCACACACGCACACACACACATACAAACAAATAAACAACTAGGGCCACTTTGCTGGTCACAGATAAAATCTAGATACAACTGCGACAGTTTTGAGTGAACAGAGCAGAAAGAAAGTGGACTGAAAGCTTTCTAATAGTGTTTTATGAGAAGCCGTTGTAAACAGGAACTTGTTTTTGAACATGTTTTCATAATCTCTTTAAGATGTAAACAAAGTCATTAGAGCAACACATGCTCTTTTAAGAGAAAATTACTAAGTCAGAACAGAATCTCGCGTCAGCTGTGATATGAACCAGGCATCCCAAGCATTTATTGCCTTGAACAGCCACTGCATATAATTTTATTAGACAGATAGGTTATCTGGTGCCTGAGATTTATTTCTCTCATAATTCTATGAAACCGTTTTAATCAAAACATTTGCAGGGTGTTACATTTACCACTATTTTATCACATCAACATTTTAGACAAAATCTTTGTTGGTTAGCATAAGCATCTAAGACATTTTACATCAGACCTCTCTGAATAGCTTTGTTTACAACTCAGCCACTGAATTATTTTTTTAAAAAGTGCAATTCCCTTCTAACTGTACATGTTCTCAATTAAAAAACTTATCCTCTTTTCCTTTCTCCTCCTCTGACCCACTTGTTCAACTGTGACCTTGGTCACATCCCTGTTCAGACCAGGTCATGTTGCGGTCTAGCAAATTAGGATCAGGTTTGGGACAGAGGGAGGAGGAAGAGTGCAGGAGAGGGTGCAGGACTGGGCAAGTGGGACCAGGCGGGGGACAGGGTTCCATCATTTTGTGCCAACCACCCCAGGACAGGGCTGGGGGTCACCCAGAGTGCAAGGCAAGGTCGAAAATGCATCGTCCACTCGCTGGCCACACAAAGCCGCCTTTTCATGCTTCGTCCCGGTGGCCAAGCAGAGCCCATAATTATCTTTGACAAAACTCATTAGCGAAGACCTTGTAGCGACATCGGTGACCAAGAATTCCATGGTGGGAGACATGCACAGGAACAAAGAGCTACGCACTTTTCATTGCGCCCTTTGACAAAATGTAATGAAGTGTGCTCGTTGTCCCTCTCATCAACATTTGAACCCGGAGCCATCCTCATAGAGACTTTGTCCCATAAGCCCTCTTTCTTTTGCGCTGTTTAGGACACATCAAATGGCACCTCCACATGGCCTCTTTTGTCCAGCCTTGGGCAAATTGTTGTTGGAGATGATGTTGTTGCTATCACAGGCCTTATTAGGCAAAACTGGCCATCGCAGGCGTGTCAGAACCAGTTAGCTGTTTTTTGTTGCGACCGTACGCTTTGTGAGCAAGCGCTCAGGACATCAGCGCAGCGTGGGAGGACAAGAGGAAAGAAACCTCTCATAACCTACTTTACAATGGTTAACCTCTCATTGACCTTTGACACAGGATAATTGGGGTGTTGTGCATTGTAGTCAGGTTCTGCTCCGTATCTAACTCAATCAAGGACGGGATCTGGTTGTTATGAAACACAGTAGGCTGTCTAAAGAGCACAGAGCACAGTGAACTTTTGTTTGACAGTTTAACAGGCAGCCTTGTTTTTTGAGTGACAGTTATTAGTAATCCATAATCAGTAAGATGATGACTTTGATATGGATACATGACGATTATGGATACATAAAGGAAGTTCATTTCAACAGGTCGCATTTGAGCAATGGATGTGTTGATTTTTCATTTGTTGCAGTTTTTTTTTACTGAGTGGATCTTATTGATATTGCTCAATGTTAAACTACAGGTTTGGCCCTGTTTTTAAGTTTTTTTCCTGATCTAGTGTCCTTTATGGTTCTTAAATGTCCATTAAAAGTCCAAGGGGAGTTCTTAACAATCATAAATCTGACTCTGAAATGAATAAAGAATGTTGAAAGATTCTTTAGGGAACCAAAAGTATATCTTCTGTAATATCACTCCCATTACGTTTTTAGATATTTTACTGTAAAGAGTGTCCCTTGCATTGTTCCCTCAAGTCCAAAGTGTGTAACTGAATGCAGTATCCAATACAATATGTGGACTCAGAGTTGTCTTTACAGCTGTATTCTTTAATGTATCTTCGCATATCCTCCAGCAGTCTACATTGGTCAAAGAGATTATCAGATCTTCCCATGTGGGACTACTTTGGCTTTGGTTTTCCCAGGCTGGAAAAGGGGCATGTGGCCTGGGAAAGATCAGTGCTTCGAAAAGAAAATGTGCCAACGGGTGGTTTGACTGTGCACTTGTGGCTTAGACTGGTGTGCAATGTGGCCAGCGAAACAGGCAGTCCTCCATGGTCTGCCTGGTCATCTCCAGCCATCACATATTCTCTAAAGCAGCATGGCCTAACTCTCAACCTCAGTTGCATTTTTTCTCAATAGACAGCCACTTCTTCCGTTCTCTCATCTGTCAGTGTTGTAAATCAAGAACACCAACATCTAGAAAAATATTTTTGCCTGAGGTTCTCTTCCTGATGGCATCCACCCTATGTTGACAGATTATTATGTGGAATATGATTATGGTCTAATTCTTGATCTTATTCATCCTATATCGATTCCTTTGTCCATTTGTATTGTTGGCAGTGTCTTCAGTATAAAGAGCTGCTTTAATTTCATTAACAGGGGATTATGAAACGCAGCATGCATTATGCATAGCCTGCATCTCAGAGCATTGTGCCATTAGGCTAATGCACATTCTGGGAAGGAAAGAAAGGAAAAGGAGAGGTGGCACCGCTCTGTTGGGAGAATTCACAACTTGAATGAAACATTCCCCACAGCTCAGGAAAACACATACATTGTTTAACCTTATTCTGCTCTCTCTCTCTCTCTGTCTCTCTCGTCTTGATTGAATGTCTTGTAAACCTGCTGTAAGACAGCCTCTTAATTGATCTATTAGTTGTTGTCTGAGCCCGATGCTCCACAAAGACAATCCACGCCATTATTGCTACCCCCCCACCCCCACCCCTCAGGTACTGAGCCACCGTGCTAATCCCATCGCGCATGCATCATTACCTTCAATAATGTTGGGCAGCTTTCCTTTGCGGCCTCCGTTTTAATTAACTTTCCCTTAAATATTTCATGCACGCCAAAGGTATTTATGCACTTTTATTGCAGAGTCGGTTTCACTGCAGGCCACATGCAGCTTTCAGCCTTCATCATTTCTTGGACTGTTTCTAATGGTATAAACCTGTGCAATAACTAATAATAATAACTAATAACTTTACTTTCTTCAGCTGCATCTTGATCTGATGCTCATGAAGTACTTAAATCAAGTAGAGCCCTTTTTTTCATTATTTTCATTGCATTTTATTCTGTTATTATGGAGCATGTCCACCTCTGATTTTCTTTTAATCAAAACAGAATTCTGAATGTGCTTCGGAGAGATTATATTTTGAGAGATTTGCCGAAACATATCTCGCCTGTTGGACAGATTGGCGGATAATCTTAACGCACGCTTGGCTGACCTTAAAAAAAAAAAAAAGGGGGGGGGGGGGGGTGAAGCTGCTGAGCATGGCACCTTCATCTCTTCATATTAATGTAAAGACATTACAACCCCTCCATCAAACATGTGGCTCTTTTCTGCACAATTGCCAAACCGTGTGGTGATTAATCTCCTCCAAATTCTCAAATATTCCAGACATTATGTTTATTTGTTTGTTAAATGCTTTTTACCTTTAATCTTTATATGTCCATCCATAGGCCTCCAGGATCATTGATTCCGTGGTTTTTGATTGATTCCCATCTGTCTCCCATCTCATTGCTCTTTGCTAGCACTGGCCCATTCAGCGCTTTATCAGATTTATTAAGTGAATATGACAGAAATCACAGCCTGTCCTATATTGTGTTAGGATGATCGCCTCCTTTGTGGGGCTGAAGGATGGGAGGGGGTCAAGTCTTGCGACGCACCGCCTCTTTTACACCAAGTGAACATGAATAGACCTAACCTACCCTAATGCTCTTATTACATGCTCCTAATCCGTCCAATCCGACCTGGAATAATGTTTCTCATTTGCTGGTTTAATTTACTGCCTTGTAAATTTTAGGTCAGTGGCTGGCATTTTAAAGTTTTCCTTTATGTTTTTTTTTTTGTTTGTTTTTTTTTTAGTGCACATTTTTAAACGGGTCCGGAGTGGGCACAAACCTGCTTCTTATCTTTGATCTACATCACTTCTATGATGGACAAAAAGGACAGACCCTTTACTCAACCAACATATTATTAAAAGATGGTTTCCCATTTTTTAATTATATACATACACTCTTGTATTTAATAATGAACCACTCTCAACAGGTTCAAAATACCAATACCAAATGAATACTAATTTCAAAACTTCCTTAATAGTCCTTCATGTCTTTGGATGGAAAGACTTTACTTTGAGGATCACCTGCAGATGCAATATATATCTAAACAGATACAATATATATTTAAAATACATTTACCTTATATTAAACAGAGTGTACTCATTCTAAAACAAGCCTCATCTTGATCTTAGCTGGTGATGATGAATATAGTGCTATCAGAATAAAGGGTAATCATTAAAAAAGCCGGTAATTCAAAGCATAAACTCGTGCTAATGTCTGACTACACGGTGACTTGTGGAAATGTTTTTTTTTTTTTTGCGTTTATTAAAGCCTGTTCATTTCTGCTGGGAAAGCATTCTTTAGATGAGGTCTGATTTAAAAAAGGGCGAACTTATCCCGTCAAAATCGTCCGGTCCTTCAGGCGGGATAGCTGTGAGGAGAGTGGAGCTCCCTCCTGCGCGGATGGTCCCATATGAGGATGGACCTGCTGGAGCGGCTCCGGGGACAAAGCTGCATTCAGACACTGTCCTGCCTGCGCTGTTTGATGCCACTACCGATTAAACGATGACAATGAGGGAATGATGTCCCCTTTCTTCCGTGTCTTGTAGAGTTCATTCACGTCCTCAACTGAATTCTGACCTTCCAGAAATGTCCCGGCTTTTAGCGCCGAGTCAAGAAGATAAACTTTGATCAAGTGCAGAGCTTCAAATGGTTTAATTAGCCCAATAGAGAGTAAGCAAACAAACAAAAAAAAAAAAAAAAAAAAAAAAGGAGGAAATCATGACACAGAAACAAGTCTTGGAAAAAAATGCATTCTTATAAAATATTTTAGAAATGGCAAACACAGAACACTTAGAGGCCCGTTCACAATGTCATCTTTTTTTTCTTCTTTTCTTTCGAGAACATATAGTCCATTTTTTTAGGCTGCGACATCCAGCTGTTAGAGTCCAAAAATGAAAAAAGTCAACAGGCGTTTGTCTTCCAAAAAAAAAAAAAAAAGAAAAAAAGAAAGAAAGAAAGAAAGGAAAAAAAAAGACAATCCAACAAAAACACAAGAAAACATCTAGCACGTGACCACGAGAAATAAACTGCACAAAAAAGACGCATGGCACCAAATAAATAGTGGATGAAATAATGAAACAATAAATAGATAAATAAGACCACTAAACTACGATTGCCACTGCAGACATCAGAAATTCACGGACATTTTTTTTTCCATCATTGTTGCATTTTTTTTTAAACATTGCATAAAATCATCAACACCATGGAAATCATATTGTGCAAAATTATGGCTACCTCCGCGTTCACAGTCCAGCAGAGCGGCCCGTCCGGCGCGCTCACGTTTCAGCTGCCGCAGCTTTTGTACTTCACCTCAAGTCCGTAGTGCATAATTGAAGTTACAGGAACGTCCCGGTGCGTAAAGGCAGCGCTTCCTTCCCCGAGCCTGAGCAAGAGACGAGCAGCAGAATGAGAATACACACTACACACCAAGGCAAGCAGGAGCACAGCCATGCATGTTGTACAGGTGTGCGTTTGGTGCATATTTTTTCCCCAGGTTTTAGTTTGCCTTTTTCTAGCAGAGCAGTAGATGGGATATAGATGGAGTGTTGATCCACCTGGATCTGCATGGCAAACATTTTAGCATCATATTTTTAGTGTTTGTAATGCCATCAGCCAGGATGCACCTGTGTTTGCTAAAGCCTTTAAGCGTTAGGGTTTGTAAGCCAACATGATGGGATTTATCAGTATTTATTTCACCTGAAAAACACCAGTGTGCACTTCTCAGTCTTGCTGCAGGGAACATAAAACTGCTCCACAGGATGTGTGTGTGTGTGTGGGATAGAGAGTTCTGTGTGTGTCTGTGTCTGTCTGTGTGTGTGTGTGTGTGTGTGTGTGTGTGTGTGTGTGTGTGTGTGTGTGTTCTCAAAGGGCTCACCTGCCTCACCTCTTCATCACAGGTCTGAAAGCAGTTGTCTTGGTGTCCTGCAGCGTTAGACACGTGTCACTGAGCTCAGAGGCTTCAGATTCAGACTTTGCCCCACTGCAGAACCCTACAAAAACACACAGGAGATGTTCTTAATATCCCCAGATCAACGCACAGATGTGCCTGGTTGAATTTTGAAAACTTCTATATTTTTAAATTGAAAAAAGAAATCAAAACAATTCTGCACATGGATTAAAGACCATATTTTGAAATGCTACACCAAATAAATAAGTCAAGGAAAGCTACCGAACCTTACTGACCATCAAAAGCACTATAGAAAAACCCATCTGAGGCATCAACACGCTAAAAACAAATGCACAGTCGAAAAAACTCTTTTGGACCCCTAGAAGAACCTTTAATGGGTATTATTTTTGTGCAAATGAGATGTGCACCTATGAGAAATATTTTTCAAGTTAAAAGAACCCATATAATGTATAGGTTTAAAATCAACTAAATCATTTCCCCAGAATTGTATATCCAAACCAAGAAGCACTGGAAAGCTTAGTTTTGCTGTAAAATCTACCTTCCATGCTGGAGTACTGGCAGGAGTCTGTGAGGGCCGAGTAGGAGGAACAGTGGAGTTGAAGGCCTCTGTAGTTTCCTGTGTTGTATGCCTTATTAAGTGCCTGCTCTTCATACAGGCTCTCAGTGTTCACCAGGTTTGTGGGGTTCTGGAGGCCCTTGGCATCCCCGCACTGCCCTCCGTTGCCTGTTGTTGGTAGTCGGGATGCCTGTAGCTGGCAAGTTCCTGCTGCAGCCCCAGTCCGTATCTCTCCTGTGTGCTGAGTGCTTCCCAGCACCACCCCAGAAGCTGCGGTCCGGGCCAGAGACCAGATCCGTGGCTTTGGATCTGATGATGCCTGGAAATGGGACAGAGAAACGGCACCCATAGAAGCTGGTAAATTCAAAGGCTGCTGTTGTGGCTGTTTGGAGCCCAGAGGGTCCAGGTAGTCAGGAACAAGGGCTGTCACGCCCTTCAGGCCGCAGGGGAAGGAGGGGAAGCCAGAGGGCACAGGCAGGTCGGCGTTGCAGTCTCTCTTTGGGGGGGTGGACGTGGGCACAGAAGGCTGTGTGAGGGCTGCTGCATCCTGGCCAGATTTCTCACAGTCGCTGTCCAGCTTGTCACAGTCATCGTCCTCATCCTCAATGTCGTCCAGGTCACTGAGGCGCAAGTCTCGCTCCTCTTTACAGTCTTTAGAGTCTTTGTAAAATGGACAAATGAAATGGTTGGTTTCCAGTGATTTAAAGTAGTGGATAAAAACAACCACATCAAAAAAAGATCAGTACAAACTGTTGAGTTTATTTATCCCTTTTATACAACCTTACACTTTAATCACAAACCAGATTCATAGCAATGTTGCAGTTATCAGTAGTACTTAGTGAATATGAAATCTTTACATCAGAAACTTAGTATTTCTTAGCAGATTAAAGTTATTAAAGTACCTTTGGTGATACAATCCTGGTCTGTCTTATCCAAGTTCTCCTTCTTGTCATCGCCTGCTTTGTTCTTAGGTGACCACGTCATCTTGTTCTCCTTCTTCAGCCTCCTCCTGGCATTGGCGAACCAAGTGGACACCTGGGTGAGGGTCATCTTGGTGATGATGGCCAGCATGATCTTTTCGCCCTTGGTGGGGTATGGGTTTTTTCGGTGTTCATAAAGCCATGTTTTAAGAGTGCTTGTGGTCTCGCGAGTAGCATTTTTCCTTCTGGCTGAGCCGTTAAAATCTACAGACCCATACCTGGAAAAATTGAGCTTATGAATTTCACATTTTCCCAGATAGCCACTAAATGTAATTATCACCAGTAGTAAACCACCAGTGAACGGCTAACAAAATTGTCATATAGCTTCTCTTAAAAGTGTCTTACAGACTAGCCTTGAGGTCTGTGTGGATCTTACCTGTCATACTGGTACTGGCCCAGTGAGTGGTCATAAGGGTAGTAAGCAGCAGGCTGGCTGATCCCAGAGTGGAGACTCCCGGTACCCTCCTTAATCTCATACTGGGGATTCTGCAAAGACACAAAGCAAAAAAAATCAGAAGAGCAAACTGGACACATGAGTCATGTTCTAAGGAGGCTGCAAAAATATGGCTCATTCTTATTTATGTTTTTACTTTATATTTCTATAATTTTGCATTTATTTAGCATTCACTTCACAGAACTGATTCCAATAGGAAATCAATACAGGGAAGCTGTGTAGTATCTAAGAGAGAGAGAGGCTGCAATAAATCAGAAGTGACACAGGCAGCATGTCCTTATCTGCGGGCTTTTCCCGATCACTCCAAAAGTTCCTCCAGTCTGAGGCTCAACCCAACGCAGAGGAAAATCGATGTAATAAGGGGCTCGATCGATGGAGCTCGGGACCCCAGGCTCTTCCCCCCCTCTCTCTCCCTTTTCTCCCTTTCCTGTTCTGATCGGATGAAAGTGGCGAGTGCGTACCAGCGTGGAGTAGATGGCCGAGGGCTCGGCGCTGTACTGGAAGTAGTTGGCGTAATTGGGAGCGGCGGCGTACGGAGAGCCGTACATGCCGAGCGCCGCGGCGTTGAGCTCGGGACGCGCGCTCGCCAGCAGCCGGTTCTCGTAGGTCGGGCAGCAGAAGGAGGCGGCGGCGGCGGCGGAGTGCGGAGCGCTGGACGCGTCAGACACCGACCTGGAAATCGAATCGCAGCAAGTCGTACTGGGGTTTGGCGACACGAAAAACTGCATGAAGAAAACCACGGGAGGACACGTTATTTCAGAGGGCTTGGCTGTGGATCCTCTAATCTTTAGAGCAAAGGTAAGTTTTTTTTAATCTACAAATCCTTTTTAATTGTACTCATAATAAATGAGCTATAAAAAGGGGTGGCCATCCATATTTTCACTCAGTTACAAAGTGTCCCAAAACTTTCTTTTTTCTCCTCCTCTCCAACTCCTGTCCCACTGATGAATGAAAGTAATAAAGTCGACTATAAATAACTCAAAACGTCCCGCTCAGAACTTGCACTTGACCAATTTAGCTGAAGGGAGGAGCTCTGCAATTACACCTTAAAGGTAATGTACACATGTTTTTGTCACCCCACAACAACACGTGAGTTCATTCATAATTCAAATTACTCTAAATATCGCCAGAGCAGGAGATGCAGCCCGTGTCATCGCTGAAGAATGAGAACTTACAGCATCGGTTAACAAATAAAGTCACCTATGCAAGAAAGCAGAGAGCAAAAAAAAAAAAAAAAATGTGAAGGTGATTCCTGCGGTGAAGTCTTTAGAAAGAAGTGGTGTCAATCGCCTTGGCTTACCTGAGAAGTTGCATTGTAAGGATATCCGAACTGAGAGAAAGACATAGTTGCGTCTTTTGTTACCATCAGCAATATTCTTCTCCGCTGATCGATTGAAACCAAATCTACTTCAAATCCACCGTCTTACACGCATTTCCACGCTCGGCCTTTCGCTCAATAATAGATGACTGCACTTTAAGAGGGAGTGTGAGGCTCTTTTGCGCCTGCCCTTAGTCTTTATATGTTCGCCTAATCCCCCCTCAGCAAACACCAAATTAGAGTAAATCCTAATCAAGCACAACAACCAAATATTGTTGCCGGTGCTGAGCAAAGCTTAAAGGATAACGTAAGACTTGCAAGATATGGACTTCTGCTTGTGCCATTATTTGTGCCTCTATAGTTCTTTAGCATTCATCCATGCAGGGCTAGCGGCGTGACGTCACTGTAATCCCGGCTCGCCGGGGCGGCTGGGAGAGAATAATGTGTTTGCCAATCACATCTAGCAGCGCGCTTTTCTTCAGATGTGTTTTGAAACACACACACACACACACACCACCACCACCTCTACCATCACCCCACACACGCACGCACACACACACTCACGCACGAGCTCATCTTGTCTTGTCCTCTTTGGTTTGTAAGAAGTGTAAAGGCGTAAGAAAGTAGTGAGAGAATGAATGAATGGCCTTTTAACAGGCAGTTTGCCAACATATAGAAAATACTTTGTGTGTGTGTGTGTGTGTGTGTGTGTGTGTGTGTGTGGGTGTGTGTGTGTTATATACTTTTTTCTAGATAATTGCTATCTCTCTCTCGATTTATATATATATATATATATAGATGGATAGATAGATAGATAGATAGATAGATAGATAGATAGATAGATAGATAGATAGATAGATAGATGGATGGATGGTTGGACAGATAGATAGATAGATAGATAGATAGATAGATAGATAGATAGATAGATAGATAGATAGATAGATAGATAAAACTTCTTTAAATTAATATATAACACTATATTATATAATAATTAGACGACTACTCTTATGCTTTACAATAGGTCTCCTCTTAATAAAAATAACAAAAATATATGTAAAAATATATAACTATATTCATTATTGTTATTTTTAAATCTCTCAAACTCTGACTAATGTTCTCCTTTTGCTTCTTGACCGTTTCTTTTGCTGCGCGCGTGTGTAAAGCTAACTTTAAACCTCCGCCCTGTTGTCCTACTACAGCTGGAGGAGCTGAAGCGCTTTACCCTCCGCTGATGGCAGAAGACCCCACATCTGTCCGTCCGACCTGATGTTAATGACGAGGATGTTCCTATCTCTGTCTATCAGGGGGAGCAGCAGTCCCGCGGCGAGCATGCGCGAAGAGGAGCCTCTGGCAGGTCAATACAAGCCTGATTGATGCGCGTCCGGGGACCTACGTGACCATTAGGAGAAATGCGTAATTGCGTCAATTAACAGATGGAAATGGCCTTGTTTAACCAAGCAGTTACGCACTGAGAATACATGCTTTGAGGTGAAACTTGAAGAGCAGAGAGGGGGAAAATGAGAGTGAGAGGGGGTGGGAAGTGGAGGGTTTTGGAAGCCAAAAGAGGGAGGAAAAAAAGAAAGAAAAATGGAAGCCGATTCTCTCATGTCTAATTATACGGCAGCGGTGGGAGGTGACGGGAATTGCATTTTAATTGAATGATACGCACTTGAAAGGATTTGGAGAAATAACGCAGAATAAAATGCGGGTAAAGGAGAAGAGAATAGGAAGATTTACGGATTGTTTGATGTTGGAGACAATATTATTAGAAATGAACCCCCCCTCCTCGTCATTGCCACCATGGGGGTACAGTTCCCCCTCTTCTTTGCTATAAAATACCATCAAATCGGGTTTGGTGTAAAGCGCACCATCACCTATCCCCAACTCAGTCACAGCTGTGACGTCACACCATCCCCATCCTGAATTTCATCACAGGCCTGGGTAATAAGTGGAGAACATCTCACCCCGCTTTTGTAAAAAAGGGGACTCGAGCCCAGAGATCCCACTGCGATTACATGCGCTCTCATCGAGTGGCGCCAGAGAGCCGCGCGTAAAGATGGAAAGATGGAGACGCGCGCGCGCGCACACACACACACACACACATGCACACGTACTTAGGCCCATGAATACTTTATCGTGGTCCACTCGGAGCCTGGTATGGCCACACGAACCGTGCTAAAGGCTTGGGAACCCACTCAGATTACCCATTTTATCTCTCAGGGTGAGGGGACAGGAGGACGAGGTGTCATTTTGAGCCTTCAGTAAAACAAAGGAGGGAGTTGATGGAAACAAAAATGAAAAATTGATACTGTATTTGGACTTTGAGAACATCACTTTACCTTTCAGCTCACTTAATTCTGACAGTGTTTTATATATGTTTCATTCATATACTGATGTCTCAAGCAAGAAATTTCAATACATCATATTATGGGTACGATGTTGGTTCTATGTTTGAGAAATAAATAAATATGCAAATCATTAATTTAGCACAAAGGAAAGAAACTTTACAGGGTCTTAACATCATACTTTAAATTTTAAGTTTGAAAAGGAGGCCCGATTCACTTAAAATTTTTTTTTTTTAGAAAAGTTGAAGAACCTTGACACAACAGAGGCTTTTACACCAAACTAAAGCTTTTTTAGAACCATAAATCCTGCCTCAAACTACAGTTTAGTCAAATTTGTGAAATACACTCAAGTTTGCGGCAAGCGTATGAAACACACACCTGGATGCCAAAGGGAACCGGCAGGGAGGGCAGACGGGCTCCCTTATGGAACCTTGGTGATCATAATACCTTACTGTATCCTGAGCTTCTCACAAGGGCATGCATGATAGCCTGAGTGCATAAGGGCCCACTCATGCATTATGTATAGGCAGTAAGGCGGTGAATCGGGGAGTAAGGGGGGGATGAAACCTAAAGCAGCTTTAATTGAAGAGGCAAGGCATGCTGACCAGCTCTTCAGTTCACCCAGATCATTTTTCCAACCCACTAGCCTATTCCCAAACCTTCTGTCCTGTCCTAGGAGCCACTCCGTCTGAATTCGCACGTCACTGGCCCCCTTTGATTGCTACAGCGTTGGGTTGTGTTAAGTTGGTGCTGGTCTTAGACCTTTAGTGCTCAGAGACTGATGGGATATATATTATAAATGCATCTTGGTCCCGAACATAAACTTTTAGTTTCTGTATAACCTTTGCATTATGTGGAGGCTCTTTGTTTCCAAAATCAATAAAAAAATGAATAAAAACACCTACAGGAAAGTTCTTTAGGATCCTGACAGTGTCTCTTTCATGGCATTGCTCCTAAGAACCATTTTTGGAATCTTTATTGAGAGGATAATTAATAATACTTTTTCAGTTATCATCATGTTAACAGTTGGGATGGTTAATTATTACATCTTTGCTGCTATTCCTCAAGGCAAACATAAAAGCCCAGATATTCCAACCTCTTCAGCCACTGATGTACAAAAGCTTAAAGTTTAAATGACTTCCTGTATATAGTAATGACCTGTAAAATGTCACTTATAATGTTCATCGAGTTGAATTATTGAAGTGCTCTTGTCATAGCCTATATCAGGAAACCACCTTCCCTAGTTGGCAAACTCGAATATATAGTTAATGTACAGAATAATCTGAGCCGTCTACACCACAGGTAGGTGAATGGACTCTTTGGTTGCTTGCGTGTGTGTGCTGGCGCCTGTGTTAGCCTTGCCTGAGGATTATCAAGGCTCAGAGCCACTGCACAGAAAGGTTAAACCAACAGCTGGCTTCACCTTCTCATTTAATACATTTCTCATTCTGGTTTAATGAATTTCACAAAGCTTTGCAGGTTTTTCATAAGACAGATCAGGGCTTTTTTATGAAATAATAATAAGGGGAGACACAGAGAAAGGCAAAACGGAGGGGAGGGGACATTTACAAATGTGGAAGACTGATATCTCATTAGGCAAAGCTGATATAGGTCTGATATATTCCAATGAATCCTCCACACACAAGGTCCTGAATTATTACACACACGCGCACACGTTCAGAAAAAGTGCATACGCGTTCGCACATGCTTCATTCCAGAGCAGGTATTAATACTGCTAAATTATCCAAAAATTGAAATGACAGTAATAAATATTCTAATGAGAAGTGCTCAGATTATTATGAATGTGGTCATAGCAGTGCCCAGCAAAGCCCAAAATAAACTTTTGCAGATTAAATTGTCCATAGAAAGACCTTAGTACCTTTATTAAATAATCTCACCAAAAAAAAAAAGTGACTTTATGTTTTGTTTCTAATGAAGCCTCTGAGCCTAAGTAATGACCAAGGATTTATTACTACCTTTATGTTATATCTTTGCCTTTGTCACAACTAGGCCTTCATTAAGCACTCATATATCTGGTTTATGAACTGGACAGAAGAAATATCTCCTGGCAAGGTCAATCTAGTTAGAAATTTATGTGATAATGAGATGAAAAAATCCCCTTTGTGTCTGGTGATTGCAGATGCAAATGCTCCTGCATGAATTGTCAGATATTGTAGCTTGTCACACACTGAGTGGCCTGACAGTGACTCTGGGATTTATTTACTTGTGTGTGTGTGTGTGTGTGTGTGTGTGTGTGCTGAGAGTAAGCCCCTGGCTGCTGTATGATGTATCTTTTCTTGCATACTTTGTGGGATTTCAAATGTTGATATTGTTTCATTTAAAAAAATGTTGTGTGCAATGAAAAAGAGCATGCATTCCTTTGGAAGAAGGCTTCAGGACTTAATAAAATGACCAACCATACTTTTTACCTGTTTAAATGAGATGGTAAACTGTTCTGCATGACTGTCACCCAATTAAGACCAAGATTAGTTTAGACTGGTAATTGTTCTCCCTTTAACTGATCAAACTCTTCTCTTCTCTTCTCTTCTCTTCTCTTCTCTTCTCTTCTCTTCTCTTCTCTTCTCTTCTCTTCCCTTCTCTTCTATTCTCTTCTCTTCTCTTCTCTTCTCTTCTCTTCTCCTTCAGAATGTCCTCTGTGCCTTCAGTCTGTACTCTCTCTCTCACCCCCCAACCCCCTTGGGAGAGGTCCCATCTGCAGCTGGTTGCAGGCGGTTAAGTGAAAAGTGGTGCCAATACAAATAGCTGCGCTTGATGTTTGTTTGCATAAACTGTTTTGAGAGGCTGTGTTTTTTTTTCCTTTTCCTTGCTCTTTTTAAGAGGGGGGTGTGTTAGTATGAGGTTGAGGGGCCACAAGTAAGCCAGGGGACATAATGCTTACCCAAGCACTGGTGTTTGATTTTATTTGTTTCCTTTCCCTCCTTCTCTTTTTCTAAGGAATATGTATATTTATTTCTTTGTTTCAGTTCATCCTTGGGTCCCAGCGGATCTTCTCTGCAGCAGTCTGGCTTCTGTGGTTTGGATCCATGGGGAAGGACAGGGGGTTAAGCCTTATTTTCTGCAAGCATTAAAGCAACGCAGACTGCAGTAATGTCAAATATACTTTTCCACTCGCAGTCACTTCAAAGGCTCGCCCTGGGTACCGTGCAGTATTAGTAAAGAGAAGTCCTCCTAATTGAGAACCAAGTTTTTTTCTGCCTTTCTCTTTTGATTTGGCTCCTGGGCCGAGGCAACGCCAGAGGAGGAGAAAATGCCGAGGCATGTAGGGCGGGAGTATTCTGGATTAGGTTACATGTACGGAAAAGAAAAGAACACTCATTTATCCCTCCATTATCACAGGCACGTTTTGGCTTCCCATCCCGCAGATTGCGAGCCAAAGCGAAAGTGACCAATTGCTAGTCATCATCACTTATCTGCATTTATTCCACAGGTTTAGCTAAATTGATCTGACCGCTTTCATCTTCAGGTGAGTGTGTCATTCTGGAGGTAACTAAGACCAGACAGAGCTGATCCGTGGAAGCCTGTTTGCACGCCCCCGCCATCTAGTCTCGCCTTGGTAGGATAAAACAGCATTTCCACCCTGTGACAGTTCAATTGCAGAGGCCTCTGGTCCTCATTTGCAGCCCAGGCTTTCTCCTCTATGGTCAGCCTCCAAACGCAAGCCAGATGCCTCTGAAAATATTCCCTCCACACGTTTTGGTTTTTCTCTGCAATGCCTGGGCTGTGTTGTGTCAGGCCCTTGGGCTTAAAGACGCATTATACTCATGTTTTCGGACGAGGAACCAACCATTTTGACTCTTGTTGAGCTGATGTGCATGAGCTTTACCCACTTTGTCTTGACGGGATCATCTTTAACCACTAAACACACTCTTCCCTCAGGACACACATGTTACATGAGTTGAGATGAGCCTACCCAGTGCTCTTCCTCATGGTTTCAGAGGGATTAGAGGATGGAAAATAGTATAAAGTTTATTGCTGAAACGTCATATTGACATATTCAAAGAATACTCCTAAATCCAGCATGTCCATTTCAGCCTAAAGAAAAGTTCGACAGCTTTTGTTATAAAATAGTCAAAGCGTGTGCTCTGTGAAACAAAAGACAGCACCGTTTAATTCCAAACAGAGAATTGGCTTTGATGCGCTCTCGTGTAAGACACCAGGAATGTCAAACCTTCTTTCCATAAACGATGTCATGCATTTTTTGAGGTCCTCGACACAGCATGGTCATAGCAGATTGCCATTCATATGGCCATTTCTGTTCTTTTATTTCCTTCTGTATTCAAAAGCCTGATATGTAGCCAGATCTGAGCAGGGTAATGCTATTTTTCCCTGAACAAGAATCTGGAATTAACTACAGCAGGCCTTTTCGAGAGAGAGAGAGAGAGAGAGAGAGAGAGAGAGAGAGAGAGAGAGAGAGAGAGAGAACAGCCGAACTCAAAAGCAGATGTTACATAGCTGCCAACATCAAACGGTCTTGTTAACCATACAGAAGGTGAAATTAAATAGCTTTGATTGGCGGAGTCACTGGTTATTGTAAAGTGCTTGTGAACATTGCTCTTACACAGCTTTTGACCTTGGCTCTGATGCCCATACGTCATTGGATTTCAAACACACCAACAGCTTGCTGGTGTTAGTGCTAATTTTTGATTTGCAGATTGTCAAGCTTACTTTGGAGATCAAGGAGCTCGTATCAGATCTCAAGGGTATTTCTTTATTGATTTAGATGCGGCTCTTCGAAGTAAAGGCGAGCTACGGTAGTAGGATATGTCCTTGAAATGCAATACAGTGCTTTAGAAATATTTGTCTGCCTTGCTGTTCCCTCTGATGTAAGTTGTCCAAGATCTTGGGCATTTTGACCAGCCGTATTTAGTGCAGACACGGGGGAAAGTCTGGGCAAAGGTGGGCTGTGTTCACATGGTGAATGAAATCCCTTCACAGAGTGTGCTATTTACTTTGAACCTGAGAAAGCAAGCACATTGGGGTACAGTGAGTACAGGGTGTGAAAATGGATGGAAGGGATTGAATGAAGCCTTAAACACAAATCTCAGCACTGAAATGCCACCAGAAGATGCTGAAAGTAAATATGAACATTTGGCTTAAGCTTAGCAAAACAGAAACTCAGAAGTAGACATTGTAAATATGTATTATATGAATTACATTTATTACAATAAGAAAGTCTAGATCATGAAATTTAAACTGGTCTGATGCCAAAATGCCATTTAAAGGTGCAGCTGTTTCAGCCAACAGGTAAATAGTTTATTTCAAAAGTTGTTTCAAAAACTACAAATATCCATATATTAAAAAACCTTTAAATGTAGGTGAATAGCAATAGATTGTAAATTTAATGCCAAATTTTAAGTGGCGCACAGTTTTAATACTCTTATACATTGTGCCATCGGTAGATCCTACTGTTACAAATTACATTTACATTTACGGCATTTAGCAGACGCTCTTATCCAGAGCGACTTCCATGTCCTAATTACAGGGACAGTCCCCCTGGAGACACTCAGGGTTAAGGGTCTTGCTCAGGGACCCAGTGGTGGTAGTGCTAGAGCTGGGATTCGAACCTTGATCCAGAGGTCCGTAGGCAAGTATCCTACCACTAGACCACTGCCACCCTATTACATATTACAATTACATAACAAATATAATACAAAGTATTTAAGGATTTAAAATAAAAGACAGTGAGTGTTAACTTGTGACAAGCTGCCCCATCAGACATGGATGTTTGCAACAAATGAAAACAATCCATTGGCTTCAGGGTCTTTCTTTTTTTATGACTTATAAGAAGCATAACAACAACAACAACAACAACAACAACAATAATAATAACATTAATAATAATAATAATAATAATAATAATAATATAATATAATAATAAAAACTACAAACAAATGCAGCTACAGAAAAAATCAACAGTGATTAATAACTGCACGTGGCTAATCTGTCATTTCTAGTTCTGTCTATGAGCATGGTAAAGTTAATTTTATTAACTTTAATTCCACCTACAATATATGGAAAGTAATTTGTAGCCATTTTTTAAATAAAACATTTTCAAGCGTTCAATTCAGTTCAGTTCATCTGATTTCAGACTTCACTCAACATCAGATTAATAGATCAAACATAATCTAGATGAATTGTACTCTGAGCCCCTTGGTTTGCATCTGACACACTGGGCCTACATTTCATCTGAGGGGCTTTTTTTGAGGAGAGCTACATACAAACAAGGTACACTGGCAATAAGTGATAGTTTCCCCCAAAATGAAGATGACAAGCTGGCATGTTTGCTAAAGTTTGCATTATTGTGAAATTATCTTTCAGTGCAATCAGTAGTGTGTTAAGGTACATTCTTCTCTCCTACGCTAAGTATGAATGCAGAGTTATGATGGTTTTCATTCGAAAAATATTTCTGTTCCAATTTTTTTATTATTTAGGAATGTGAAAAATGTAAAATCTCAGTGCTCGCCTCAGCTCACAGTGAATCTTTCCTTTTTCAAATCAGTCATGACACCAGACCAGGCAGATGCAGACCAAGTACCACCATTTTGGAAATATTTGCATTGTGATATCTCACCCTTGTGACAAGCGGCCCTGGTTTCCCCTACTTGCTGATAATAAAAGATTATTTATTTCAGTAGTGTAGACAGAGTTGGTTTGACTTTTACCCATGTGCCCACCAGCAGAGAGCATCGAGCCACAGCTCAGGCCTAAGACCTATAATCTTCTGTGGTGCTGTGGGCTGTGTGTTGCTTTACAGTAGTTTTCCTATCATCACATTGCATCATTATTCACAGGCCCAAAATATACAAGGCATATATGTCTGAGTGTCTCTGTGAGTTGTACTCACCTTGGCCTTGTCTCTGAGTATTTACTCAGCCTGGGCTGACATTTCCCTTTCAGTGTCAGTGGCAGGCCTTGCATCTCTGTGTGTGTTTAGCCTGCCCAGCCCACTCTGTCTGGGTTCCAAATGACCCTGGCCTGTGATAGTAGGGTAGTTAAACATTCTACTCTGTGTACATCACCTGTGTTTGATTTGCCTGACCCCACTGTGTGTGATGATGGCCTGAAAATCACTGTGTGTTCACTGTATGAAATTGTTTCATTCAGTGGTACATTCTTATAAAAGAGGTTCTTCAGTGTTGTGGCCTAAATGGGGCAGTGGTGGCCTAGTGGTTAGGGACTAAGCCCCAGGATTGAAAGGTCATTGGTTTAAATCCCTTACCAGTAAGTTGCCCTGAAATATGCTTAACAAAGGTACTGTCCCCTTCATTGCTCCCTGGGTGCTTAAAATAGCTGTGCCCTGCTGCATGTGTTTCTATGGGTGAATTGCCAAGGTAGCATTTTGTTGTGCTGTGCTGTGTGCTTTCACAATGACAACCTTTCACTTTAAAAGATTTTTAGCAATCCATTTTTATTTTTTTATTATTATTATCTTTTTATTATTTTTTAAAATATTTTTATTATTTAAAAAAAAACATCAATTGAAAAGTTCATCGGCTAGCCATGTCTATCTACCAATAATAATGTAAAAGTGAAAAGTGAAAGTGACAACCCTTGTCATTGCGAGGTCACAGCACAGCACACAGTGAACGACAACAAAATTGGACCTCTGCATTTAACCCATGCACCGTGCAGCTATTGAAAGAGCAGTGATGGGGACGGTACCTTGCTCAAGGGTATCTCAGGGCAACCTACTTGGGAAGGAATCAAACCCGCAATCTTCCAACGCAGGGGCAACTCCCTAACCACTAGGCCACCGCTGCCCCAATGCAGCATTTCAACAATGGTCACAATTCATCCATCCATCCATCCATCCATCCATTATCTGCCGCTTGTCCCAAACGGGGGAGTGCTGGCGTCCAACCCAGCGCACACAGGGCGAGGATGGGGGACGCACCCTGGACAGGTCGCCAGCCCATCGCAGGGAGGAGCAGGACGGGGACGGCACCTTGCTCAAGGGTACCTCAAGGCAACCTATTGGGAAGGGGTTTGAACCCCCGATCCTCCAATCACAGGGCCAACGCCCTAACCACTAGGCCACCGCTGCCCCAGTCACAATTCACTTTTACTTAACTTGATTTTCAACCTTTCCTTATCCATTACAATATTGGGTAATAGTTTGATTGCTAGCCTTTAAATGAAGTGAAAATGAAATGATAGTAACTACATGTCATTGTGAAACACCCTAACAACCCCTATCAAATTGCAACCTCTGCTTTTAACCCATACCCTGCAGCAGGGAGCTGCCAGATCCAGCACCATGGGAGCAGTGACAGGGACGGTATCTCATTCAAGGGTATTATAGGGCAGCCTACTAGTCTGGGATTCAAACCTTCGACCTTCTGATCCACTAGGCCACCACTTTAAGACAAAAATGCACAAATAACTTCTCAAATGACAGGCTTAAACACTCTTTATAACTTTAGTGAGAATAACTGCTGTTAGGTATATATGCAAGCAATTTGATTTCAAAATGTTTCCCCAGTAGATAAAAGTTCATTTCAGAAGAGTGAGGACAATTTGGTTTTCAAGAATACTGGCCCATTACATAAATGTTTCACCAGATTCATGTGCCCTTTCCAGAGTCTCAAAAATATCCTTATTCATCTTTATTATTGCATTTATTTAGAGGCCTGTTCACCATTTGGTGTGTATTTTTTCCTACTAAACCAAACAGTTCTGCTCTGTGAGTCTCCGGCTGCAGCTCAGATGGTGAAAAGTTAGTTTTAAAGTCTGTAATCTGTGTTCTGTTCTTGCAGTTGCTGACCCCGGAGCACTACTGGTGATTGCATCAAAGAGGCAGGATTCAATCTGAAATGTTATTTTATCTTTCTGGTCTGAGGTGTGTTCTGTGTCTGGTTCTTTCTGTGAGAGGGGAATAAGCCGCTCCCTGAACGTAGAAAGACAGGTAGAAAATGAATAAGTGAATAGGGTAAGCTGCAATAGACGCATAAAGTCTTTTAAAGTTT
The DNA here is from genome assembly GCA_017165825.1 of Hepsetus odoe. NCBI lineage: Eukaryota > Metazoa > Chordata > Actinopteri > Characiformes > Hepsetidae > Hepsetus > Hepsetus odoe. The sequence goes on along the minus strand of CM029391.1, from coordinate 10,110,913 downwards.
TTTTTTTGCATTATTCTCATCATTTTCTCATCATCTCGATTGATTGATTGATTTATTTATTTTACGATACAAAATTGTTCAAATTTCAGATTTGAGATGCTGTTTTCTTTGTTTTATGAGCTGACACTGCTGACGAATGCACCAAAATCCCAACCAGTGAATATTTTACGCCATAGGCAATAGCACAAAAACAGAGAAAGAGAAAGAGAGAGACGGACGGACGGACGGGGGGGGGGGGGTAAAAGAGAGAGTAAACTTTATCCTTTTTAATTCATCAAAGCAACTTTTAAATGAAGGGCCCAATTAAACTTTTATATAGTGTGTAAAACATTTTTTTTCCTTTTTTTTTGTTTTTCTCTCGTGGCAATGTATAAATGAAATTCGGCAGCATTTTTAAGGGCATAAACTGAAGATGGGAGGGCTAGAGGGAGCAACGCAAAAAAGACAAGAGTAACAGAGTGACAGAGTGACACTTCTGCTTCTTTCTGCAGAAGGAAAGGTAACCCTCTAATTTCCCAAAGTCTGTGTCATTCCTCTTTTGATTGGTGCTTTTTCTGTGTTTTCTTCAAGTCATTCTTCACATGCTTTTCTTACACGCTTTGCTCTCCCCAAAATGAAACCAGGAGACAATGTGTACAGCACAGACCTTTCAGATCGGTGTGGTTGGTTGGTCAGATTGGTTAATTGAACTGCAAATAACTGTTCTCCACAGAATGTTCAATGAAACATGCCAAGGGTGTAGCCGCATGTGAAGTTATGATATTTCAAATTCAGCATTTCTTTATTGTCATCAGGAGAAAATGTGCAGATTGAGAGGAAATTACATTTTCCCATGGACCTATGTTCTCATTTTTGTAAGATCAAAAAAGGACAATATATATTAAAAAATGTTTTGTTGACTGTCTGATCACTTTTCTGTCTATTAGTAAATTAGCAATCCTCTAAAAAGTAGCATAACTTATTTGTGCTTGACAGAAAGAGTCCATGAACTTCTAAAGCAACATCCACAGATAAAAATGTTCAAGAACAAAAGCTAATACCGGTGGTGGGAGGGGGTGTGGCTTATCACATCACATGTGAATGAGGGTCCTATCACTTTCAGAACCCCCCACCCCTGGTCCTGTTTCCGGATGCTGTCTGTGTGGTGTTGGAGCTGCAGGAGAGGGGTCAGATAGCTCTGAGAGCTGATAACCCCTCAGAAAAGAAGCAAGCACCACTGACACTAAACAGATGGCCTCCCTGACCCGCTCTCCTTGGGAACAGGACATGGTGCTAGGCAGGAAGGAGACTTTTTTTTCCTTTTTAAAGGGTGGTAACATGAGTTGATAAGGATGGAAGGGATATGTAAGGGTAAAAGGGAACACAGAGAGGAAACAGAACGAAGTGTGGACTCCATGTTTCATGTTGATTTTTTTCCATCAGCTTGTGACTATGTTTATGTTTTTCTCAGCATAATGTAAATATCATGTTTGCAAACTTTATTTATACCATGCTGGAAATAATTTAATATTCCCTTTATTATATTATATTATATTATATTATAAACAGAACAGGTCAAAATAACCTATTATTATGAATTAAGTGTTGAATATATATATATATATATATAATGAAAAAAGCTTTTTAAACATAGCCCAAGTCTCTACTTGCATAAACACTCATGGGCATGCACTAGACAGTTGCCTCGGCTGGGGACCAGGGACCTTGCTGGAGAGCATCATTAAGATGCCCTGTGTGTGTGTGGTGAGAAGAAAGGAGGAGCAGCTTTCCCAGTGTTGGCCACACGTCACAGTCCGGCAATGGCTGCAGACAGGGGCCACTCGCCCCCTGACCCCCTCTTCCTCCAGGGAGATAGCCAGTCTCTGCTCTCCGTCAGAGTGTCGTCCACCCTGCACCCCAGGGGAGGTGCTGATGTGGGAACACCGTGTTTAAAACCCTGACACTCTAGAGAGGAAATAGAATTGCTGGAGGTAGAGGTGGTGGAGGTAACTTTGGGGGAAGAAGGTGATTATACTGATTATTTTCTGAAGTGCTGTCTGTCTTTTATTTTATCTGTCCACTTTGTTTCCTCCAGTCTTATATACTTTTCTTCTGGTCTTGTCCTCTTCCCTTCCCTTCTCTTCTCTTCTCTTCTCTTCTCTTCTCTTCTCTTCTCTTCTCTTCTCTTCTCTTCCCTTCCCTTCCCTTCTGCTCCTGTCCCCTGTCCCCTGTCCTCATGTGGTCGATAGCGTTAATTGGCCTGCTCAGTCAGTGATGCATTGATTGTGGCCACTAATAAAAGAGCTATTGATTGGCACTTTGTTTAACATTGGCCTGTGCGGTTCATGGTGCCCTTTAATGCTATTCCTACAGCAACCTCTCCCTGTTTCCCCTACTTCTTAATGTCATAAATTATGCTGCTCGATTAGGGAGAATTTTCCCTCCTTCCCATTTTCAGACACTTGGATGGGGGAGTAAACCTAATGAGGATCAGCTTCAAGGAGACAAGGATAAGCAAAGTCTTCAAGGATGTGTGTGTGCATGAATGGGTCTGAGTGTATTAGGTGTTTCTGAGAGTGTGTTGTTTCGAAATCGTGCGTGTGTGTGTGTGTATGTGCCACATGACTCCCAGGGCCATTGAAAGCTTCAGAACTGATCCTCTCCCACTGTCTTTTCCAGTGATGTCACTCTTAGCAGGATAACCCCTTTGTCACTGATTTAGCCTCTGTGCTCTGTCGGAATAACATTAGTGTCAAAACACATGGGCATTTTGGCACTGTGCTCTACATCATTACTGTCAACGCCTGTGTAGTCTTACTGCCAATATTTCAATCTAGTCATGGCATAATAGTACAGACAATGTCACAATGACCTGCCATCTTTGCTAGACTGCTTTTTTGGATCACATTTTTCTGTGATAGAAGGTTTCACTTCAACATTATTAAACGGATCATTTCAATAATATATAATTAGCTAAACCTTGCTCAAATCTAATGAAAAATTCTGCATATGTGCACACCTATGACTGCCTCTCAGCTACTGAATCCTGTATGATAGACAAACTGACGAAAAACAATAGTGTGATTGTGAATGCACCACAGCACAGCACACACTGTACCATAATATTGTACCATAATACTGATTGATCCTAAACATAAACTTAAACTGATAGAGAGCTTGTTCTTTTAACCAGAACTAGGCTGATCAGCTATTTATACAATAGGTGAGAGGCTTAACAAGTAGCACTGAACCCAGCTTAATTCTCAAAAGGCCCTTATTTCTCTACATAGTCTTCTATAGCATTTATTAAATCTATTCCAGGAGATCTGCATGTGCACAAATCACTCTTTGCTAAACATGAACTGCACTGTTTGGTGTAAATGGTCATATAACAATATTAGTTTGGTGCTAATATCAATCTACAATCTAGACAGAGGTGCTAGTGACATTAAACATCCTCATTATGGAAGCCCTTGCAAGCAAACCCTATTCATAAAGCAAATATAATAACACTTTGCAAAAAATACCTCAACTTAGAAGATTATGACATTATTACACACTTATTCCTGATAAAATCCTGGTAACTCACTGTTTCTCATAATGTTTTGATAGTAAATGCGATTTGATTGGCACAGTGTCAGTATCTCCCTGGCTGAATATATTTAAGGGTTATTTTAACTTGTAACTTAGTAATGCTTAGTTCTGCCAACCACATACAGTTTATTATAAATAACAAGCCATTAGATGTGTTCAGAGATGTTAGCATTAATGAAACATTTTAAATCAACATATTAATTACCAAAGGCAATATCACACTATAGGACGACATGGTAATGACGTAGTATATTTTTACTTGTAGATGATTAAATGATCTTTTTTTAATGTTATACAATATTAAAAGTTCATGTTAATAATGTCATCACAACACAATCTGGACTAACTTGAGCTTGTCCATATTTCTAGCTGTGCATGCTGGACTTTAGTACAGGACTAATTGCAGATGTTATAAACATTGATTGATACTGCATTAGAGTATAATTAAAAGTGAAAGTCCTGGAAGTCCTCTTGGGGTCTCGATGCATCTGTGGGAGGACCCCTTTAACTGGTTCTAAGTACTTCACTTCTCAGATTTAATTATCACCATTAAATATTCAATGATCAATAACGTGAGCTTGCGCCGATCAATAGGTGCGGCTGCATGAGAAGGACAATGAGCATAAGTTAATATTTGCATTTCAAAGTGTCTGGTGTCACGTGGCCCTATTGGAAATCCATAACGCTCTGCACGGCTCTATTTCACGAGTCTCTGTTACTGCTCCTTAAGGCTGACTGCTATCGATTCACTATTCAGTATTTACGACCTGGAAGCGGCCGTACGTTTAAAGTGTCAAAATGTTTTTAGCAAGCTGATACCCTCTCTAGTCGCCCTCTCCATCCATTCTGGTGCTCCACTCTTCCACTCCATCCACTCTGGTGCTCCACTTTTCTGCTTCTGCCTTTCCAAATCACATCTCTTTATCTTTCTCCTCTAAGCTTCCCCAGCCTTTCTCTCTCTCTTCACACAAACCTTCTCTCTTTCCCACTCCCCTTTCCTCTTTCTTACTCTTGTGCTTCTTGTGTGTTCTTTTCTTTCTGCATTTCTCTTTACCTTTCTTCTCACTCATATATTTTTTCACTCTCAATGTATTTTACTTTCTTTCTCACTTGCGTTCTCCTTCTGTGTATCTGTGCATCTTGCTCTCTCCCTGTCTCCTCACGTTCCCCTTTTCCTTCCTGTGTTTTACTTTCTCTTCCCCTCTTTCATACCTCCCCACTGTCCCATTTTATATATCTTGATCTTTTGTAATTCTCTCTCTCTCTCTCTCTCTCTCTCTCTCTCTCTCTCTCTCTCTCTCCTCATGGTGGAAAGAAAAAATTTAAACTTGTCATCTTTCCCCTCAGTATTGCACCATGTGTGTGTGTGTGTGTGTATGTGTGTGTGTTATTCAAATGCTTCCACACAGCTAGGGGAATACCTCTAGCCACTTCAAAGTATGTGTAACCCCCCTTGCGGAGGCCTGGTCCCATAGGAGCTCTGTTTTGTTTACCTGCTCGGTTTCTAATGGGATGTTTTTGCCCTAGATCTCTCCAACCAACAGACCTCCATTTGCTGGTTTTATGTTCCTTCAAACACCTGCTCAGGTTGAGCCAGGCCTTTGATCCTATAGCCATGCATTGGCTCCAATATGCCCAAAAGCTGTTTGATCTCAGTAAAACTGATCAATTTGCCCTTTTTGCTCAATTAATGCGAGGTAAACACACCAACAACAAACATGGAGGTGTATTTTGGCACCTGGTCATTGATTGCATGCCTTAACGAGCTAAGAAACTCAAGTGCACTGAAACTTTCAACACATGCATTATTTTATTTTACAGCTCCAACTTTGTGCACTCTGTTTCATGGCCTTTGCTTCTTTTCCATTTTTAAAGAAGATATACTCTTTGACAGATCTGCAACATGAATCTGGTACATTTTGATTCAAATATGAGTATAAATTTTGTATCTCTTGACTTTTATTTCATTTCAAAAGCATGATGTAATCACTCTAGTCCATAAAATATTTGTTTTATGGTTAGCAGTGATGCAATGGTCATTTTACGGGTGGAAATATTGATATGAGGATAGTAGATTATGATTAAATTCATTTATCCTTTACTGACTGTTTTAAAGTGCTGCCATACAATGATTACAGTATATCTCAGTAAAGGCACTGAATAGGCATGAATATCTCAGTAAAGGCACTGTCTTTAATTGTCTCTCCTGATATGGTAATAAACAAAGAATTAGATCTTTTGCAAAACTCCCCTAATTTCCCTATTGCTAACTGTTGATTTTTTTTTACTCTTTGTAGATCTGAGCTTATGCAGACAGAGGTGCCATGGATAGATTTTTTTTCCCTTTGCCTTTACTTTCCAGTATAATTGAAACATTAAAAATAACGTGGCTTTCCACGCTGGTATCATCATAATAACTGTGATTAAGGAGGAATGAAAAAATCTTTCTCCTTGAAGGTTGACACGGGAACCGGACAGATTAATCAATATGATGCGAGTGGGGTGTGTGTGCATATGTGTGTGTGTGTGTGTGTGTGTGAGAGAGGGAGAGAGAGAAATCAAAAAGTGAAAAGAGACTCATGCTTTTCATCCCTGTCTTCAGCCCAATGGCGTGTGTGTGTGTGTGTGTATTGGTAGTGTGGGTGTGGTATTGGTTTGAGAGAGGAGAGACAGAGAGAGGAGGAGAGGACAGAGAGAGGCAGAGAGAGGGAGGCAGAGAGACAAGAGGAGAGAGAGAGAGAGAGAGAGAGAGATTGTTATTTGTATCAATGTTCAATGTCAAATTAAAACAAATAAATAATAAATTGTGGTGATATAATGGAACCAGCAGTTTTTAGCAACAAGCTTAGGCTGTGTGTGTGTGTGTGTGTGTGTGTGTGTGTGTGTTTGTGTTTGTGTGTGTGTGTGTGTGTGTGTGTATGTGTGTGTGTGTGTGTGTGTGTGTGTGTGTGTGTGTTTGTGTGTGCATGATTTAGCCGATCAGATGTCATTCTAGAGTTCCTCTTGAAAATGTGGAAACCTTTATTAAGTTACACGTTTCCATTTCAACATTCTTCATGTAAACAGAGGTAAACATCTAAGCGGGAATGTAAATATACCATACTTGACCATGTTTCAGGCTTTTTCAGTATCAGCATCATCACCATATTCAATTTGCAAGAATTTACATATAACAAAGCACCACTAGTATGAACAAAAAAAAGCTACTGCAGCGAGAGAGTGTCACCATTTTAGGAAAGACTTGGGAAACGTTTTGGGGAAGATTGCAATCTTTGGAAAATTTGAGCTGTCAAGCATAAATGTAATTTAATTTAAATCTTAACAGTATATAATCACATATACAGGTGTAAACTCCATCTCTATCTCTCAAACCAATACTTTTTATCATGCATGTCTATGGGCCTTTCAATGGGAACCAATCTCCCATTCCTAGGTTTCTGGACCACTGGTGATGTAGCTGAGGGCTCATCCGTCATGATGGCTGTGGACACTCTGGGCAGTAAGTTTAGCTTCGATTGATCCCAACAGTGTTTTTAAATCTGCCGAAAATCAATAGCACTTTTACTGTCACATCAGATGGGAGGGGAGCCGTATTGATGTCCAGATGTCATTCTGAAGTGGACTTGAAACCTCTAGCTCTCTCCTTGTAGAGCATGTCTGGTTAAATATGGCCTTGCAGACCATTTTGTTTGTTTTAAAGATGTAGCATAGCTTTCTGTGGTTAGTTTTATATAGTTAGCCTTGCTTAGGGACACTAGTGGTTTTCCAACGTGCCTAGTTTACATAACAGGGCTTATTTTAAAGCCCAATATTGATTCCAGTCTCAAAGAAAGCTCTTTAAATGAATAGAATCTTAATACTTTATCACTGTAAGCTTCTCCATGAGTCGGACGAGCTTGACTTCCACAGGGTGAAGGCAATTTATCAGGCAATTCAATCAGAGGCAGTAGAGTTAAACATGATGTTCAATAAGTGTGGTTTTACTGCAGTGGATCCAGAGACCTGGATTGGGAAAGGAAGGTGTGAGAGGCGGAGAGGGGGGTATCGCAAGAGAGAGTAACAGACGTGATCTGTGAGACAAAGCGAATTGTAGGAAGAAAAGGCAAAAGTAAGAGAAAGATGGATAAAGGGATAGACTGATATTGAGTGATGGCAGATAGCAGAGAATTAGAGTGCATAACCTGAAGAATCCTCTCCTTTAGATCTGTGATTAGGGGTCTCTCTCTCTCTCTCGCTCTCTCTCTCTCTCTCTCTCTCTCTCTCTCTCTCTCTCTCCCTCTCTCTCTCTCTCTCTCTCACTCTCTTCAGTCTGACATCTCCACTACTGTCTTCCACTCCAACATGCAACTATTGTCAATAAAAAACTTATTTTATGCTTTTATTAACAATCCTAACAATGAAACCACCTAAATATTAAGTAGTTCTCCTTTAAGCTTTTCCAAAACAGTTCAGACCCATTATGGTATGGATTCCACAAAACCTCTGAAGTGTATTAAGGTAAAGAATTATTAGCAGTAGATCATTTAAGTCCTTTTACATTACATTAGGCCAGATAAAATGAACTGAACAAATCATAATGCCTTTTAGGTTTATCTTTATGTTGCTTACTTTGTCTTTTCAGCCAGTACTTGTTATTTTGCATGTCTCATATATTTACTATAAGGCACATTTTAATTGAGCAAATTTAACATATTTCCTTTTCCAGTGTACTGAACTGAAAAGAAAGTTTTTTTAACTTTAGTCTAATCTCTGTCTTTTTCATTCTCTGCCTGCACACTTCCATAACTCTCAAGCAGCATTTCAGGGCACAGTGGCCGTTAAATGCCCATAATCCAGCGTGGATGGTTTCCAGTGGGGCTGCAACTGAGAACGATGCTTGCCTAGATGGAGATGGTGCCTTGGGACCTCAGGTTAGAGCTCTCTCTCACTCCCTTCTCTTCTTCCCCCTATCTCTCACTTTCTCTCTCTCTACTCCATTGAGTATACTGCATCTGTCATTATTTATTTAGCCGTTAGGTGTTTAAAGAGGAAGGCTCCGTAGGGACTGAGTGATGCTGATGAAAATATTCAGGCAGGAAATACACTAATGGCATGACCAGAAGATTGGAGGAGCATTGGATTTTATCATTTTTTTTCTTCCTATGAATACTTCCATAAAGAGAGCACCAGCAGTGGTTCTGATCCTCTAAAGTGCCTCATGGATCATAAAGCAAATACGAGGGATGATGGTATTATGAGGTGATGTGGCTTGTAAGTGAATGGGGGTTAAGAGGGTATCATATTTGTTATTTATTGGTGTAAGGCGAGACCCACATGAATAAGTTAGCTGCGACTGGGGGTCCCCAAAGCGATGAGGAGCAGAGGGTGGAGGATGAGGGTGTTGGCCTGAAGCAATTGGGCTTTGAGATGACACCACTGTCAGATCCCCAGGTCAGAGGTCACCCAAGGGACCATGAAGTGAGCCCACTGCCCTGTGGGAGAACAGATTGGTGCTGGGTCTCATCAAGTCTTAGCAGTAAGGCCCAATTGAGAGAGAAATCGTTATCATCATTTTCCTGTTCTATGATGATAGGACTGAGATATATCGAAATGATAAATGGCATGCTATAGCAATCCTGCGTTGCCGAAAATCAGTTCTCGATTACCATGAGTCATGTCATGCTAAATGACAATCATGTCAGATAAAAGTCCATGCAGTCCTTTGCTGAAACTAATCTGCACAAAAAGCTTGATTTGATCCTGATGTTGATGCAACTGCCCTGAATACATTTACATATGAATAATCAATAATCATGAGGTAATTCAGCGGCATCTTCAGGAGTGGTATCAACAGACTATCAGTAGCACAGTTACAGGCATGGTAAATGTGGGAGAAACAATTACACGTTGTAAAAGTCAAACTCTGTGGAGTCTATACACTCTGAGCCTTTGTCACATGTTTGTCACATTTAGTGCATTTCCAGAGTAGTTCACAAGTGTCACAAAGACATGTAATCTGGACTATGTTTCCCAAAATCTTTTCTTATGAAGCTGCATTAAATCCCTAAAGTATATTTTGGCGTAACAGAAATTAATATTTGCCACTCTCTCTTCATCAATGAATTTTCATTTTAAAGCTCTGTTATCACACTGTATTTGTTGGATCTACAGGGTGCCAAGGCAAACCCGTACTAATTTATACTATGGTTCTTTTATAATTACACTAACACAGGCAATAGTTCATAGAGTTGCTCACATAAAATATAGGCAGTAAAGTAGTGCAGGGTGGCAAATACTAACAATACTAAATTAATACCAATAAGCATTGGTTCTGTGCTGTTTAATAGAAATTTTAAGGTCTGAAGTCCAGCTGATGAATGAAGGGTCTCTGTTTATTGAGCAAATTTTATAATAACTATAAATACAAATGCACATTTAAATGATTGCGGCTGAAATGTGCAGTGTGTCATTAAGAAATCCTGAGGCACTGGTTCTGTGCCGTTTAATTGAAATTTTAAGTCCAACTGCATGAGGGGTCTCTAAATAGCAGGATTATAGCATCAGAGATAAAGGGAGAGAAGAGAGAGAGAGAGAATAAGGCAGGTTTAGGTAAGCTGGAACAATGTAGACTTTTCATGTCCAAAGCTGTATTGAGATTAATGGCTAGTGTGCTTTCTGTTGTAATGATCTAGTCTGGCACTGTATAAGTAGATTCATCATGATGCCCACAGGCCCTGCAGTAGAGTCCTCCAGCATCTAGACTGTTCTCTCACATCTTTCTCTCCACAAACTCTTTGTATACTTCTCTCCCTTTCCTCTCTCTTTCACTCTGTTTCTCTCTAGCTTTCTCACTTCCTAGTTTAGCAAGCTTTGGCCAGAGCTTCTATTTGAACATAAAGTGGTCCCGTCAGAGAATCAGCCTCGCTGAAGCACATCAAAAGAAAATGAAGACACAAACCTGTATTGATCAAAGGGCCTCAGGTTTGAAGTTGTCTGGGCTTTGTCTGCAAGCAGCAAGCGTCCAGTGAGAGCAGCCTGTGCCTCTGCAGCACTGCTATTATTTTGGAAATATCAAACCCACCGAGATCCACAGCACCCATTTTTGATGAACCGCACATGCCAAAAACCCTATTCCAACAGATCACACTACGGCTACTTCTGTTGTTTTAGTGTATACAAATCTAATTTGTCTGGCACTGTCTGCTTTTGTTTAAACGAAGGAAACAGACTGTGATCTATGTAAGCTCCCTGTCATCCATCTTTTTTGCGTCTTATTTATTCTACATTTTTCTAAACAAAATTCTGTATAATCTTTGTAAAAATTTCCTTTTTTATTGCTATTTTATTACTGGTATGAAAACAGTGCCAAACAAATGAATGGAATTAGTGAACAGCAACTAATAAATATCGCTTGTTTTTATTTGTTGGTTAGTCATAGTGAATACTGATATGTATATCAATCCCACATTATTGTCTACAGTAGATTCTCACTATTTTGCTCCATAAATGATGGCGCCTTTTCCAAATCTGTCTCATAAAATTCATATTCACTCAGGAGCATTAAACCCTTAATGCTGCTTTGGAGATGGAATATTTTGATTTAACCACATTTAATGGAATCTTTATGATTATAGCATGCTTGCTCTTTTATGGATTAACGTATTCTCTCAGTGTTATGTGTTATTCTAAATGGAGACTGTCGTGACTCTCTAAGATAACCTGGTAAAGGTTATTAATGAACGTAATAAACAAAAGATGTTTCCATGGAAAGTTATGAAAAATGCCCCATCCTCTGTCTTAATAAGTGTTTCGTCCATTAGGCTTTAAAACTGATCTTTCTCATTTAAAAATGAATTCTGTTCAATGGCCTTTGATATCTTTGTAGTTTTATGTTTTTTTTGTGCAGATTTTGTAAACGCTAAAAGGATGGAAGATCTGTACAGGGCAGTTTAGTTCAGGATTAAATTCTTTTAACCTGAAAACTGTGATAAGCCATTTCAAGTGTTCTAAACATAATCTAAGAATTAAATGTTTTTAATATTTTTAAAGGGAAGATCAATTGGTGGTTTGTTACTATTTTAATTATCAATACCCAATTGATGTTAAGATTATGCACTTAATTTCTGGCATTATTAATAAGCATAATTACCGTTGTGGCAAGTGTTTTATTGATGTCAGAGTAATACTACTAATTCCCCAAGCATCAGTTACACATACACACACATGCACACACACACACACTCATTCCAACCCCTGTTATCTCTACCTCATCTCCAATGCATCTTTGAGTCTATTCCTCAGACACCTCGACACACACTAAACATGATAGCCCTTCCTTGGGCAGAGTTGTGTGTGTGTGTGTGTGTGTGTGTGTGTGTGTGTGTGTAACCATGTGCGTAGTGATCCCCCCTCCCTCTCCATAATGAAGTGCTTAGCACAGCTTCATTATGGTGGCCAGCTGCCATTGGCTGGAGGTAATATGAAATTAGGCAGTGTGCAGGCAGCCTGTCAGTATTGTTCTCTGATTACTTGTTACAAAAGAATAGAGCTGTCTGTGCTATAATTGAACAAGTTAGCTCCTTGTCTCATAAAATGTAAGCCTGTATCGATTTTGCACGGCCTGGTTTTCATGCAGAAGAAAAGAAACTTAAAGTGCAGCTTGGAAGAGATGCTGATGGTGTTTGTTCTTTCCTTCTCTCTCTCTCTCTCTCTCTCTCTCTCTCTCTCTCTCTCTCTCTCTCTCTCTCCTCTCTCTCTCTCTCTCTCTCTCTCTCTCTCTCTCTCTCTCTCACTCACTTTCTGATGATAATGCTTGGCAACAGCAGGCAAGAATACAATCTTGCTGACTTAAGGAAAAGGTAAATGAGTTTGTGTTCTGGCCTGCTTGTTTTTTCTTTTCTTTATTTCTTTCTTTCCTTCTAGAGTGTATCTACTTTCTTCAGTTCCAGTGTTCCCCAGAGTGACTGTTCTAGTTGTTTACGCATCGTTTTTTGTCACTTCTGGTACACTGCTCAAGCTTGATCGAGCAGATGATACTTGTTTTGTAATGTGTATTGTGTGTGTGTGTTTACGTATTTGATAACATTTTTATTTACAGTATTAAAGTCATCAAAGAACTGTCAGTGAAAAGTGAGTTTGAATGGATTTTGTGCTCCGTGAAGAGTCCTTGTGAAATGTGTTATCGTCCGTCCATGCTGTGCCCACAAATTTGTTCTTAAAAAGAAACTGTTTGAAGGTTGGACAACCTTTATAGAATTTGGCAAAACCTTATAAATTCATATATTAATGTAGGAGCTTAGAGATAGCATCTAATGTTTGATACTACACATGCAAGCTGGAATATATTGTTGACATCAGAGCTGTTTCTTGTAATAAACAGTACAAGCAGTCAGTTTGGGCTTCCTGGCCACAATGGTCACCACAGGCATGCTCCCAAAAAGTATGATTACATAGAAGTTTGAAGAATAGGTTTTCTTTGTGGTGTATACAGTAGTTTAGTATTCTCACAGTATAATAAATGTTTATTTTACTGTGTATTATATTTTATTCAGTCCAGGGCCCAAATCCTACGTCTGCTAGTGGTCCTTTGGATGCATTTACTCTTGATTATTTTTTACTGAATGTTTGGCAAACACTCCTACTTACATAAAGTTGAAAACATGTTTCTGAATAAAAATCAAGCCATCAGTAAAAAAAAAAAAAAGGCCTGCAAAAAATGCTTGTTAAGATTGAGATCTGAGGAAGGGCAAAATGAAATTTCTTTGGCAGTGTAAGTGGACAAGAGCATGATAGCCTTCATATCATTCTGGAATGAAAGAGATTAGAAGGAATAGAAAAAACCTCAAAAAGAAAAGGTGTTATCAAGTTTATAAGTCTTTTCGCTTGAATTCAATGCTGCAAAGAGGCTTTAACTAAAAAACAAACTACAAAATAACTTAAATAGGAGATTACCGTTTTCATGTTTCAGAAATTGCAAAAACCATTAAATTTACCATATGCATTGCAAGAGAATAATAATAGATACAATGAATGTAAGTGAGAAGCAAGTATAAATCGCTTTACCAGTTGATCTCTTCATACATAACATTTATACACACATCTGAAGATACGAGTGCCCTACATGATGCAGAAAGAAGACATTGACATAAGGTGGCAGGATACGAGTGACAGAAGAATCTGCAGGTAAGTGGAGAGAGACTGAGAAGAAAGTGTTATATAAGTTGGAAATTTTAAGAATGCATTACTAACTAAACAACAGATAGTCATACCTTTCTTACTCCATACTATTTGATGGATCCATTGAGTGAAATATTTCTTTAACAGTTTGATCTTTCAGAGTTACTAGCTTTGGTGAAATTGTGGGTGCCTGCCTAGCCTTTAGTGGTGTGTGGTGGAAGATGTAATGTTATAATGCGTTTAACTCATATTCCTATCTGATATACATGTTAAGTAGCATTTTCTGTGGGTTAAAGTTGTGAGAACATACCTCATCACCTCTCTTTATACTTTGGCGGAAGATGATAATGCACTTCGTATTGGGCTTTGACTACGATCTACAAACCATTGAATCTATATATAATCTCTGTCTGTTGATTAACCGTGCATCAACAATGATGACTCTATCTTTAAGCATGATGATACTCGGTTGCTGGCGATCGATCGTGACATCATTAGACAACGAATCTATTAACCGTATTGGAAGAACGAATATTGATTGGTGGAAGTTCATTTGCTCAGTTCTCAACGAAGCGTGAATAAATTGACAATTCATGTCATGATTGTTAACTATTTGCAATCAATTTGTAATGATTGTATTATGAGTTCATGGGAGGAGAAAGACCTGGAAATAGTGAGGGTGTGACTGATATAGGATGCTGGCAAGTGTTTGAGCATGTTTGTGAGTGTGTGTGTGTGTGTGTGTGTGTGTGTGTGTGTGTGTGTGTGTGTGTGTGTGTGTGTGTGTGTGTGGTGTGTGCAGCTGGAAGTGTAGAGTGGAGTCTGAAAGAGAGATGGATTCTTTACAGCTTTATTCATTAAGGCTCTTAAGGGGAAAAACAGACCATAGTTTAGCATGGTGTTATCTTAACCTTTTAATACTGTGATTCATTTAGAAAGTGATGCCATCGAATATATATCTAGGATGTTAAACTTTTTCACTTTTTCAATGAGCTTAACGCAGTCTGTCTGTTTATTGGACTATATCATTGTATTAAAAGAACACTTTGGGCAATCATTTTCAATAGATGGTCCTTTATATAGACCCACTTTTGAAGAGGAACACAGAGTGTGCACACAGTTATTTTAAAATCTACAATATCTGCACATAATGTAAAGCTTTCAATTTAAAGTCTTTTATAAACCCAAACATCCATTAATCTTTATTTTTATTTTGGGAGTAAAGATAACTAAATCTCTAGAGCACCTTTACATTTTCTCTGGAAAAAAAAAAACAATTCTGAAAAACACCAGAAACACAAAAATGATAAATTAACAGAAATAAACTGGAAATGCTCAGAATGGGTACTCTCTTTCTCTTATCCCCTGTGGATGTCTAGTTAGGTTAACTTTTGCGCTCAGTAGGCCAAGGAAGAAGAAATCTCTTTTGAATGTCAGTTGCTGTGAGAATTATGGATTCTGAATTCAAAGTGTCTCTGCTTTAAAAAGAGATTTGAAGATGAAGACAGGACAGTGTATATTTGCTTGGGCTTTGTATATTACCCCTTCAGGCCAACACTTTAATATCATCATAATGAGTGCAGCATGTTGGCCATAACAGGCAGAGACTGGAAGCATCGTTACAGCATGGTGGGCTGCTACATTATTGACAACTGCTGCTCATGAAAGCTCTTTTGCTAGGCTGCAGGGAGCAAGGAGGGAAACCGTTAGGGCATGGACAAATATTATTAATGACTTAGGAGAACTGTTGTAGTATCCCAGTGAAATGTATTCGATATATAGAAAAAATCCTTATAGCATTAAGAGTCACTCCTGGCAAGATAGGTTGGACAATAAGACAAATAAAAGACCCTTTCCTTGCAAGTGAAATTCATCAAGGATCAGTGAGCATGCCTAATCAGTGAGTGACGATCTATACTGAACATTTGTCTTGTTCAGGGACCCCAACGCTGCTACTGCAGGAGGAGGGATCTGAACATGCAACCTCCTGGTGCAGGTAAGTATCCTACCACTAGACCACCACAACACACCTGGGTAGATTTTATGTGCATCACTGAGTGTCTTTTAAAAGTGCACAACAATAATATAACATTATTGCAGGTGTATTGTAATATTTACAATCATGGATACATATATTTAACATATATTTAAGAACTCAACAGTGAAAAAGAAAACTGCAGCAATACATATCACATACTGTCCTTTTGGTAAGTTTAAGAGTCTAGTTGTGAAGCAATCTTACAAAGGGATGACTTTTTTTTTTTTCAAGGTAGAGTGCTTGGTAAAATGTTTTACTTTTAGATTTTCTTCAGATGTATGAAATAAGAGCAGCAGCAGTCGCCTAGTATTAGGGACTAGCCCCGCAGGATTGGAAGATTGTGAGTTGTAGAGGTGGTGCTCTTGAGCAAGGTACCGTCCCCGTCACTTTCCCAGGCACTGGATATGTCTGCCCACGCACGGTGTGTATGGGTTTAATGCAGAGGATGCATTTGCTGTGGCTCACTGAGTGCTGTGCTGTGTGCTCACAATGACAAATTTTAATTTTCACATTGATATTTCACAGATAGTGTGTGAGTACTGAGAGTAGATTTATAGAGTGCTGTCCCAGAATTCCCTCATCTCATCCCCATAATCTCTGGTAATTTGAGTTGAGCAGTTTATTGATACAGAATTGACTCCTGCTCTCAGAAGTTTACTCCAAAATTGATACTCTTTGAAGTTGTATCCAGTAACCCATATTTTCAAAGACTTGGTGCTACCATCAATTTGAACATTACCCACAAATATCTGAGCTCTTTAGAACTGTTATCCTATTAAGTGATGGTTACTGAATATTGCTATGAACTACTAAAAGTCCTGTGTGTATGTGTGTGTGTTATTGGTCTGCGCTCTTGGTTTTACTAAAGGTCATAGTCATCCGCCTGGATTCCCTGAGACCCTGGATTCACTACCCAGGTGAGGTGATCAGATCCTTTTTGTGTGGAGTTTGCAGGTTTATTCCTGATTCTGCCTGGATTTCCTCTGGATTCTAGTTTCCTTCCACCATCCAAAGACATAAAAGTCAGGTGGACTGAAGATGATAAAATGCGCTCTAAGTGTATCTGTGTGTGGGTGTGTTTGTCAGGGTGTCTGTCTTGTGATAGACTGGCGACCTGTTCAGGGTTGTTCCCGCCTTTTCGAACTGTGAGAGCTGGGATAAGCTCCAGCACTGCCCGCGACCCTAATCAGGATAAGCGAGTAAGAAAATGAGTGAGTGAGAGTGCTCTGCTGGGAATGGAAATGAACTAGCTATACCCAGTGGACCAGTAAGTACAGTCCCCCACCCAGCCTGAATAAAATATTACTGTGTCATGCCATAAAGATAATTAATCCTGTCTCATGTCTCCTCCTTGTTGTAATTAAATTTGACCCACTTATGTTTTATGAATGCTTGAATAAACTTTACTGGCTGAAAAGAAAACCTGACATAGAACGGGTGAGAGAAATCTTGCCAAAAGGCTAATGTTACACTTGAAATCAAAGTTACCTACTCAAGCATTTATATGCTCTTACATTTGGGGGATAACTGCAATCAAACTGAATATTTGTGCAGACAATGGAAAGTGATATTCAGTATGCAATTTGTCTGACTATACACTTCACACAGTTTTTTCAAATTTACTGACAGGCCTGTGTTGTCTTTGTCATAAAGCCTTCATTTATAGTAAATCAAATAATAAATTGACATGTTTTGTGTGCGGGACAGTGCAGGACAGTCTACTAGTTAAGGATCAATTGATTAAGGATGCAAATTTGTGTGTCAGAGTTCAACAAAAAGTTACACCCAAAAGCTGTTATGACCAATAATGAAAATTTGGAGCTTAACTGAATATTTAAACACACATTTCTAATTAACATTTTTAACCACTTTCCCCAGGGGTTACCAATCAAACAAGACACGCTTTTTGTGAAAACTTTTTTGGCTTCTTTTGTATAAAAGTGAGTGTTTTGCAAAAAAATACACCATTAAAATTCTCCCCAGAGCGAATCAAACATCTGCATGTTTTTCACTAAGGTAGAGCACACTTGTGGATGTGGGTTTGCCACAGCATGGCTTACTGAGACTCAAACTTTACTTAAAAAGAACTGATCTTGGAACAGATCACCTCTGTTATTATGACAATCACAGTCACAACATCTGATTGTAGATAAGCACTTCTACTTCTGAGGTCTGTCTACTATGTTGTTTCAAAGTTTGTCACCTTAATGGAGGCCATGGAAGTGGGTTGACAGACATTTTTGCAAAGAATTTACTAAAAGAAATTGGGTGACTATGGACTTTCTTAGCGTTTAATTTGTAGCCCCAGGATGATTGTGTTACAGCAGCAATGAGCTTGCAGTGGACAATGGTTACAATAATGACAGCTTTATCTGCCTTGACTGAGTCTGTTTAAGCAGAAAGACTGTATTTAAGAAAGTGACTCCAGTTTAACATGGGGCTCAACAGGGTGTATGGCCAGTGTTTTTGCAGTGTGTGTGTGGTTAGTGAATTACATGTTGCATAATTGAAAGGCAAAAGAGTAAACAGAGCAGAATAAACATGCTATGGGTTATCCTGACACACCTTAACAGACTACCTATTTATTCAGTCTTGATGAAAGTGCCTTGTGTGGAAGCTGCCCATTCACAATAACAATAAAGTAGATTATTAAATGCTATGCCAAAGTATAAATAGAATATATTGTACTATGTTTTTAGCGCCTTGATTTTGTTCCATGGCGATTTTCCTATAGCATGAGATGATTGCAGTACCAATGTACAGGTTGTTCCTTGGGTATGTTCTGCGTGTGAGTGAGCATTTGGGACACAGAGAGTGCTTTTGTCTCTGTGGTCCCATATCAGTTAACAGTTAGCACTATAGGATACCAATAACAACCAGTCAAGAAAATCATCAGGAAGGAGAGAGAGAGAGAGAGCAAGAGAGAGAGAGAGAGAGAGAGAGAGAGAGAGAGAGAGAGAGAGGGTAGAGATTGAGAGTTTGAGAAGACAGACAGGAAGAGACAGAGTGGGCTCAAATGCTCATGGGGAGATCCAGATTGAGAGTTGAAGAGAGAGAGACAGAGTGAGCAAGATATAAAGAGAGAGAAAAATATAATGGACAGCAACTGAAGGAGGCAGAGAATGCAGTTGAAGGTCAGAGGCAGGCAGTCTTCCATTAGCCAAGTCTCTGTTTACTCCACACGAGGCCTCGCTGGGGATTTGGTGGCATATGCTGGTGCCCCCGGCAACCCAGTGATGGCCCACTTAGCGGGGCAGAAGCAGGGGGGCAGGCTGGGGCTATGTCCCAGCGCAGTGCTTCGGGGCCTGGGTCATTTATCTAAACCCACTCCTTCTCTCGCAGACACCCACTGGAGCCTGTAGGCTTTCCACCTGACCTGTCCAAAAATCATTTACTCTCTCAAGCATGTGTTTGTGGAAGTGTATGGGTTGGTGTGCACACACAAGCATGTGAAAAAGGCAGTGGCATTCTGGAGAATCTTAAGTTGTGACTTATTTTTTTTTTTACTTTTCCATGTTTTATCCACAATTATCTTCTTTTTTAGAGAGTAAATAGCTCACAACTCAGGTTTTAGGTAGGTAGCAAACAACAGGTGTTTGTCAAAATACTCATTTCCTGAAGTCTTTGATTTTAAATGATGTTATCTGAACATTTGTTAAAAGAAAACATGGTTAAGCTAGAACACATTGTGCCATTGTTTGTATTTTGTCACTGGTAATTTCTTCATTTACTTTAATATAACTGCTAATGTGAAAATCACATGATGGCGAAAGCCTTTTTTGGTTAAATGTGAGGTCTATCTATTGTGAGAGAAGTGATGTACATCACTCAAAAGAGAAAAAATGAGGAAAAAGCAGAAGAGTATAGCCTTGCTGCACTTTCTGAACAAGCTCTTCCATAACATTGCTGCAGGGAAAGTGCTCATTTTGAGTTAAATTAGGCCCTGGCAGGTGGGTTTCAGTGTTAATAAGGCCTGTTGTGGGTCAGCCTGGGCTGACATGCTAGTGGAGCTGTGGACTGCAGCCATTATTAGGACGAGCAGAAAATGACGTCCAGTTTCCACTTATAGCAGAAAGTCTTCATTAGACAGTCTCTCTCTCTCTCGCTCTCTCTCTCTGTCTTTCTCTCTCTCCATATGAGCCTTCAGAGTCTGCCTATTAAATCCTCAGAGTGGGAAGGAGTTAGCCCTAATGACATCTTAACAACAGAGCAGTGTGCTCAATCTCACCCTGGAGGGCCAGTGCTGGTATTGTAAGGTGCTCGTTGTAAGATGGTAGTTAACAACTCTATTGGCTCCATAAAGCGGTTCTTAATTCCAAACATGAATGATCATCAACACATAAGACAAATTTCTCTTAAAATTCACAGTTAAGGGAAAATGTTTGTTGGGTTAGTTTGAGGAATTAGGCCGCAGGGATGGACCTGTAAATGATAAGGTCCAGCAATATTGCGTATTGATATAACTGGCAGAATGGCAGAAGGGCTGCAGTAAAAAAGTGCACCAGACACATGGCTCAGTGTAAGGTTTGCCCATTACATGAGAGCGTGTATCTCATATGTTGGTTTCCCAAATCTAAACACACAAACTGATAGTAGGAGCCATTCTAGGGGCCAGATTTACAGATTTACCGTTTTTTTGAAAAGGTGTGAGAAGAAGCAAAGAGGGAAAAGACACGGTGTGAGAGAGTTTCTGATACTTAGTGCATGAAAGCTGTAGGTATATAAAATATTTCTGATATATCTTCAGATTTGCAATGTTTTCTCAGCCTCTGGTACATGTTTTTCCTCTGCTATACTTAAAAAAAGGGGTCCTGCAGGATAATTCCCAACACATTCATCTGTTACTAAAAAGTATTATTTTGATTGCATTAGATTGAATAGTATGTGAGTCTAATTTATGAAATAATTAAATTACATACAGCAACTATATCTATTATTATGCTTGTTGCTAGTATAAAGCCTACTGGAGTCCCAGAGGAGAAGCAATGCCCCACTGAAGTAACACTATGAACACAGTAAAGTGCATTCTCTAGAAATATGCAAATGATAATATATTGTTAAAAACATAATAATAATAATAATAATAATAATAATAATAATAATATGCACCAAAGCGCATGTCTGTGTATGGTTTGAGGAAACCAGAGCACCTGGAGGAAAATCAGACAGCTGCAGAGAGAACTTGCAAATTTCATAAAGAAAAGGACCCAGGCTGCTCAGATCGGGAATCAAACCCAGAAACCTCCTGCTTTGAAGAGACAGAGCTATCCATTATGCATTATCAACTCCATGCACTGTATATTTGATGTCTCGTTTGTTTTTGTTTTTTTAAGTCCATCTTTCACTGTTTGTTTTCCTGGAGGCTGAAAATAGAAGATGGCAATCGATAACTATAATGCCTTTGTTTTGTTCCCAAGTGCCATTCTGAGAGTACAACTCTGTGAAGGTTTGCCCATCTAAGAGAGAGAGAGAGAGAGAGAGAGAGAGAGAGAGAGAGAGAGAGGCGAGAGAGAGAGAGAGAGAGAGAGAAGAGAAGTGTTCAGTTTTGTCTTGGTGTCAGAGCCGTTGCAAAGAAACGTCTGCTAAACTTTGGCAGCCTCAAAATCTCCACTCTGCTCAGGAGGTTTCAGTTCTCCATTTAAAGCAAAGCATCCTAGGGAAAAAATAAAATAAAACAAAATTCTAAAACCAGTCTTTACCTTTCTCACTCTCTGTCAGAATATTTTCAGTTTACAAGTAGTACCAGCTCTGATATTGACAGCTCTCAGAAGCATAAAGGCAGTGAATATTGGTTGCTTTGTCTGAGGATTGATTTATTTTTTTGTTTGTTTATTTATTTCTTTTTTCATATATTGTTTAGTCCTTTGGCTGTAAAACACATTGGTTAATGTCTGCCTCATTGGACTTCATGCTTACAAGATAATCCTTTGTAAAAAAACTTCTAAACATTTTGATCTCATGTTTTGATGTACCTGTGGGGTTCACATCTTTCTGAATGTACTGTTAAAGTTGCTTTTTTTCAATGAAACATACTGACTAAACTTTCCAAAGTAGCCAATGTCCAAGCTCACATAATGTATAAGAGGAAGCCAACCTATAAATACACTGCAATTCCTTATATAGTGTTTCGGTCAAAACTAACGTGTCTTAAAGACAGTAAAAGGGAAATTAGAAAAATGAAAAAATCAATCAGTCCAACAAACAAACAAATAAATAAATAGATTTAAATAGATGGGTATATATATATATATATATATATAGTCAGGTGGGGGCAGTGGTGGCCTAAATGGTTGGCGTGGCCTGATCGAGAATCGGGGTTCGAACCCCTTCCCAATAGGTTGCCCTGGTACCCCTTGAGCAGAGTGCCGTCCAGGTCTCCTGCGATGGGCTGGTGACCTGTCCAGGAGTGCGTCCCCGTCTTCGCCCACTGTAATGCTGGAGTTGGACGCCAGCGCGACCCCGTTTGGGACAAGCGACAGATAATGGATGGATGGATATAGTCAGGTGTATGATCAACCAATTCTACCAAACAGGTACTGATGATCATCAATGTCACATGCAAGTTGAAACACAGTCACGTTTGGAACTGTGCAAGTGTACCTAGAAGAATTTTTTCACACCTGCCTAAAACTTTTGCACAGTACTGTATATATATATATATATATATATATATATATATATATATATATATATATATATATATATATATATATATATATATACATTATATATACATTCTTTCGGTTTCATCCACAACCTTGCTTCTCTCACTTTGTCTCCAACATGTCTATCTGAGCTGTCCCTCTAAGATACTCATTTCTAATCCTGTCCATCCTCGTCACGAATCTCAGCATCTTTAACTCTGATACCTCCAGCTCCACCGCCTGTCTTTTCATCAGTGCCACCATCTCCAACTTGTACAACATAGCTGGTTCCTACTGGCTCATTGACCCCTTCCTGTTATAGCTGCTACCGTCTGTCCTCCTCAACCACTCTTCTCCACCCATTCCAACTGCCTTCCTCTCTTCTTCACCTCCTCTTCCCTCACTCCTTCTCTGAACTGTTGTTCCCAGAGTATTTAAATTCCTTCTACACCTTCATCAGCTCTACTCCCTCCATCCTAACCACTCCACTTTCCTCCGTTTCATTCACACTCATGTATTCTGTCTTTGTCCAAATCACACCAAGTACTTTTCTATCTGTCTGCCTTATCACTTCTGCAGTAGTTTCCCAGCAATCCGGTAGCTCCTCAACACTTCTCAGTGCTTCCCATGTTAACTCCTGCCTAAATTCCACCTTCCAGTCCTCCTTCCTCAGCTTCCATCACTTGATCCTAAACTCTGCCCTCACTTTCTTCCTCTTCCTGACCTCCAAGGTCATCCTACAGACCACCATCCTATGCTGTTTAGCTACATTCCTCCCTGACACTACTTTGCAGTTTCTAATCTCCCTCAGACTGACCAGACTGACCTGCAAAGGATATAATCTACCTGTGTGCATCTTCCTCCACTCTTATACTTCACCCTGTGCTCCTCCCTCTTCTTAAAACAAGTATTAACTACAGCCATTTCCATCCTTTTAGCAAAATATAAACCAGCTGACTTTCAGCATTCCTCTCCTTGACACCATGCCTACCCATCACCTTCTCATCACCCCTGTTCCCTTCACCAGCATGTCCATTAAAATCTGCACCAATCACCACTCTTTCTCCCCTGGGTACACTGTACATTACTTCATCTAACTCACTCCAGAATTCTTCTTTCTCCTCCATCTCAGAACCAACTTGTGGAGCATAAACACTAACAACATTCAATATCACACCTGCAACTTCCAACTTCAAACTCATCACCTTACAGGTGAATATACTGAGTAAAAACAATATATATGTAAAACTTTAAAACTGAATATCCAATCTGGAAATGACATCTAAGAAATATACCCCAATCATGAAATCTATCTCCGGGCACCAAAACAGTGATGAAAATTTACGTGAAGCTATCAGTATGGTTGCCTGCTTTTACTTGTCTCAGTCAGGCCAACTTTGAGGAAGTTTGGAGGAACGTGCCAGAACTCGAGTTTAAGGTTGAAATCGGCTACGACAACACAGAGAAAGGCTGTTCTCCAGGCTCGTAAATTAGCGCCGTTCCATTCTGTGTTCTTTATGTTCTATTGAGCTGAGATTTGTCAGGCCCTTTCAAACCATCAACTCTTTTCTGCAGGGCCTCAAAGATCAGGGGCTGCTCACTTAGACAGTGAAGGGGGTGCTGGTGAGGTGGTGGAAAGAGAATAGCAAAGGAGAAAAACAGAGATAGAGAGGAAGGAGAAGTGGGAGAGAGAGCAAGAGAGATAGAGAGAGCAAGCTGTTGCCTGTTGAGCAGATGGAGTTTAGACTTTTCTGGCTCAGATCCCACAAGTTGATGCTGTCAGACACACACACCACACACACACACACACACCTACACACACACACACACACACACACACACACACACACACACACACACACACATTTACATTATCTCTTTCTCCATTTCAGAATCCTATGGTATCTAAGTTTATGGGGCCAGCATCATAAATCAATCTATGGGAAGCTATGGGATGGCCCATAAGCCCACTGAACTCTTCATCCTGCAGAGAGAGAGAGAGAGAGAGAGAAAAAAAAAAAAAAAGGGGGGGGTGGTACTATGGGGCACGAGGTAAAAAAAAAAGCATAAGCAGTAAGAGATGGAGAAAAATGAAATAAAGCTACTTGTAAGATGCTGTGTGACAGGATGCCTTTGGCTGAAGTCACTGTATTTCACACTATTACAACATCCCTGTGCAGCCGCCACACAAACGATGCACCCCCTTGTGGTCAGTTATCTCACTACACTCTCAACCTTACATGTGGTTTGAAAGGCACTTTTCAACATCATGCTGACCTGGGAGCCAAAAGCCTGTGTCTGGAGTCTGGCTTAGTTCTGAATACCATACATCATAAAACTATCAACGTAAAGTGATGGCATAGGGCCTGAGATGCGCAGACTGTGGGGGCATCTGTAAGGCCAGGCCGAGGCTGTTTGTCATGACGGACAGCTGGCTGGCTCACCAGCAGACCGGCCGCCTCACAGCAAGCAAATAGAGCATACTGACAGGCGCGGAGCAGAGAGGATTCACCTGCCAGGCTTGATGGGGATAGTTCCATCAACCAGTGCTAACATGACTAATAGCCAAAGCAAATGTGGCCAGTTCGGATGCAACGATATATAGTAACAAAAGTGTTAGTTAAATAGTTTAAATTAGATTTAAGTTAAATGTAACATTCTGTATTAACACAGTCGACTTTTTTCTTTTTTTTTTTACATTTTGAACATGTAAAATATATAAAGTATTTAAGACACATAGAAACCCACAGTGAAATAGTTTTGTTTTTGTTTTGTTTTGTTATGTGGTGACTTGGCTCATCCAATTAAAATAGTAATAATAACAATAAAAAAATGCTGACTCGTCACTGATAAATAAATCAAAAAAGATTCAAATGCTCTCCTAAACTTAATGTGACATCTAGGAGCTCAGGTTCAGGTGGTTCTTTGTTGCATTTGGATGATTAATGAGAATAGCTGAATATTTTCACTGCACGTCATGGAGAATCATGATTAAGACACACTTCAGATGATGTTTCCACAGTGTAACCATCTCTTGATTAATAGATATATTTTCCATACATTTATTCCCTTTATGTGGCTGCATATTTTCACAGAGAGTAATTTGGATGCCTTTGCTGCAGGGCATCCATGTGGGTTTCAGGATACTCCGAACTTAGAGGAAAAAAAATACCTCCCTTCTTTTCCTTTAGCTGGCGAGCGGCCCAAGTGTGTGTCTGTTCTCCGGCATTTCACGTTGTTTGATTCATCTTGTTTTGCCATACAGGTGTGGGTGAGCAGATCTTTTGTGATGTCCACGTAGGCCGTGTAGGGAAATTGTAGCAATGTGCACTGGGACTGGTCGGGAGTTCATTGAAGGGCTTCTCGAGACAACCTGCCTTGCCAGAGGTTAAAAGGTATCATCAGGCTAGAGTGCACTGACTTTGAGGTCGAGTTCTTACTCTTGCCCCCCCGATACCCCCATTTCTTTCTCTATTCCCTCCTCTCTCGCTGTGATAATACCTGTTAAAACACCAAGGGCCCTGGCTAAAGCATCAGTATTCCACTCGCTCTCCACTCTCTCTCTTCCCCCTTTCCCTCATGTGTTTATTTTCATACTATGGGGTATGATAGCTGCTTAATAATTCATTTTTAGAGTATATACCCATGCTATGAGAAATTCTGATTCATCCTCAGAGTAGCTGGCTGCCCGCTTCTTGCATCATTTAGGCCTGATGGTTATCTGTGGCTTGCTAACGTCCTTTGGAGTTTAGTCCTCTCCATTTTGTTTGGTGGAAAGTTTGCAGCGGACAAGCGGCGAGCGGACTCCGAGCTTTTCTTCTCTCCCTCTGACAACATGCCACTCCTAAGAGAAACACAGCCACAGTGGCCTTTGATCTGCCCTCCAACCAGAGGCCAGAACGAGAGACCAAGTAGCATTGGATATTTGTGTATGTTGTGGGAAGTTTGTTTGTGTGTGTGTGTGCATGTGTGTGTGAGGGAGTGTGTCTGTGGGCTAGTTGTCGAGTAAGGCTAAATGCAGCTGTGTAATTGAATAGTTTTCCCAGCCGGACTGGTTTTTCGTTGTGGTTTGTGCAGCCCTGTTAAGGCATTGGCTTGCTCCATCCTCCTCGTGTTTTCTTTCTGCTAATCCTGAATAGAGTTCAAACATTACGCCTCTTCTCTGAACACACACAAATACACTGTGCTCCAAAGAGACACATGTACTTCACCTGCCCTTCCATCATTTCTATGATCACAGTAGTCTCCAATGTCCAACCAGCAGCAGCTATCATAAGTAGAAGAATACAGGCTTCTGAATTTCTATCAGGTTTTTATGTTCCATATGGTTTGACACCTGGGATTAGGTTTAACATTTGACTGTTAGTGTGTGTACAGATAATGGTGGGTGTGCTTCCTGTTTGATTCGCAGATTTGCATGTGCATGGTGATGCATTTGACACAAGTAACCCTAAATCTGTTGTTGGTGCTGTTCGGCTCAGTACCTCTTCATCCAGTTTGATCAGTGAGTGTCTCTTTAAAAGTGTAATTTCTCTGATTCTTCTTGTCAAGGGCATGGTAAATATAGTTTTGGGATAAACCATAAGTACAGGGGTGGGTTGAGTGCAGAGCAAGTTAACTGGAATCTGCATGCATGGTGCCTCATGAGGGCCCCAGAAAGCAGCCAGAGCAATGGGTGGAAATAGCAGCTCAGCCTCAGAGAGAGAGAGAGAGAGAGAGAGAGAGAGAGAGAGAGGAAGGCCACACCATAACCCAGGAGTGCTAGCAAACAAAGGGAGAAAATAACTGCTCCTATCCCACATTGCCAATGTGCTTAGTCACCCCACCAAAGACTTCATTTCCTGAAGCTGCAGTATTGTGCTTTATCTTATAATGGACATCCGAATAAGACTGTGGTTGTGAAAACCATCCTGGAAGAATTCAAAAGGGAAAAAATTCCCACAGTAGATTAGAGGAGTACATGGAATTATACAGATTTAAAACAAGCTACAAGGGCAAACAATACATAATAAAATATAACAATATATGCAATACTTGAAAAGTATTTTTTTTTGTATACAGGTCATGTCCCATCAACATTTGTTTTGTTTGTTTATTGTGAACAAATTTGAAAAGGACAAAGTGCAACAGAGTAAAAGTAGCAAGACTCTTTAAATAGGCAAAGAACATTGATTTTTAAACTAAATGGGATTAAAAAATAAAAAAAACTGGTAAAAAAAATAAAAAGATCAAGTTGTAACACACTGTGCCAAAAGGAGTTCTTTGTATGATCACTTAGAAGATCCTCCACACTAACTCTTGAAGGAGCCGTTCAATTGGCAAAGAACTTTACCATTTTGCAAATGATGTAAAGAAACATTATGTATCTATGTATTATGTATCTTTAAGAGGCACCTTTAAGTTTCCATGCATCTTGTTTAAACAAATGATCATTTGCTCATCAGAAAAGATTTGTCAGACACTTGTTTTTCATCAGTTTGAACCATTTTATCTTTTGCCTGGAATGCTTGGGATGCTGATCTGTATTAGAAAAGCATGACTGAAATTCAAATAAAACTATCTGTCAAAGGTGTGGTCAGACCAAAGTAGATTGAAGTGAATGAAACCCTTTGTATCAACAAACCGCAAACTCATGTTTGGAACATTTATCTCGATAAATCAACTTTACTTTGTGTCTTGTGCAACTCAACTCAAACATTCCGCAGAACTCCCATCTTTGGTGAGACAACAAACTCCACAAAGTTCACAAAAGACTTGAGAACTAATTGATTTATCCGGATCCAGTGATCCACAGTGTATTATATATATATATATATATATATATATATATATATATATATATATATATATATATATATATATATATATATATATAAATATAATTGTATTATTTTCTTC
>CM029391.1:10007605-10077605 GCA_017165825.1 Hepsetus odoe | reverse complement strand
CAGGCCTGTAGAACACTGAACCTATTGCATGCAGACACATGCTCACAAACACTTGCCCACAAAGCCCTGACCTTCCCTCTGTGCTGTGCTTCTTTGTTGAGCGTGTGTTTGTGTGAGGGCAGGCTTATGCACCCTCTCTTAGTGTTTGCTTTGACCTTTACAACAGCACCATTCTCCAGCCACACTCCTGCACACATTTCCTTTAATTTGATCAGCGAGACATTGCTTTCATCACTGCGGAGGTCTAATGCCCCTAACCGCCTTATCTCAGGCCCTATTCCCAACATGCACACACACACACACACACACACACACACACACACACACACACACACACACACACACACACACCACACAGTATTATAAACTCTGCCCATGTCCTTCCCTTGCCCAACAGCTACTGGGGTGTGACAAAAATAAAAGCTGCTGGAAAAATTATTTCTGTCATCGTGTGATGCTTTGAATTTACTTGTTTCAATTACAATAGTTGCACAGCAACAACATGCTTTGCATCTTTGTGTCTTTCAACATTTCTTTATAATCTTTATAACCTAACTTTTCATTATTTAGCTTATTAGTTAGTGGAACACCTGTAAAGCAAGAGGATCCATTCCTGTGATCATAAGGGATCATTTATATTCATTTATATTCATACTCCGCCTGTGATGTACAACACTTAATTCATTTTGTAGTCAGTAGGAGACTTGTGAATAGATTATTTATGTGAAAAAATGCTGTAAACAAAGAATGCTAGAAATGGAAGTGTTAATCATTTATTTTCATCAATCAACAAAATGCAGTGAATGAACAAAAGAGAAATCTAAATCAAATCAGTATTTGGTGTGACCACACTTTGCCTTCAAAACAGCATCAATTCTTTTAGGTACTCTTGCACACAGTTTTTGAAGGAACTCGGCTGGGCGGTTGTTCCAAACATGACTGTGTTTCTCCTCCCGTGTTGACATTGATGATCATCAGCACCTGTTTGGTAAAATTGGTTGATCAGACACGACTATAATCCTACAGAATCCCTGACTTTGTGCAAGTGTACCTAAGAAAGAACTAGTGGTTTGAAGCAAAAGGTAGTAACACCAAATATTGATTTGATTTAGATTTTTCTTTTGTTCGCTCACTTTACATTTTGTAAATTGATAAAAATAAACCATCATTATTTATATTTATGAAAGCATTCTTTGTTTACAGCATTTTTTCACACCTGACTAAAACATTTGCACAGTAGTGTATATATATATATACAAGAACTGCATGGTGATAGGGAGAGAGTATGAGAGAAAGAGACACACACACAGAGAGAGAGAGAGAGAGAAGAGAGAGAGAGAGAGAGAGAGAGAGAGAGAGAGAGAGAGATGGTATGATCACTAAAGTGGATAAGTCCACTCACTTTAATGGAATTGAGAAGTTTCCACAGTAAACATGGCCTGTTATGGATGGAAAGGTGATAAAAGTGTGTTATTATAGTCTGCTTTTACCACAGCTGTCAGACTGCGTCTTTCTATGAAATGGGTTTAGAGTCAGTCATCTTAACCTGTGCAGTGATGATGGTGGATTTTTACACATCCTACCATCTAAACCATGCCTAAAAAGGGCTCTGAGTAAGTTAGAGTTGTAGCCCTTCAGAAAGTTTAGGAGTATGGTGTTAGATCAGAACATTAAACACACACTGTAATTTTAGAGCAGGGAATTTCTAAAAACATGCAAACTGCAATGAACAGAAACATCCGTATATGGGTCCTCACTTCACTGCCCTTATACAAAACTTACATAGCAGTGGCACAACAGCTCCTAGAGGTCTATTAGTTGGATTATATCAATGATATTATATTATATTCTACCAACTGAAATTATAAAAAAAAAAAACATGGATAATATTTCAACAATTAAAAATTATATAAAAATAAATAAGCAATTGGAAACTTTTTCCAAAGGAATGAAAAAAAAAAACTGTCTCTGATATTTAGAGTTATCGAATTAGACCATGAGAGTGAACCTTTGACAATTAGGAGAATTTACAGCACAGGTCATGATAAAGCAACCAAGCCCTGGCAAAGGCATCAGAAGGCATAATTTAGTTTGATCAATTGATTGTAACTTTAATTGATTTTAGACTATAATTGATTTAGATTTTTCATGCTGAGTGATTTATTTTAATATTTATTTGTGATAGGACTGCAAGTTCACATAGTAGTTAAGAGTTAGATAAGGGTTAGAGTAGTTACAGAATAATTTACGGTAATATGTAAATCACAATTTTTGTAGTTCATTTGTAGGTTTGTATTGACTTTTTCCTGTCATATCAAACCCTTTGCTCATGAGCTGAAATCTTCAAGGCAGCCCCCAAATTCTGCATTCATGAGAGTAAAGTGTTCAAATTTAAATTGCAAATTTGTTAAAATCAGCCGCTGCAGAGGAGACCAGGCCAGTGCAGCTTATTCCGCACCAATCACACACACACACACACACACACACACACACACACACACACACACACACACACACACACACACACACATATGTTCATGGTATAATTATGTAATGTACACCCTACAAGCTTATTTAAATAAGGGGTAGAAATGTCATTCAGCCACTGACAGGTGAGGTGTGTCATTTTTGAGGTGTGTGTGTGTGTGTGTGTGTGTTTTTTGTGTGTGTGTGTGTGTGTGTGTTTGAGGAGAGACAGAGAGCAAGAGAGGGAGAGAGAGATTACAATGCTTCTTCTATATCTCCAATGAAGGCCTAATTCTGACACTGACACTGACACTGACTCTGGTGTGTGTGTGTGTGTGTGTGTGTGTGTGTGTGTCTTTGATGGGTAGGATTAAAGCAAAATCCTTTGGTGCATTTCAAACACAGCTGAACAATAATAGTAGTCACAGCCCAGCTAATGAGACCAGAACACACACATACATGCACACACACACATGCACACACACACACACACATGCAAAATTCACTTTTTGCCTTTTCCCCATCACATTTTCTGGTTTTCTCCTCCCTCTCTCTGCACACATCTCTCACTGGTCCCTCTTTGCGCTTGTCTTTAATTCTATCGCTCTTCTTTAGAGAGTGGCTTGTGTCATCACGGACAAAGAGAGATGCTTGACATTATTAGGGTGGCGGTGGTGTGAATGTCTTCCATAGCATGTTAATTAAGATCTTTACATCTGTGTGTGTGTGTGATTGTGTGTGTGTGTGTGTGCATGTGTGGTGAGGAGGGGTATGTTATTACAGGGCTTGTTGACTCTGCAGATTTGGAGGGAGTTCTCAGCTTTGTGTGTTGATAACTTAATTAAATATGCAAATGCTTTTTTTACATCTCACGCTTGATGTACCTTAAAGTCAGCTCCCCCAAACCCCTAATGCACACACACACACACACACACACACACACACACACACACACAAACACACACACACACACTTTTCCTATTCTTTTAGTATTGTGCACTGTAGTTACAGACAATAAGGTGATGTGACATAACAATATATTTCATCACAGTATACCACTTTAGGTTTATCAGTAGAAGTGATGGTGTACTGGTTAGGAACCCGACCAGTAGGTTACATTGTGGTACTGTTGAGCAAGGTACTGTCCCTGTCACTGCTCCCCAGGCACTGGATATAGCTGCAGACTGCTGCACGTTGCGTTTGGGTTAAATGCAGAAGTTGCATGGTGTTTTGTTGCATTGGGTGCTCTGCTATGTTTCACAATGATAAATAGTCACTTTCATTTCACTTAAAAAGGCTGAGAGCAGCTTTCAGAACGGCCCATTTTGAGCGTAGACAACTTTAAGATTTTTAGACCAGGCTGTTCAGTTCCTGATAGTTCTTCTCATGATACTGGTTTTTATAACCCTGTATCTTTTCCATTCAGCTTAGTTGGTTTTCCATCACACCAGCTATAATTTTATTACAGTTACAGAACAACGTGATAAATTGGTCAAATACCACATGTAGAATTGTGATGTGGATTTCTACAGACATGCAATGTGACCTCAGACCAGCTTATAATAGGACATCACATTGATCCTGATGCAGCAGCTCTTATTCGAGGCATCTCTTATCACTCAAAGCAACTCAAACTATTTCTAAAAATCAAAATTACGGACAGGCTTAAGTCAGGTTTAAAGCGACCTTTTTTATTTTTTTTTACAAAATTTACAAAATTCCTAAAGAGTATTTCATTTTCTTAAATAAAAAAAAAAATTAAGTTCTCTGTGAAATGTAAAATCTAATTTTGTACAGTATCAAAATGTTAAACTGTTGATAAAGCCATTATTTTTATTTGGGAAATACAGCCAGAGCTCTTTCCATGTGCATGACACATTTTGCTGAATAATTGATTTTCATTTTATGCATATTTGTCTGTTAATTTTTTAAATGATCAAGCTATGAAACTGCAAATCAAAGACTGCAATGTCTGAGACTATACAAGAAGGAAGCAAATGAAGTTAAACACACTTATTCTTTTTTTTTACATTAATGTTATTTGTATATTCTAAATCATCAGGGAATTCTGATGGTTTTTTTTTTGTTTTTGTTTTGTTTTGTTTTTTTTTTCCTGGGAAAAGCTCCAGCAGCACACATGATCCTACTTAGAACAAGCGGTTAAGAAAATGAGTGAGAGAGAGCAAGTAAATACTCAAATAAACACCATTTCTTACATAATCTAATTCTTACAATGTTTGCATTTGTTCTTTTAAAAATTGTATGAAGTTTTGTGCTACGTTGCCCATACCTCTATTCACACAAATTCTAAAAAAGTGTACATTTTCAAATGTCCAGCCTCCAGTGTTGGCTGACTCAGAAGCCCTGGCAGCAGGGCTGATGGTTGTAGCTGGTAAAGAGGAGACATGGACAAGGCGTGATAAAGCTGTCCATGGGATTTGATATGTGGTAATCCGCTGTTGAATAAGCACTGAAGGATGTCTTAGGGCTAGATCAGTGTGGTGTCACTTATGTAGACCCCTCAAGTGCCCTATCTCTCTTTTCTCTCTCCCTTTCTCATCCCATCCTTGGGACCTGCCCTGGATGCCGGGAGCAGATTTTAGCCGGCTGGTTTGTCATTTTTCACAATGGGGAGTGCTAAGCACTGGCACAAAGAGCCACTTCTACACCATCTGAATCCACTCAGCGGAATTAGATGAAGGAGGATAAGGACAACCAGTATTTGAGTGGAGTGTGTGTGTGTGTGTGTGTGTGTGTGCATATGCATGTGTGCATATATGCTTAGATATTCAGTATATTTTTAGAAGAGCTCCCCAAAAATATGAACCAAAGGTGTTGTTTGACATAAGATTCAAAAATATGTTAATGCTCATTTAAATGATATTTTCTCACTGAGGAGGTTCTAGGTGCCCTTTGGATAGATATAACTGGTTTAACTGATTTAATTCAACTCATTTTATTTTTCATCATAAAGCTGAGAGTGTTTATAGACATGCTGAGATCTGAAAAGAAAATAATGAATTTTATTGTTTTTGTTACACTATAATAAATATAAATTTAAATTAGTGTGTATGTGTGTCAAGAGTTACGTATTTTGGGATGCAGATAAGAGCTTTGTTGTGCGACGTAATCCTGGAGCTTCTCCTCTTTGAAGCGGAGCAGATGTGGATCTGCATATGTGGGGGTCCCAGGCTCTGCCGGAGATTAGGCAGCGGGTTTTTTTTTTTGTGTGTGTGTGATCGGGGCTGGAAGGTGCATATTTAATAACAGCCCAAAGCGGGCCCTGAGAGAGTGGCAGGACAAAAGGCAAGAAGAAGGAGTGCGACCTCCACACACCCAAACAGGCCCAGGAACAGATTGCACTGGCCTTTGAGTGGTGTTCCGACAAGGCTTTAAGGGTTTACATACAGCCCTGAGAGAGAAATGAAGAGAGAGTTAATAAAGGGATTTATGATTTGTTCCTCTCATCTGGGACATTTGTTTGCACTCTTGTCCTTGGATGTCATTTGTTGTATTTTTTCTTTCTTTCTTATCTTGCTCCCTTGCTCTTTTTGTTATTCAAAGAGTTGAGAGGGATTTCAGGGGAAGACATGAGAGTGAAACCCACCAGCATCTGCTCACATCTTCACTGGTAGATTTGAAAGCTGGATGGGGAGTAATTGATTTATTCATCATTCATCAAAAACCTTCATTAGTTAGTGCACACAATTTCCACCCCTCTATCGAATTACTGCACCAGTCGTATTCATACCAGCCTAATATACCTTGTACATAAGTTTTAAAATGATTAGGTCAGCCCTAGTCCTCAATATCTTAGGACAATTTCTGGCAATCTATGCCAGCAGTAAGAGATCATGCAGGGCTGAGTTGAAGGGGTTAAGGCTGAAAGTGAAAGTGACTATTTCTGTCATTGTGAAACACAACCATGCACACAATGAACAGTGAAACGAAATGAAATGCAAGCTCTGCATTTCACCCATGCAAACAAGTTCCTGAGGAGCAGTGACGTTACCTTGCTCAGTGGTATCTCAGGGCAACCTACTGCGCTGAGATTCAAACCCACGACCTGGGTCCTTGCCCCTAACCACTGGACGACTGCTTAAAGTGTTCAAGATGCTTACAGCCAGACACCACATACTGTGCAACTGCCACAAAATGCAGAGTTCAATATGCTTGGAGCAGAACTCTTATTGTCAGTTCTGATATATGGGCTAACAATTGTTTTGTCTTAAACTCTCTCCAATGGATGTCTGTTGGCATCAGCCTTTGATTGCTTGCACAACAAGGAGCCTTTTGTAAAGGCTGGTTGTAGAGAGTCTGCCTAGAATTAAGTCCATAGACCAGAGAAGTTTGGCTGGATATCCAGAAGGTAGTCCTGACTCCAGAGAAATATTAAATTTTTTAAATAACTTTTTTTTTTTAAAGAATTGATTACGTATGTTATGCTGATTACGTATGTTATGTATGCATCATGTGGTTATATATTCTATATACATATAAAAAATATATTTTATATATTTTAAAGTAAGATGTTATAAAATAAAATTTAAAAAAAATTATTACTAGCTGGTGTTATAACACATTTGCAAACACAACACAGAATTTTTTCACTCTATTTCAGTGGGGCTGAGGTAATCCAGTTATTCAGCTCGGCAGTTTCCTCACTGCTTATCCTTGATCTTTGGTCTTACTGCCACCTATGCCTATTTGACTACTGTAAAATATTTTCATTAGCAAATGAGCTGCCCATCCTTACGCAAACAATGACACTTTGCGTGATTAATGTTATATATGTTAAGCAGTGTGCATGGATCAGCTCACCTTGCTTATAATAAACAAAATGCATAGCAAAAGATCAGCATCTAGGTGTTAAACACTCTGCTTTTTATTAATTAGTACAATTGCAAAGCTGGAAAGACTTCATGCTTTGACTTTCACAAAAATCCAATTCCATCACTTTTGGATCTGACTAAGAACATTTCTGAGGACTGCTTTTTGACCTCTGAACACATCACATCAACTCTGAAGCATCACTTTTTTATATTCTCCAGGTGGCTCTTTATCATATC
This sequence comes from Hepsetus odoe, assembly GCA_017165825.1. Taxonomy (NCBI): domain Eukaryota; kingdom Metazoa; phylum Chordata; class Actinopteri; order Characiformes; family Hepsetidae; genus Hepsetus; species Hepsetus odoe. The sequence goes on along the minus strand of CM029391.1, from coordinate 10,070,070 downwards.
TTTTACTTCTTGTTGAGCAGCTCACTGACAAAAGGAGAGATATTCTGTTGAAAGATTCTTAGCTTTCATCCAACACTGCATTTGTGTTTGTAAGCAGAAAAGAAGGATTTACAGTACTGTGCAAAAGTTTTAGGCAGTTGTGGAAAAATGTTGTAAACAAAGAATGCTTTCAGAAATATAAATAATGATTGTATATTTTGATCAATTTACAAAATGCAAAGTGAGCGAACAAAAGAAAAATCTAAATAAAATCAATATCTGGTGTTACTACCTTTTGCCTTCAAACCAGCATCAGTTCTTCTGGCCCCCACAGAGCCCTGATCTCAACATCATCCAGTGTGTCTGGATCACATGAGCGGATGTGAAGCCTACATCCACAAGAAGATCTGTGGTTAGTTCTCCAAGTTCTCAAGATGTTTGGAACAACCTACCAGCCGAGTTCCCTCAAAAACTGTGTGCAAGTGTACCTAGAAGAATTGATGCCTAGTGGTTAGGGCGTTGGCCACATGATCGGAGGATCGGGGGTTCGAACCCTTGATAGGATTGCCTGGTGCCGCGAGCAAGGTGCCGTCCCCATCACTGCTCCCGAGGCGCTTTCAATAGCAGCCCACTGCTGCACATGTGTGTATGGGTGAAATGCAGAGTGAATTTCCCATTCGTGGGATTATAAATAAAGTTATTGTGTGTGTGTGAAGGCAAAGGGTGAATTTTAAATATTGATTGATTTCAGTTTCTTTTGTTCATTCACTGCATTTTGTTGATTGATGGCAATAAACCTGATTAACACTTCCATTTCTGAAAGCATTCTTTGTTTATAACATTTCCACACCTGCCTAAAACCTTAGTACAGTACTGTATATTTAATAAAAGGTATTTGAACACTTAACTTTAATCATTTTAATCCAACAACAAAATGATAATAACTGTTGAATTGAGTGGGTTAAAAAAACATATTTTGGGTTAATAAACCATATTTTGGACTGAACTTGGATTGAGAGAGAGAGAGAGAGAGAGAGAGAGAGAGAGAGAGAGAGAGAGCGTAGTGTGCTTTTGGCTGTGTTAAAGAGAGGCCCAGTTTTCTCTTTGGGTTTCTGAGGCCTCCTTGAATTAGGAAAAAAGAAAGAAAGAGAAAGTGAGGTGGGTGCAACTGTGTGTTTGCCTGTGTGTGAGACAGGTCTGGGTCTCTCTGCAGATTTGTGGGGCCTCTTGTGAGTTGCTCGGTTCTCACACACTCACGTAATGAAGCAGATCACACTCTAGTTGCAGCGGCCTCTCAATCCCACTCTGTCTCCACGCTGCAGACCAAAGAACAGCAGCTTTATTAATATTTAATCATGGTTTGAGATAGGAGAAACGAGAGAATATAACGATAGAGGGGGATATTATTGTTCAAACTGTTTATCAGTTAATTTCTTTTAGTATACCTTCATCTTTATCATTTTATTCTCTTTCTTTTCACCTGTTCTTCCGTGTCAAATTTCGGGGCACTGGAACATTTCAGTTCTGTATTTGGTAAATGTCAGGCTGGGAAAAAGACAAGATTACTGTGGGAGTGTAACTAAAAGCTGCAAAAAATAAAATATGATAATGCAAGCAATTGAATGAATTGTAAAATATTCAAAATAAGTGGAAAAAGAAGAGGCAAAATAGAAAAAAAGTATGTCTCTCTCTCTCTCTGTGAGTGTGTGTGTGTGTGTGTGTGTGTGTGTGTGTGTGTGTGTGTGTGTGTGTGTGTGTGTGTGTGTGTTTGTGTGAAATCACAAGTCCTGCTTAAATTCTTTCACCATTCATGTGCTCTTGGAAAGAACAACTGCTTTCTCCTTTCCCCACACATTCCTAGAAAAAAAAAATCCCTGGAAGGCCCCTTTAGATCCCTTAATTAGCCTTTTAATTGACTTATCACACCTCTCTCCTCCAGGGCTGCAGGAAGTGGTGGCTCCAGTGAGAAGTAATTCATAGAAAAGAAGAGGGATGACACAGAGACACTAAGTAATGCCTATTACAAGTGCAAACACCTTCTACACTTAATCTAGTATTAAATGAAATGTAGTATTATTTTTATGCTTCCCAAGGGAGTGTGTGTAATTGCTTCCCCAGGTGGTGTTATAGCAAAAAAAAAAAAAAAAAAAAAAAGAAAGAAGAAAAGCCATTAAAATTGGACATGTATCCCTCAATTATTCTGGGACAAAGAGAGTGAGTGGTCAAGCGAGAAAGAGGATGATGGTAGATACAATAGCAGGACCTTCCTCTGCATGCTCTTCCTGTAGCACTTTAATTGCTTTTTTTGTGATGGAAGATGAAGAGAATAGTGTTACTTGTGTCCCAGCACCAGGGGAGTGAAGTCCACTGGGACTGCAGCTCTGCCCCCTCATAGAAACATTGGAGCCTGTGAGTGTTTCGGGGGTAGACCATTGAAAAGGTGTATATGTGTGGGTGTGCAAATTACATGTACTGCTTGAAAGCCCTGAAATGAAAAGTTTGTGTGTACATGTGTGTATAAGTGTTTGCATGAATGTGTGTATTCGGATCATAACAGTAAAGAGTGTGTGTTTAAGTGTGTGTCTGTGTGTTTGTGCAAAGGTTTGGCATTTTTTGTGTGCATGTGTGCATTTCTGAGATGAGGTCTTTATGTGTGCATGTGTTTATGAGCAGGTCATGGGCATATGTAAGTAGTGAGAGGGATTTCTGGGCTGTGTACAGGTGCATGTGGGTGTGCCTGTGTGTGTGTGTGGTCACTGAGCTGTGAAGAGCCATTGAGAGGGGAAACGTGGGGCATCCTTTATTTATTTGCATGAAATATTGATGTGCAGAGCAGCGGAGCAGCAGAATGGATCTGTCAGGCCGCTCTACTCACTGAAGAGTTCGGCCGTGTAGCTCCAGTACTCCAATCTCCATGGAATAATTGCAGGAATTTCACTTTTGGGAAAAAAGTTCAACTCCCCCCCACTATGCTCTGTTTCCTGTATGTATGTGTGTCTGCTGGGGGTACAGTGAGGGGGATGCGCATCAAGTTTTAACCCATAAGGACTCTTTTCAGGCCTTTCGAGCATTTAGAGAAATCTGCACACACACACACACACACAAATACCTGAAATAAATTATTTATATCTTTATAAGGAGATGAAAACCCAATCATGCTGAAAATCCTTGTCTTACTGCACCTCCAAATCAACTACATCTCACACTTAATGTGCACACACACACACACACACACACACACACACACACACACACACACACTCTGTCTCTCAGCATTACTGTGCCAACACTCTTGGGCAGATGCATTCTGAGTGTTATTGCAGACGGTGATGTGCTGTAATGTGGACGCAGGCGATTGAGATGTAATGTGGTGTGAATGCTTTTTAATTGTTTCACTGTTTGTGTCTCTTTGGGGAGCTCTTGGTGTGTTTTCATGCAGATAAACAGACTGGGTAAACAGGAGCAGAAAGCTGTCTCTTCCCTCTGTTTGTATGGGGGGGCTGTCAAGGAAGCAGATATCTCTCAGAGAGATTTTCCCATTTAAAATAGATTTCATAGTCTAGTAGCATCTAACATTCATTATCTTTGATATGCAACTGAACTTTAAATTGAATATAAATATTCTACAAAATTGAACCCTAACTCAAAATTTACCTTTAATCCTAATTCTAATACTTAACCTAAACCCAATGCTTTTGATAATTTAATAAGGTTTCACTAATTCAAAATTAAAGCTTCAGTAGATCATCTATAGGGGATCATCAAAATGAACTGACAGTGATTTCTTTTAGAATGGTTTAGAATCAAATCATAACAAAATCTAAGAATTTTGATGCACTGGATGATTTCTTAAAGATTTTTTTAAATGGCTTGAAGTGTGCAATGTAAGAGTCTTATGACACACTGAATGGTTTATTCAATGAAAATGAATTGAATCTGTAAAATTAAATCATGGTGGTTTCCAACCAGTGACATATGAAAAAAGTGTCACCTCTGCCTACACACAGCACACATATGTCTGCACGGTCAAACACAAACACACACACACACACACACACACACATGCACACACACACACACACACACACACACACACACACACACACATGCACACACATGCGCACACACACACAATGAGATGCAGCAGGTTCTGTGGTATGGGCATGCATAATTGAGGGTAAGCTTGTTGAGAGGGAGAGGTTGTCGTCTGTGAAAATGCGTCACATTCCTGCAGAAAGCCTCCCTGAATAATGAAGACCATCACCTATGCAAAATGCAGGAGAAGCTGGAGAAAGAAGAGAAGAAGATGAGTATACAGAGGTGAGGAGGCAAATACTCCTCCTTTTCCACCATAGTCTTCATGGATGCTTCCCATCCCTCTGCTTTAGTAATGATTTACTACCACCAAAAAGATCGATTACAGAATAAAAATCTGATCCTTTACAGGCAGAGACCTCTACCCTGTAATGTAATGTAAGCGGCATTTAGTTCCACACCACTGTTTTACACAAATATACAGTCACTATCTAAATACTTTCATTCACAATATTGCAACAGTATAAAATACAATGTTGTCCAAGATTATTTTATATTCTTGAAAAAACCTTTGGAATTATTTGTAGAAACCTATAAAACCATAACACTTTAAACGTCTCATGATTCATGATTCTAAATGAATAGAGAAAACGATAAAAATGACTTTTAATTTCTACATGTAAAGAATAAGTGTGATGTAGAAGTGCTGTATAATTATTTTGGGTGACATGAAAACAGTTTAACAGGAAACTTAATGAAACTGTCAGGCCAGTCTTCATTTACAAACTATAATTACAGTTTGCATAAATGGTGGTAAATGTGTAAATCTCCTATTATTATATTAGCCAACACTTTAATATCCATCAGTGAATCATCCATGGATAGCTCAGCCACTAGGGATGCACAAGCCACTTTATTTCTTCGCGTGCGGTCCATGCCCGGATAAATGAGGGAGGTTATGTCAGCAAGAGCATCCAGTGTAAAACCAAATCAATATGCGGACAACGAAACAGAAGTGTATCCCTTGGATGAAAAGCAAAGAAACACTCTGGACAGGTTGCCAGGTGCCGAGTAGTCACACAGACACACATTAACATTGTGACCAGAAGTTTTGAGAATGACACAAGTATTGGTTTTCACAAAGTGTGCTGGTTCAGTGTTTTTTGATCTCTTTGTTAGATGTTTCTATGGTAACTGAAGTATGACTGTATGTATGACTACAAGCATTTCATAAGTTTCAAAGGCTTTTATTGACATTACATTAAGTTCAAACACAGAGTCCATATCTGCAGCGCTGTCCCTTCTTCTTATCCACCCACCTCTTGAGGATTGACCATAGGTTCCCGATGGGATTAAGGTCTGGGGAGTTTCCTGGCCATGGACCCAAATTTTGATGTTTTGTTCCCTGAGCCACTTAGTTATCACTTTTGCCTCTCATGGCATGTTGGTCCTGCAGGCGAGAAAAGCCATTGTTCTTCACCAAACTGTTTTGGATGGTAGGTAGAAGTAGCTCTCAGAGGAAGTTTTGGTACTGATCTTCATTCATGGCATAAGAATGGTCTCAGGATGCTTTACTGTTGGCATGACACAGGTGTGATGGTGGTGCTTATCTTTTTCTGGATGCCCCAAATAGTTGGAAAGGGGATTCATCAGAAAAAAAAAAACAAAAAACAACTTTACCCGAACAGTCCTATCCCTGTGCGTTTTGCAGAATATCAATCTGTCCCTGATGTTTTTCTTGGAGAGAAATAACTTATTTTCTGCCCTTTTTTCGACACTAGGCTGTCCTCCAAAGATCTTCACCTCATTGCATGTGCAGATGCGCTCACAACTGCCTGCTGCCAGCTGAGCAAGCTCTGGACTGGTGGTGCCCCAAACGCACCGCTAAATCAATTTTAGGAGATGGTCTTGGTTCTTGCTCGACTTTCTTGAGCGCCTGAAGCCTCTTCACAACAATTGAGCCTCTCCTTGAAGTCCTTAATAATCTGATAAATGGTTGAGTTAGGTACAGTCTTATTAGCAGCAATATCCTGCCTGTGAAGCCCTTTTGGTGCATAACATAAAAACGGAGGTTGCAAACTTTGTGAACCTTATTATTTGTATCATTCTCAAAACTTTTTGCCATGCCTGTATATCTTCCTATTCAATGAATAGCAGTCTCATGCAAGTTCTTATCTAGCCCTTTAATGAGGCACAATCCAGGGCAGCCAATCAGAGCAGTGACTACATACATCAGTTATAAAAGATAAGTTTATAGAGTGGCTGGAAAATGGTCATGGAAAATTAAATAAACAGTCTATAAAAAGCCAACAAATGTTAAAAGACTCATATTGAATATAAAAAATATTATCGGCCTTTTCAGGTGTGCACTTCAAATGATACATCTATACAAATGGAAGGTAAAAGCGTACGGCCAGCCTCAAGATGGAAACACTCAGAGATATGATGAACAAGCTATTAACAGAATACATTTAGCATGCAATTTGCTAATAATGAAAAGAAGCTAGTGGTCCCCAGCAAGCATAATATTTTAATCAGGCTAATTGGTGACTATTGGCTTCAGTTTATTTCAGCAACTTTAGTTTAATTGACTAAGCTATTCATTTAAATTGCATGAAGATGCAAATAGGAGTCACCAGGACTTTCAAGCACAACACTGCACAAGAAAATTCTTTATTAGCATTTGAGAATAAAAAGCTTTATGTGGTTCCAGTTAAAATGTAAAAAAATCTATGATGCCCAGAATTAAAACAGTAATATATTTTCAGTAATTTTCATTTGATAGTATTATCATTCAATTAAGCATAAAGCATAATAATTACATGATATGTTTTAATAACTGAATAATAATATACATTATTATTATTATATATATGAAAATTACTGAAAATATATTCAGTTCCATTCTTCGGCTGAAAGAACAGAGTTTTTGTCTATTTTATGTAATGTCTCCTGTCTGTGTGACTGGAGAATTCTTGGGTGAAGTATTTATAGTGCATGATATCACAGCAGTGAGGAGCATTTGAAGTTTAGCTTGCGATGCTACAGAAGCAGCACCTTGTCTTTTTCTTGGGCTGTTGTGGTCAGCAGACATTTAGAAGCCAGCCGCTGTCCATGTAGAGACTCGTGTTTCGGTCTCCACAGAGGAGGAGACAAAAATCAATGTGTATGCTTAACGATAAAACAAGATGAAAAGAAAGACAAGTATTCATGTTTCTTTTGGACTCCAGTCCCTAGTCACCCATCTCACTCTCTCTCTCTCTCTCTCTCTCTCTCTCTCTCTCTCTCTCTCTCTCTCTCTCTCTCTCTCTCTCTCTCTCTCTCTCTTGCTCTCTATGTCTCCTTTTCTCAGTCTTTAAACGAGCAGTGGACATAGAAAAGATTAAATAATAAATCATAAGGTGGTCGTGGAGCAGGGATGGACAGAGAGGGCTCGGCAGCCAGGCAGACTGAGGGATCAATTATTTACAGTCGGGGCCAAGATAAAACAAACGCTCAGGCTACAAGACAAACTCTACCAAGCTGGGGCACAGGTGTGTGTGTGTGTGTGTGTGTGTGTGTGTGTGTGTGTGTGTGTGTGTGTGTGTGTGTATGTGTGTGTGTGTTGTGTGTGTCTGCATGTGTAGGTGTGTGTGTGTGTGTGTGCAGCTGGAGTAAACTCCTAAAGGGAGCGGTATCCAGTGGAGCTGGTGTCCTGTAAGCTTAGGGCGGAGTTGGCTATGAATAAGTAAAGCGCAAAAGTAGCTAACCATGTTCAGATGCCAGCTTTCAAAGATAAGAGTGTGTACCTGGTGCGCACACTGTATGTGACCCCTGGAATTGTGTGCATCCCTCTGCCAGTGTTTTGTGTGTGTATATATGTGTGTGTTCTGACTAATTAAGAGCCTATGTTTCTCTCTGGAAAAAATAAATAAATAAATAAATAAAAAGTTCCCATTGAATTTATCTGATTTAAGATAAATTCGATAGGAATGTGAGTTTACAGTATTCTACTTTGGCCAGAGTAAGTATACTGAAGGACAAAATACATACAAGATATAAAAAATATATTTTAAAATGCAATAATAAAGATTATTTCATTGTGATTTGATACAGCTGCTTATACGCTTTTTTTAAGAAATATAATGTGCTGTAAAAGTAGCTATTGTTCAGCTCTTTATCATGCAGGAGCTTTAAACTTTCTCTATAAACAAGCTTGACTGACTGAAGTCGTACTACAGTAAACATACTGATGGGCCAGTTATTATGGCATTCTTTAAAAAATAATCATATCGATCTTTGAAGGGTAGTTCTCCAGGCATTTGGCTCCCATATTCAGTCCAGTCCCTGTACATGAGCAGTTTCAGAGGCAGAAGCAAGTTGGGATCATCTTGACAGAGATCAGAACAAAAGGCAGCAAGTGTCCAAAGAAGAGCTTTGGTATGTCCTTAAAGAAGTTGGGAGAACTATTCTTCTTTATGAAATGACAGGAAAGCTTTCTGAGAGAGTTCAGGCTGTGAAGTGTATAATAGGGTCATGCCAAATAATAGCTATAAAGCTTGGAGAATTTTACAAACCTCTTTGTGTTATAAACTGTGTTTACATGAATGGTTGCATATTTTACAAGGAATCGTGGCACTGTGTTTTTAAATATATATATATATATATATATATATATATATATATATATATATATATATATATATATTTAAACACATACACTCGAACATGAATCAGTGTGCCCACTTTCTGAGCAGAATGAGAGAAAAACAACCTATGGGTGTTAGATTGGATGAAAATGGAATTGAAGTATTACCACAAATACAAGCACCATGTTTTAGTTTGTTCATGCAATTATGTTAATCAATGATCCATCTTTTAAAGGTCCATATTTATCTTTTTATTTTTTATTTTATTTTGTGCATAAATGCTGTTAAAGGTTAAAAAAAATATATAGTTCATTTTTCGGTCCATTTTTACAGAGGAGTGTAGCTATTTAAAATTCTTTTTTTGATACAAAAAATCGCTTAAACTAAGCCTACAATAATACTGCCCTGTCCAATCAAAATGAAGCTTAGGAGTGTTTCAGCATACAAGAATATTGAATATAAGATATAATATATAATAAGTATTTCCAACAAGATCACCTAAAAAAGCTGTACAACTGCCAGAATTTAATACTGCAGGGTGTTTAGAGTGAAATTGAAAGTGACCACCCTTGTCATACATTGATGCAGCACAGCACAACACATGAGAATTCAATCCTGCGTTTCACCCATACACACATGTGCAGCAGAGGGGCAGCTAGTGAAAGCACCAGAACAGTGATGGGGATGGTACCTTGCTCAAGGGTACCTCAGGACTACCTACTGGTGAGGGAATCGACCACAATTTTCCGATCTAGGGCTAGGGTTAGGGTTAGGTTCCCCTAGTTGTCAAAAAAAAGAAAATGACATTATATGGAGAAGAAAATGATTGTGTTATCTGCTTTGGTTTATCATCCAGAATCAGTGTTCTCTAGAGTTATCATCTCAGAAATTCTATATTCAGACCAACTTTTATTCATGTGCTATGTGAGAGAGATGGACCATGGTGTCAGTCCCAGTGCTTAGCAGGTGTGAGAGGAACTGTGAGGTTTTCTGAATGTCTTTGCCGACCGCAGTCACAGCAGTGTGTACCTCTCTGTGGTGTGTGAGTTGAGTGACAGCGTCTGTGGTCTCAGCTGGGATAGAAACATTTCAGGCCACAAGGGGAAAAGGGTGTAAAATCAGCCGTTTGATTTCATTAGGTGCAGGGCGGCGAGTGCTCCGTTAGGAAGTAAACCTGGACCCCCATGAGCCCCTCCTCCAGCTTCTTGCTCACCTCAGCTGAATATCGTACCTAATTAAGTTTTAGGCCTGCATTTTCATTTGTTAATCACTAAAGTGCTTCCTGGATAACCTGCTAGTCAAAGGTCTGGTCCCTGTAGCCTCGAATGTCAAAATGCAATTATATGCATGATTAGCTTGACCTGTTTCTTCTCCCTAGTCTCCGCATCCTTCACTTCCCCTCCTCCATATCTCTCTCTCTCTCTCTCTCTCTCTCTCTCTCCCTCTCTCTCTCTCTCTCTCTCTCTCTCTTCCTCTCAGTATCACTCGCTCTTATTTACTGTCTCACTTTGGAGCATCTTAAATTAAAATGTGTGAGTGTGTGTGTGTGTGTGTTACCATGCATGACAAAGTACTGCACCCCCATCTGGCAGCTGTTGGAATTGAAGTGTGAAGAGTGGGGCAGAATTTGTGTGTGGGTGTGTTCTTTTATGGAGCATTGATGTTGGTATATCAGTGTGTTCTTTATGCTCCTAGCAAATCTATAGTTATGAAAGTGTGCAGAGAATTTAAAGGTCTTTACTCTCCTGCTGTCACAGAGAGCACTTCATATATTTCTGCACTTTTTTGTCCACACCAATTCAATTATTGCTGTAGTTTGTAATCAGTGCTGAAAAAGTGGCCTCTCTTCACCAATGATCTAATTGCATGCATGCTAAGACAAATTTAGCTTCACCATTGTGGGAAACTGATTGCTTCTGGAATTACACACACACACACACACACACACACACACACACACACACACACACACACAATCTCTCAAAACTGTATAAAAATGTTTTGCATTTTGTTTTGAATAGTTTGAGTAATTAATTCATTTTTGCTATGAATTTTAAATGTATAGATACAAAAAGAATTATAACTTTAAGCAGATTAATTAGTTAAACATCCAGTCAGATATTCAATTAAATGTTCGATCTCTTTTTTCAAAATAGGCTGCTAAAATGTATAATAAACAGAAACAACATGGCTAAGAATATTCCTGTCTTGTTAACATCAGATGATAAACTTAACTGTTCTTTTGAACGTGTAACCTTAGCTCATTCTTAAGAGTTGCTTACTGTGAGAACTACGTATCGTCAGGTAGTATTACTATTTTAACTGGCAAGATGTTTTCAATTTCATTATTTCAATTATTTTAACAAAGCACTTTGCTTTTTGAATTTTACACACGTTCACACTTACTACTAGGAAGCAGCGGATGTTTCTCAGTATCATACATGATTAGCAAATTTTGGGGGGAGGCATTCTTAATATAGTCTCTCGCAATAAACAACTCACAAGAACACAAGAATGAAGGAAAATACACTTATAATTGTTAAATAAAATATTGTTCAATGTCAGCACACTCAAGAAATTTGGTTATGGCCATTAGTGTATTATTTCCCCACCATTTAGTCTCAAAAAATATTTTATATGGAATTTAAAAACACTTGTTTTCTAAAATATAATTTACTTAATTGAGTAAATGACTTAAATGACTGCAAGCACACAAATGTTTATTTTTTATTATGAAGCTAACATTCTTCTTTTTCAGACTGATAATAGCAAGGATATCAGGGGATTTTTCTAAGCCTTTTTTATGAAATAAAACTGAGAAAAATGTAGGACAAATGGAGTGGGAAAATGTACTGGATATACAGTCATCAACCCTTTACCTAAAGGCAGAGCAGCTGACCTGAGGCACTGGTCGTGAGAAGAACCAAGATCAAGGTAGGGAGAGACTGCTTTCTTATTTTCCCACTTTTTTCCCACCTTTCTTAGACTAAGCTTAGGTTTGAGACATGTAGGTTAGTGCAGTTGTTTCTGTACTGCCCAGTTGTCGATGGTCTCATGCTCAGCAGGGTTTACAACTAACAACTGAAAGGCTAGTTAAAATGGTTCACCAATGACAGTTAAAAAAATGGAAACAGAAAGAAAGGTAGGTCAGGAAGACAGAGCATGTGAAGTAGGTGTGCATACCAAATAGAGGAGAATATGCAAATTGTTATAGATATCAGAAGCCATGACATGGTGACATTCACTTATTAATTGCATGATTACGTGCAAATAACATGAACATGAGAAATTAGAATTAGAAAATATTTTTAAATGTTTATAGTTAAATGAGTTTAACTGGTTTGTGCTCTTTTGGAGGGTACAGAATGGACATGAACATTTTAGAGTAATTCCTTTTGGCTTAGTTTGAAAAGCCATGCCAAAATATGTTAGGACAATATTTAAAGGATTCTAGAAAGCCATGGTATGTGCATGTGGCCATCGTGTAGTGGTTAAGTGTCTACCATTTGCAACCACAAGGTCACTGGTTTGGATCCCTTCATGGTACACCACGGAAACAAGATTAAATATCAGGGCCCTGCATATTCCAGTGTCTTCTCACTGTAATCTGCTTAGTGACCTCTTGCATAAAGCATGTGAGGAAAAGATGATATGACATCAAAGTTGCCCCTTTCGAGTACGTGGTGAAATGAAAAAGTTCTTTCCAGGACATTGCTGAAGCTGACACTGTTACAATTAGATGGGAAGGCTCCATTTTGTATCATTTGAGAGAGAGAGAGAGAGAGAGAGAGAGAGAGAAAGACAGAGAGAGAGTTTACAAAAAAATACTCTACTACATTTGCAGCAGATGCTCATATCCAGTAGCGACTTCCATTGCCTAATTGGAGACAGTCCCTGGTGAATTCAGGGTTAAGGGTCTTGATCAGGGACCCAGTGATGGTAGTGCTAGAGGTGGGATATGAACCTGGGACCTCTTGATCCATAGGCAAGTACGCTACCACTAGACCACTAGTTCAAGCATGATGACCCTCACCTCACAGTTTAACTGCCAGTCTAGTGTAATATTAATACTGCCACCCACTCAAAGTCTTGTGGTACCAAAGCCAAAACGCTCGATGATAAGCCCCCTTTTTTTTAAATCGGAGCTGAATCAACTGTTGGTTTCACGCTTTCTTTTTTTGTTGTTGTACTGTGCTTATAAAAAGCCTTTGTAGTGAATTCAGTGGGAAAATGTTTTATTAATTGCCATATGTTTATTGACTTCACTTTCATGTCTGTTCTTTTGTTCTTTCTTTGTTGTGGCAAAAGATCCCTGTGCATCATCATTTGTGAGCGAACCGGAGTGTCAAAGGTGTCCTTTTGATGTTGGGTACAGACCTCATGTGAGGCAGCACCTGTGCTATACTCTCTCTCTCTCTCTCTCTCTCTCTCTCTCTCTCTCTCTCTCTCTCTCTCTCTCTCTTTCTCTCTCTCTCTCTCTCTCTCTCTCTCTCTCTCACACACACACACACACACACACACACACACACACACACACACACACACACACACACACACACAGAGAATGAGAGAGAGAGAGAGAGAGAGAGAGAGAGAGAGAGAGAGAGACAGACTGACTGAGAATGTGTGTCATTCTTTTACTCCCAAACTGTCAGGAGGGGGGAAGGATGTTAAGGTCGCTATACCTCCCTCCTCCAAATTGTTCTCACTAATTCTCTCCTGTTTAATAACCAATTGTGCCACTAGCTTGTTGTAACAGCCATGTGTGCTGGATCTTGTGTCACTCTATCTTTACACACACACACACACACACACACACACACACACACACACACACACACACACACACACACACACACACACACACACACACACACACACACACATCAGAAATGATAAATGGCAATGACATCAAGCAAACAAGCATATGCAGGACACTTTTTAAATACTTTATATAAATAGCTTTATAAATGATTAGTAGATGTGTTAGTACATGGTAATAAAACATACATTAAGGCCCATAATCTTGAATATGGAGCAGGCATCACGGGCTTGTTCTCTGATGTGCTGTGCCATTTACTAATTAAGATTAATTCTGTAATTATCAAAAAAAAGGGGAAAAATCAGCAATTAATGAGCAATAATGCATTAATAATCTGTTTGCTGTCAAAAGTAAACAAACAGCGAGAATAAAGTGTTCTTTTAACATTCTAAATGAAGCTTTCTTGTTTGTGCTGAATATATACAAATGATCTTTTAAACATGCCATTGGTTTTACTTTCTTACAAGTCCCTCCAACAAACAAGGCAAAAGTACCTGGAGGAATTGCCGTAGTGTTTTTAATGAAAAGAAAGAAAAAGAAAACAAACATGCTGCTAATTCTCCTGGCCTTGCTTTCGTTTGATATCAGTTCTATGGGCCCTCATTGGAGTTCACTTGCTCGCAAGAGAGGATTCTAAAAAAGGATGCAAAGTTTTGTGTGTGTGTCTGTTTATGTGTGTGTGTGTGTGTGTGTGTGTGTGTGTGTGTATGCACCTAAATATGCTGCTGCTCCAACAAGATTGGTGATTCCAGTCTCCTGAGTAGTATGTAAGCATGTGTGTATCTATTTGTCTTTTCTTGTCCCACCTGCCCCCTAAAAGAGACAATGGTTTGCATCACATGGGACAATATTCCTAGAAAGGTTATTAAAAACTTGTTACTTCTATTTCTACTTTTGGCAGCAATAGAACTAACCTCATGTATTCACACACAATACACCAAAGGAAACAAATTAGGAAAGACTATTTTGTTTTGACATTTAAAGCTATTGCTGCTCTTTCTGATATACTTGCTAAAATGATTTATTTTCATTGTTTCATTGATGCTTTCAGATCTTGTAACTTTGCCATATATTTTTTCGACTCGAGCTGCTGGCCCCATTTTCAGGTACTTCATTTTAAAAGCACTGGTACTGAACCAACTTCCCACCTTCAACATTGTTTCTTTTGATTATTTCTTGTATTTACATGAAAGTAATTTGTTTTCATTGAATGGGTTGCCAGAGTTTCTTGGAGTCATTTGGGGAATGCATAATCACACTCCTGCATACACTAGTAAGTAAGTGATTATGCTTCATGCATAGAACCAGAGAACCTTCAGAGTTAAGTTCAATAAAGTTAAGTTCAATAAGTGTCACGTTTTTTTTTTTAATGAAAAAAAATTAAAGTGAGTGAGTGAGTGAGTGAGTGAGTGAGTGAGTGAGTGAGTGAGTGAGTGAGTGAGTGAGTGAGTGAGTGAGTGAATGAGTGAGTGAGTGAGTGAGATGAATGGGTCTGGGATAAGGGCAAAGGGGAATAGTTGGAAGTCATCAGAGCAGATAACAGTTAAAGGTCAGACTAGAGTCAGACCCTTCTACGTTCAGGGTCTTTTATCTTATTGAAGTGTCCATTGTCAGTGTCTGTATTTCCCTTAAACAAATTCAACAGTGGAGGGCTGTTGTGGCCAAAACACAACAATACAAGAACACGAAATGCATACATATATAAACAGCAATGACATGCCAGTACCCTTGTTTGTTTGCCTATAAACACAGTTAGGAGTTTGCCAGTGAAAGAAGGATCTGATTTAGATAGTATATAACTTACATTTAATAATAAAGCTAACAGAGTCGGTAAGCTTCATTACTGCCAGTGGCAAAGAAATTAAAAGCTTCACGTAAATGAATCACTTTTTTAGTTCCAGCACAAAAATGGTTGATTCATCTGGAAATAGATCATTTAACAATTTAGGCTATCAACAATTTAATTAACAATTTGAGGAAGAAGAATTTGGCATTCAAATTCAGCTTAAAAACAAAGATTTTTTGTGGATTTCATTTCGTAATTACTTATCCACTTAATTTTTTCAAATACCATCCTGATTTGGGATGCTTTCAAAGAAGAAGATTCATAAACAGAGAAATTGCTATTCGTGAATATTTCTATTATTAAGCAGGAGTGCAGATGAAATCTGCTTTTGAAATGTGAATTACCGAGCAGTGCCTCTGCTTTCAGTTTCAGGGGCTAATTATTTTCATGATATCTGAATTTTTCATTCTTTTCTGGAGTGAGAATGTTTTTTTTTCTTTTCTTCTTATTTGCTCATCCGACCTGTTGCAGCAGATAGGGTTAAATAAGGAATACTGAACGCTAATGAAAGCAGTTTCATACTCTTGCTCTATCTATGTTTCCTGTATTTGCAACACATGTTCTTTGGTACACCTCAGAAGACATAATCCTGAAGGTTCATACATATATACATCATACAGATGTCTATTTAGAATCATATGTGTGCTAACGGTAAAAAAAAAAAATCAATTCAAAGAGCGTCTGATCTTGGGTTTGCCTGTGGCAGAGGAGGTGTTTGATTGACACATATAGGTTTGCGTTTAATCTTCCCCTAAATATTTGTATTGTATTGTGTGAGGGATGGACTGTTCTTGTCAAGAGATGCTGTAGTCAGAATCATGACACATCAATCACATTGCTTTGTTGGGTTTTTCCAATTGGCAATCTTGATCTGGCGACTAGGAATATTTCTTAAAGTGGCAAGTGAAGGCACATGGGTAAGTCAAATCCAGGTTTCTGACATATACAGTAACAAAAAAAAAAAAAAAGTCAATACTATCTCAGCCTGTCCAGACCACAACTTGTAAGAGTTTGGTCCACTGCTGTCACACTGATGAGGATATCTGGCTTATGTGTAAGTGGTAATATAGACCTGTAGATGTGGTTTTAAAGAAGAGAAACCTTTCAGTGAAGACATACCTCAACCTGGGCAATGGTGGCTTAGTGGTTAGGGACAAGGCCACATAATCAGATGGTTGTGGGTTTGAGGACCAGATTAGTAGGTTACCCTGAGGTATTCTAGCAGTTAGGGACTAAGCCCCATAATCGGAAATTCATGAATTTGCATACCGGATTAATAGGTTACCCTTAGGTATGGATATGGCTGTAGGGTACCATCTCCAACAAAGCTCATCTGATGGTAGAAATGGCTGTCGACTACTTCACCCCCAGTGTATGGGTTAAATGCAGAGAAATGCATTGCTATACTATCCCTATAGAATTAAGTTAGAGACTATATGTGAAGTGAAAGTGACTATTTGTAAAAAGGAGCACACAGCACAGCACAGCACACAGTGGACCATAATGAAATATATCCTCTGCATTTAACACACACACACCATGCAGCAGTGGGCAGTCATATCCTGTGCCTGAGAAGCATTGTTAGGGTCGGTACCTTGCTCAAAGGTATATACTGAATCTTCAGATCCTGGGGCACCTCTAACCTGAACCTCTATGGTTCACAATTATGAAAAAGGTACTTTATGTGAATGTGACATTATCTTATACAAAAGTAACTGCTACTTTAAACTGTTCAGCTTTGACATGGCTTTAAAAATGAGTCTTTCATCACAGAAAATCCTTTCTGAGACAGTTAACGCAATGGTTAAAGAAAGGAACAAAACAGACAGCAACAGTTAGTTAATCCGGAGTGTATAGATAAAGCATACAAGATAATCTATCTGAAGTTTGAAAGGAGTAGAATCTACAATTTGCTAACACTTTACCTTAATTGGATGTCAACTGCAGTTAAATAAGTTATTGATAATAGTTCTACAGATTCCCTTTAAACACTTTACTAATCCCTGTAAAACTGTCCATTAGATTGTTTTCTGTATTTAAAATCTGTGTTTTTTGTAACTGTGTCATGATCTTAATGAATAATGGCAATAATAGCCCTGCATGACCTAAATAATAAATAAATAGATATATAATGGAATTAAGACATTTTATTAATTTAATATATTAAGGTCAGTGAGTTACAGCAGGTCATTTGTGAATTGAACAAATGGGCAGGAAAAAGTTTTGTTCTCTTTATCTGTACCATCTCACAAGTGTTATGCAAGATTCAACATGCTCAGTCAGCAGAAAATAGAATGGGAAATGATGATTAGTCCCAATACTTTAAAAGTAAGTGAAAGATGTTTAATTGCATCCCAGGAGGGCTGATGGCTGATAGCTGATGTTCAGGTAAGGTGTGTTTGGGCTTTTATTCTTACTAGGTTATACAGCCTAAAATGATTCCTCTGTGCTTCTTTGCTTAGATGTATGCCTCAAGGAAACAATGCATAAATGATATAGAACCTCTACATTTTGTGGGATTTCTTTAAACTTGTCGTGTTCACATGGTTTTTTTTTACAAAAACTGTTCTTTTAAGAACCATGCATTGGAAGGTTGTAGAGCAGAAGAAAAAACATTGCTGTGCAGTGAAGCTTTTACTGAATTCAAATTGAAATGATGGGATGTGTGTTGACAGTGTCAAAACCGTGCATTTTTGGTGATACCTTTTAACCAATGTCAACTCTTTGGCCAATTTAAGCTACAATTCTTATTTTCCCTCAAGGGACAGCAAAGTTGAGTGAATGATATCTTTAGAGCTAAAAGTGTTTGTATAGGTGATGTGGAGGTAAGGGGTCAATGGGGACCCAGCTGAAGACCTCAAGGCCAGAGACCAGAAAAGGGCCAGTAGCCAACGAAAGCCTGGGGCCTCTTTTACCCCAGCCAGCCTAGGTCAGACCCCATGATGGATGCTGTGCCTGGAGGAGCAACTTCACCTAACTATGCCCTCTGAACAACAGAGGTACATAAGCTCACCTCAAAGAACCAAAGTTCAACTTGAATGAACAAGCAGTTACCGTAGATGAATGGACAATAGAATGAATGCATGGACTGTGTAAAATGGTGGGGAAAGACCTGCAAAGACCTCTCCAATATACTGTTATTTATGTGGTTCAAGGACATTTATTGTTTTTCCATTTAAATGTTAATACTTTGCAAACATCAGTGATAACCTTTTCTTTTCAGAATGGAAAATGGAGATTTTATTAAATTTTTAAAATAGATTTTAAGGAAGAAATTATTAGAAATAAACATTATTTTACCCAATGTTGCCTGAAAATAAAGATACATAGGATGACAACTTGTATCACAATCAATGCAATGAAAATAAGCTTCAATGACCTGATTTGTTTAACCAATTAAAGTAACGTTTTTTGCTGAAAATAAAATATAAATAAAATAATTATGTAATTCACAGGGACAAAAATACAACCTCTTGTTCCTCAGCTGAGAATCCTACCCATAGATTTCTACCATCACCACCACAGAAAAAAAACAAAATATAAAAAAAAAAAAAAAAAAAAACACTATATATACAGTGGGGAGTACTGAATGAGTACTGAATGAATACTGAACATGTCAACATTTTTCTCAGTAAATGTAAAAGTAGTCCACACATCCATAGAAATGTCCATAAAAAGTGCTGTGCAGTAAAGTGGAATGGCATGGAGTCATTTTGAACACACTTACTGAAATTAATTTAATTCTTAGTAGAACTGGTAAAGACAGCTTCAAGACACATGCATTGCTCAGGCGTGTTTTTAGCCCATTTTTCCACACAAACTATCTTCAAATCTTGAAGGTTCTGGGGGAATCTTCTATGATTTTCAAATGAATTCAAATCAGGTGACTGACTGGGCCTATATAGCAGCTTTATTTTTTTTCTATTAAACCAAACGAAGTTTCCTTTGCTGTGTGTTTGGGAACATTGTTTGGGAACATTGTTTGGGATCATTGTCCACCCACATTTCATTTTCAGCATCCTTGTAGATGGGAGCAGATTCTTATCAAGAATGTCCCGGTACATTCCTCCATTCATCCTTCCCTCAATTATATAAAGTCTGCCAGCACCATATGCTGAAAAACAGTTCCACACCATCATGTTTCCACCTTCAAATGTCACTGTTTAATGGTGTTTTTGGGGTATCATTTCACCTCCAAACATGATGTGTGCAATGACATCCAAAGAGTCCAATTTTGGTCTCATCTGACTAGACTACATTCTCCCAGTATTTCCTTGGCTTATCTAAATGTTGTGTGACAAACTTTGATTGAGCTTCAAAAAGCTTTTCTTCAGCAGTGGAGTCTTGTGAGGTGAGTGTGCATAGCGGCCATGTTGGTTGAGTACACTACTTTCAGAGGCAATTTCAGGTCTTCTGAAGCTCTCTGTGAGTGGTCCTTGGCTCTTGGACAACTCTTCTGATTCTTCTTTTGACTCCTCTCTCAGGAATCTTGCAAGGAGAACCTGGTCATTTCCAGTTTATGGTCAAATGATGTTCTTTCCACTTCTGGATTATGGCCCCAATGGTGCTCACTGGAGCATTCAGGAGCTTAGAAATACGCCTGTAAGCAATGGCATCAGTAAGTTATGCAACAATAAGGTTGCAATGGCCTTGAGAGAGTTCTTTGCTTCTTGTGTGCTACCTTGGTAATAAGAAACTTTATAATAGAATTAAGACTACATTTTTAGTTGATGCAATGTGCTCTATCCACATTTACATTTACGGCATTTAGCAGACGCTCTTATCCAGAGCGACTTACATGTCCTAATTACAGGGACAGTCCCCCTGGAGACACTCAGGGTTAAGGGTCTTGCTCAAGAACCCAGTGGTGGTAGTGCCAGAGGTGGGATTCGAACCGGGGACCTCTTGATCCAGAGGTCTGTAGGCAAGTACCACTAAACCACCTCCACCCTACACACTCAATCACAAGTCTGGGAGCTGATTAAACACACTGTTTTTGTCTTATCAACTCTGTTAGATTAGCTGTGAAGCAAAACAACCTAAAGTGTGATTTCTTGATGCTTGGAGGCAGAAAGCAAAAGCTCAGCACTAAAAATTCCTTCAATATTGGCTCATGGTTCACCCAGGAATTTATTAAAACAAAAGTTTATCATGGAAAATGCATCTCATTATTAGTGAACACATCATGCTCAGTGTGAATTAGATGGTGGTGGTGGTATATATGTGTGTGTGTGTGTGTGTGTGTGTGTGTGTGTGTGTGTGCGTGTGCGTTGTGTGTGTGTGTGTGTGTGTCTGTCTGTCTGTCTGTGTGTGCAGGAGGAAGGTCATTGATGTCTGGCTACACCTATGAAAAATATGTTTCTGCCAAGACTGAGTGGATCTAAGTGCAGACATGGTTTTCTAAGTGCTCTAATTTATAACCAGAGTCTTTGAAAATTAGTAGTGCTACAGTCACCCACCCAGGTAGTCTTGTTGTCTTGTTCCTGCATTAACAAATGATATCAGAGGGAAACCTTTATCTTCTGCTCTCTGCCTCCATGATAGTATGATATATGGCCCCTTTCACGATGCTTATGTAAGAAAGGAGTATAAAAGATTAATAGCGCAATGCCTTAGCTTTGTAAACAGTATTTTTTTGGTCTCTCACAGCTGGAGGTCTAAGTTGCTGCCTTGTGTCTAATGATAATGATATACATCAAGTTACCTGAGGTATGGAGCAACTGCATTTGCTAACATTGTTTGCCTCCCTTGGAGCCTCCAGTACTGGGAGGGATGTGTGTTGACTGGCCACTAATGCCTCTAATCTAACCCGTAATTTTAACATCATGTTGCACTGCAGACAACATTATTAAAGAGGTGGGGAGAGGGAGGGAGTTGGGGTGCTATTATCATTATTTAACCCCAGTGTGTTGCCCCATGCATAACCATATCATTACCATTAAATTTTAATCATCCGTGCAGCTGTGTAAGTGTGTGTATTGCTGTATGTGTGTGTGTGTGTGTGTGTGTATTTTCATGAGTCAGCTGCAAAGCCTCTAATCGTCTGTCTCTCTTAATCATGGAGCTGTTTGAAAGAGACAACACTTAAAGACTGCATGGCACACTCAATTACTTCCTCCCTTACTGCCGCGAGAAAGAGACACAGAGCGAGCGAGAGGAGAGCCAGCATGACATGGCCTGAGGACTGTGCATGAGTGTGTATGGGGGAGGTGTGCGTCCTGATGCTTGTGTTGCTACAGTCTCATTGGGATTTTTACCAAGCGATAAAAAATCCCATTATTCAGCAACATTTATTTATTTATTTTTACTCTAAGGACCCATTTATATTCCTCACCATCATAAAAGCCCAAGTTTTGCTTAAAATATTTAATTGAATTTAGCCTTAATTTCTAGATAGCAGGGTCAAGTGCAACATCCAAAGGACATTATTTTTGGCAGCATGACGTATTAAGTTTCAAGTCAGTTGGACAAAATTACACGGAAATGTATGATTAACCGTGTAAGTACGTTATTTGATGTCCAGAAGAGCTGTGCCATTCATTTTAAAATGTTAGCAGTCAAACTAAAATTCACAGCAAGTTCTAGATATTAAGCTGTTAGGGTATTGTAATAAGGATATTGTGAAATACCTCATAGATGGACAATTACAAACGAATTGACTTTTATTTAAACCTGAGAGCTAGTGTAGACAAGCATTACAACCAGTAACAAGGGATTGAAGAGAGCAATAAACATTGTAATGGAAAAACTGTAAAATTTGAAGAAAAAAAAAAAAAAATGAAATTGAGAAAAAAAAAAAAGGAAATAGAATGGGATTCAATACATTTACATTGCCTTATTTAGCATAAGCTTACAGTAACTTACAAACGATGAATGGCATTTAAGCTGCATTGCAGTAAATTAACACTAAATGTTACACAATGTAACATAAGATAAAACTTTATTTACTTAAAATATTATTAAATTTAACAAACATGGTTAAGCAGGATATGTGTTGAAAAAGGAGTGCATAGTTAGGTGTGTTATACTGTTAGAAATATAATGAAAGTCATTGGAAGTGATGATTCATCACGAGAGGGATGCTCCTGTTTGTTCTAAATGAGGAACAAGGTGTAAGTACAAACACACTCAAACAAATATTCAGATCTGATATTTATGGAGGAAATGATAACTGGGACGTTTTCTGTAAAGATAAAAAGGCAAAAAATGTGCAGAGAGGCTGGTTTTCTTTAAGTGAATTCTACATATCATGTCTGCATAAGAACCATCCATCCATCCATCCATCCATCCATCCATCCATTATCTGAGCTGATTATCCTAATCAGGGTCTCTGAGGTTCTTGCAGATATTTCCAGCACTCATTGGACAAAAGGCAGAGAATGCAGGACAGAAAACACAAATAAACACACTCACACACACAATAACACCTGAGGACAATTTAAGGTTATTGCCCGTTCACCTGACATGCATGCCTTTGAACTGTGGGAGGATATTGCAGCTCCTGGAGGAAACCCACACACAGGGGCAACATGCAAACTCTACAGAGAACATTTTAAGACAGCAACTGATATTATTATTTCCTTGAAATAATTAAAGTCAAAAGTATCTTTGCTGGTCTTACATGGCTTCAGAGTAATTTCTGATATCATCAACCAGATTAAGACAGGAAAACCTAATTGGAATCAGGAGTAGCCCAATAACCTTACCAACCGCTTTCAGTTTCTAAGCATGAATGATGAAACAAATTAAGCTATGTTCATTTTTTTCCTAAACTACCCACCTGTTCCCTGGAGCAGCTTGTCTGTCTTTTCTGGAGAGAATAACTGGACATCTGTTTGGCTTGATCAGTCACCATTGGGGACCTTTAGACCAGATCAGTTTGACCACCAAGGATCCTCATGTGCTCCTCAGTCCTTAACGAAAACTACAACTCTCAGAACCTCAAGAAGTTGCTAATTCTATTAACATACTGTAAGAGTTTCGAATATTGCTAACTATACACTCTACTTGCTATCAGTCGTTCAATTTGTTTATGTCTAACTCATAAATGTCATTACCCATCTCTTTAGTGATATTGTGCCATTCTCTTTTTCTATCCACTGTTGAGTCTTTCATTGTATTGTCCTTTATGTGATTTCTTGATCTCCTTTAGGGCTAGATCTTTTAGTAATGTTTTGTTGATTACATGCAGGTTGTAATACTTGCCCATAATTTTTACCTGATGGCTGCACAGTGGTTGAGTAGATAGCTTTCATTGCTTCGCTAGTCTATCCTACTCAAGTTCTTTGGCCATCAGAGTGGCGAGAGATCAATTCAGCCAGGATTAAGAGGAAGGCGTCTCACTGGTGGTAGATATCTCAGACCTTTTGGGACCTTTTGGGACCTTTTGAATTCAGCTAGGGGCTGAATTGGCTGTGGTGGATTTGGCAGCCTTCCCAATGGTCAGAGAGAGTGTGGTTGAAAAATCCATGGGGACACTTCCTTAATTTCCCCTGCCAGCTTTTGAGAGCACTGGTTCAGTTCCATAGTGCTATCTCCTAAATGTCCTAACCCAGGTCACCTAGTTCCCTAGTAGGCCTGTATGTTCTTTTCTGTGTCTATAGCATTCTCTTTTGCCACAAAAAGTTGTGTTCATTAATCAAGTCCCCATCACTGTCTTTGTCCTGTTCTGAATCTCTTTTCTTTTTCAGTTCTCTGTCCAATTTTTTGTCCAGTGTCTAGTCAGCTGTTCAGCTCAGGATACTGCCTTCAATATGTTCCATTTTACAGTTCACTTGTCCTCTCCTCTAGGTTGACTACCTTGGTCAACTCTTCTTCATGTCACAGTAACTGCTTGTTGGAGGGCGGTTCCTGTGACATCCTTCTCTGCCTTTCTTTTGTCTCTGTCCAGTTTCCCTCCTTGTCTTGTTTTTTTTTTTTTTTTTTTTTTCCTATCCATGTGTTTTTGTCTGGTGTTTAGGTTTCTTGTCTTTGATCTTGTCTTGCTTTCTTTGTATTATCCTAAAACTTGTATAACTTGTTACCACTCCTATCCCAGGTGTTTTAACTTTTGTTTTGTGTATGTTTCCGTGCTGTGTCAGTTGTCCTGTTATGCCTTTTTAGAGTATTTCTAACTTTGCTTTTTTTTTTTAATGAATGCAAAAACAATACTAGTAATGCATAGCCTTTGAATTCATCAGCTAAGTAATCAGCTGGGTGTTAAAGCATTTTCATTTGAAACTTTAGGTGCTAGAATGATTCTGCTGGGCTTAAAAATAATCAAAATAATATGTGGCTGCAGTTAAAATGTCAGATGACATTTCCCAGGGACTCTTTCTCTCCTGCATGCATTTAGCGTGTGCCTGAATCACAAAATGTTCAGGGAAAACAAATCTAAAGGCTGCTAAAAGGAGTGGGAGCATCAGGTATGCTTTGGAAAACAAATAAATAAACAAAAATGACAAGCACTGTATCATTTGGGGCTAAAAAACAGCAGCAGCCAAAAAGCACAGCCTGTGCTGGGACATTTGCCTTTACAAAGATATACAGCGGAACAAATTAAAGACTAGAGGATGACAATGTGACTACAGATGTTTGCCTTCACCGTCTCCCCTTTTGCATAACGCCAGTGAAGAAAAGCAAAGGTGAGAGAGAGAGATAGAAGGAGAGAGACAGAGAGAGAGAGAGAGAGAGAGAGAGAGAGAGAGAGAGAGAGAGAGAGAGAGAGGCTCGACGGTGTGGTAAAAAGTCCAGGTTTCTTAGAACAGTGGGTAGCTTATTAGAGCTGCTTTGATCCTGAAGCCTTTGATATCGCCGCCCTCATCAAGAATTCACTTTCAGCCGTAAATATAGGTAGTTCAGAGAAGTGTTATGACATACAGCCCTCACTCCGCTCACAGTCACTTTAAATTATCAAAAACAGTGCAAAATATGGGTGCGAGCAAAAGACAGAAAGAACGAAAGAAAAACCCACCAGTAGTGATCCCCCTGATCTCGGAACAGACGTGATGAGCTTGTTGTTTTGTTGTCACTTGATTTTAGTGCTGAAAGTGTCACCCAGTCATGTCTGGATGCCCTTTTGGCTTTGCTGCTCTTTAGGGTGGATCATATTTTTTAACAGATATGTGCACTTAAGCAAGGAAGGAACTGGTCTGGAAAGAAACGGTTTGTTGAAGTCTGCTTTTAAAATGTATTGTATCAAACCAAATATTTATTTAATATCATAAACTTTTTAATGACAACAATGAAAGCTTGGAAAATGCTTGCCTCTCACAGCATAATCCTTTAAACTGCAAGGGTATGTTGGTCATCCCAGAGTTCAGTTAATATGCCAGAATTACAAATTTATAGACATGTAGTAATAATAGTCTCATAGCACCAATCAAATCATTTATAGCATTAACTGAATAATAGGTCTAAAGATAACTGAACAACTCTATTGAAGAGGTTACTATCTTTGCTATCATCACAAAATGTTCTACCATAGAAAAGAAGTTATTACCTATTAATGTTAAATAATTTCTCTGTATTAGGTAAGAATTGTATATTAAAATAGATGTATTTTAGATTTGTAAAATCAAACAGTTTTAAGGGGGGTTAAGTGTTAACAGTTAACAATGTTAAGTGTTTAATAAAGTGTATAAAATATTTTCATTTGAAAGTGACGAAATATACAAAATATATATTATTGATTATATTAATATATGTGAAATATACAAATAGAAATTGTGATTTTTTATCAGTAACCCTTCCCAACCTTTACATGGGGTCTAGAACTTACAGTTATGATCCGAAAAGGTGTTGCTGAAGCAACTTGAAGTAACGTGGTTGTTCTGAGAAAGGTAAACTTGCATCCTTTAACCAAAATATAAATGAAATTTTTCATTTTTTATTTATTTGTTTTGTTACTATATTTAAAGTTATTTAAGTCATAATAATATAAAAAAATACCTATTTAAACAAATCTTTTTTTAACAACAGTATGGAGCATTGCAAAAATTTTGCTTCTGTACTAAAGCTATGTGGTGGACAGCTAGGGATATTGTTAAGTTCAGTTAAGTTAGAGATGAAGGTCCAGTGAGTACTGCACAACAAAAGAGACTCAAGCTATTTTTTTTGTGTGTGTGCATGTGTGTGTGCGTTTGTGTGTGTGTGCATGCTTTATGGGCAGCACCATCAAAAATGCCTGGCGGAATCCAGGGCATGGGGTCGAGTTTGTTTGCCCACTGGGTGATGTGTTACCACGGTGACTGCAAGGTCACCATGACGACTGATTGGTCCCATCATTGGACTGTTTATGCAGCGAGGTCATGACACAGGAGATCACACTGAAATGTGACCAACACTATCTCTTCCCCACAAACACATATACACACACACATTCACGCACACACACACAAATGTGCTTCCTAGTTCCTCGTTCTATCCAGATACATGTTGTTTGTACACATTCACATGTTTAGAAGAATTTTGTCTTTACGATATAAAACAACAAACAAGCAACTCCAAATCAAAAGTGGAGAGATCTCTTCAGCTCAAGTGAAAGTTTACTTAATTGGCACTGTAATCCTCTCTGCTTCAGAAACACAGAGGTACCAAAAAACCCCTGTCCTCATTAAAAAGTACAACCCTGCTTCTGAGCACGCTCACACAGAATTGATTAGAAAGCTAACGCCCGGTGTGATGTTCATTTCTTTCATTGTTCTGCACCGAGCTCCATGAGACAGGCCTTTTCACTGTGCATTCCAATTACGACATTGCAGATCAAGCAAGGTGCAAGATTAACTAGAGAAGCCTTGCTAACACAAAGAGAATTCCTAACTTAACAAGGTGTCATTCCTCCCTGATCGAGCCCCATCAACATTTCAACCGCCTTCCTTCCACGAATAATTATGTGGATCAAATTTGAATATAAATATATGTATACAGACTTCTAAGAACTCAAGAGCTAGATTTAATTTTAAAGATGCCCCCCCTCCTCACCTCAAAAAGCCATGGATTTTTCCAATAAGTTTTATTATACAGTATATTTTGGGGTATTTTATTATCTGCCTCAGAAATAGAAGAGTTCTGAAGTTTTATAGACAGTATATTGAGGTTTTAAAGTTTTAAACCCAGGATAGAAATAGAGCGCTCACTTTGATCAAAGGCCTCTGAAGTAGTAGGACCTCAGAGATTGAGAACAGAATGCTTAAAAGAAGCCTCTGTGGACAGGGTAGATCATTATTTCAGGGCTGGAAATGCCAACTCATTAATCAGTCTTGTTATTATCCAATCAATGGAGAGTACATATTTGTTGATGTGTTGTACAACGTGTAATCGCAAAACGTGTATATATGTCTAATGTCAGTCTGCCCTACTGCAAGTACAACTTCCACCATATAAAAATCAAAAGGTATGCATTAGAAGTACCATCTGACCATAAATAAAAGAATAGAGAGCACACACAAGAGACTGTGTTGAAAAGGTAGAGCATTACTTACAGAGTGTGTGTGTGTGTGTGTGTGTGTGTGTGTGTGTGTGTGTGTGTGTGTGTGTGTGTGTGCATTTTACTGAGCCTCTGTTCTGGACATCTCGGTCAAAGCTGTGTCAGAGTTTCTAAAGGTAAGCATGGGTTTGTCTATTAACGTCATTTTACTCTATAGTTCATGTTGTTTTCATCTTTTTTATTTAAATTGGATGTAGCCTAATTAGTCCCTGAAGCATTTTAATTGTTTGCAAAAGACACACACACACACACACACGTTCCCTACACAGAGAGTTTTTAATATTTTTTTTTTCCATTCCTATATTCAGAAGTGGTTCATGAACAATTTAGACCTTCCCTCACTAATGGAGATTCTGAGGGCGCAGTGGGACATCTTTTATACATCAATAAGGCCAATTATCTGTTTAACTCAGAGAGACCATGTCACCACATCTGTTCTGCCTTCCTTTTTTGCCTTTGTGTTTCTCCTCCTTAGCACTAGAGGGCAGTGCTGGTATGCTGAGCTCCCTGGGGGGTGCCCATCTAAGACCCTACATCCCCCCACCACTCCTACCCACCCACCCCTGCACCAGCCTTGGCTTCACTGGCATGGCAGTACTACACAGCTGGCAGCTTTAAGAGGCTAATGCTGAGCATTAATGCGATGATAGGTCTAGTGGCTCTGGCCTGCGTGCCTCCCAAACAAGGACTGAGACAGAGAGACAATATGATGATGCTCTATTGATAGAATCACTCTACTAATATGCAGTAATTAGACATACATTTAAAGTTATTTGATGGAATAATGGATGCTGTGGGCAGCTTGTAGAGGGCCTTTGCTCATGGTTATTGGATCTGTACCAAAGGTTATGGGATCTATAACACAGTCTGGTGATTTCCTTGCTCAGGCACACACAATTCAAGTCTTCAAGGTTGACTTGGTGTGTTCTAGCTGGAACAAACTGGTTCTCTCTGATTTCTTCTCTCTCTGAAATGGATGCATGTGAAATGCATTCAGAACAATGAAACCTCCAGTGTTTTTGTCTTTGAACCGCTTTAAACTACTTTCATCAGTTTTGACTCATATCCTTCCTTGCATGTCATCAGCACATGAACGGTTGGAGATACTATCTGAGGCTTTGCAGATGTTCTGAAATAGGAAAGAATGAAAAGAACCAAAAAATGCAGATCCAGTACAATTCTGGCTGTCCTACACATAAATCTCATATGCAGACAAACGCTAGGTCCTTTTTTCATGGTCCTTTTAGTTCTTCCAAGTCTTGGCCAGCGTAAGTTGCTTTCGGCCTCATGCAGGAAGCCAGAAAAATCTCCCAGTCCAGCTGAAGCTTCCTTTTTCCAAGGTTCCGTCTCATCATTGTGCAGTCTCCATGCCAACCCCTGCTTTCTCCCTCCGTGTCCTGTATGCTATGCTTGTTTCTGTTCAGCTAGACTCCAGCAGCAGTGCCCCAGCTGTTATGGGGCCTTGGAGCCTGCTGCCTGTCCTGGCACACGGCTTCGGCACTGCATTCCCACAGTATGAAGCGCTGCTTAGTAACATGGCAGGATGATGCAGCCCAGGGTTTCATATTCATAACCCACAGTGGCGTGACCACGACTGGGCCATCAGTAGGCCCCATTACCCTTACACCCAGAGAAGCAGACGCCTGCCGGCTCATGTCCAGATGGGAGCAAGCCAAGCTGGCCCCTTCAACAGGGCCTTGAAATCATAGAGATTTTTTTCCTTTTTTCATTTTCAGACATGGACATGCAAGCAGTTGTTATAAAGAGAAAGAAAAGCAGAAATGTTTGTTTGCAGTTCTCAGAAAATATTTTTCTTTAAATAGAAAGCAGTTAAAATCTGGGAGACTGGATAAACTCTGATCAGAGTACCTTATTATGCCGTGATGCTAAGTGGCATGGCTAATAAGTAGGTGTTTATTATTGGCAAATGCAGAATCACTTTCTTTAACATTAGAAGAAACTGAGCTTAATACATAGTTTGCCACCTGCATTCTTCCTCCTATGACAATGAGTAATTACGGCAAACGATCTGTGACCACAATACTGGCCACAACAACTCGACAATGTTGTTTTCCACACTTTTTTCCATGTTCAGGTCAGATCAAATGTAGCAGAAGATCCACAGCAGGGCCCCTTTAAAGCCCTGTCTTTGTCTATCTGCGTGTAGCTTGGCACCCCAAACAGGAACCCTGTGGGAAAAGTAGGCTACGCTCTTCATTGCCAGCTTAAACTTAGATAGAGCCTGATGCTGCCATTTGGGGTTTCGGGTTGCCTCGGTCTCTCTGTGGTAAAGGCTGTTGCTAAAAAAGACCAGCCAAATGAGGCAATTAATGTGAGATCCTTGGGTAACGTGTAGCCACAAGTAGGTGAAAGGCAGCAGGAGCCTCCAGACTAAGCTTGTCACTCAGGCACTTGTGCATGCCTGGCCAGCTGGTGCACAGCCTTGGCTAGCCGCAAGCTGGCTAAAGCTGGAAAGCTGAGGAGCTTTCACTAGACAAGGCCAATGAAAAAGAATCGGCAATCGTTGAGCCCGAGACAAGCCACTCTCACAATACTGATGATGTCATTTTATAGGCTCTTTAGTTTTTGATCCTGGCCTTTTTTAAAGCCAGGGTGATCTCAGGCATTCTCGATGCTTAACCTTTCAGTTAGTCCTAATGTCTTTTATTGTTTTACTGGGGCCTCTAAAGAATTTTCACTTTGGCCCCGGAAAAGCGAAACAAGGGGGTGAAGATGGAGATGTGCAAGAGATTAGCTGATGATGGGACATGTGGGTAAAATCAGAAGCCTATAAAAATTGTTTAGTCAGGACTGTGGAACAATGAAGAATTACTGGCTGGTGGTTAAAGTAAAATTTTAATGGAGACACCTGCAAGAATATTGCAATGTTGTCATCAACACATGCATCATATCCACGATAATCCAGCACTTTTTTTTTACTTTAATTGATGGTTTGCTTAGGAGGCGTGTATTTTATTGCAATACGTTCTTGCAAACATATCTGGAATATTGGATTAATACAATGCCAAAATGATATCTGTATCCATTTAATGCTTTAAATATCTGTAATTACACTGAAACCTGAACCAGATGTATGCCTAATTGAAACCATTTAGTTGTTTGTATTTCTAGTCTATAATAATACCCTAGTATTAACATTTAATACCTTTATTCAGATTTACTGAATACATTTATAAGATATTTTCCTTAAATGAGTCTGATTTTAAGCCACACAGATCTAAATGATTTCTTTCTTCCACCTTGAGTCTATGTGCAT
Organism: Hepsetus odoe; assembly: GCA_017165825.1. Classification (NCBI taxonomy): domain Eukaryota; kingdom Metazoa; phylum Chordata; class Actinopteri; order Characiformes; family Hepsetidae; genus Hepsetus; species Hepsetus odoe. The sequence continues at coordinate 10,039,017 of CM029391.1, read as the reverse complement.
TTGATCTGAAAAAAAAAAAAAAAACTATTCTTTTTTTAGATATTCTGTTGTTGTCATGAGACGACTTGAGGAAAGCAGGAGTTATGGTGAATTCAAGGGACTTTTGTTTGTCCTTAATCAACTTTATCTTGACAATATAAAATCTAAGGCTTTGTAATGTAGAACAGATTAAGATATATACTACCATGACATTGGACATTAAGGTAGCAAGAGTAATCTACAGACTTATCCTTATGATATGCATGTGCTAGATCCCATTTTTCTGGACAGGGGCATTGAGACACAGCTGGACCCCAGGACTGCTTAGCCTTTAGCCACAGAGCAGTGATCTAAGCCTCAGAGAAAGAGATCAAGTTACACCAGGACTAATCCTTCCAAAGACTTTTGTGTTCTGCTGTTTAGGCACTGGATAATACTAGGTCCATAAGTGATTTTAATTGGTTGTCTCATATGACACGCAGACAGACACGTGCCTTTGGCTAATGATTTTCTCTCCTATGGCCGATCTTTCTGTCTCCCTGCCTGTGTGCCTGGGATGGCATAAAAGGACCGTAATGACTTTGCAGGATGTTGGTCAAAAAGTGAGTGATCATGGGTTCAGGCCGCTAATTGAAGCCTTATCCTGAGTCACCGTCTGGGGGTTTTGCTTGTCCCTGTTCTTTGTCTGGCTTGTGGGCAGTGGACATTGTGGACAGAGATACCCCAGACCTCCTCCAGACTCCTAATTGAGACCAGTCTCCCATTCTCTAGCTGGTATTGTAATGGTCTCATCCCTGGTTACTTTGGATGTCTGCAGTGCCAGTGGCCACTGCCCAAATCAGCCCAGCACCCAGTGTGGCAGTGTGCCTGGCTTTGCTGGAGCAGACTAGCATTTATTTGGACATCTTGAAAATCCTTTTATAGCAGATGAGACTGGGTTTAACAATGAAGATGTGAAGAATGAAAGATATATGCATAAAAGCCTGATGTTGTATAGTGTATAGAAGAAAAATATTTTTTTGGAAAAATTAATTCACATGTTGAAATTGAGTTTTGGCATCTCTGCTTGGTTCCTTTCCTGCTTGCATTCTTTCTAGCTTTTTTCTTCTCTATGTGCTCCAAAGCTGCCAAGCAAATGAAATGGAAAAACAAGAACAAAAACGAAAAATCAAGACACAGCACATAACTGGGACAGCATATCTCTGTTTGGTGCTGGTAAAAACCACAGACATTAAAAATGCAGATTTTGTTGTTTCTCTTTCCCCACAATAAATGTCCTTTGAGAATCCTCCCAACATACTTGCACCTGATGATTGCAGGAAGGGTTTAAGTGCTGGAAGCCGCATGGGGGCTCATTAACAAAGCGATAGGCTGAAAGGGAAGTTACAGAGCAGTGTGCTCGAATAGGATAAGGGAGGAGAAGCTGGGGGGAAAGATGGGAATGGTGCTAGGCTGTGTGTACCATTGAGAACTATACGTCCTACTCACAGTCTCCCAAGGGGCATGGCTCCTAATTTTGTCTCTTTCCCCCCCAAGTCCCCCCGAGTCAACCTTTGGCCCTGGAGGCACCTTCAGAACTCTAGCTAGTTCTGACTGCTTTGCACCCTCATCATTATGGTGATCATTCACTGAGTCGACCGCTAACGAGAGACCTCAAAAACTGCTGGAGAGAAATTTGGATAGAAAGCTAAGGGATAGACACAGAGAGATTGTGAGATTTCTTACTGCAGTAATTCCCTCACAAGTAACAACAGATAACCTCAGAACCCCAAGAAAACAGACAGAAATGAATCAGGGCAGATTGCAAGGTTTGATCATGTTCTTGATGATTATTTTGCTGGTTAGCACCAGTGTAGTCCTGCTAAACTGAGGCAAAAAGTCAGTACAGTTTAACACTGGCTTTTAACTTTAGGGGAATGGCAACAAGTGAAAAAATATGTGTGTTTTTGTTTCTCTAATTCAATGCCTTGAAGATAAATGTCACACGGTGTAATAAAGAACAATTGGATGGATGGAAGTAGTTTGGGATAAAAGTCTAGGGAGCAGCTGTTTGAACAGTGGAGATAGAACAGCATGCTTTATGTAGTCTCCTGACTTCCTCTATGATTTCTGAAGATGCCAGTTCTTCTATTTCAAAGGGAATACTCAAATGGTTATATCAAGTTAAATCAAGACAAAGCTGCAGCATGACTTTTGTACGCAGCGTGTCACTTTCATCAGCATTTGCAATATTTTGATCTTGACTAATATCAAGGATGTTAAAAACAAGGGAATACATGTCATTGCACTGCTGATATAGAGCAGGCAGTTGACACTCATTAGGTCTGTGTTCCATGGGAAAAGAATGACGTTAAGATATGAAGCTATGTCCATTTAATGTCATTGTTTGTCTTTTCTGAAACATTTTCAAAAAGTTCCTCGGAACTCAGTTTCTTTGAGGAACTACAACACCACAAGTGTATTTTAAATCTAGCCATATCTCGACTTGTTGCTTGAAGTTAGCAAGATTTGTGCAGATGAACTGAGCAATGAAAACCATTTAATTCTATTCTTCATCAAAACTTTGCCTTTATAGCTAGTGACACACTTTTATGTGTTTTTTGGCTAAAATATTTAAACTTTTATGAAATGTCATATCTTTTCGCAATATGTATTCTCTGCACAGTGTAACCTTCTTGTTGCTTCTGCCACACGCCAGTACCTATTCCTCCCTCGTTCTCTACTAGACCAACCTGTCAGTTGTCATTATATCACTCATTCTAGACTTGGTCGCTTGCTCACTGGCCGTGTTTAGTGAAGCCAGTTTCTTATTGGCACTGAACAGTGCTGGCAGTTCCGATCTATTACTAGAGAGAACAGGCCTCAATAAACTTCTGCTGGGCTGGCTGAGAGGAGTGCAGAAGCTTCAGTACTTTGCCTTGTCTTCCTGAACCGTGTGAAGATCAGAGTGGTTAGTGAGGGGTAAGAAGACAGACAGAATAAATAACGGGGCTGCTCTTGAAAGCTCTCACTTGATGTCTGTGCTGTGTTAGTTCAGTGGCTCCTCTGCCTGGCCACGAGGGGAGGGGGTGGCTCTTTGATGGGGGGAAGGGTGTGTGTGTGTGTGTTTTTTGAGAGACGCCATTGTTCCTGGCCCTCCCTGGGATGCCCACTACCATCACCCCTGCTGTCGCTGCTCCAAGTGGGGAAGAACCTGGAGAGGTGGTTGAGGGGGGTAGAACAGAGCTCAGCGATCTGTCAAACAGGGTGTTTTAATAAAGGAGATAGGGAAGGGATGAGTGTGTGTGCATGCGTGTGCGTGTGTGTGTGTGTGTGTGTGTGAGAGAGAGAGAGAGAGAGAGAGAGAGAGAGAGAGAGAGAGAGCTGTGTAGAGAGAGAGAGAGAGAGAGAGAGAGTACAAGAACAAGATGGAAAGAGCCCAGGCCGTTGACGGAGAGCGAGAGGGATGGTGATGTACATGAGAGTTGACAGTTCTCTCCGGGTTTGTGTGATTAATTGGGATCAGGTCAGCTCTCCTGTGTCTGGACAGTAATCGTATGCAGTCTCATATGGCTATTTACATAGCCTCCCTCTGCTTCTTACACAAGTGGGAATAAAGCCCAGGAAAAACACACTCTCACACTTATACACACACTATTCACCTCCACAAATGTCACTTTCAGACTTTATCATCACTTTATTTATATTACTCTTATGAATAATAAAAATACAACCAGAAAAATAGCACCATGACTACATTTTCCATGTTTAATTTGTAATCTGTGTCGTTACTGCATTTTTATTTTTGGGGTGTGTTTGGATAGTGATCTTAAATAATACATCTATTTTTTTTCCCCTTACCCACTGCATTCTTTGTGGAAGAAACCTGTGAGTGCAAGGTATCTTTACACAAGTGTTGCTGTAGAAAGTGGTTGTCACAGCTACACTAACTTTACATTTCACAAACTCTGTCTCAAAGCAAAAGCCCTTTCAGAAGACGGGATGGGTACCTAGACAATGGAGGTGCAGGTACAGAGGAAAACACACGGAACGGTGAATAATTTATAACAAGGAGAATCTAAAGGAAAAAGCACGCAGAGCAAGAGAGTAAGTAGGAGATGTAGGCAGTGGTGACATATCAAGCGACAATAAAGATATTGAGAGTGTAGAAGGAGAAAAGTCTACTGTGAGAAATGGAGCTGCGGCTTTTCTGCTGCTGTCGAGAAGCAAGGCCACTTTTGAAAACCGCTGGTTCTGTGACTTGTTTACGAGATGCTCTTCAGCCTGAACAGCGAGGAACTCGGTTTCGCATCAATGCAAGATGCCATCTTTTATTACTATCTGGGCTTGTGCAGGAATATGCATATAGCACTAGAGTGACAGCTAGAGCTTTGGCATCAGTTAATTATAAGAAAGAGGGTATCTAAAGGCCCAGTACTACGGACTTTTTGCATTTTCCTGGTTGTTTGCTTGTACAGGTGATGGAACTTCACAGATGATTGAATCAATTGCATCCTTCACCTGCTATTCTGCTAATTTTCTTCAACGCATAACAATTAAAATCCAGTCAATAAGCACCAGTACTCCCGCTGAAATTTAAAGTCCATTGTTTAAGTCCAAGTCAATACTATCAGGTTTGTACTGTTCGCACTGCTCATCTTCTAGATGTATTTTATTTGATGTCGTATTTTGAGCCCTGGTTTGGCCTGTGGTAGAAAAAGAGATTTCTTATTGGGACTGAGTTTGGAATTATGAGCACATTCTGTGATGTTGATCATGTTTAAACTAGTAAGAAATATAGTGGTTTAATAAAGAGAATGTTAAAAATATGTTTAAAGTGCCATACATCTGTCAGCTGATAAATAATATGCTATTTTCCCAAGTTAGAAGCAGTTAAAAGTTAAATGGCTAATGTTTAGTTTTTATGTACACAACTAACTAACTAAAAGCTGACCTGAAAAAAATAGTTAATTGTCGTCGGTTTGCACAAAAAGAATAAATAAATAACATTAATAAATTGTTTCAGGATAGCTGCCACATAAACCACTGCAACATAATATTTCTAGTGTTGACATCCAACAAACAAATACATCATTAAAATGACTAAAATGTTCACTTTGGAGCTATTTTTCTCCATCCTCTTTGTTTACCTTCATAGCAAAGAACTGTTTTTCTAAAACATGCAGTTCAATAAAGTAAAATACTTTTATAGTGTGGCATTTATTTTATGTCTTCAAAATACTTATTACATTAATACATTACATCATTTTATTGGTATGGTATGTTTCTGTTCCACTAATTTGAAGCTCTCAGAGCCTAAAAGGTTCCATTACATTTGGTTCATCCTGGAAATTTTTCTTTTCCAATTGTTCTAGAATTAAACATTCAGTAGTCAGTGGGCAAACTGTTTTAAGGTAATAACTGGGTTAAAAAAAAAAGTTGTTGCATTGCCACAAAACAGTCATAGTCTAAAAATGTATTTAAAAAATTGTTCTGGTAGCAGTGTTATTAAGGTACATTTTACAACACAACACTTTTTTCACATTTTTAGAAAAAAAATTTTGATTTGTCACTATATATCAAAATTGCAATGAGCACGTAGACCCCAGATTATCAAAGTTTGTCCTGCCTTGTCTCTGTCCAGACCTTGTATTTGTCAGTGTATAGTACTCTTCAGAGGAGTATGGTGGGCAATCATGTATTGCCACTCATCAATAGTTATAGATCTCTGTGAATACCAACAGAGATAAGCACCTTTAAATACCAACTGAAGTGCAGTTACACAGTCATCCACACAGCCCATGTTTGTGTGTTTGTGCAAAGGTGGTGACAGAGACTCAAGCAGGTGAGGCACATATTTGTCTGCCATTCGGACCCCAGAGAGCAAAGACAGCAGACAGATGCCCAGACGCCTAGCCAGTCCCTGACCTGCCAGTCTGCCTCCATTACTGGCTCTGGCAATGACGGCTGTGACACAGAAAAAATAAAGAAAGAAGAAAGAAAAGGAAACTGTCGCACAAAATCCGTCACTTCTTGCCACTTTGCTCCCACGCTCTTCAAAACGTGACATGTGTCACGCATAAGAAGCTTAGAGCTGCCGTGGTTCCCTTCCATCTGACGCTTTGATGGTGATTTCGCCCGAGGCGTTTGTCACACATAACTTACTCTGATAACAATGAGAACTGGTGCACGGTGGGAAAGAGGGGAAAAAGAGAGTGTGTAAATATGCAGATATTGTAAAATCCTTACAATCACCATAGGAGCAGGAATCAAAGTGGAAGGCGAAATGGGGGGAAGCGCATATCACAGGCTTGTCATCTTTCCTCTTGTTCGTCTAGTGACTCTGGTGACTGCCTCTGGTCTTACAAATTTTGGCTGCTGTTGCAGTAAAGAACAGAATATTGGAGATAGTGAGTTTTGGCCCAGCTCTTGGAGTCTAAATAAATCTATACCTACATCATGGTGTTACGCTTTGAGAGTAAATGAGGCTCCCAACACAAGGGACATAGTAGTAACAGGCATTATTACAGGGTCAAGGTTACTTCCAACACTAAGATCAGGGGTATTACAGTCCTCACCCTGTAGTATTTTTTATTGAACCATGGCAAATCCCTTTCATACTTCTCAGAATGATGGCATGCTTCATATCTAGGCCTGATGTAAAGTAACAGATTATAGCTTTGATGGGACAAAAGATTGGATATAGGCCCAATGATGACTTGGCCGTCTGGAAGTGACAACTATACTCTTTGCGGTTGTGATAATGCTCAGTCATTACTATGTCTGAAGTTTAATGTTTTATTCTGTGAGTGGTTTATTTACTTATTTGTTTTTTTTAGATTTATTTCCCATCACCCTGTATTCTTGCTCTCTTCGGGAAATCTCATAAATGTTGTGTCAGTGTTGTTATGACTCTCTGTCTTTTTGTATTTTGATCAGTATGATCAATTTCTTAGTAAAGGTTTGTGCTCACAGACATGAGGGTTGTTATTTAGCATGGCCTCATTTTCTCTCTCATATTCATGCATATAAGAACCTCTAGAGTTTTTTTTTGAAAGTGGACATGTACATATGTAAACGCTTGAAGCTGCATACAGTGATGCTAAAACATATTCACAAAACAATAAAACTATGTTCTTGCTTGATTGTTTTTGCCTGACATATTATACTGTGGATATAAGATCCCTCAGCAGACATCATGAAAGGCCATCAGTAAAAACAAAATACACTATGATTATGTTCCTTGGTATTACTCCCCTATAGAGTCTAAAAGCAAAACAAACACATCAGAGAGGAATGTGATGAGACAACACGGTTCTATACCCAGATGGAAATGAGAAAGTATATCTATCTAAAAAGTATTCTCATTGTTGAATGTTGATGAAACACTGAGGAAACTGTGTATAGGAATATTTAAGCCTTTAATAGTGTGCTGCTAAGCTTATGATTATTCCTTTATTTCTTCCTCCCCGCTGAAATTAATGTACACACATCATTATTTTATTTGCTTAATGATAATGTACTACTACTAGCAAAGTGGCAACAATTTGTAGAGTAATGTTTTACGTGCCTTCTTCTTTGGCTTCTGTCTTTTGTAAGAAAATGTGATTGGTGCACAATGACAGCCTTAAAACATATTCTCTCTCTCTCTCTCTCTCTCTCTCTCTCTCTCTCTCTCTCTCTCTCTCTCTCTCTCTCTCTCTCTCTCGCTCTCTTTCTCTCTCATACCACAGAATCTGTTTCTCTTTTTTGGTTAACATTCTTCTTGCCTTTGCTGAGAAGAGGAAAACCATGAAGAACAGAAAGATACTGCCTATTCAACACCATCTAGAGGAAGGGTCTGAGAAGAGAGAGAGAGAGAGAGAGAGAGAGAGAGAGAGAGAGAGAGAGAGTCACAGAGAGAGAGGTGGTATGATCATGATTTTTTTGAGCAGCTATGAAACAGCTATGAAGAAGCTTTGACATGCTGAAGGAGCAAACACTACAGCTTCATTCCATATTATTTCATTGTTGTAGTGTTTCATTGGTATGGGCCATGGATATAATATACACTGGGCAGCACACTTTGGACAAGTGGAATATGGGACATGAATCTGTCTAATATTTGGAACTTTCCAGTGACAGTAAATTTAGATGTGAGATATGCAAAAGTAATAATATGAGAATTCATTTAGAAATCTAGAACTATTAGCTAGTAGGTTTTATTAGATTGCAGACAGATCATGAAACACAGCTTGGTCAAGAAAAGGCAACCGCTCTCTAATAATGCAGAGAAGCCTTTTTGCTTTGTGTGCACATTCGCCAAGGTATTGTTTTCATAAACTTCTGCAAATACACGTCATTTATTTTCATTCAGAGTTGCATTAACATTTCACCAAGACAGTGAATTGAAGAAGGGAGAGTTTGACCACTGCATTAAGTCAAGATTCTAAATTCAGGATCTGGTCTCTGTGGTGGCCAATCCATCTGTGAAAATGAAATCTTATGTCCCCCAGACCAATCTGTCTCAATGTTACCAGATATATTCTGGAATAGTAACAATGGGATATTCCTGTTTCATCGGAAGAAAAAACACATTGATGAAAAACTTCATTCAGTATATTCAGGTAGCCAGCTGACTTTTTTATTCTGACCCTTAACATTGTTAAACCTTGACCTGACCATGTGACGCAAGATCATAGCAGACTTGAAATGAAGGCTCTTGGCATGATGGTTTATCAATTCATCCACGTCTCTCCTAACGCTGGTGGGTCTATCACTCTGGACTAGGGTTAATCTGTACACATCAGACCACATTACCTTTTTTTTTACATTGCTATAGATTCCAATCTTTACCCTGCATAGCAAATTAAAGCATTTTTTCCTGATTATCTGATTAGACTCATTAAAAAAGGGTTCTTAAAGCCATTTGACTTTTTAATCCCAATATCTTGTGTTCTCTTCTCATTATGTGTGGAAATGCCTTTACACATAGCTGTGTTCTTCTGTTAAATTTTGACGCTTTGATTTCAATCAATGTTGAATGATCTCTAATAATGATTATTTTTTCTGACCACATTTCTTCCTTAAAGATGATAGTTCAGCACCATCCTTCCTTGGTTTTCAAATGCACTGGCCTATTCTTTTACACTAGTTTCGGCAATCTCCATTTTTGTTTTCTTTGCTTGACTGAAGCCAATAATACGACTCTTCTAAAACAGTGTAACATCTTTTCCACGACCACAGGATATGTTTCCCGACATGGTTGATGCAGCTACTCACTGCATCAGTTAGGGCAAAAGGAGAAGCTTTATGAAAAGCCATTTGAACATGGTTAGCTCTGTAATGAGAACATAAAAAAGATCCAAGAGCAAACGAGGGAATGAAACCACACTCTACTAGAAAACGTATGCTAGTGTACGCATGTTCATGTGCCATGTGGGTTTGGGTGCACTCACGCATTGACACATTGTAGCACTGTTTTGAAACAGTCAGACCTTGTTGTCTCAAGCACTTTTTTTTTCAAGCAACAAATAAATATCCAACTAAAAAAAAAAAAAAAAAAGAGTAGTAATGACCAAGTGTTATCCTAAATGTTCTAATGTTGATGACAAGCCTGTATTATATGTGTGAAATAGAATATGGAAATTCACAGCCTGAATGACAGCCCTCCTGCAGAGTGATACACTCTACGCTCTTTTCCAAACAGCTAATCAAGTTCACTGAAAGTCCACGAGAAGGCTGGAGCTCCTTTCAAACCCGCATCGAGCTGCGTGATGAAAGGGTGGCCGATAGCCACTTTAATTTGCGAAGCGTGCCGAGATGACAGATTTATCACTCAAACACATCTGCAAAGGTACAACAAACATGGAGAAAGGAACAGAGGAGAGAATGCAAGGAGGCATGGAGTAGTTGACAGACTTAAGGAAAGAGACAGAGAGACAGAAAATATGGAACGGAGAGGTCGTTCATGTGACTTACACACAGCAGAAGATGTCTGTTTCCTCTGGACTCATTAGAGTAGTATATTGTGTCGTTCAGGGCCGAAAAGCTGTCAATTCGCTTAAAGCAACATTCAGCCAACAATCACATACACACAGTTGACTCAAGTGTAGCTGATCATCCCAGACATGCTTGGTGTCTGATGTTTGCCTCTTTAGTTTTGCAGTGAAATGATGAGGCCTATGCAACTAACATGTACTGAGAGTTTATTTTCATGTTATTTGCATGACTTTTCCATTAACTCACATCAGTGCCTCAGGAGAGAAGACTTCAGAGGACAAAATATCTCCTTACACAAATGTAGTTAATTAACCAAGACATGTTAGCAGTTACATTTTTGCTTCTTTATCTAATATTCCTAAAGAAGTACTAGAATTCAATCGTCACCCAGATTTTCTATGAACGTCTACACAACTAACTCTTATACTCATTATCCAATTCTCATATTAAAGCTCTTATTGAAAGTTCTGCATCAACGGATTCTACAAATTTCTGGCAATCCATGAAAATAAAAGCCAGAAGACAAAACCTCATATTCTCCCCATAACGCATTTTTTCAGTTCATTTCATTAAGCAATGAGAGAGATATGTACACAATGATGCCATGCTTTTGTTATAGTCAGTGATAAGCTCAGCATCGATTTTACTTTTGTCTGTTTGTAAAGTGGAAAACAATGTGTTTTGTGTTGTTTTTACGAGTCACTATCAATTGTTTCCCACTTTTTTGGCTTTTGCAGTTGATGACAGGATACCTTTTGAAGTGAGCCTATCGTGTCCACTGACTGGGCTTTTGTTGGAGATGAAACAGATTATTCATGTTGAGCATCATGCTTGTGTACACGCTGGGAATAACACACCTTCATACAAGACTCCAGACACTACTGACATGTGGATTATTCTCTTTGCACATCTGGTGATTTTGTCCGAGATGCTGGGGCCCGATTTTAGAGAAGTGTGTCAGGATTAAACTTTCATTCTTCATAAACATGTCATGCTCCCATAGGTTTCAGTCAAGCACTTCAAAAGGAAGTCACAAAATAGAATAGAATACAGACTGTATGTTTGATCCAAAGTGTTTTTCCAAAGTTTGTTCAGTGCGTTATTCTGATGAAACCGTTAACGTGATTCATTGACAAGCAACCTCATGCATTTTAAGTGAATATGCCATTCACCTACTGTTGGAGAAGCCCTGTTTCGTAAAAGATTGATTTAAAATGGTTTATTTTCCTCTTTAAATGTATAGTTGTGTGCAAAAATTGAAAACATGAAAATGAAAACCAAACCTTGTATACGGCAAACGGACTTGAGATGCCTTTTTTTGCTGCAAAGGTTTGTGCACGTGTTTCACTTATTGCTTTCAATATATTGGAAAATAATATAATAATGCAATATGTGCTACTTTTAAAAAGGACAGAATTTTTGGTTGATAGCTTGTTTTTGTTTTGCTTTTCTAGTTGTGCATTAAGTTGTAAAGTGCTTTCTCTGTAGACTCAGAAAATGACAGAGAATCACAAAAATCTAAGACATACAATCCAAATGGGATCATGTTATAATTTTGCAACACAATGATATACTTTTGGGTTTAGTTCCATTATTAACAAATGCCATGAACCATAGAGTTTGAGGATCATTGTGTTTGTCTTTATGGAGCCAACATATGAACACACACAAACACACACACACACACACACCCCATTCACATACATACACACCAGTTCTCACTTCTGCATAGCACCTCTTGCACTCTTGCAAACTTAGATCTTCAGAGATTGGCTGGTGCTGAGGCAACATCCACCAAGGCCCTATGTCCCTGCCTCCTCTTCCCTTAGTGGTTTTCGTGTGTGTGTGTGTGTGTTTGTGTGAGTGTGTGTGTAGAGCAGAAAGGAATAGGCAGCGGTTTTAGAACTCCATCTGCTCCCTGCCTGCCTCTCATGCGGGAATACTCGCCTGGAATTTTAAGAGATTCCATCTCTCTCTCTCTCTCTCTCTCTCTCTCTCTCTCTCTCTCTCTCTCTCTCTCTCTCTTCCTCGGTTCCAAATATCAGACTTAATTCAGAACTATGCGTAGTGGGTGATATAGAGTGCTAGGGTATGGAAATGTTTCCCCATAGCATTAGTGCATGTGGCTCTGCTTCTGTGGGTTTTCCAAGAAGTAGTATCAGACAAGTTTCCTCGTAACATAGTTGGACTTTGTGTGTCAATACTCTAATTTTAGGCATGTTGTTGGCTAATGAAGTATTAAAGGCATTGGGAAGTGTTGCGATGCGCTAAATCAGAGATCCACTTCTTAGAGAATCAAAAAAGGCCTCAGATAATGAGGCGAGTGAACAAGCAGGATGTGATTTCCCCTTGAGATTGATTGATGCGCATAAAAGAATAATGGCATCCTAATATCGAGCCTGTTAATTTCAGCGGACCTGATGAAGTGAATTTTTTGACTGATGTTTCCTGAAAATGGCGACACATGTCCTCTCTTAATCCCCCCCTCCACACTGCCACAAGCAGATGTGTCGCTTGATGTAGACGTCAAATGGAACCGTGCCACTTAATAAAATATCGCTCCTTCTTTGACAGCCTGCTTTAATTGAGTCCCTTGTCAGTTTTATCAAACTGCATGTTATCATCATTTGAGATGGTTCCCTTCTTTCTCTCCTCTCTCTGTTTCTCTCTCTCTCTCTCTCTCTCTCTCTCTCTCTCTCTCTCTCTCTCCCTCTCCCCCTCTCTTATCGCCTCTTAAGGAATAGGCTAGCAGTGGGTGTGTGGCAACTTTGTTTAAGGAACCGAAAGAAAGGAAAAGAGAAGGGAACGCTCCTCCGAGGCGGGCTTGTCATTTGGATCCATAATTCAGAGCCATGATTTTAATTTCCCTCTGTTCTTTCAAAGGGGAAGTCGGAGGAGAGGAGGCAGACTGGTCGTTAGCAGCGCTAACGGCATAACCAGATAGCGGAGGGTGTAGCTAGCCCTTTATAAGAGACATGGAAATATGCCGAGAAGAAAAGTGACAACATCTAAGACTACATGAGGGATGGAGGCTCCGTCTGGCGACTAAGTACGCCAAAAAACATGCGGAGAGTTGTTTACAAAAGGGGAAGAAATAGTTTTGACTAGCCAAACATAGGTCGACAACATGCTAGGCCGCAAGCTAGGGTGTGAAAAAGTTTAAAGAGTTTTTGCTACTATATGCTCTCTCTCTCTCTCTCTCTCTCTCTCTCTCTCTCTCTCTCTCTCTCTCTCTCACAGACATATAACACACTCTGGTTGATGACTAAATTCGTGGTGCAATTGACACAGTAAGCGGTGTAGTCGGAACAGCCCCTCGTGCTGAGCTGGACGTTATGGTGCAGGTTTGAGTCCTACCAGTAGTCAACTTGGGAACGAATCTTTCTGATCTGAATCAAGCACTACGCTATCTTTCCAACTGCTTTAGGCCTTTTGGAAAACAAGGTAAGCGTCACTTTGAAGCATATTACATTAGGCTGAGTTACTGAATAAACCTAGTGCTCTAGCTCTTGAATAGGCCTGCGAAAAAATGAGAATAGTTGATGACATCATTTATAATTACTTTAGTAATTCACCCATCCAGTGTCCCTATTAGAACTGCGGCTGATACAACCAAACTGTCAAGTCCGACCATGTTTTATGGACTTATTGGACTACTTACACATCCATGACTCATGGGTAGCTACGATGCTTTACTGATATTAGTCCAATTCTGTTATCTGCGTCATAAATCCGTTATCTTAGTCGCAGTGGTGGTGGAGTCTATCTAACACTCATAGGACGAAAGGTAAAGAAATACCCAGGACAGGACCATTGCAATAGCTGCAGTAAACACATAGTCACACCTAGGGGCGATTCAGCATCCCCAATCCATCGGACATGTCTTTAAATTGTGGGAGAAAGCCACTGCACCAGCAGGGAGAACATAGAAAAGACCCCAGGCTGCAAGGGAATTAGACCAGGACCTTCTCACTATGAGGTGACAGGAGTAACCATTGCACTGCCATGTTGGCTTGCATGTAACATCCCGTTTTTAATTCTTGATTAGCCCCTAGTCTCCGAGCAATGTTTCTGTTCATTTCAACCACATCCTCTATGAATCTTGGGCTTGACATCCAAACAGAGCACTGTACTGACATTCTCACATTCCAAGATCTGTATAACCTTCGCAGAGCGGCTGCACAGGACTAGTTGGTCCAAATCACCAAATTTCAAGCATAATTTGGGAAAGGTAAAAATCTGAAATATGAACACAGAAGTGTGTACCCAGTTCATGGAAATGTGGGCTAAAATCGACAGGAACATTCTGAAGGTAACTGGTGTAGTCATTACCTGACAGGGTTGATGCTCAAATTGACGCAAGCGTATGCAATGCAAAAGTGAGCAGAGATATGTGCAATAGGTGAGAACACAAAATAAGAGCTTTGTGAATGTGTTCACTAAAGGGAAATGTTGCCTTTTTTTTCTCTGAGGCCTTTAAGGTCATGATAATGCCACAGCCATGCTGCTTGTCAGATGTTTGGTTCATTAAATTTTTGAAAGAATCGGTTGGATAAACTGATCAAACCTTCCAGCACTCGTCAGCTCCACATAATGATGGCAGCTTCATAACCATTGCTGAATGTTGTTGTGTTCTCTGCAAATGCGCCCTCTGATTGGTTGCTTGGAGGCGCGTCCCAGCGACCGTTCCACCGTTCCCCTGGAGATGCCTAAGTCCCTCCCCTTCCTTTGAAGTCACAGGAAACTCCTCTCACAGCAGTGGGATGTTTTGATGTCAGTCGCACTTTTGCTCATCTTCTTTACTCTCTCTCTCTCTATCTCTCTCTCTCTTCTCTCTCTCTCTCTCTCTCTCTCTCTCTCTCTCTCTCTCACTCTCTCTCTGTAAAGCTGAGGTTCTGGTGGCTGCTGGATTCTGACGCGCCACTGTACACCTCAGTGCTGCATTTGATCATTAATTTATCACAGTTCCAGCAGTTTGTTTGACAGGTGGAGGAACTTTCATCTTGAAGCTTTGTGGCTAGAGCATGCTCTCTCTCTCTCTCTCTCTCTCTCTCTCTCTCTCTCTCTCTCTCTCTCTCTCTCTCTGTACCACCTCTCCGGGATGTATTGATTCATGCTCCTTTTTCACTAATATTAGCATGTACAGGTGTAATGAGGGGGCTGGCTCACTCAGCATGCTGGTTTATTGATGATGTCAGTTTAACACATGCAGATTGCCATCGCCAGGGACAGGAGCAAGGCTGTGTGCAGGGAGTTTCACTAGCACTTTTGTCACCGTTTTATCCAGAGTTATTCCACTGCTGCCTCACTGCCTGACTCTTCTCGCTGTTTCAGTTAATCTGAAATCTTTTTTATTGCCATTGATGCTTTGGGTTATATGTGTTTTATATATGTTGCATGGTTACAGATAATAATAGGAGTACATCAAAGAGTACATGTTGAAAGGATGTTAACAGAATTTTCCTGTGAGACATTTTCCAACTTCAGTTCATGGCTTTTGTTCCTTTATTTATATTGTCACACCATTTATTTTTGTGGGTGTGGATTGCTGTAAGTAAGGTGGACTTGCAGGCTGAGTTACCGTTTTAAAAATAGGTTTCCAAATGGGATTGTCTCGAATGTACATTTCTGGGAGAAATCTGTGGTTGTTATAGAGCAATGGTTCCCAGATTTTCTCAGTACCCCCTGAGACATATTACCTCTTGGTGCAAACCCCTCTTGCTTTTTAAGCTTGGATATAGTGTCTTAATGCATGAGATTCCTTTCCCTGTAAAATCAGTTCCTCTCTAGTTGATTCACACAACCCCCCCCCCCCACCCCCACACACACACACACATACACACACAGTGACACACAAAAACCTACTCTACTATCACAATGTGACACACTCTAACACCTTCTTACAATCATTACTAATTAAAAGCAAAAATTGCATGAAAATAGGCTTTCATGTGATTAATTTTATACCTACTTAACTCACTAATGCAAAGAGATTTTATTGTATGTTATCCTGGGCATTCAGATCTGTGATGAACCATGACTGTTGGTCAAATAACAAGGACAAAAGACTCTAACAATGAACATACTTTATCATTATATAAATAACATATGAAGATATGAAATATATCCAGTTAATGTACCAATTCAATAAAGCAAAATCCATGCATAGAGCTGCCAGCATTTACCCTCTCCTATAAAGCCACTAAGGAATGTGCACTGGGCCAGTGCTGGCCCCTGATTGGAGGCCCATGATTGGTGGGTGAGACCAGTAAGCTACCCTGAGGTACCCTGGAGCAAGATACTGTCCCCATCAATGCTCACCGGGTGCTGGATATGGCTGTACCCTATGTGATGGGTTAAATCCAGAGCAGCATTGTATTATAGTGCACTGTGTAATGTGCTGTGTCTCCCCAATGACAAATGACAAAGGTCTATATATGTATATATATATATAAAATACCTGCCAGACCTTGAACAATATTTAATGTGATTCAATTGAATACATATAAAACAGATTTTATAGACATGTTTTCGAATTCCTAAAAAGATCTGATAATTACCCTTTAATTTACACTGTCTACTTTAAAAGACTCTTCACACAGACTATCGGATGGGTGTTTTTATCTTTACAGGAGAAAGAGCACAAAAAATGTCCCACTTCACATAAGTTTTATCGCACACACATGCACACACACACATACTGTAGCAAGCTAGGAAGGCCTACACAAAACACACACTCACACACACAAACAAGGCGTAATGCGTTACGGGATTCTTTAATTTCCACAAACACAGTTACCAGCTGCATGTTCATATATTAAGGCATTCTCTTTAGCACTTCATTCAGGGAAGAATATTGTTAATCCTGCATAGTGTATTCTGTGTGAAGAAGCGGCATCAAGTGCTAGCAGAGTGTAGCTTCAGTGTAGTTTCTTGCCCCCCTCTTCCTCTCTCTCTCCTTCTTTCGCTCTATCTTAGCTTCTTTTTCTGAGCTCAGGGATCAAGGCCCACCGGGGCACCTCTTAAGACAGGAACTTCCAGGACTATTTTGGCATCAAAGCTTGTCGGGCGTGAGGGCCTAACTCTCTGAAGTCGACTTGAGAAGGGAGGGGAGGAGGAGAAGAGGAGAGAGAGAGGGGGAGAAAAGAGGAGCGAGAGTGTGTGCTCTGGGTCTATGGGGAGCAGTTGAGAGCGAGCGCAAGGGGGCTGCTCTGCGGGGGAAAGGGGGCTACGGAAAGCCTCTCTTCGGGCCTTTGGAATCAAATCCTCCCCTGGTGCTCCAGTAGAAGTGGAAGTCCTGAGCTTCAGGGCCTCTCTATTGGAGTGGAGAAAGCATTTACTCTCTCTCTCTCTCTCTCTCTCTCTCTCTCTCTCTCTCTCTCTCTCTCGCTCTCTCTCTCTCTCTCTCTCTCTCCCTCTCTCTCTCTCTCACTCTGTGTGTGTCTCAGAATCTTTACCTCCTGCTACCTAGTTTAATGGTGAAAACACTGCAATACATGAAGACACTTGCAGTTAACTATCTGTATAATAATTTTAAGTTGTCATAAGATTTGTCACCAGGTGAGGTTGTAATTAACAATCTTGGTTTCTAACCAGTTATGTTGGTTTTTATTCTCCAAACGTGACACTTCTGAAACCATGGATATAAAGGATGCCCATTTAAATCAGTGCAAATGTTGAGGTTTAATACTTCCGTGAACAAGCAGAATACAGCAGAAACACATTAGCGAGTAAAACTATGACGACTTTTGATTCAAAGCTAAAAAAGAAAACCAGTAAGAAAGGAACACTGTGGGCCAAAGGTATGTTGACTCAAAGAATTAAAAAAAGTAAAAAAAAAGAAAATTAAGTGAAATGTGAAGGCATGCTGTGCTTTTTAGCAGGTACTACATCAATCAGTAAACAGTAAAACCACGACCAGGTAAAATGAATGTCATTAATGATTAGGCCTTTCAAGGGGTGGATACATTTAATGAAGTTAATTTGATGGAAGCAGAAAAAATAGCCAAGTGTGTGGATTTGAGTGATTTAGAAAGGTGAAAGTGATTTAGAAATGATGGTGTGATGAATGGGTCAGAGCATGCATCTGCATGCATCTGATCATTATGTAATGATCAGAACCTCCCGAAAGTGATTCAGAAAGGAAAATACAATTGAATAGGTAAAAGGACCATGGGCACCATAGACACCTTGATGCATGGGAGTTGTAAACATGATCATCTGGTCCAATCCCATTGAAAAGCTTAAGGCATTTTAACACTATCTATGATAAAAAGGTGTCAGGTGCCCATGTTGACACCACCGTGAAAGCCCCTACAAAGGGCAAATGAAAGTGACTATTTTTGTCATTGTGAAATGCAGCACAGCACACAATCTCTGCGTTTCACCCATACACACGTGCAGTAAGGGGCACCTATTGAAAGCACCCAGGGAGCAGTGACAGGGATGGTACCTTGCCTCAGGGCAACCTACTGGTGAGGGAATCGAACCCACAATATTCCAATCCAGGGGCAGACTCCCTATCCACTAGGCCAGTAATGGAGTAATGGAATGGTTTTCTTTAACATTGTTCGAACATTAGAGGCAGTGTGATGCTCTGGACAATGATTTGCTGGAAATCTTCAGATCCTGGGATGTACATATTACTATGACACAAACCACCTACCACAACAGTGTTGCAGACCAAGTACATGGTAATGTCAATGATGGTAATTCACTGATAGCAGTGGCCTCAGTCAGCAGGATGAACATGCCCTGGAACACAGCAAAAATTATTCAGGGATAGTTTGAGGAGCATCACGAAAGGGTGTTGACTTGTTCTCCAAGTTGTAGGACTGAGCAGCTACAGTGTGCACTGGACAAACAAGTATGAGCCAAAGAAGCTCCACCTAGCAGCTTACAGGACCTGGATCTTCTGCTAATGTTTTTGTGCTTTTGTAGTCCATGCCTTGAGTCCTAAGCATTTCTGAGGGCACAGGGGGAACCTACAGGGTAACCTAGCTGCATCCCCTGAATTAAGACACAGTCTGAAAGATTGATCTGTTTTTCAGATCAATCTTTGTGTGGTTCAGTGTTCTAGAGCACATAATATATTTAGAGATGCATATTGTGACATCAGTTACAAACGTGAAGAGTAACATGTCATCAAAATACCCACATCTAATATATCATCATTGCCCACAACTTGCACTGGGTTGCTTCGACAAGTCCAACTCAAGACAACACAAGCAAGCTTGTTTTTGGTGTTGTAGCCATGCAAGATGTCAAACAACTTTAACTCTACTAGACAAGGCAACTGTCGGAACGTACATGTTTACCAGGCTCACTGTTAAAGTCAAAGCTAGTCCTGGAGCGCCATTCCTGATTGGGACGGATCTTTTTTGATTCACTGGAGCTCTGACCATCTGTTTAGAGCAAATCTCCAGGGTGCCTTGAAGATTGTTGCATTTCAAAGGGAGTCTGAGAGCTGGCAGCACTTGTTTAAACAGCCCAGTCAGGAAATGCTGAAACAGCACCACAGCGCTACTCAGGATAAGCGCTGAGTATTTAATTTATGCAATATTGATATTAGTGAGTGTTTAAGATATTTAAACCATTTATTATTTATATCTTCAGTTCAAAAAAAAAAAAAAAATCTGGCCATGATCTTACTTTCATGGTAGTGTAATACATTTGTGGTGCTAAAAAAGGGTTCTCTGGGGCAATACCATTGAGTAGTAACTTTTTCATGTCTAAAGAACCTGTGAGTACCGAAATGAGATTAGATGTGAGTGTTGAGGAAAGGGAAATTCAATACAAGAACTACTTCTTTAGGGTTCTTTGTAATGAGAATGTTTCTATATAGAACCACTGAATTCACCCTCAGCTCTTGCATGGTTAAATGGCTCTTCTGTTTTATGGAAAACCTGTTGTATTTGTATCTCTGAAAATGATTTTTGTTAATAGAATAGTTGTCTTACATACTGCCATTCACATAAACCCCGAAACGGTAATGGACCTCAGCACATTCGAACATAAATGTGAAATTGTGATCTAGCTAGTCACTGCAAACTGCAACTGTTTGCTTTATCTGCTGCCAACTCCTCCAAGTTATTCATCTGGATAAAATGCATTCATCATTGTATTTTTAATCACAGAAAATAGATAGACAAAGGAATGCCTTAGGGAGGGAGTGTGTGTATTATGAGTGGGGGTTAAAAATCTGCAATTCCCACAGCAGAGTCGGTATTGTTGCCCTGCATCGGCAAACATTCCACAAATTGACTTTGAATGAATTTATTTTTAATGTGATGGAGATGTTCCTCTGCCAGAGAGACTACAGTAGTGCATGTGTACACTGTTTGCGGAGCTGTGTATATGGATGTGAGTGTATGGGGGGGAATAATTATTTTTGATTGTACATGACCAGTATCTAAATATGCATTGTATCAGTCTCACAGAAGTGTATGTAACACGTATGTCCAATTTGTATTAAGTATGTGTGTGTATGTAGGTGTGCTTTTGCATTTGTTTAATGGACCAGGGTCTACAGTCTTCAGTGAAACCTTTTTTCAACCCTTCGCTCTCTTGGTGTCCCAGTGTTTCCAACCCTTACAAAGCAGCTCTCTCATCACAACATCCTGCTCTGATTGTATTCATTAATAAATTAATTATCAGCCCACTTCTGTTCCAACCTAATTGAGTCCCATTGCAGTTCCTAAGTAGGACACACTCGAATCAGACAAATGGAATGGTATCCGGGGCTGGCTCTTCAGGGCACAGATCTTGGCTTCAACTCATGGAACACACATACCCACACTGCACTGATTTAACCACATACTTACATGGGCTAGCCACTGGTAGTTTGTCCTAAACAAGACTTAAGTGAAAACTAAAGGGTTTGTCTTAATAGTTTATGCTCATACAGACATTTACAGGAAACCCCAAGCAAATGAAAGAATTGTCTCACCTCATCATGTCATTCCGCAGTAGGCTCTAGTGCCTGTGTTACAGAATGCTGTCAGAGATAACAAGGAATAAGAAAGGATCACTTAATGCGTTTTGATTAAATATTAAATACGTTGCGCAAAGAGGGAAAAAAAAGAACATAGGTTAAAAAATCTTCAGACAGATGTCTATTAGATCAAGTTCATAAAGTGGGTGCATTATTGAATAGTTACCTAATCACTCCGATCAATAAGCTTAAAAGTTACCATGTAAATGGCACCAACAGTTGCTCTTTTGAATGTTCATTTGAGCATTTCAGTTAAGTCTGCCATAAAAATGATCTGGCATAAAAATGCAGTCTAATGTGTATCAAGTCAGTGAAAATAATCCCTTTAGAATCATGGGAATGCCAGAATTCTAAAAAAAATCTGAACTAGTTGCTTGGGTAATTTTCCACCAAATGATCTTGATCTTACATCAATGGGTCTTAAAGCAGCCCTCAGGACCAGAAAGTCCATATTTCAGCACCAACATAATTCATAATCCTTAGGATAGAGCAAAAATGTGTGGACCATCTTATGAAGTGCAGGAGGACTGGTTTCAGAATTGATCTTTTTTATATAATGACATATTCTGAATTAGGGGCAGCGGTGGCCTAGTGGTTAGGGCGTTGGCTACGTGATCGGGGGTTCAAACCCCTTCCCAATAGGTTGCCCTTGGTAGGTACCCTTGAGCAAGGTGCCGTCCCCGTGCCGCTCCTCCCTGCGATGGGCTGGTGACCTGTCCAGGGTGTGTCCCCCGTCCTCGCCCTGTGTGTGCTGGGTTGGACACCAGCGCAACCCCGTTTGGGACAAGCGGCAGAAAATGAATGAATGAATATTCTGAATTACAACATTCTCTGTAGTCTTACCTCATGGATGCACTTTTGAACTTTAACTCAGCAAACCCAGCGTATAAGTGAATCACTATCTTACAGGTTGTATGTGAAATCTGTCTGGTTTTCAAGATATTATAGATAATAATGACAATGGCAGAATTATCAAGCAGATTGTCACTGGGTATAGTGGAAGGTAATATTCCCAACTTCAGTTTATTTCGATGTTACAACAAAGTAAGACAGTTTAGATCCTTTCTAAACATCCACTATTCATGTAACGTCCACACACTGTAAAAGGCGGTGTATTCAAATTGTGCAAGTTATGTGGTCGACACAGCCGCAATGCTGTTGCATTCCTTTAGTTCACCCTATACCTATACAAAGCATGAATGAGTAATGTGCTTGAATGCTGTATGCATACTTTCTCAGATGTGCTTTTTAAAAAGGTGATGGTAATCCTTCTTGCTTATGACCAGAGGCATTTTACAGACAGGTACCAGGCAAACTTTTCTAGGTTTTTTTTCTTTTATGGCACAATAAGCAGAGCAGCCAGGAGCGGATAAACTCACCACTAAACACACAATGGTGTTTTCAAATTTTATTTATTTATATATTCATATTACTTTTTCAATTAATTCACTGCTCCATTCGAAGACCCAGGGGCAAGTATGTGTGCTAAGGAAGTCCCCTTACATTTCACTACAGGCAAGACTCAGGCACCATGTGCAAAGTGCCAGCCTTCACATTTAGCCATCCATTATTGAGCAAACAGAGTCCTGTCTGTCTCCAGTGCTTTGGGCCAACAATTAAAGATATCAGCCGCTGCATACGGGTGGGAGGGGGACGGTGGACCCCGGCAGTGGGTGTATGTGTATGTGTGTTGGGGGGCAGACTCATGAGAGAGGTCTCAATGAAATATTGATGCCTTTAATTGAGGCTTTAGGTTGTTCATGGTCGATAGTGCCTTTAGCAGATGAAAGTGCAAGGTGGGTTGGAAGGAGTTTACTTTGTGTGTGTGTGTGTGTGTGTGTGTGTGTGTGTGTGTGTGTGTGTGTGTGTGTGTGTGTGTAAATTGTATGTTATACATTGTTAAATATGTGTAATAGCATGTTTCACACAGACATAGCAAAACCCATAAATAGTGGCTCAGACAATACAGTCTTCGGCAATGTAAACAGAAGACGTGGCTGAATGGAGAGATGCAGTCTAATGTAGTCTAATTTTAAGAAAAGTTTTTTGTTAAGCCTTTGTTTTTTTTAATGTTGACCTAGGAGAACCACTTCTGCTTTGGGGTTTAATGAAGGTTTCTTCCAATTTTCTCAATTTTCTCTTCCATCTCTCCAAAAACCACTCTTGGTTTCTTTTATTTGGGGGCGGGAAAAGGAATATGAGAGATACAACACAACAAACCTTTAATTCAAGTAATTTGAAAACACTAGCTGACCCTTTCATGATAATTGAACCAATGTAAATGGTCCAAGATTAAATTTAATTATACTTTCCTATTTATATTCACTTACACAATAGGTTAACACTGTATTTTCTTCTCCTCTAAAAGTACCATTTTAGAGGTATGAGATTTTGTATCGTCTGCGACTTTTTGTGCAATTTATATAACTTTATCTACGTTGTCATATCACTGTGTTATAATTGACTTTATTTGGTTACTGCACCAGGAACTTGTTCACTTTTTTTTGATGAAAATCTCCAGAAAGGAACACTACAAAACCTTCATGACTCATGTGCTGCCTTGCACTTACTTGTTCTCTCTCTCTCTCTCTCTCTCTCTTTTTGTATTGCCTCCTCTGTCTCTCACCCCTCCCTCCCTCTCTTGCTCTCTGGCGTCAGCTCTCTACAAGTGGCAGCTTTAATTTGGAGAGAAAAACAACTTGGAGTGAATATTGATTTCAAAAGTACTTGTGTGCTTCTAAAACCAGCAGCATGGCAACCTGCAGTCTTCAATTAGGCCGCCGCGTGTAGGTGTGTGTGTTTTCATTTGGGCTCCATGTTCACTTGAAATGATACATTAAAGACTATGTTTTACTTCAATCAGACTCAGAAAATACACACTCACACCCTGCAACGTCTGCTGTTGACGCGTAGCGGTTTTACACACACACATGCACGCACTTGGGTTAAATCCATCGCATAATTGCACTCATGTTCTTTTCTTTGAACCAAACACCACAGTCTTTACACCTCTCACTTCAGGAGGTCGTATCAAAACACATTCTTTGAATTTTGTTTCAATAAACTAAACTATGTCTCAATACTACATGCATATCTTATTGAAAGTAAAGAAAAAAGTTCATAGCGAGTTTTATAATAATCAATAATCAAATCATTTCAATTTCTTTCAGATTAAATGAATACTATCAGAACAATCTTACTTTGGACATTTCTTAATTCACTGTTAACAGAAGTTAAAATATATAAGAATTAGGCCACCAAAGCAATGGTAATGGACTAGGCCTCAATATTGAAAGGTCATTGGTTTGAATCCCAGACCAGTAGGTTGCCCTTGAGCAAGTTACTGTCCCCATCACTGCTCCCCAGGTGCTTTATATAGCTGCCCCCTGCTGCACATGTGCGTATGGGTGAAGAGCAGAGGTTGTAGTTTGTATTTTGTAGGTTGTATCATAGATTTCATGATTTTGCTCTTCAACATAAAAAAACGTGTTTATATCAGTCTGTCTAGCTTATTATTTTTGATGAAGAGAAAAAGATTTCAAGATGAGTCTTTAATATGGATAATAATCCCAGTCTTTAATATGGGAGAGCTAGAGCAGCACAACTAGAGGATGTGCATAATCTTGTAAGCAATGATTAACTTATTTGCTTTGGCCAAATCATTCCTTTAATGCATCAAGGTTATGAAAGATGTTGAAAAGATCATGTCTTAAATTTCACATAAATGGCATATGTAACGACAAATGTTTTTTGGGTTCAGACAGAAACCAAGATCATGGAATATACTGAGAAAGCTTTATGTTTAATATAAATATATTGGATCAAATATCGGTTCCACAAACTGAAATACATTGTACAGTGAGTATCTATAAGAATGCAAACCATTTCCCAATTTTTCAGACAGTGATATGTAGGGGGGTGTACTTCTATGATTTCAGCTCAGTTTGCTCAAAGCCAGTGGAGCGCATTCGTTTAAATTCTCATTAAACCTCTTAGTCACTTACATTGTCATTACACCCTTTTAAATATTTTCATCTCAGGTTTTTGCCGGCTTTCTGTTCTGTCCTTTCCCTCTCGGGGACAGGCTAACTGCAGTCTGCGTCTCTCTCTATCCCATAAAGCTCAGTTAGAAGTGGTTCTGATCTGTGGATTATGCTGGAAATGCTCCTCGCTGAGAGGATGGCACATGTAGAGGCATCACGCAGATGCGCTCGGCTCATGTAGTCCTCTGTCCCAGCAGTTTTAGGAAGACATGGCTCTAATGCAGACATTAGTAAACCCCTGCCATCATGGGCATAGAATGACACGGCACGACTCCCAGTCTTAACTCCTACAAAGCGCTTAAATATCTTAAGATGTGTAATGCATAATTGAGGTGAATTCTGTACTTTGGGTGATGTATTCCCAAGCTGGGTGTGGGTATAACTTTGGGCATGTGTGTGTGTGTGTGTGTGTGTATACACTTGCTGGCAGGCAACCTCTCTCTTAACATACTTTACAAAACAATGTAATGTAAGTGTTAAAGAGCATTGGGGGTGGACGTGGGAAGGGTGTGGTCTGTACTTCATTAAAAAAAGAAAACACCGCTCCCTTGGTGAAGGGCAAAGCACATTGTAGCCATTTTCATTCCTATCAGTAATTTAAGACTAGTTTGTTTTATAGATAACTGTAATTGGCTGTTCATTAAGAGGGAGAGAGAGAGAGAGAGAGAGAGAGAGAGAGAGAGAGAGAGAGAGAGCGAGAGAGAGAAGCCTATTGCTCAAACACTAAGCTAGATGTGGGAGAGAAATGAGTCAAGTGATGCATGTTTATTCCTTCTAAGCAGCAGCAAGGAAGGGATATAGGGCGCCTCTACTGGTAGACCTTTGCATTACAAAATGTAACAAAGCCTCAAATCCTCTTTTTGTGTCCTTCAACTGTTTATCTGCATCATTGCTGTTGTAATACGTCCCCAACTAAGCTCACTAAGTGAAAATGAAAAATGAAAGTAAATATTTGTCATTGTGAAGTCACGGCACAGCACACACTGAACCACAGCAAAATTCTTCTCTGTATTTAACTCATCACACCTGAGCTAGCAGTGGGCATATGCAGCACCCAGGGAGCAGTAACACTGATAATACTTTGCTCAACAGTACTTCAGGGTCACCTTCCAATCATGGGCTCTAGTCCTGAGCCACTAGATCACCACTGCTTACATTCAAATAATTCTTTACAATTTCTATTAATCCATTCATCCTAAAGTGCTCACACAAAGTAATAGCCAGCTGATTCAACACCACAAAAAATGATGTAACAGCTATAGCTGTGATCAAAATGCACACCTATTTGTGTTTCACGGTATTGTGCAATATGTTTGTCTATGGAAAATTTTGTACAGATTTTAAAATTGGAATTCCAGATTGATGTTCTAAGATACTATATCCTCCCACAATATATGTGTAATTTCTAGTGTGCATCATGAATCATTACCTTAGCTAGATGTATACCAATTTGCACTGCACATAATTTGAGATTCTTGCTAAGAAATGAAAATGGAAAGCATCAGATTCTCTCAAATATTTGGAGAAACACACAAAAAACGTACAAGTTCCAGAAGACTATCCAAGGAGTAATATTACATTTTGATTAAAGTCATTGTCATTTACAGTGAGGCTGACAAGAGAAGACAAAGTGCATGAGGAACTGGGCCAATAACATTTTGCTCCAGCCATTGTCCCCTTGAGCAAGGCACTTAACCCCAAGGCACTCCGCAGGGAACTGTAATAAAAAAATCATTGCAATAAAATAGTGATTGTGATAAAAATCTGTGGGAAAAATCAGGATTACAGGTAGGAAATACAGTACATGCAACCTATTACTCATTCATACAATCCTACTGTTCAGCCTCTGTGCAATCCGTGGTCTCGATTTCCAAACCATGATGTAAAGAAGCTTTCATAAATGACATACACAGTTAAACTGTGGTCAGCCTGTGATAAGCCACTCCACTGACCTGATATACTCTAGCAGACTCTGCAGATTATTCCCACTGCAGGGCAAATCATTTGTCTCCTGTAGTGGGGACATGATAAGGCTATAATGAATGCTTCTTTGCCACCCCTTAATTTTTAGCCCTTTAATGTATCCTGATCTTTAAGTGTTCCTAAAGGGGGGCTGGCAGGGGTGACGAGCTCTCTGTAAATTGATTATCTGTTTTTGGGAAAGCGCCACTGCTCACTGATTCTATCAGCCGGCCTGTCAAGGCTCACGCTGTTTCCACTTCTATTGGATTTAACGAGGGAACTCTGTGTGTGTGTGTGTGTGTGTGTGTGTGTGTGTGTGTGTGTGTGTGTGTGTGTGTGTGTGTCTGTTGTATTACCGCCTCGATGCAATTGCATTTGTCAGCATGATCCTTTTTGAGTGCATTTCAATTAGAGCATGATTCTTTTATTCGATTACATCCTCACCCCCCCCACACACACACACCTCCATCCCTACGTCCTAATGTGCACCACTGCTTGAACAAGCCACATCTAATGTACACAATTTAATTTCCTTAATTGAGCTACTGCATGTTTTCATATCCTAATTCCTATAATAATCTTCGATTTCAGCACCCACCATGCTCTGCTTGTAATGAAAGGGGGCAGCCAAAACATCTGTTAGGACTGAGATCTAATCAGCTGGGTAACATCTGCATTTATGAGGCTGGGAGCCGCCCGCACAGCCCCTCTAGCATCTCTGGCCAATTATCCTCAGTTGCTGCCGAAAGAAGATCTATTAATATGGAAGTATTTGTGGAAGCGCTTGTCTCTCACTGACGACCGCAGGCCCCGCATTGTTTAAATGGTGAAACTTGCTTGTGGAACTGCTGCACCACAAGGCTTCTTTAAATATAGGGATTTTAAGAAGCCATGTTGAAGCTGTTGTGATTCATTAGCTATAGAAGATTGAGCAGTTAAATATTTTGTGACTAATGGATTACTTTTATGGGAAAGGAAAAAGTGGACACATTTTTTAAATCAAAATATTTGGGACCTGTTGGTCATGAAGGTGAATTTCACCTGTAATTTTTGCAGTGCATTGTGGGCATGTTGTTATCATCATTTGAACTCAATTCTTGTTGAATATTGCATTTCCCATTGAAAAAGACTTCATATTTCTAAGAATAAACATGGAGGCAAAAGAATCCTGAAACTTTTTAAATTATGCACAAACATGGAATAAAGCCTGGGTGCAATGCTTGGGGGAAGGTGTGGTCCAAATGTAAACGTGTAGCCAGGGATTGATGACTTAACTTTATTGAACAGATAAACAAACATAAAAGCACCTGCACGTGTAACAAAACTAACAAGAATGACTGACGCTCTACCGTGACATAACAGTGACACTGGGATACTTATATCAGAGATTATTTGTCATATAAACACATTTCACTGCTTAGTGTTTACTATAAGAAAGATTTTAAGCGCTACTTTATATATTTCTATTAATTAGATAGTTTTAGTAGATATTTAATTGCAAAAAAGATCATCTGTGTGAGTGTAATTTTTTTTTTTAAAGACATGAGGCAATAGTGAGCTGGTGCTAGTAATTTCTCAGCTTGGTGTGTCTGGGTTGAAACTATTTGTTGATTATCAATAAAATCAATAATAATAATCTTCTTAGACCTAACTGAACCTCTTTACTCCAGGCATCGCCAGCATAGGAAGTCTAGGCGGCCCCCTGCTGTGACCTTTGCTGTTGGATCCTCTTCAAATATTGCTGGGTGACATCACCCGCTGTCATCGCCATTCTCTTGCCAAGACTGGATAGCGCTCCAATCAAACATCTTTCATTCATATACAACCTACACCCTGCAAATTAATTATACACTATGAGCTAATGGGCATAACGAGTAAACAAGAACATCTTTGGTAGCAATTTTTTCTGATCAAAGCCAAGCTTCAAAACATTTATCCTTTCAACCTCTGCTTGATTGGCCACAGTTGCACTGGAATACTTTTAAAAGCATCAATAAAAACAGTCAGTCATGTAATTGAATTTATTTATATATATTATTTATGAATGTATGTATACATATACTGCAAAGCTTGGAAAGATGATGATAAAGGATAGCAAACAAAACATGCAAGCAAGCAGGGTGTGTTGAGCAGATGGAAGGAATACTTTGAAGGGCTGATGAACGAGGAGAATATCAGAGAGAGAAGTTCGGATGACATTAGAACAGTGAACCAGGAAGTGCAGTGAATTAGCAAATGGAGGTAAGAGCAGTGATGAAGAATGGAAAGGTTGTTGGCTCAGATGACATACTGGTGGACGCATGGGGGTATTTAGGAGAGATGGCAGTAGAATTTCTTACCTGATGGTTTAACAAAATCTTGCAAAGTGAGAGGATGCCTGGGGAGTGGAAACGAAGTGTACTGGTAATGGTCTTCAAGAATAAGGGTGATGCAGAGAGCAGTAGTAACTATAGAGGGATAGAGTTGATCATCCATAGCATGAAGTTATGAGAAGCAGTAGAAACTAGGTTAAGAAAAGAAATTAGTGAACAGTAATATGGTTTCATGGTGAGAAACAGAACTACAGATGCAATGTTTGCTCTGAGGGTGTTGTTGGAGAAGTATAGAGAAAGTCAGAAAGAGTTGCATTGCGCCTTTGAGGACTTTGAGAAAGCATATGACAGGGTGCCTAGAGAAGAGTTGTGGTTTCATCTGAGGAAGTCAGGAGTGGCATAGAAGTACGCGATAGTGGTGAGGTCTGCAGTAGGAGTGATGGAAGCATTTAAAGTGGAGGTGGGATTACATCAAGAATTAGTGCTGAGCTCATTCTTGTTTGCAATGGTAATGGACAGGTTGACAGATGATATTAGACAGGAGGCCCAGGACTATGATTTTAGTTAATGATATTGTCATCTGTAGCAAGAGTAGGACACAGCTTGAGGAGAACCTAGAGAGGTGGAGATATGCTCTAGAGAGGAAAGGAATGAAAATCAGTAGGTAAAAGATAGTTCTGAGTAACAGGGAGTGTGGAACTGAGGTGAAGGAGAGAGTTCAGGCAGCTTGGAAGAGTGGCAAGTGTGACCTGTGATAAACGGAATCCAGCAAGAGTGAAAGGAGAGGCTTACATGATGGCATTGAGACCAGCTATGCTATAAAGACAGCTTAGATTAGACAATTTGCTGCCAAAGTCAGAGAAGCAAGATTGCATTGGTTTGGACATGAACAGAGGCGAGACAAAGACGATATTTGGAGAAGGATGTTGAGGTTGGATCTGTTAGGAAAGAGGAGAAGTGGCAGGTCAATGGATGTAGTGAGAGAGGCAATGCGCAGAGTAAGTTCATAGTAATTCTAAACCACAGTGATAAATCTGCAACCGTAATGAAGAGCTGGATGTGGTCTGAATGGTTTGAGAAAAATCTGTGGATCTGTTTTAGGATATCATTAGGGTGTCTGTTGACTTGTGTTTGTCAAGAAGCAAGATTTTGACACCAAACATTTATTGGCTGATTTGCTGTGTAAATGTACATGCTTTTTTATTTAAATATCAAATATTAAATGCTTTGGTGTTGCTTTACTTTCTGTCTTCTATTGCACAGCTCAGTGGATGAATCTTGGAAGTTAAACTAGTCCTTTACAGACCTTTCTCTCTGGACTGACTCTTACTGTTCTGTCTCCAGAGTTCACGAGTTCACTTTCGAAATAGAAGGGCCGGGAAAGAGGAAGGCCCACCACTGTTTATTTTATTGAAGCTTACAAATGTCATTCATTACGCGGCTCTGGGCAGGTCTAGGGTTTTCTTTTTTTTCGCCTGCTTGGAGGGACCGCACCCCGTCTCTGCTAATCATTGCTGTGTTTCCGTTGTCTTGTGGCTGTGCCACTAACTGGCCCAAGAATAAAACTCATGGATTCACTATGAAAGCTTTATTCATGTGGTTGCAGTGATATTTGTTCTGATTACAAGACATGATTCTGTTTCTCTTTCTTTCTGTCTGTCTCTATCTTTTGCCTGCTTATTCTCTGCTTCCATTTCCCAAATGTATGGTTATATCATTAGATTTGCGGAGAAGGTATTTTGGATGATTCCTAGGCTCTACTAGTAGTAAAATGGCTTTATATTGGATTTTCTTGTATATTTTGTCACTGTCATATCAAAAACCTCTCTTAATGTTAACATTTCATAATTGCTGAAATAATGTGTTCCGAAATTACTCAATATAATAATTAAAATGTGTTTTTATATCTATTTGAACTTTTATTTATATAATTTTACATTAAAGGATCATTATTTCAACTCCACTCTAACGGCTGGGATGTAAATAAAGTTATTTAGAGTGCTAAGATGGAAAACGGTTAGTTTGAAATGTATACAGTACTGCTCATAATAATAAAAAAAGTGCAAAAAAGTGCAAAAAGTGCAAATAAGCAAACTGGAAAAATATCAAGCACAGAGGGAATAAGTTGCAATATGTAGCTGCAGTAATTAAAATAAAGATACA